>CM022303.1:576251807-576949774 GCA_011799875.1 Thinopyrum elongatum
CTGCTTGTGCATCCAAAATCCTTAAACCCAGTTTTGCCATATGAGTCCACCATACCTACCTATATGCGGTATTTTTGTGCCGTTCTAAGTAAATTTCTATGTGCCAACTCTAATTTTCAAAATGAATTTCCTTTTTGTGTGCCCGTACCGCTCATGAAGCTGCAGGGGGTGGCCAATATTTTCCATGCTAGATGTGTTATTCTCAAGATGAGTGTGTATTCACTTGTCATTGCACGAGAGTGTGGCGGTAATAGGGATGCCCAGCCCCGAAATGAAAAAGAAATTTACTTCATGTTGTCAAATAATAAATTCCTTGGAAAGTGCTGGTATGGACGGTACCCATGGATACGGCTAGCCGTGGAGTGTGAAAGTATGGTGAAAAAAGGAATAAACTTTACTTTATGTTTGGAAGCCGCCTATGATATATCTAGCATGGAAAGTGTTGGGAATTACTCAGTCGTTTTCGTTGACGGGAAAAGCATGCCTCTCAAATTATTTTATCTCTCAATTTAAGCTTTGAGCTCTGGCACCTCTACAAATCTCTACTTCCATCTGTGAAGGGCCTATCTATTTACTTTATGCAATTTTTATTTTTATTTGAGTCTCCATCTTCTCTTATAAAGCACCAACTAGGGAGCACTATGATCATACTTGTGCATTGGATGTAGCTAATATTCGAGTGTGTTTCATGAATGGATCAATGATTGAGCATGATGGGATAGGGATAACTTTCTTTAGTGTTGATATTTTGAAAGACATGGTTGCTTATTGATATGCTTGAGTATTGAAGTTATCATGTCAAATATAGACTATTGCTTTGAACCATCTAAAAGTCCAAATGTCCATGCAACAAAAGAAAATAATATGTGATGAACATGTTAGGAAGCATTCCACATCAAAAATTCTATTTTTATCATTTACCTACTTGAGGACGAGCAGGAATTAAACTTGGGCATGCTGATACGTCTCTAACGTATCTATAATTTTTTATTGTTCCATGCTGTTATATTATCATTCTTGGATGTTTTACAATCATTTTATAGCAACTTTATATCATTTTTTGGGACTAACCTATTAACATAGTGCCCAGTGCCAGTTGTTGTATTTTGCTTGTTTTTTACTTCGCAGAATATCCCCATCAAACGGAGTCCAAACGCAGCGAAACTTTTTGGAGATTTTTTTTTTGACCAGGAGACAACTTGGGAGCCAAGGAAGGACCGGAGTGGAGGCCCATGGGGCCCACAAGACACCGGGGCACGCCCAGGAGCCCAGGCGTGCCCCGATGGGTTGTGGGGCCCACGGGGGTCTCCTGCACCGCCTCTTAACTCTATGAATACCCAAATATTCCAGAAACCCTAGGGGAGCAGACGAAACACAATTCCAGCCGCCGCAAGTTCCAGAACCATGAGATCCAATCTAACACCATCACGGAGGGGTTCATCATCCTCATTGGTGCCTCTCTGATGATGTGTGAGTTGTCCATCATAAACCTACGGGTCCGTAGGCAGTAGCTAGATGGCTTCTTCTCTTTTTTTGATTCTCAATACTATGGTCTCTTGGAGATCTATTTGATGTAAACCTTTTTTGCGGTGTGTTTGTTGGGATCCGATGAACTTTGAGTTTATGATCAGATCTATATCCATGAATATTATTTGAGTTTCTTTAATCTCTTATATGCATGATTATTTATAGCCTCGTATTTCTTCTTCGAATCTTTGGTTTAGTTAGGCCAACTAGATCGATTTTTCCTGGCATGGGAAGAGGTGCTTTGTGATGAGTTCGATCTTACGGTGTTCTCACCCAGTGACAGAAGGGGTAGCGAGGCATGTATGTATTGTTGCTATTAAGAATAACAATATGGGGTTTATTCCTACATGAATAGATCTTGTCTACATCATGTCATCGTTCTTATTGCATTACTCTGTTTCCTCATGAACTTAATACACTAGATGCATGCTGGATAGCGGTCGATGTGTTGAGTAATAGTAGTAGATGCAGAATCGTTTTGGTCTACTAATCCTGGACGTGATGCCTATATATTGATCATTGCCTTGGATATCATCATAATTATTTGATCTTCTATCAATTGCCCAACAGTAATTTGTTTACCCACCGTATGCTATTTTCTCGAGAGAAGCTACTGGTGAAATCTACGGCCCCCGGGTCTATCTTTCATCATATTGCTTTCAGATCTATTTTTCACCGCATTTGTTTTAAGATCTATTATTCCAAAAACCCAAAAATACATTGATGCATATCTTATTTCGCGTTTCGTTCAGATCTATTTATCCAATCTCATACAAACCAATCTATCTTTTTACCGAGGAGGGATTGACAACCCCTCTTACGCGTCGGGTTGCAAGTATTTGTTCTTTGTGTGCAAGTACCGTTTACATAGTGTTGCTTGGTTCTCCTACTGGATTGATACCTTGGTTTCATAACTGAGGGAAATACCTACCGTAGTTGTACTGCATCATCCCTTCCTCTTTGGGGAAATACCGACGCAGTTTCATAAATAAAACGCAAACTAAAGTAGATATAAATAAATTGCAGCAAGGTATTTTTGGGTTTTTTGGTTTATAGATCTGAAAATATATGATGGAAAATAGACCCGGGGGCCATAAGTTTCACTAGAGGCTTCTCTCTTGAAGAAAACATATGGTGGGTAAACAAATTGCTGTTGAGCAATTGATAGAAAAGCGCATAATTATGAAGACATCTAAAGCAATGATCATGAATATTGGCATCACGTCCGTGACAAGTAGACCGAAATGATTCTGCATCTACAACTATTACTCCACACATCGACCGACTCCTGCCTTCATCTAGAGTACTAAGTTCATAAGAACAGAGTAATGCCTTAAGCAAGATGAAATGATGTAGAGGGATAAACTCAAGAAATATGACATAAATCCCATCTTTTTATCCTTAATGGCAACAATACAATACGTGCCTCGCTACCCCTTCTGTCACTGGGTGAGGACACCGCAAGATTGAACCCATCACAAAGCACCTCTCCCATTGCAAGAAAAACCAATCTAGTTGGCCAAACCAAATCGATAGATTGGAGAGAAATACAAAGCTATCTCAGTCATGCATAAAAGAGTTCAGAGAAGACTCAAATAATATTCATAGATAATCTGATCATAAATCCTCAATTCATCGGATCTCAACAAATGCACCACAAAAGAAGATTACATCGAATAGAACTCCAAGAACATCAAGGAGAACATTGTATTGAAGATCAAAGAGAGAGAAGAAGCCATCTAGCTACTAGCTATGGACCCGTAGGTCTGTGGTAAACTACTCACACATCATCGGAAGGGCGGCAAGGTTGGTGTAGAGGTCCTCCGTGATCGAATCCCCCTCAGGGGGAGTGTCGGAAAAGGCCCCTAGATGGGATATCACGGGAACAGAGGCTTACGGCGGCGAAAAAGAATTTTTGGTGTGCCCTCTAGTATAGGGGGAATATTTGAGAATATATAGTGATGGAATTAGGGTTGGAAGGTCTCCGAGGGGCCCACAAGCCCTGGGGGTGCCCCCTTGGGGCGCGCCCCTATGACTTGTGGCCTCCCCGTAGGGCTTCTGGCATCCTCTCCAAGTCTCGTGGGTTTCTTCTGGTCCAAGAAAAATCACCGTAAAAATTTATTCCGTTTGGTATTCCTTTTCTGTAAAAGTAAAAAACAAGGAAAAAACAGAAACCGGCACTGGGCACTAGGTTAATAAGTTAGTCCAAATAATAATATAAAATAGCATATAAATGCATATAAAACATCCAAAATAGATAATATAATAGCATGGAACAATAAAAATTTATAGATACTTTGGAGACATATCAAGCATCCCCAAGCTTAATTCCTGCTCGTCCTCAAGTAGGTAAATGATAAAAACAGAATTTTTGATGTGAAATGCTACCTAACATATTTATCAATTCAATTTTCTTTAATGTGGCATGAATGTTCAGATCCATAAGATTCAAAACAAAAGTTTAATATTGACATAAAAATAATAATACTTCAAGCATACTAAATAAAGCAATCATGTCTTCTCAAAATATCATGGCTAAAGAAAGTTATCCTTACAAAATCATATAGTCTGGCTATGCTCCATCTTCATCAAACAAAGTATTTCATCATGCACAACCCCGATGACAAGCCAAGCAATTGTTTCATACTTTTAATGTTCTCAAGCCTTTTCAACTTTCACGCAATACATGAGCGTGAGCCATGGATATAGCACTATAGGTGGAATAGAGTATGGTGGAGGTTGTGAGGAGAAGACAAACAGGAGAAAGTCTCACATCAACTAGGAAAATTAATGGGCTATGGAGATGTCCATCAATTGATATCGATGCAAGTGAGTAGGGATTGCCATGCAACGGATGCACTAGAGCTATAAGTGTATGAAAGCTCAAAAAGAAACTAAGTGGGTGTGCATCCAACTTGCTTGCTCACGAAGACCTAGGGTAATTTGAGGAAGCCCATCATTGGAATATACAAGCCAAGTTATATAATGAAAAAAATTCCCACTAGTATATGAAAGTGATACAATAGGAGACTCTCTATCATGAAGAACATGGTGCTACTTTGAAGCACAAGTGTGCAAAAAAGGATAGTAACATTGTCCCTTCTCTCTTTTTTTTGTTTGGGCTCTTTGGCCTCTTTTTTGGGGGGGGGGCTCTTTGGCCTCTTTTTATTTTATTTAAGTCCGGGGTCTCATCCCAACTTGTGAGGGAATCATAGCCTCCATCATCCTTTCCTCACATGGGACATTGCTCTAATAATGATGATCATCATAGTTTTATTTACTTAGAACTCAAGAATTACAACTCGATACTAGAACAAAATATGACTCTATATGAATGCCTCCGGCAGTGTACCGGGATGTGCAATGATCTAGAGTGACATGTATAAAAAATATGAATGGTGGCCAAGCCACAAATACTATGCCAACTACATGATCATGCAAAGCAATATGACAATGATGGTATGTGTCATAATAAACGGAATGGTGGAAGTTGCTTGGCAATATATCTCGGAATGGCTATGGAAATACCATAATAGGTAGGTATGGTGGCTGTTTTGAGGAAGGGTATATGGTGGGTTTAATGCACCGGCGAAAGTTGCGCGGTACTAGAGAGGCTAGCACTGGTGGAAGGGGGAGAGTGCGTATAATCCACGGACTCAACATTAGTCATAAAGAACTCACATACTTATTGCAAAAATTTATTAGCCATCGAAGCAAAGTACTAATACGCATGCTCCTAGGGGGATAGATTGGTAGGAAAAGACCATCACTCATCCCTGACCGCCACTCATAAGGAAGACAATAAAAAAAAAATCATGCTCTGACTTCATCACATAATGGTTCACCATACGTGCATGCTTCAGGAATCACAAACCTTAACACAAGTATTTCTACCAATCCATATTTACTCACTAGCATGACTCTAATATCACCATCTTTCTATCTCAAAACAAATGCAAGGAATCAAACTTCTCATATTATTCAATGCTCTTATATGAAAGTTTTATTATATCCCTCTTGATGCCCATCATATTTGGACTAAATTAATAACCTAAGAAAATTACCATGCTGTTTTAAGACTCTCAAAATAATATAAGTGAAGCACGAGAGTTCATCAATTTCTATAAAATAAAACCACCGCCGTGCTCTAAAAAGATATAAGTGAAGTACTAGAGCAACTGCCTAGCTCAAAAAATATAAATGAAGCACATAGAGTATTCTAATAAATTCACGATTAATGTGTGTCGCTCTCAAAATGTGTGTACAGCAAGGATGATTGTGGAAAACTAAAAATAAAATACTCATATCATACAAGATGCTCCAAGCAAAACACATATCATGTGGAGAATAAAAATATAGCCTTAAGTAAATTTACCGATGGATTGAAGACAAAAGAGGGGATGCCATCCGGGGCATCCCCAAGCTTAGATGTTGTCCTTGAATATTACCTTGGGGTTCCTTCAGAATCCCCAAGCTTAGGCTCTTTGCCACTCCTTATTCCGTGGTCCATCAAAACTTCACCCAAAACTTGAAGACTTCACAACACAAAACTCAACAGAAAACTCGTAAGATCCGTTAGTATAATAAAATAAATCACCACTTTAGGTACTGTTGTGAACTCATTCCAAATTTACATTGGTGTTATATCTACTATATTCCAACTTCTCCATGGTTCATACCCCCCCGATACTACCCATGGATTCATCAAAATAAGCAAACAACACATAGAAAACAGAATCTGTCAAAAAACCAGAATATTAGTCATACTTATGTAACTTCGAAAATTCTGAAAAATTAGGAATACAGAGGCAATTCATATATCAACCTTGTGTAAATAATTCAGAATTTTTCCATGCTCTTGTGAATTTTAACAGTTCTATTGCTGGACGCAAAAGTTTCTGTTTTTCAGCAAAACCAAATCAGCGATATACCAAAGCATCCCAAAGGTCTTGCTTGGCTCAAACACTAATTAAAACACTAAAACACAATTACTACAGAGGTAATAATGTGTATTTATCATAAAAATCATGATCATTGCAATAAGTAGTGGACATAGCAAAATTAGCATCCCCAAGCTTGGGGTTTTGCATATTATTAGCACAATTGACATTAATAGAATTTATAATAACATCATTGCAATCATGCTTTTCATTCAAGGAGCTATCGTGAATCACTTTATAAATTTCTTCTTTTAGCACTTCATCACAATTTTCAGATTCATGAATTTCAAGCAAAACTCCATAAAGATAATCTAGTGCACTCAACTCACTAGCAATTGGTTCATCATAATTGGATCCTTTAAAAAGATTAGCAAGTGGATAAGGATTCATAAACTTTTTGCTTCCTGATTTTCAATAAACACACAATTATACCAAGCGAACGAGCAAACAAACCACGTAAGACATAAAGGCAAACGAAAATACGAACGGAAAGAAGGCGAATAAAAAAGCAAATATTTTTGTGTTTTTCTAAAAACGTTTTAGAAGTGGGGGACAGGAAAACGAGAGGCAAATGGCAAATAATGTAAGTGCAAGAGATGCGAGTTTATGATGGGTACTTGGTAGGCTTGATGTAGAACCTCCCCGGCAACGGCGCTAGAAATTCTTCCTACTACTTCTTGAGCTTGCGTTGATTTTTCCCTTGAAGAGGAAAGGGTGGTGCAGCAAAGTAGAGATAAGTATTTCCCTCAGTTAAGAACCAAGGTATCAAACCAGTAGGAGGCACAGGAAAGTCTCCAATATATGCACCTGCACAAACTAACAAACACTTGCACACAACGCGAAAAAGGGGTTGTCAATCCCTTCACGGTCACGAACAAGAGTGATATCTAATAGAGATAGGTATAAAATATAAATAAAAGGCAAACTAAAGTAGATATAAATAAATTGCAGCAAGGTATTTTTGGGTTTTTTGGTTTATAGATCTGAAAATATATGATGGAAAATAGACCCGGGGGCCATAAGTTTCACTAGAGGCTTCTCTCTTGAAGAAAACATACGGTGGGTAAACAAATTACTGCTGAGCAATTGATAGAAATGCGCATAATTATGAAGACATCTAAAGTAATGATCATGAATATAGGCATCATGTTCGTCACAAGTAGACCAAAACGATTCTGCATATCTACTACTATTACTCCACACATGGACCGACTCCTGCCTGCATCTAGAGTATTAACTTCATAAGAACAGAGTAATGCCTTAAGCAAGATGACATGATGTAGAGGGATAAACGAAAGCAATATGACATAAACCCCATCTTTTTATCCTTAATGGCAACAATACAATACGTGCCTCGCTACCCCTTCTGTCACTGGGCGAAGACACCACAAGATTGAACTCATCACAAAAGCACCTCTCCCATTGCAAGAAAAACCAATCTAGTTGGCCAAACCAAATCGATAGATCGGCGAGAAATACAAAGCTATCTCAATCATGCATAAAAGAGTTCAGAGAAGACTCAAATAATATTCATAGATAATCTGATAATAAATCCACAATTCATCGGATCTCAACAAACGCACCGCAAAAGAAGATTACATCGAATAGAACTCCAAGAACATCAAGGAGAACATTGTATTGAAGATCAAAGATAGAGAAGAAGCCATCTAGCTACTAGCTATGGACCCATAGGTATGTGGTAAACTATTCACACATCATCGGAAGGGCAGCAAAGTTGGTGTAGAGGTCCTCCTGATCGAATCCCCCTCCGGCAGAGTGCCGGAAAAGGCCCCTAGATGGGATCTCATGGGAACAAAGGCTTGCGGTGGCCGAAAAGTATTTTTGGTGTGCCCTCTGGTATAGGGGGAATATTTGAGAATATATATTGGTGGAATTAGCGTTGGAAGGTCTCTGAGGGGCCCACAAGCCCTAGGGGCGTGCCCCTATGGCTTGTGACCTCCCCGTAGGGCTTCTGGCATCCTCTCCAAGTCTCGTGGGTTTCTTCTGGTCCAACAAAAATCACCGTAAAGTTTTATTCCGTTTGGACTCCGTTTGGTATTCCTTTTCTGTAAAAGTCAAAAACAAGGAAAAAACAGAAACTAGCACTGGGCACTAGGTTAATAAGTTAGTCTCAAAAATAATATAAAATAGCATATTAATGCATATAAAACATCCAAAATAGATAATATAATAGCATGGAACAATAAAAAATTATAGATACGTTGGAGACATATCAAGCATCCCCAAGCTTAATTCCTGCTCGTCCTCGAGTAGGTAAATGATAAAAACAGAATTTTTGATGTGAAATGCTACCTAACATATTTATCAATGCAATTTTATTGAATGTGGCATGAATGTTCAGATCCATAAGATTCAAAACAAAAGTTTAATATTGACATTAAAACATCCAAGAATGATAATATAACAGCATGGAACAATCTAAAATTATAGATATGTTGGAGACGTATCAGCATCCCCAAGCTTAATTCCTGCTCGTCCTCGAGTAGGTAAATGATAAAAATAGAATTTTTGATATGGAATGCTGCCTAACATGTTCATCACATATTCTTTTCTTTTGTAGCATGGACATTTGGACTTTTCGATGATTCAAGGCAATAGTCTATATCTGACATGAAGGGGCTGTTTGGATTGAGCCCAATCTTGCCCTACCAAATACTTGGCATGACCAATTCCAGGGCATGACCAAAAAATTGGCAAGTCATGGCTGTTTGGATTGTAGCCATTAGTACTTGCCAATTTTTTGGCAAAACCATTGGATGTCATTTGGTTTGAAGCCAAATATTTGGCACCTTTGACTGGCAAGTGTTTGGTTTGGTTTCAAAATTTCAAAATTGCATGCCAGCCAATAAAATAACACTTGTGTGTAAACAAGCAGTCACATATCACATGCTACAAAAAAAATTTGAATTAACCAACACACATATGCACACAAACTATGCATTTCCAGAACTTCAAAACTCATACATTAAGTAGCTCATATATTGTTTGATACATGATAGACGAAATAAGGTTCACATACTTTACCATACCATCTAGGACATAAACAGCCAGCCATGCACCAAATGCACTCCATACAAATAGTACATGATGCACCCAAGTTTGTTGTATATAGACAAAATATGCATGATGATGTTATCCATGCTCCCACTACGTGTTAAAGCATTCCTAGCGATATAAACAAAAGGTTGCCACAAACTCTATCTAATCATGTGGCAATTCAGTGAGCAGCCGCAGATCCATCATTGCCACCTTCATGAAACTGAGGCTCAAAGTAGCTAATGACCCACTCTCGAAGAATTGTTTCATCGGCATAGTTAAGATAGCTACGAAAGATATCTTGGTCTGGCTTGGATAGATAGGCAACAATCTCAAGTTTATCCTTAGCTGGGATGGTAAGGGCATTGATCCGCTTCCAAAGATTTGCATAAGGATCTGCAGGTGGCATTGGTTGCACAGACACAATAGGGGATGCAAGGGATTCAGCTAGCTTCTTGATACTGGTTACCGTATCATCATTAGATACCTTGCCCTTCTTGTTTGCTTTGCCCTTGGTTGGCTTCTTGGAAGGTGTTGATGAAACACACTTGCGCTTCTTGTTTAATGGATTGCCATCCAGGTCGACTTTAGGACTGTGACGGTCAATAGTGTCAGAGTCAGCTTCATCACTGTCTGCTGGAATTAGATTTCCCTCAAGTTCCCTCACATCCTCGTTGTCATCACTACCATCATCCACATTGACAGTGGTTTGGTCAACTGCGAGTGAGCCATCAGCATGAGATTGATCCGAGAATAACTCTTCCAATTGATGAAAGAACCTAATGGGTCTGGTAAGATAATTGACTGCAGTTTTCTGCACACAAGGTAAGGTAAAAAGAGTAAAATAATGATGTAATGAACACAAAACATGAGAGAAGTTGCAGGTATAAAAAACACAACAAGAGACAGTGAATATGAAGCATACATATATATATAGACAATAGCAGCTGTCCACTCATTTTTAGATCAGACCATGATATAAATAAGATAAAAAACTAATAATAACTTACATTGAGCCTTTGCTTTTCTGACTCAGAAAGTGTGAATGTGAAAATGGTTCTGTCAAGGCCATTGCCACTATTGGCCATGGCACGACGCACCCAACCCTACTTCTCCTTGCATTGACGATAGTGTCGATCTACTTGGGTTTGAGTGACACCAAGTGAAAACTTGCCATTTAGAGCACCAGCACATTGCAAGTGGTGTTGTTTCTTGAACTTGAAAGTTGCAGGTTTGTTCTTACGAAGGTCGATATACCATTCAAGCATAAACCTTGTCGCCTCATCAGTCCAGGTTATGTACTTATCACGAGGATTGGAGTCCTCCTCGGTCTTCAGAGTGAGCTTATGCTTCCCCATGACCTACAGATAGGTCACCATTGCAAACAACTAGTTATTAAGAAAGCGAGTTGGAAGCAAAAACCCTCAAAAAATGTCAGCATACGAACATGAAACATCACAGATCCAACTTACAGCAGGACAGAACTAAACTTATTTAATAGGACAGAGAGACCAGATTAAATTGAAATAAGTCAAACAATATTATGAGGATACGATAATTTACACAAACTCATTAAAATGGAACACTACATCGTTCAATTTTTCCCTCGCGTGGAAATACATCAAAGGTACAGTACATCCTTCAAATGTTCCCTCACATGGAAATACATCAAAGGTACAGTACATCCTTCAAATGTTCCCTCACATGGAAATACATCAAAGGTACAGTACATCCTTCAAATGTTCCCTCACATGGAAATACATCAAAGGTACAGTACATCCTTCAAATGTTCCATCACATGGAAATACATCAAAGATACTAAGCTGGGATAGCATCAGCCTCATTGTCACGTGCACTCTCTCTATCTGTCCACATTTGCTGAGCGATTAAATCTCGCTTGGTAGCTGTAACACCCCATGTCATTAGCTACAGTAATCACTTTTGATAATGACAAGTCAGCATGATTAACAGTGCATAATCATCATTTGCATGATATTGCATTTCAACTCCTAACTCAAAAACTAAATTTAATTAAAGTGGAAAATAAAAGTTGCTTAAGTTAGAATCTAAAATGTTCATTAAATAACAAATATTCCAGAGACCATTCTAAAATTGTAACCAACAATTAATAAATTAATTAGGTGACTCTAACATTACCAAAACAGCAAGGATTAGTACATTTTATTTAACACAAAATTTGTGTGAACTCCGTTTGTCTCCAAACCAATTTTTGGCAGTTGTAGATATTACATAGCTTTTAATGGGCTAGGTCACTAATTTGGTAGAAGTCATTTGGTGGCCTAACTATTTACCAAAAACAGAAAACAGAAAAGAAAAGGGCAAAACAGAAATAAAAAGAAAACAAAACCCCCGGCCCAACTGGGCCAACCTAGCCCAGCTGGCCTCAGCCTACCAGCGCCGGCCCAGCCCACTCCCCACGTCGTCTCCTTCATACTGCTCATCCCACCCTCGCTGTCGAACGCGCACGCGCGCGCGCACCCCCCCCCCCCCTCGCTCCGCTCGACAACGCACACCACTGCGCCGCGGACACCTACAAGGAGCCCCCCTCGACCCCGCGGACGAACCTTAGCACCTCTCCCCTTCCTCCCTCACTCTCTCCCACCTCGCCCGACGCCGCCACGATCGGCCACCGTACTCCGTTTGCCTCCCCGACGTGTCTCTGAGGCTCGCCGCCGTCCGCTACGCCGCCTGCTACCTCGGGTTGGAGCTCGGAGCCTCTGCAGCCACCGTGGCGACCGCATCTTCCTCCCCGGCTCCATCGTCTTCATCGCCGGATCCCGCCGCCCTCCGACCACCACCGGCTTCACCGGGCCTTCCCAGCAACGGCAGTGAGCCCCTCTCTCTTTCCCCTCATTCCCCACTCTCGATTTCGAGCTCTGGCGCCCGCTACACCGTAGCACGATCCCTCCGCCGGCGTGGCCACGGCGACCATAGGGTCCCGTGCGTGCCACCGTCACGCTCGTCGCATTGCGTACAGGCCGTCTGGCCATTTAGTTGCTCGCTAGAGCGCCCTCATCGCCGTTCGCCATCGCTCCCGTACGCCGCCGTCCTCCAATGAGCTCACCGTCGTTGCTACGGTGCACCTCCGGCCCTGCCACCACCACCGCTTGAACCGCCGTCGAGCCCCCGTTCGAATGAGCCCAACCTCAGCCCCGGAGACGCCCTGTGGACGAAACCCGAACCCATCCTGACGCGCCCACCGTGTTTTGGCTCACCGGAGCCAGCTCCGGTGCTTCTCCGGTCGCCGTCCGACGTGGCCTGACCAGTGGGGCTCGCTGTGCCACTGACCAGTGGGTCCAGTTGGCCTGTTGACCAGGTCAACTGCTGATTGGGCTGGCCCCTGTCTATGACATGTGGGTCCCGCCTAATAAACTAAATTAAATAAATAGATAAACTATTAATTAGTTAATTAAGTTAATTAGTTATATTAACAGACACTGACGGCTGGGTCCCACCTGCTAATTAATTTAGTTAGATTAAGTTAACCCTGTTTAATTAGCTATGTCAATGACATGTGGGTCCCACTGGACCCACCTGTCAGGTTGGACCCCGGTCAGCCGGGTTTGACCTGCTGACGTCATGGTGATGTCATGCTGACATCATCATACACTGTTCTGGATAATGTTGGATTAAATAATTAAATAAAATTCCAGAAAATGAATAAAACTTTAGAAAATCATATAAAATAATCTATAACTCCGGTGAAAATAATTTATACATGAAAGTTGCTCAGAATTTCGATACGAGTCTGAATACGCCCTCCGTATTCCTGTCGGATGCCCCTAGCTAGATGAACATGGAACTTTTAGACCGGTTTCAGTAAATGAATAGTGCCCAACTTTAATTAAATAAATCCAAATAAATTCCTAAATTAACTAAATCATTTAGGTAGGCAGTAGAACACCCCGGCATATCATTTAGGCATGTCATACATATTGTTTGCATTTTGCCATGAATTTATTGTTTCTCTCCCCCTCCTTCTCTCTCGATAGACGTCGAGACCGACGCCGACGCAGCAGGGTACAACTACGCTCCAGACGAGCAGCCCGTTGACGACCCCTCTTTCTTGCCAGAGCAACCAGGCAAGCCCCCCCCCCCCTTGAGCATCCAGATATCGCCCATTCCATTCTCCTGCTTGCATTAGATTTTGCTACTATTAATGTTTGTTCCTATTCTGATGCATAGCCTGCTTTTGTAACCTGTTTATTGCTACCTTACCTGCCTATGTTAAACTGCTTAGTATAGGTTGGTAGTGAACCATCAGTGACCCCACCAACTTACCCTTGTTGCCCCTGCTTGATCATCGACGACTCGATCAACGTGATCATCGACCAGAGATCGACACATCACTTCACCCCCTTAGTTGTACGACTCTGCATAGTTACTATCGAGTGCCGAGGGTGATACCTCGTAACGCACTCCTGATGAATACTATGCAGTGTAGCTGTTCGGTCGTGGTCATCGAGGGTGATTCCTCCTTCTCCACTTCTGATACAACTCTGTCGTGCAACCCCTCAGTGTGAACCTCAAGGGTGATGCCTCATACGTTCACCCTGATGATTTCGTCGAGTGGAATTCACCGAGGGTGATTCCTCGGGGTTTCCCCCTTGATGTTATGACCACACTGTTACTTTGACCTTTGTTATAGGCGGGTCGCCCCTGATGGGTACCCGCAGGGGATCTATGTTGTCGGGTGTGCCGGAAGGGCACTCGAGTGTGATATTGTGGCGGAGCTTCAGAAACTCTGAACGTCTCCGTGTGATACTAGATCAGCATATCGGATTTGGGTATTTGATCTGAGTGGGTCGACGTGCCCTATACGCACTACCACCATGCAGGATTATGGTTTATGGGGCCCTCTACGTCGTACGTTTCTCCCGAAAGCTCATCAGATGTCACATTTCACCATGCGGGCTGATCGCCGGGAATGGGCTGGATACTTCACTGACGAGTTCAGTGTCGCGCCTGCACCCCGGCCAGCCACGCAACACGCAGGGTGCCCAGGGCGACGGCCCAAGACCTCTGGGTGCATAGGTTAGTCCGGCGTGCTGACCTCTCTGCTGAGCCTAGGTAGGGCACTGCTTCGTGTTGATCTTCCGAGGCCGGGCATTACCCAGCAAGTGTGTCCGACCAGAGTTGATCGAGCGTGTTGGGTAACAGTAGTGCACCCCTGCAGGGATGAATAATCTATCGATAGCCGGTCCTACGGTAAAGGACGCTCAGTTTGTGTATCCCGATCTACTACTTGAACTGGATACTTGATTACTTAATTGAAGCTTCATGATCGCTTTCTCGCTGGGAGTCGAGGAAGGATCTCTAGGCTTACTTCAACATGTTTGCTTAATAAAATGCTATTCTACTCTCTTCTATTGCTGCAAGCTGATGGCTTCGTGAAGATGTTTGAAGATGCTAGTCTTTGATAGGACTAGGCCTTCTCTCTATTCTGGCATTTATGCAGCCCAGTCCACATATACAGCCTTTCCCCTTTGATAATGTTGCATATGTAGTGTAGATCCTTGCTTGCTAAGTACTTCGGATGAGTACTCACGGTTGCTTTGTTACTTCTTTTTCCCAATGTTCCCCCTACTTGATACATCAGACGATGGAGCCCAGGAGCCAGATGCCACCTCAGGAGCTTACTACCAGGAGGGTCCCAACGGCACGTACTACTAGATCGAGCCAGCCGACCAGGAGTAGGATCGGAGGCTCCCAGGCAGGAGGCCTTCGCCTTTCGATCTAGAGTCGTTGTTTGTGCTAGCCTTCTTAAGGCAAAACTTGTCTAACTATGTCTGTACTCAGATAATATTTGTATGACTGACTTATGTATTCGGATCTTCGTGATCCCTGGTCGGTAATATTGTGGATCTCCATTTAATTGTGTTTAGAGTTGTGTTGTGATATCTTCCCGTGAGTCCCTGTGCTTGATTGTACACGTTTGCGTGTATGATTAGTGTACGATTGAGTCGGGGGCGTCACAAGTTGGTATCAGAGCTGACTGCCTATAGGAAGCCCCCTTCCAATTCCTTGGTCAAAGTTGAGTCTAGAAACCGAAAAACTATTTTACTAACTTGGCTGTGTGGCTTACGGGCCCACGTCACCAACTGGGTGGTATTAGGATCTTTTATTCCTCGTCTATACTCTGGGACTCTAATCTCTCTTCTATTCAGGTTAAATAAATTTTACTAACGCCGACACTTAGGATCTCGTAAATCCCGTCTACCCGGAGAGCTAGATATCTGTGCGATTTCCCTGTCATTGATCTGATTAGTCTGATAATCATTTTCCTTTCCATTGTTTTGTTTAACCTTTCTCTCCGAGTTTTATTTAACTTCTCATTTTCATTTGACAATCCTGAATTTCCTCTGTTTCAGATGGATCATTTGTTTCCACCACATCCTATGACACAGCTTGTGCTTCGCACTTGGGCTCGTGATGCCCCTTGGTTTCCAGCTGTCCTGATCGCTCTCCTGACCAGACTTAGCTACCGCTGGTACCCCGAGTACATGGTCTACGAGGATTACCGCGAGTTCAACCAGGAGCAGTACCATGCTGATGTTCGTATCTATGATCAGCAAGATGACTCAGACACTGAGCTGCACCTTTTCCACGGTATTGGCGTGACGATTGAGATGGCAGTCCATGATGCCGCCTACTCTACTGTCGCACGTCTCCGAGGAGAGTTTCGCGATGTCTTGGATGACTCTGAGTTCCGATACATCCCGTATGCCCCTGCTGGAGATGCTACTGGATACTACACAGCTATCTGTGCCCCGTACGAGCCTCGTCGGTACGACCCGCGCGTTCTGATTCAGTGCACTCAGGCTCTGGATCGCACTGTTCGGGCTCTTGCCGTCGAGTTGGTTGCCACTCGAGCATGTCTCTACGATGCTATGACACAGTTGCTACCCGCTGTTCGTGTAGGGATACATCCGGAGCACATCCTTTACTCGCGCAGGACTCAGATGTATGCTGGTATTGATTGGCCTGCTGTTGGAGGTCACACACCCGCACGTGGACCTCTTCTTACAGCTCGAGACCGGGTTCTGCATCAGAGTGCACATGGAGCGCAGGATCCTACCGCGACGAACATTCGTCGTCCGCACTCGCAGTTACCCCATTTCAGTGGTTTTCCCCGACGTTGATGTAGCCTTTGCTATGACTCGTTGTGTACTTCCTTACCGCGTGCCCGCGCGCCGCCTAGCATGTCTAGTTTTTAAATTGCGTCGTTATGCTGTCCGCATGTACCCGACCCTGTGTATGGATCCGTATGTCTTAATTGACTATTGTTATGTATCTGTTACACTACTTAATTGTTGTCGAGTTACATCATGCTTGTCACTAAACACTCGCAATTTCTTTTACTAAACTACCCCCTGTTGATACTTAGCAGGATGGTTAGACCAGGTGGTCGTGGTCGTGGTCGTGCCCCTGAATGCCCACCACCGCCAGACTATATGGCAGCTATGATGCAACAATTCGAGCTCAACCGTCAGTTCATGACCGGAATCATGGCTCAGTTTCCACATCAGAACAACCAGAACCAGAACCCTGCTTCAATAACTTTGACAGAGTTTATGCGACTCAACCCCACTCAGTTTCGCAACTCTGACAAGCCACTGGATGCTGATGACTGGCTCCGCGACATCACTCACGAGATGGAGTCTGCTAATGTCGCCCCTGCCAACTTCGTCACCTTCGCGGCCTTTTTCTTAAAGGGCCCCGCTGCTCAATGGTGGGACACACACAAGCGTACACTGCCTGTTGGAACAGTGGTTACCTGGTATGAGTTCTAGGCTGCTTTCCGTGCCCGTTATATTCCTTAGGGAATTATGGACCAGATGAAAACCCAGTTCCGCAACCTCACTCAGGGCAACAAGACTGTCGAAGCTTATCAGCGGGAATTTCTTGACCTCTCCCGCTATGTTGAAGAAGACATTGCCACGGATGCCCGTAGACAAGAGAAGTTTCGTAATGGACTCCACCCAGACATCGAGCTTGCACTTGCTGCTCAAGACTTCAATGACTTTTCTACTCTTGTGAACAAGGCTATTCTGGTTGAGACCGCTCAGATGAAGCATAAGGACTCACAGAAGCGCTATCGTGATGCTGGCTCATCTTCGGGCTCGGCACAGAAGCATCGAGTCTGGATTCCCAACAACGTGTTCCGTCCAAATGCCCCTGCATCAAAGAACAACTATGCTGCACCACGTCTGCCTCCTCCACCACCGAGGCAGCCAGGAGCTCAAGCTATTCAACACAATGCTCCTCTTCGTCCTGAAGATGGTCTGTGCTTCAAGTGCCGCAAACCAGGTCACCAGGCTAAAGACTGCCGCCAGACTCAGAATCAGTTGGCTTTTCCTCGTACTGGTCGTGGCAACAATCAGGCCCGCAACTACTGGGTCTGCTGCTCATGGTTGTGGACACGCTTACAACATTGATATTGAAGAAGTCCAGGATCAACCTGCTACTATGATGGGTACCCTTCTCGTTAACTCAGTACCCGCTTTTGTATTATTTGATTCAGGAGCATCGCATTCATTCATGTCAGAAGCATTTGCATTATCGCATGACATTGCATTTCAAAAGATGAATCTGCCAGTAGTTATCCGCACCCCTGGCGGCCAGTGTCAAACCACTATGATGGCACGCAATGTCCCCATTGAAATTAAAGGGTTGGAATTCCTTGTTTCGCCCATTATCCTGAAGTCTTCCACCATAGACCTCATCCTCGGAATGGATTGGTTGAAAGCTCATATAGCTTCGATTAATTGTGCCACTAAAGTCATCCAACTTCTTCACCCCTCCGATGAGATAGTGAACTACACCGCCCGAATTACACGGGATGCTGAAGCTCAGATATATGCTCTGAATGCTTTGAACGCCTCACCTCTGGAAGGAATCGAGAACGTTCCTGTCGTTCGAAATTTTCCGGACGTCTTTCCGGAAGAACTTCCAGGAATACCCCCGGTTAGGGCTGTCGAGTTTGTCATTGACTTGAAGCCTGGCACTGTCCCTATTGCGAAGCGTCCTTATAAGATGCCTCCGCACCACCTTCTTGAGCTTAAGGAAGAAATCGACAAGTCACTTAAGAAAGGTTTCATCCGCCCCAGTTCCTCTGCTTGGGGAGCACCTTCACTCTTCGTTAAGAAGAAGGATGGAACTAACCGATTGGTTCAAGATTACCGGCCCATTAACCAAGCCACAATCCAGAATAAATACCCACTGCCCCGGATCAATGATCTTTATGATCAGCTTGCTGGATCCTCGGTGTTTTCTAAACTCGACTTGAGGTTGGGTTATCATCAGATCCGTGTTCGCGAAGAGGATATTCCGAAGACTGCCTTTGTCACTCGTTATGGCTCTTATGAGTACACCGTTATGTCATTTGGCTTAACAAATGCTCCAGCAACCTTCTCCCGGTTGATGAACTATATCTTCATGGATTACCTCGACAAGTTCATCGTGGTTTATTTGGATGATATCGTTATATATTCCAAGAAGGAAGAAGAACATGCTGAACATCTTTGGCTTGTATTGGAGAAGCTACGAGAACATCAGTTGTATGCTAAATTCTCCAAGTGTGAGTTCTGGTTATCTGAAGTGACCTACCTTGGTCACGTGATTTCCAAGAATGGCATTGCTGTTAACCCTGAGCGAGTTCAGGCTATTCTTGATTGGACTCCCCCGAAGAATGTTAAGCAAGTCAGGAGTTTTCTCGGACTCGCTAGTTATTGCCGTCGATTCGTTGAGAACTTTTCCAAGATTGCAAAGCCATTGGCGAATCTGCTCCACAAAGGTGTTAAATTTGAGTGGACAGAAAAATGTCAAGAAAGCTTTCAGACACTAAAAGATAAGTTAACATCTGCCCCAGTCCTAGCACCCCCGGATTCCCAAAAGGATTTCGTGATATACTGTGATGCATCTCGTCAAGGATTATGCTGTGTCCTAATGCAAGAGCTTAAAGTGATTGCTTATGCCTCTCGACAATTGCGTCCTCATGAAGAGAATTATCCAGTGCATGATCTTGAACTTTCTGCAGTTATTTATGCTTTGAAGCTATGGCGACATTACCTTCTCGGTAATCATTGCAAGATATACATGGATCATCAGAGTTTGAAGTACCTATATACTCAACCAGATCTGAACCTTCGTCAACAAAGATGGCTCGAGACAATTGTCGATTATGATATGAATATCTCATATACCCCTGGCAAGGCTAATGTAATGGCCGATGCTTTGAGTCGCAAGGCTTATTGCAGCAACCATATGGTTCAGGAAGCACAACCTGTTCTTTATGAAGAGCTTCGCAAATTGAACCTCCATATTGTTCCACAGGGTTATCTCAATACCCTAGTTGTTGAACCGGATCTTGAGCACAGCATTAAGATTATACAAAAGTATGACTCTGAAGTTGAAAGGATTAAGAGATACCTCAAAAAAGGAAAGCCGTCGGAATTCCATCTTGATAATGATGGATCCTATTCTTCCAACACCGTCTCTTCGTACCCAAGTTCAAGGATGAGAGGGAACACGTTATGAAAGAAGCTCATGACACTCCTCTGTCAATTCATCCTGGTAGCACGAAGATGTACCGTGACATTTGTCAGAGATACTGGTGGCCTAATATGAAGCGAGACATTGCTCGTTATGTTTCTGAGTGTGACGTTTGCCGCCGCATTAAAGCAGAACATCAAAGGCCTGCTGGAACTCTGCAACCACTTGAAATTCCTGAATGGAAATGGGACAAAGTCCAAATGGATTTCATTACTGGTTTTCCCAGATCTCAGAAGGGTCATGATGCTATTTTTGTCGTCATTGACCGACTCTCAAAGGTTGCTCACTTTCTGCCTGTTAAGGAGACAATCACTGCTAGTCATTTAGCAGACTTGTATGTTTCCCGCATTGTTTCACTCCACGGTGTTCCGTTGGAGATCAGTTCTGATCATGGCAACCTCTTCACCTCCAGATTCTGGAATAGTTTCCAAGAAGCTATGGGAACTCATCTGTCGTTCAGTACCGCTTTTCACCCTCAGTCACAGGGTCAAGTCGAACGAGTTAATCAAGTGCTCGAAGATATGCTTCGAGCTTGCGTCATCTCCTTCGGTAAGAGATGGGAGGAATCTCTCCCGTATGCCGAATTCTCTTACAACAATAGCTATCAAGCTAGTCTGAAGATGGCACCGTTTGAAGTTCTTTATGGACATAAGTGTCGAACCCCTCTGAATTGGTCAGAAACTGGGGAACGCTCACTCGTCGGACCGGACATTGTTCAGCAAGCTGAAGAACAAGTCTGCATCATCCGTGAACATTTGAAAGCTGCTCAGTCTCGTCAGAAGAGCAACTATGACCGAAAGCACCAGGAAATGGTCTATCAGCCTGGCGAGCAAGCTTACCTTCGCGTCACTCCGTTGAAATGCACTCATCGGTTCGGAATCAAAGGCAAGTTAGCTCCTCGCTATATTGGCCCGTTCCATATTCTTGCCCGTCGAGGAGAAGTGGCATATCAATTGCAATTGCCGCCAAATCTTTCTCAGGTGCATGATGTCTTTCATGTATCCCAACTTCGTCGCTGCTTCAAGGATCCTATTCAAGCTGTGGATCATGAAATGCTTGAATTGCGGGAAGATCTGTCTTATCCAAAATATCCCATCCGCATTCTTGATCAAGCTGAACGTCGAACCCGTCAGAAGTCGATCAAATTCCTCAAGGTTCAGTGGTCGAATCACTCTGAAGATGAAGCCACTTGGGAACGCGAGGATCGTCTTCGCGAAGAATACCCCGCTTTCTTTCAGTCTTCCTCTTAATTCTTGGGACGAGAATTCTTGTTAGATGAGGAGAATTGTAACACCCCATGTCATTAGCTACAGTAATCACTTTTGATAATGACAAGTCAGCGTGATTAACAGTGCATAATCATCATATTGCATTTCAACTCCTAACTCAAAATCTAAATTTAATTAAAGTGGAAAATAAAAGTTGCTTAAGTTAGAAACTAAAATATTCATTAAATAACAAATATTCCAGAGACCATTCTAAAATTGTAACCAACAATTAATAAATTATTTAGGTGACTCTAACATTACCAAAACAGCAAGGATTAATACATTTTATTAAACACAAAATTTGTGTGAACTCCGTTTGTCTCCAAACCAAATTTTGGCAGTTGTAGATATTACATAGCATTTAATGGGCTAGGTCACTAATTTGGTAGAAGTCATTTGGTGGCCTAACTATTTGCAAAAAACAGAAAACAGAAAAGAAAAGGGCAAAACAGAAATAAAAAGAAAACAAAACCCCCGGCCCAACTAGGCCAACCTAGCCCAGCTGGCCTCAGCCTACCAGCGCCGGCCCAGCCCACTCCCCACGTCGTCTCCTTCCTACTGCTCATCCCCCCCCCCTCGCTGTCAAACGCGCACGCGCGCGCGCACCCGCCACCCCCCCCCCCCTCGCTCCGCTCGACAACGCACGCCGCGGCGCCGCGGACGCCTACAAGGAGCCCCCCTCGACCCCGCGGACGAACCCTAGCACCTCTCCCCTTCCTCCCTCGCTCTCTCCCACCTCACCCGACGCCGCCACGTCGGCCTCCGTTGAACCTTGCAGCCACCGTACTCCGTTTGCCTCCCCGACATGTCTCCGAGGCTCGCCGCCGTCCGCTACGCCGCCTGCTACCTCGGGTTGGAGCTCGGAGCCTCTGCAGCGACCGCGGCGACCGCATCTTCCTCCCCGGCTCCGTCGTCTTCATCGCCGGATCCCGCCGCCCTCCGACTACCACCGGCTTCACCGGGCCTTCCCAGCAACGGCAGTGAGCCCCTCTCTCTTTCCCCTCATTCCCCATGCTCGATTTCGAGCTCTGGCGCCTGCTACACCGTAGCCCGATCCCTCCGCCGCCTGGCCTCATCGTCGGCGTGGCCACGGCGACCATAGGGTCCCGTGCGTGCCACCGTCACACTCGTCGCATCGCGTAGAGGCCGTCTGGCCATTTAGTTGCTCGCTAGCGCGCCCGCATCGCCGTTCGCCATCGCTCCCGTATGCCGCCGTCCGCCGATGAGCTCACCGTCGTTGCTATAGTGCACCCCCGGCCCTACCACCACCACCGCTCGAACAGCCGTCGAGCCCCCGTTCGAATGAGCCCAACCTCAGCCCCGGAGACGCCCTGTGGACGAAACCCGAACCCATCCCGATGTGCGCCGCCGCGTTTTGGCTCGCCGGAGCCAGCTTCGGCGCTTATCCGGTCGCCGTCCGACGTGGCCTGACCGATGGGGCCCGCTGTGCCACTGACCAGTGGGTCCAGTTGACCAGTTCAACTGCTGACTGGGCTGGCCTCTGTCTATGACATGTGGGTCCCGCCTAATAAACTAAATTAAATAAATAGATAAACTGTTAATTAAGTTAATTAGTTATATTAACAGACACTGATGGCTGGGTCCCACCTGCTAATTAATTTAGTTAGATTAAGTTAACCCTGTTTAATTAGCTCTGTCAATTACATGTGGGTCCCACCGGACCCACCTGTCAGGTTTGACCCTGGTCAGCCGGGTTTGACCTGCTGACGTCATGGTGATCTCATGCTGATGTCATCATACACTGTTCTGGATAATGTTGGATTAAATAATTAAATAAAATTCCAGAAAATGAATAAAACTTTAGAAAATCATATAAAATAATCTGTAACTTCGGTGAAAATAATTTATACATGAAAGTTGCTCAGAATTTTGATACGAGTCTGAATACGCCCTCCGTATTCCTGTCAGATGCCCCTAGCTAGATGAACGTGGAACTTTTAGACCGGTTTCAGTAAATGAATAGTGCCCAACTTTAATTAAATAAATCCAAATAAATTCCTAAATTAACTAAATCATTTAGATAGGCAGTAGAACACCCCGGCATATCATTTAGGCATGTCATACATATTGTTTGCATTTTGCTGTGAATTTATTGTTTCTCTCCCCCTCCTTCTCTCTCGATAGACACCGAGACCGACGCCGACGCAGCAGGGTACGACTACGCTCCAGACGAGCAGCCCGTTGACGACCCCTCTTTCTTGCCAGAACAATCAGGCAAGCCTCCCTCCCTTGAGCATCCAGATATCGCCCATTCCATTCTCCTGCTTGCATTAGATTTTGCTGTTGTTAATGTTTGTTCCTATTCTGATGCATAACCTACTTTTGTAACCTGTTTATTGCTACCTTACATGCCTATGTTAAACTGCTTAGTATAGGTTGGTAGTGAACCATCAGTGACCCCACCACCTTACCCTTGTTGCCCCTGCTTGATCATCGACGACTTGATCAACGTGATCGTCGACCAGAGACCGACACATCACTTCACCCCCTTAGTTGTACGACTTTGCATAGTTACTATCGAGTGTCGAGGGTGATACCTCGTAACGCACTCCTGATGAATACTCTGCAGTGTAGCTGTTCGGTCGTGGTCATCGAGGGTGATTCCTCCTTCTCCACTTTTGATACGACTCTGTCGTGCAACCCCTCAGTGTGAACCTCGAGGGTGATGCCTCATACGTTCACCCTGATGATTTCGTCGAGTGGAATTCACCGAGGGTGATTCCTCGGGGTTACCCCCTTGATGTTATGACCACACAGTTACTTTGACCTTTGTTACAGGCGGGTCGCCCCTGATGGGTACCCGCAGGGGATCTATGTTGTCGGGTGTGCCGGAAGGGCACTCGAGTGTGATATTGGGGCGGAGCTTCAAAAACTCTGAACGTCTCCGCGTGATACTAAATCAGCATATCGGATTTGGGTATTTGATCTGAGTGGGTCGACGTGCCCTATACGCACTACCACCACACGGGATTATGGTTTATGGGGCCCTCTACGTCGTACGTTTCTCCCGAAAGCTCATCAGACATCACGTTTCACCGTGCGGGCTGATCGCCGGGAATGGGCTGGATACTTCACTGACGAGTTCAGTGCCGCGCCTGCACCCCGGCCAGCCAAGCAACTTGCAGGGTGCCCAGGGCGATGGCCCAAGACCTCTGGGTGCATATGTTAGTCCGGCATGCTGACCTCTCTGCTGAGCCTAGGTAGGGCGCTGCTTCGTGTTGATCTTCCGAGGCCGGGCATTATCCAGCAAGTGTGTCCGACCAGAGTTGATCGAGCGTGTTGGGTAATAGTAGTGCACCCCTGCAGGGATGAATAATCTATCGATAGTCGGTCCTATGGTAAAGGACGCTCAGTTTGTGTATCCCGATCTACTACTTGAACTGGATACTTGATTACTTAATTGAAGCTTCGTGATCGCTTTCTCGCTGGGAGTCGAGGAAGGATCTCTAGGCTTACTTCAACATGTTTGCTTAATAAAATGCTATTCTACTCTCTTCTATTGCTGCAAGCTGATGGCTTCGTGAAGATGTTTGAAGATGCTAGTCTTCGATAGGACTAGGCCTTCTCTCTATTCTGGCATTTATGCAGCCCAGTCCACATATACAGCCTTTCCCCTTTGATAATGTTGCATATGTAGTGTAGATCCTTGCTTGCTAAGTACTTCGGATGAGTACTCACGGTTGCTTTGTTACTTCTTTTTCCCAATGTTCCCCCTACTTGATACATCAGACGATGGAGCCCAGGAGCCAGATGCCACCTCAGGAGCTTACTACCAGGAGGGTCCCGATGGCATGTACTACTGGATCGAGCCAGCCGACCAGGAGTAGGATCGGAGGCTCCCAGGCAGGAGGCCTTCGCCTTTCGATCTAGAGTCGTTGTTTGTGCTAGCCTTCTTAAGGCAAAACTTGTCTAACTATGTCTGTACTCAGATAATATTTGTACGACTGACTTATGTATTCGGATCTTCGTGATCCCTGGTCGGTAATATTTTGGATCTCCGTTTAATTGTGTTTAGAGTTGTGTTGTGATATCTTCCCGTGAGTCCCTGTGCTTGATCGTACACGTTTGCGTGTATGATTAGTGTACGATTGAGTCGGGGGCGTCACAGCAGCCCACTCATGTATGTCAGCCTCTTGATCACGAACCCGCCCACTACTCCTAGGGAGGTTGGCATACCATGTCACCTCATCCACAACATAATCATCTGGACCATTTTCTAATATCCAATTGTGCAAAGCACAACAAGCAACTACCACTTTAATCTGAGATTTTAAAGGTATGAAGGGCCTTTGAGTAAGAATCTTGAAGCGACTCTTAAGAGTCCCAAATGCCCGTTCAACTGTGGTCCTAAGTGATGAATGGCGGTGGTTGAACAATTCTTTTGGTGTAGTTGGGTCACGGTCTCCAGCAAATTCATTTAGGTGGTAGTGCACACCATGATAAGGAGGTAATATCCCCGGCCTCGTAGTATACCCAGCATCAGCCAAGAAATATTTCCCTACAGTCATGTTGTATTAATAGTGAGTTAAAGTCAAGTTGGCACAACACAGTGACAAACATGTATGTTACGTTGTATATGTACCTTCGGGTATTTTTAATCCCCCTGGACATGTGAGGGCATCTTTTAGCACAAGAGAATCATGGGCAGAGCCCTCCCAACCAGCTAGAACATATGTGAATCGAAGGTCAAAGTCAACAACTGCTAGCACATTTTGGGAGGGGTATGACTTGCAGCCCCTAAACTTGTCGACCATGTGAGCAGGAACACAAGCCTTAACATGAGTGCCATCTAGTGCCCCTATGCATCCCTATGAATATGAGAAAGGGGAGTTCATGTCAAGCTTGGGTTAGGTCGATCTCGTATAATCAGTAATAAATCTACGGTCTAAGGGTTACCTCAAAATACGGGTAGAATCTGTCCGGGCTGCTAGTGATTTTTGTGTGTGTGTCCGTTGATCTAATGTAAATGAGATCACGAGCTAACTCCCCCATCACACGAAGAACAATATTGAAATATCTGCTCACTGTTTCACTAGATAGCCAGAACCAAAATCCAATGGATGAATTTGTGTGATGCTGACCGATCATGTATAGGAACATTGCTACTTGTTCCTCTACTGAAACATGTAGTGTATCAATTAACAACTTTTTCTGCCTGAGCCTAATGCATAGCTTGTAAAACACAGCTCGAGACATCCGCGGTTGCTTGATACATATTGCATCGGATGTGTCAATTAGCCTAACCAGGACATTATTCCTGTAGATGTCTCTCTCAACTAGTGGACCATACTTTCTTCCTCCACTTCTAAATTTTCTACCATCTCTGTTTCTATACCAAAGAGCCAAGAGAAGAGCAATGACAGACAGAGTTCTCCGCCACAACATGGTGAGATAATAATATCTTTGCTGATCCAAGTCCATCTGGGTCAATATAATAAGTACATTAATATGAATGATCTAAATCATATTTACATTGTACAAAATCAGAGCTGCTTATAACTAATAATAGTGATGAGTAACTTATAAAAAGATCCACCTAAATCATTAACAAAAAATATAGATATGTGCTTGACTATTTGTGAAGCAGAAATAAGAGATAGAGATAATAAGTCCCAATCAACAATTAATCATATATGTATAGCCGGCTTCTAAGAAATTTATGGCAACAATGCTCTAAAAACAGAGGTCGTATGGACTCATAACTAGCTCTGTGTCAAATATCCTTCTCATGTCCTAATTTCTAGTGCCTTGGCTGCCTTTTCAAGACTTCACGGATGATGCATATGGAGATCTAAGACTGGGAGCAGCAGCAAAGGTCATGGATTTGGTAGGCAGGTACTTAGATCTAGCAAGTATATACGTACGTGCAGCATATCACCCATTAAAAAGGTCAGATTGAAGCAAATCATGCCAAGAGAAAAGGGGATCGGGGTGGGATTGAAGGGGATTTGAGCTGCTGACCATGGGTGGATTGAGAGATGAGAACGAGAGACGGAGCAACGCCGGCGGTGGCCGGAGAAGCTCGTACTGTCGCAGGAATCCGGCGGCCTTGGCGATATAGCTGCAGATCTTGCCCTCCACTCGCTCCTGTGTGTTTGCCTGGGATGAGAAGAGGAAAGTGAAGGAACCGACGAGGAAATTTCGCTGCCTACCTTTTATACTCGACACCCAGTTCGCGCGCGACCTGATGCTGCCAATTTTTTGGCGGCCGATTTCCGCGCCGCCGTTTCACCCACGATTTGGCGAAAATGGATGCGGGCACACTGGGGCGAGCCAAAATTGGTCGTGATCCAAGTGGAGGCCAAAAAGGTCGGGCGTGACCAATATTTTGGTAAGGCAACTATTGGTAGTCATCCAAACAGCCCCGAAGATTTCAATACTCAAGCATATCAACAAGCAACCATGTCTTTCAAAATATCAACACTAAAGAATGTTATCCCTAGCCCATCATGCTCAATCATTGATCCATTCATGAAATACACTCGAATATTAGTTACGTCCAATGCAGAAGTATGATCATAGTGCTCCCTAGTTGGTGCTTTATAAGAGAAGATGGAGACTCAAATAAAAATAAAAATTGCATAAAGTAAATAGATAGGCCCTTCGCAGAGGGAAGCAGAGATTTGTAGATGTGCCAGAGCTCAAAGCTTAAATTGAGAGATAAAATATTTTGAGAGGCATGCTTTTCCTGTCAACGAAAATGACCGAGAATTCCCAATACTTTCCATGCTAGATACATCATAGGCGGTTCCCAAACATAAAATAAAGTTTATTCCTTTTTCCACCGTTCTTTCACAATCCATGGCTAGCCATATCCACGGGTGCCTTCCATACCAACACTTTCCAAGGAATTTATTATTTGATAACATAAAGTAAATTTCTTTTTCATTTTCGGACTGGGCATCCCTATTACCGCCACACTCTCGTGCAATGACAAGTGGATAAACACTCATCTTGAGAATAACACATCTAGCATGGAAAAATATTGGCCACCCCCTGCCGCTTCATGAGCGGTACGGGCACACAAAAAGGAAATTCATTTTCAAAATTAGAGCTGGCACATACAAATTTACTTGGAATGGCACGAAAATACCGCATATAGGTAGGTATGGTGGACTCATATGGCACAACTTGGTTTAATGATTTTGGATGCACAAGTAGTATTCCCACTTAGTACAAAGAAAGGCTAGCAAATAGATTGAGAAGCAACCAACCAAAAAGCAAAAATTCTCATGAACGAGCATTAAGCATAACTAACACCGAATAATGCACCACAAGTAGGATGTAATTTCATTGCATAACTATTGACTTTCGTGCTTGCATAGGGAATCACAAACCTTAACACCAATATTCTTACTAAAGCATAATTACTCACCAACATGACTCACATATTACTATCATCATATCTCAAAACTATTACAAATAATCAAGTTTATTTTGTCCAATGATCTTTCATGAAAGTTTTTATTATATCCTTCTTGGATACCTATCACTTTGGGACTAGATTAATATATTACCGTTGCTTTTAACAAGCTCTCAAATAAATTTAAGTGAAGAACATGAGCATAAATAATTTTTTTTCCTTCTCCCAAAATAATATAAGTGAAGTATGAGAGAATTTCTTAAAAAATTAAAGCACCACCATGCTCAAAAAGATATAAGTGAAGCACTAGAGCAATTCCATAGCTCAAAAAAAATTAAGTGAAGCACATAGAGCAATTCTAACAAATCATAGCATCATTATGGCTCTCTCAAATAGGTGTGTCCAGCAAGGATGATTGCGATAAAATAAAAAGCAAAAAAAAGCAAAGACTCATATAATACAAGACGCTCCAAGCAAAACTCATGATATGTGACGAATAAAAATATAGCTCCAAGTAAAATTACCGATGGTTGTTAGAAGAAAGAGGGGATGCCTTCCGGGGCATCCCAAAGCTTAGTTGCTTGGTTCTCCTTGAATATTACCTTGGGGTGCCATGGGCATCCCCAATCTTAGGCTCTTTTCACTCCTTATTCCTTCATCCATCGAGATCTCACCCAAAACTTGAAAACTTCAATCACAGAAAACTTAACAAAACCTTTGTGAGATCCGTTAGTATAAGAAAACCAATCTTTGCTTTAAGTACTATTGCAAACCCATTCATATTTTATTATTGCATTATATCTACTGTATTCTAACTTTACCATGGCTTATACCCCCCAATACAATCCATAGATTCATCAAAATAAGCACACAATGCAACGAAAATAGAATCTATCACAAACAGAACAGTCTGTAAAGACTCAAATTTTACTCATAATTCCGTAACTCCAAAACTTCTGAAAAACTAGAACAACAGAGGAAATTCATATGTCAATCTTGTGTCAAAAAATCAGAATTTTTCTTCGCTTATGTAATTTTTAACAATTCTACTACTAGACGTAAAAGTTTCTATTTTTCAACAAGATCAAATCAACTATCACCCAAAGCCATCCTAAAGGCATTACTTGACACAAACACTAATTAAAACATAAAAACACAATCATAACAGAGTCATGATTGTGTGGACACACAAAATCAGAAGCAAAAAGGAAAAAATATTTTATTCATTGGGTTGCCTCCCAACAAGCGCTTTCTCTATAGCCATCAAGATAGGCTTGAGATTTTATTGATGCTCACATGAAAGATAATAATTGAAACACAAAGAGAGCATCATAAAACATGTTACAAACACATTTAAGTCTAACATACTTTCTATGCATAGAAATTTTATAATCAAACAAATTATCAAGACAAGAATCATCTAGCATATGCAAAGGAGAGGAATAAAACATTGACAATCTCAACATAACGAGAGGAAATTTAATAACATGAAAATTTCTACAACCATATTTTCCTCTCTCATAATAATTACATGTAGAATCATAATCAAATTCTACAATATAGCTATCATATAAAATTTTCTCTTCATGATCCACATGCATAAAAGTTTTATAATCTTCCAAGATAGTGGGATTAACATCAACTTGAGTCATGACCTCTCCAAACCCACTTTCATCAAAAAAATTGTAAGATTGAACACTCTCCAAATATGTGGGATTATTTTTACCTAAAGTTGACGCTCTTCCAAACCCACTTTCAATATTATTGTAAACATTATTATCAATATCATATTCATCATGAGGCTTAAACAAATTTTCAAGATCATAAGAAGAATCACCCCAATCATGATCATTGCAATAAGTAGTGGACATAGCAAAATTAGCATCCCCAAGCTTGGGGTTTTGCATATTATTAGCACAGTTGACATTAATAGAATTTATAGTAAAATCATTGCAATCATGCTTTTCATCCAAGGAGCTATTATGAATCACTTCATAAATTTCTTCATCACAATTTTCAGATTCACGAATCTCAAGCAAAACTTCATAAAGATAATCAAGTGCACTCAACTCACTAGCAATTGTTTCATCATGATTGGATCTTTTAAAAAGATTAGCAAGTGGATGGGGATCCATATCAATAGATTTTTAGCAAGCGAAGAGGCAAGCATATAGAAGGCACATGGCAACACAAGCAAACAAAAGATCAAACAAGAAAAAGGCAAACAAAAAGAAGGCGAATAAAAAGGTAAATATTTTTGTGCTTTTCGCAAAAATGTTTTAGAAGTGGGGGCGATGAAAATGAGAGGAAAATGGCAAATAATGTAAATTGCAAGGAGATGAGATTTGTGATTAGGAACCTGATAGATGTTGATGATGTCGTGGAAACGGCGCCAGAAATTCTTCCTGATTGCTTGTATCTACGTTGGTATTTCCCCAAAGAGGAGAGGATGATGCAGCACAGCAACGGTAAGTATTTCCCTCAGTTATGAAACCAAGGTTATCAATCCAGTAGGAGAACCAAGAAACACTATGTAAGTGGTACCTGCACACAAATTACAAATACTTGCAACCCAACACGTAAGAGGGGTTGTCAATCCCTCATCGGTATTGAGATAGATTAAATTGTATGAGATTGGATAAATAGATCTGACAAAAACACAAAATAAAATAAAGAAAGAAAAAGTGCAGCAAGGTATTTTTGGGTTTTTGGAATAATATATCTGAAAACAATATGAGAAAAGATAGACCCGGGGGCCGTAGATTTCACTAGTGGCTTCTCTCGAGAAAAATAGCATACTGTGTGTAAACAAATTACTGTTGGGCAATTGATAGAAGAGCAAATAATTATGATGATATCCAAGGCAATGATCATGTATATAGACATCACTTCCAAGATTAGTAGACCGACTCCTTCCTGCATCTACTACTATTACTCCACACATCGACCGCTATCCAGCATGCATCTAGTGTATTAAGTTCATGGAGAAATGGAGTAATGCAATAAGAACGATGACATGATGTAGACAAGATCTATTCATGTAGGAATAGTCCCCATCTTTTTATCCTTAATAGCAATGATACATGCGTGCCTCGCTACCAGGGCGGAGCTAGGATTTGGGTATAGGGGGGCCAAGGCAAGTAGATGTAAAAAAATATTGTTCAAAAAATAATTATGGAGAACAAGGTTGAGAACTTGCACATCAGCCTCATTAAAATTATGGAGAAGCCAAAGCAATGGCTTATAGAAAATAAATAAATATTAATGTAGTGTGTCAGTGTTTTTTCTCTTCATAGTAGAGGAATTTTAAGTTAAGAATTAGCTATAATATATATGGTTGGCATGCAAAAATTGCATCACAAATAGAAACTCGTACAAGATAATTTGCATCACAATAGTTTCTACGACAGATAGAAGATACGAATTCTTGATAGCATCTCAAACATGCCTTGATCTCAAACCACAAAAAGAAACAAGTAAAATCTGATGTATAATTTGAACATTGATACGAGTCGAGAATTGAGAGGGATTAGTATAATTTGGATCACGGCAATTTCTACGACACATACAAGATAAGAATTCTTGATAGCATCTCAACTCACAAAACAAAACAATTAAAATCTGATGTATAATTTATGTACTGATACGAGATGAGAATTGAGAGAAATTAGTATAGAGTGAGATGTGTTAACACCTTGTTGGCTGAAACAGTGAATTAGGTTGTGCCGCCCAGGTCGTCATGACATTAGAGGCAGACAGGTGGCCAAGGTACACGACGGCGGCAGCAACCTCTAATCCCACCCACGTACGCGCTAGTCACGGACAAAGAACGCAACTCCAGGAGACTGGATCGGAGGCTATGTTGTCAATCGGCCACTAATGGGTTTTTACCATGGGCTTTTCTTTAATTAGCGTTAAGAACTTGAGATAGGGGGGCGAGTATACGTGAATCGCTGGTGGCCTATATCCATCACCTATAGGTAGGCCCTTGCTCGTCCCCCTGGCTCCGCCACTGCTCGCTACCCCTTCTGTCACTGGGTGAGGACACAGCAAGATCAAACCCATCACAAAGCACCTCTTCCCATTGCAAGAAAAATCAATCTAGTTGGCCAAACCAAACCAAAGTTTCGGAGAAGAAATACGAGGCTATAACAATCATGCATATAAGAGATCAAAGAAGACTCAAATAATATTCATAGATAGAACTGATCAACTGGAAATTCATCGGATCCCAACAAACACACCGCAAAAAGTCATTACATCAAATAGATCTCCAAGAACATCGGGGAGAACATTGTATTGAGAATCAAAAAGAGAGAAGAAGCCATCTAGCTACTGCCTACGGACCCGTAGGTCTGTGGTAAACTACTCACGCATCATCGGAGGGGCACCAATGAGGATGATGAACCCTCAGTGATCGTGTTCCCCTACGGCAAGGTGCCGGAATAGGGCTCTAAATTGGATCTCGTGGTTCTGGAACTTGCGACGGCTGTAATTGTGTTTCATTGACTCCCCTAGGGTTTCTGAAATATTTGGGTATTTATAGAGCTGAGAGGCGGTGGAAAGGACTCCCATGGGCCCCACTACCCACCTGGGTGCGCCAGGGGCCTCTGGCGCGCCCTAGTGTCTTGTGGGCCCCACGGGCCTCCCCTCGTGCACTTCTTTGACTCCCAAGTTGTCTTCTGGGCAGAAAAATATCTCCAAAAAGTTTCACTGTGTTTGGACTCCGTTTGATATGGATATTCTGCGAAGTAAAAAAAAGCAAAAAATAGCAACTGGCATTGGGCACTATGTCAATAGGTTAGTCCCAAAAAATGATATAAAGTTGCTATAAAATGAATATAAAACATCCAAGAATGATAATATAACAACTTGGAACAATAAAAAATTATAGATACATTGGAGACGTATCAAGGAGCAACTCTTTGTGCTTCCGGTCGAGGTGAAGATACCCCGAACAAACCCCTCAAAGGATTGTTTTCCATAGTAACAAGTGACAGTAAATTTCAGCACATAATATAAATGTTTCCTTACCAAATTCCACTCACCAAAGGTGCTTCACCTCCCTGGGAATGACGCCAGAAAAGAGTCTTAATTACCCACAAGTATAGGGGGTCAATCATAGTCCTTTCGATAAGTAAGAGTCTCAAACCCAACGAGGAGCAGAAAGAAATGACAACGGTTTTCAGCAAGTTATTTTCTGCAAGCATTGAAATTATCGGTAACGAGTAGTTTGATAACAAGATAATTTGTAACGGCAATAAGTAGTAACGGTAACAAAAGTGCAGCAAGGTAGCCCAATCCTTCTTGTAGCAAAGGACAGGCTGGAACGGTCTCTTATAATAAGCAAAGCGTTCTTGAGGACACACGGGAATTTCATCATGTTTGTTTGATTCGCGTTTGCTACTTTGATAATTTGATATGTGGGTGGGCCGGAGCTTGGGTGATGTTCTTACTTGAACAAGCCTCCCACTTATGATTACCCCCTCTTGCAAGCATCCGCAACTATGAAATAAGAATTAAGATAAATCTAACCATAGCATGGAACATGTGGATCCAAATCAGCCCCTTACGAAATAGCGCATAAACTAGGGTTTAAGCTTCTGTCACTCTAGCAACCAATCATCTAATTACTACTCCACAATGCCTTCCCTTAGGCCCAAAGATGGTGAGGTGTCATGTAGTCGACGTTCACATGACACCACTAAAGGAAGCAACAACATACATATCATCAAAATATCGAATGAATACCAAATTCACATGATTACTTACGACAAGACTTCTCCCATGTCCTCAAGAACAAAAGTGACTACTCACAAATCATACTCCCTCCGTCCGAAAAAGCTTGTCCCTCAAATGAATGTATCTAGCATCAAGTTAGTGTTAGATACAATCATCGGAGGGACAAGCTTGGGACAAGTTTTTTCGGACGGAGGGAGTATTCATGTTCAAGATTAGAGGGGTATTGAATATCATTAAGGATCTGAACATATAATCTTACACCAAATAAACCAACTAGCATCAACTACAAGATGTAATCAACACTACTAGCAACCCACGGGTACCAATCTGAGGTTTTGATACAAAGATTGAATACAGGAGATGAACTAGGATTTGAGATGAGATGGTGCTGGTGAAGATATTGATGAAGATTTGTCCTTCCATGATGAGAGGGTTGTTGGTGATGACGATGGCTTCGATTTCCCCCTCCCGAAGGGAAGTATCCCCGACGGAATCGCTCCGCCGGAGAGCAAAAGTGCTCCTGCCAGGTTTTGCCTCGAGAAGGTGGCGCTCTGTCCCGAAAGTCCTCTCCTTTTTTTCTAGAGAAAATGGGCTTATATACCAGGTGATGGGCACCGGAGGCTGGCCATGGACCCCACGAGCCACCAGGGCACGCCCTGGTGCCTTGTGGGCACTTGGGTGGCCCCCTCTGGTATTTATTTCTTCCAGTATTTTTTATTTATTCCAAAATAATTCTCCGTAAAATTTCAGCTCATTTGGAGATGTGCAGAATAGGTATCTCTGACATAGCTTTTACAGGTCCAGAATTCCAGCTGCGGGTAATCTCCCTCTTCATGTAAATCTTGCAGTTTAAGAGAGAAAAGGCATTAGAATGATACTACAAAGTATTATATTGGTCAAAAACATTATAAACAACAGTAGGAAAGCATGATGCAAAATAGACGTATCAATCGTGTGTGAATGAATCTCCCCTCTACAGCCCTAGCACCTCGGTTTATATAGATACCGGGGGTGCCTAGGGTTACACATAAGTCGGTTGTACCTAGGGGCAAAGACGCCGGAGACTACCTGAAAACCTTGGGGCGCACGCCAAGTCTTCGGATAATTCCTTCTTGGCTTTCTTGGAATAGACGAATGAGGCCCACTAGTTGACGAGCTTAGGGATCTTCGGGCCGGCCCATAGGTCAGACAACCGACACGCGCGAGCAACCGAATACCCCTAATCCAAGACTCCGTCAATCGGCTCAGTTGGCTTTCGTAGTTTCGTCAATCGTCAACTCCAAAACTGCCAAGCAATTTGCGAGCGCTCAATTGTGTCCATCAGAGATGGGTAGGCTCCTTTTTAGTGGGGGTACGCGCTACGCGTCCGCCTGCAAAATTTTTTTTAAAAGATCCGCCGTCTCGATAGCCGTTAGATCTAGAGCTATCCATCATCCAACAATCCTCATCATTGCAACAAGGGTAGTGTTGCAGAATTCTTGCAACAAAGCTTAGGCCAACTCCAACGCACGACCCAAATCGTCCGCCCGCGTCCGTTTGGGGGTAAACGGACAGAAACCTCGGCCCAACGTGCGGGAGCAAACGGACAAATGTCCATTTTCGGTCCGCTTTCGACCCATTCCCGGCCCAAGTTTGGGCCATGTTTGCGGCCAAACGGACAGCGCGTGAATGGGAGGGACGCGCGTCCTTGTCCTCACCTGGCCCGCCTGTCGGGGAAACACCCGTCCCACTTTCCCTCCATTTCATCCAAAGCTTCCCGCGTGCCCCCTCCTCTCCCTCCTCCATGGACGGCGACCCGACGAACCCCGGCGATGCGGGCACAACCGTGCAGCCCGCGGCAAAGAAGAAAGGCCCCAAGGGTCCCAGGAAGCCTCGATCCGAGTGCACGCCGGAGGAGATCGCCTTCCTCGACAAAGAAGCTGCGAAGAGAAGGGGCCGGTGGGCAAAGGCGAAGGAGATGAAGGCGGCTGCGGCCTACGCCGTCGAGGCCGATGCCCGACGTCAAGCGCGGCATCTTGCCGACGTCGACGAGAAGGAATCCATCATCGCCAAGGCGCATACCGTTCTCATGCATGGGTTGGCACGACCACCGGCGGTCATCCTCTCGGTCGCTGCCATGGCCGCGGCGAGCACGGGATCGTCGGTTGGTCTTCCTCCTCAGTACAGGTCGCCGAGATCGTCCAGCACACCGGTCCGCCGCCTTACGGCCATGGGCAGACACGGTTCTCCACGTCGCCGGAGGGCAGCGTGGTTGCTCTGGCCACGCCCGCGGGTGTCATCGACCTCAATGTGACGCCGGGGTGCAGTGGCGCTGGCCACACGTCTGACGGGATGCAAAGGAAGCAGTCCCAGCCGTTTCCGACGTGAAACATGTCCTTTTTGAAGGCTGGCTCCTGTGCTGGCCTCTATCTTTGTTGCCGGCATGAGACTGTAGGCCGCCGGCTGCGTTGCCGACCGGCGTGAACTAGTGCGAACCGCGGCCGCGGCAATATAAATCCTTGATTTCTCACATTTGCATGCACGGGGACAAGATGCGGCCGCGCGTTGGGCGCCGGCCGATGCACACCCAAATCCGGGCGGACACGGCCCCATTGCCACCCCCAAACGGACGAAATCCGGACAAAATGGACGTCCGTTTGGGGTCGTGCGTTGGAGTTGGCCTTATATTGCAGAGACCTTTTGCATCATAGGTGTTGTTGCAGAATTTTTCTTCACTATTTTTGTAAAATGGCTGTTGTTGCGGAAGAAAATGTTGTAACACATGATGTTGTAGAAAATATTTGCAGTTTTTATTCGTCTTCGTTTTTTTTACAACATAGGTATTGTCGCGGAAGGCAATTTGCAACACACACACGATATTGATGAAAAAAATATAGAAAGAGATGCAAAGGACACACGTCACACAGAGGAGGCGGCGGATTGTGCTCGCATGCGATCCACCGGCTGAAGGCAAGCAGTTCCCATATATAAAGCATGTTATCACTAGTTTTTTCTTTTTTATGATCGCTAGGTTTTGTAGCTTTGAAGGTTTTCTTGTTTTTAATAATTTTTCCTTTTATGTATATTCATATATATATTGTAGAATATTTTTGTTTCACTAATATATGCAAAATGTTCATCGTGTGTTAAAAACTTTTCGTTGTGTATTAAACAAATTTCACCTTGAATTTTAAAAAGTGCTCATCTTGTGTTAAAAAAGTTAATAACAGATTTAAAAATGTTCACCGTGAATTTTAAAAATGTTCATTTTTGTGTTTAAAAAGTTAATCATATATTTGAAAAATGCTCAATGTGTATTTTTAAAATGCTCACCATATTTATGATAAATACTCACCATCTATTTAGAAAAATGTGTGACTTGTATTTTGAAAATGCTCAACATGTGTTTAAATAATGTTCCTAGCTTAATTAATAATACTCCAAGTGTGTATAAAAATGTTTAATGCGAATATGATAAATGTGAAACATGTATTTAGAAAAGTGTTTAACCTGTACTTAAATTATTTTCAATGTGTATATAAAAAATATTAATTTGCATACAAAAAAGTTCAGTGTGTATTTTTTTTTACACGTACCTGAAAAATGAAAAAGAATAGGAACAAAATATAGAAAATAAGAAAACCAATAAAAATTGCAAAGTAAAACACAGAAAAGAAAAGAAGAAAAAAACATGGACAAAAACGAACTTATATCGAATGGAAGGTTCCCGAAGCCACTATCTACAAACTGGTGGAGACATCATGTTGGGTTGTCCTAGTAGGATGTGGTCGCGAAAAGCTTGTGGCGATGTGATACTCTATCTCGCAGTAAGCCAGATATAGGATTCACGCCAAGCACGCCAGGGGATTCTAATGTCTGGACATTGGTCCATTGTTGTCCCACACAAATTCTTTGCAGATAATTGTTAAGGGCCGCAGAGTTCTTCCTACCAAAAAGAAAGGAGAAAACGGCAGCAGAGTTCAAGGAGTATCACCTCAAACTTCAGAAACTTGGTTCGTCTCCGAAAATAGTTCCAAACTGCTGGTTGCCAGAGTAGCTATGCGGGTGTGGAGAATAAGCGGAAGTGTGGGACTTGCTTGTCTGACGGGAGGTGATTTTATAGCCGTTTGGTCAATTGATCTGGACATTGACACATGCTAGTCATCTCTATCAGCTGGTAATATTCCTTTTCTCTTTTCAGCATAATGAGTTTCTTACTCCCTTTAGTGATCTAAAACGTCTTATATTTGTTTACAGAGGGAGTATTTTTTTGAGGCAACTGAGCATATTTAGCTGGTAGTAAGATTGAGCATCTTTTCCTCAACAACAAGAAGAAGAAAGAGTGTAGCATCTTTTTCTGTGATGGGAAAGACTGTAGCATCTTGGGGCTATTACTCGCTTTGTTTCGGACTTCGAGATCTCGTCCTAGCAAATGCTTCGAGAAAAGCCATGCTGAGCTACCCATCACTGGGGTTATATCTGGTGCACCGGAGCTTGTGGTGCTACCGGTGCACCGAACTCACATTGTGCTTTTAAAATGTTTAAAAAATTCTGAAAAAAATTAGCACACTCACACAACATCAATGTAGGTTGTCCCAAAATTTCAAGTCAAAATTCAAAACATAACTAGAAAAACAAAAATTATAAATTCAGCACTGAATAGTACGTAACATAACTTGGGCTTTACATTCGGCCCATTATCACACCGATGTCAAAATTTTCATTTTTGTATCTCAAAAAATATTTCAAATTTTTGTATGAAATTTTGTTACATCATACATTGATTATGCATTAACGTGCTAGATTTTTTTCAGATTTTTAAAAATATTCTATGGCATCCGGTGCACAGGTAGCACCACAAGTGCGGGTGCACCGGATGCATTCCCACCCATCACTAGTATCGAATAGTAATATTTTCAGTCAAAGGTTTTTTTTAGACAAATATTTTCAGTCAAAGGTGTGTATCTATCATTCGTCGAACCTTTAGGGCCCAATTCCTTATGTTCCTTCGATACAAGGCCCAGATATTATTTTGTCTACTCACCCCATCCGAATATATAGGGCCTAATACATTTTTTGAGATTGCCTTTGTCTACCGATTATGAAAAGTATACCGTCAATTCATATGTGAAAGGAGTTATCATCAATATAGTTTTTATATTATTAATCTTATCAATGGTAAAAGACAACCTCGAGAAAGCTCTATATTTTTTAATGGAAGGACTATACGCAGCTTCAACAACAAAGTACATCCCATGGGAAGAAGAAAAAATAGCCATATTTAAGTTGCTTTTTTAAAATTTTGAATAACTCGATTTTCTAACAGTTGACTCTTTTGTCAAGATTTATATTGTATTTTTTCATGTGTTGTTTCATGGGTTCTTGGAATGAATTTTTGACTTGCCTATTTGGGGACATTACCCATTGTTTTTCTCTTCTATTTTTATACGATTTTGAATTGCTTTTGCGTTTACTCTCTTAGTTGGGTTTTCTTTTTTATTTATGGGTATTTCTAGGATACTGCATGTGTGTAAATGTATAAATGCAGGTACTATAAAATATGCCTGTCAATTATACTTGATCGTGAAAATTGCACTATTTTATGCTTATTTTTGCAAGTGCACTTTCAGTATAAAGTAGTGCAATTTGTTTTTCATTTTCATTCTTCTTAAAGGAATTGATATTGATATTATTTGTCATTTTTATTGCACAAATTCATTGTTTCCTAGATTTTTTTTATTATTGATATTTATATTGATATTGGTTTTCGTTTTTATTTTATTTTCTTTCTTCCTTAAGGGTAATACAATTGCCACTCATTAATTCTACTCTTATAAAACTTCTTCCCTTTTCACAAAAGTTTCACTATTATATGCTCATTCTTGCATATTATTAAAAAAAAATATGTGTAAATTATTCTAAAAAAATCAGTATCCGTTTTCATTTTGTCTCTTCCGAAAGGGTAATACCAATGCCACTAATTCATTATTCCCTAAAAAATATCACTTTTAGTGTATGTAAGTATACACAGAAGTACTATACAATGTGTTTGTAAATTATACTGGAGTGTCAAAAATGCACTGCATGTTTATAAAAGGTGCAATTTCAGTGCAAAGTTATGTGCAGTTTTTCTTTAAAACAGATAAATTTATCTCTTCTTAAAAGGGAATACCAATCCCAGTAATTCATTATTTTTTAGAAAACTTCATTGTTTCATAGATTTCATTTCATTTTCTTCCTAAGGGTATGCCACTAATTCATTCATTCTTAGAAACTTGTTTTGTTGCAAAACATTCACTATTTATATGCTTTATTCTGACATGTTATAAAAAATCACAATTTTTGGTGCGAATTCTATGCAATTTTTTGTGTTAATTTATTTTGGCATTTCTATATGAGTTTTATTTTAGTATTAGTACAAGGGAATAAGAAAGTTAGAGAAGTTAGAAGGCAGCTGAGCCTTTGGATCCTTCTAGGTCGGCAGAGAGCAAATTGACTAAATGCCCAAAAAAGTCAAGCGCATGTCAAATCATTTTTTCCCCATGGCATGATCATGTGACATTGTTTAATTTTGTATTTCAAGCTTAAAAGAGTATCATTTCTTATCAATTATTATCATCAGAATCATAAATCTCAAGATAATATTTGCTTATGCCTATACATGCATATAGGGGGGGCATGAGGCACCCCTATATCTCCCCTTCAGCGAGTCTAGCTTCCAACTCGCTGAAGGGGCGAGCGAGTTGGGCCGGCCCACGCGCACAGGAGGCCGCAGCCTCTTTTCCCTGTGTTTTTTTATGTTTTTGTTTTTTTGCTTTATTTTTGTACTTTTTTTATACTTTAAAATATTCTTAATGTATATATTACAAACAACACTCTACAAAAAATATTTGAAATATATTGAACAAGTATTTGGAAAATTTTGAACAAGTATTTGAAAAAATGTTGATCATGTATATAAAAATGTTAATCAAGCATTAGAAAAAAATGTTTAACAAGTATTTGAAAAGTGTTAATCAAGCATTTGAGAAATGTTAAATGTGTATAGAAAAATTGTTGAATCTGTATTGAATTTTTTTACCTTTTTTTAAACTATTAATCAAGCATTTAAAACAATATTGGAAATGTATAGAAAAAATGTTGATCATGTATTAAAAAACATTAATACTGTGTTTGAAAAATGTTAATCAAGCATTTAACAAATGTTAAAAAAATTAATAGAAAAATATTGACCGTATTAAAAAACATTATATTGGAAAAATAATAAACGTGTATTAGGAAAATATTGTTCACATATACAAAAAAAGTAGAATGAAACCCAAAAAAGAAACAAAGAAAACCAAAAAAATGATAACTGAAAAACTAACAAAATAAACCAATCTAAAAAAGAAAAACAAAAAACCCTAAGAAACAACTGAAAAAAAGGAGAAGAAAAAAAAAACAAAAAATATAAAAAGAAAGGAGAAAACTGGTTTGACTCACTTGAAGTATGTTGCAGCCCCTTTATTTAGCAGGAATTGTAGCATGCGCGGTGGCTACCAGCCAAAGATCTTGCGCGGCAGGTCCGCCAGATAAACTCAAAAGAGAAAGAAGTCTCGTTAATCTCTTCATGCTCGTTCCAAGTTCGAAGTAGCTTTTGGCCAAAGAAAAACCCGCTTCCTGACACGATTGCCTCTTTATCTTTATATAGATAGATTCTATGGGGTTATTACTTAGTATGTCTATTTCGTACAAGAGCCCCTCCTATCTGATAGAAAAGGGTCCCATGATCTCGAGCCGATCTTACCTTGGCTCGCAAACCCCAAGTTTGTCTATGAAGAGCTCCAGGATCGATCCCCTGGGGAGCTCCTATCTGCCGCATTTTGCTGCAAATTGCAGCCAGACGCACACACCAATGGCCACATGGGGTGGCCCAACAACACCGCGGTATGCAAAATTCCAAAAATTAGTGTTGTGGCTGGGAGTCTAACACAAGACCTTATGCTCTCAGACGCAGCGGTATACCAATGCACCAACCAAGCATTCATGAATAGTGAGTAGCGCGGTGCTTTAACAACTAGGAATAGCCATAGATTTGAAAGAATTTTGAAATCTCAAAAAAAAAATCTTAAAAAAAATATATATAATTTTTGAAATTTTAAAAAATGAACAAATTTGGAAATCATGAACAAAATTTGAAACCCTGAACTTCAAAGAAAATAGGATAAATTTTAATATTGCAAACAATTTTCGACAAACCAGATTTTTTTTTTTATAGTTTGACCTTTTTTGAAAATGGGAACAAATTTCAAATTCAGACTACTTTGGAAAATGCAAACAATTTTGTTCAATGAGAACAAATTTTGGAAATTTTTATCATTTTTTGAACACTCAAACAAATTTGAAAAATGGGAACAAAAGAACTACGAACATTTTGTGGAAACACGAATAATATTCGAAACTCTGAACATTTTGGAAAACGTGAACAAATTTTAAAATCACAAACAAAATTTGGAAAACATGAACAATATTTTGAAACTTCAAATTTTTTGAGAAATGTGAACAAATTTTCAAATTCTGAACATTTTGAACAATGCGAACAGTTTATGAAAACATCAATAAAATTTGGGATTCTCGAACATTTTTGGGAAAACGAACAATTTTGCAATATATGAAACATTTTTGAAAATTGTGATTTAAAAAAAGCAAACAAGAAAATATGAACTTGAAAAAGAAACAAAAACGAATACAAAGAAATGAAAAAAGGAAAAGAAAAAGAAATGAAACAGAAAAATGAAAAAAAAAGAAAAATAAAACAGCCACAAAAGAAAAACAGCTGAACCGGTATAAAAACAAAAATCCGGCTCAGGAAACCGCTAAACCAGAAGGTTCCCAAAACCGGCTGCCTCGCTATGGGGGAGTGGCCGGGACCAATTTTCGAGACCGCGGGGATCGCCTGTGCACTCCTTTTCCGCTTTTCCTATTTCACGTATCGTGCGTCAAGTAGTCGATCGTTTGCACAGACCCGATCAAGCTAGCGATCGAACTGGGCCGGCCCGTCTTAGAAGCTAACGAGTACATCACAGCCGGTTTTGCGAATATTCTAGAAGGTTCCAGCCTTGTTTTCCGGTTTTGTGAACATTCTAGAAGTTTCCTGAATCATTTTTTACTGGATTTCGCTTTCTTATGAGTTTTTATTATTATTTTGTTTCTTTTTTTGTACCTTTTCATTCCTTTATGTTTTTGTTCACAATTTTTAAAACTTCTACAGAAAAAAATGGGGATTTCAATAAATAGTTTTGTTTCAAAACTTGTTCACTAAATTCAAAGAAAGTTCTTGTTTTCAAATTTTGTTTGGAAGATTAAAAAAGTTCTCATTTTAAAAATTGTTCACAAATTTCAAAAATTGTCCATGTCTTCAATTTTTTGTATGGGAGGTCCAAAAAATGTTCCCGTTTCAATAACTGTTTGAAATTTCCCAAAAAAACTCATGTCTTCAAATTTAGTTCCGGAGTTTCAAAATATGTTTGTGTTCCAAATTTTCTTTGGAATTTCAAAAAATGTCCAGTTTTGGAAAAATGTTTGTGTTTTCAAATTTTGTTTCCAAAGTTCCAAAAAATGTTCGTGCTTCCCAAATTTTTTGGAATTTCGAAAAATACTCCCATTTTGGAAAAATGTTTGTGTTTTCGAAGTTTGTTTCCAGATTTTAAAAAATGTTTGTGTTTCCCAAAAAAATGGGAATTTCGAAAAATGTTCCCGCTTCGAAAAAAATCAATTATTCATTTTTCTCAGAGTTTCAAAATTGATTGTCATTTTCAAAAAAATGTTCCCATTCTAAAAAAGATATTTAGTTTTTGAAAATTTTGTTCACAAATTTAAAAAGTGTTCGCGTTTATCATTCAGCTTTTTCCCAAACAAATGTTTTGCGTTCGATGATTAAAAAAACTCGGATCTGCGATGGTTTTGGTTCTTAACTGTTTCGCACAGCCCAGTATTCCAATACACCCGTTAGCTCTAGTGGTAATAGCAGGTCTTTAGGAACTGCAGCTCCTGCGTTCGATCCCTTCAGAATGCGACTTTTTTAGGTTCACAAACATGCGCTACAGTAGTCTTTCTCTGCAGGTCGCTAGCTTGGACCACCCCAGTCGGATAATCGCCTGTGCGTGTGGTCGACAATTTTTTGGAAAGAGCGGCAGATAGGATCTCCCCTCCTTTTCTCTTTCCATCCTTTTTTCTTCTAGCGTGCGCGGTAAGTGAGCGGGCCCGATTAATGTAGCCGCATTCAGGGGCCGACAATTTTTCGGAAAGAGCGACATATAGGAGCTCCCCTCCTTTGCCCTTTCCATCCTTTTTTTCTTCTAGTGTGCGCCGGTAAGTGGGCCGGCCCGATTAATGTAGCCGCATTCAGCGAGACATCCAAGAGAGCAACTAGTTCACGAGCGCTCCTTCGGGAGCCTCGCAACGATCACTTGCGGGTGGGCTAAAAGCGCGCCACTTGGCGTGCTCTCAGCCGCCGCTACGTGTAGCGCTCTGGATGCTCCCTCCGAATTTTTTATTATTTTTTGCAAGCGTTTTCGGTTTTTTTTAAAAAAATCGATTTTTTTTGACTTTTTGGTTTTCCACCTGTCTTCCTTAGCTTTTGGACCAAAAAACATTTGCGCAAAAAAACCCATTTTTTTCGTGAGAGGCACAGTCATGCCTCTCGGAAACGAAAAAAAGTGTTTTCTTTTCTTTTCCACGAGAGGCACGGTTTTGCTTCCGCGAGAGGCACATTTGTGCTTTGAAGAGAGGCACGACCGTGCCTTTTGGAAACAAAAAAAAAACATGTTTTTTGTCTTTTTCCTTCCACGAGAGGCACGGTTGTGCTTTCGCGAGAGGCACGGCCGTGCCTGTCGGAAACGGGAAAAAACGCATTTTCTGTTTTTTCTTCCGCGAGAGGCACGGTTTTGCTTCCGCGAGAGGCACGGTCGTGCCTCTCGGAAACAAAAAAACAAGTTTTTTTCTTTTTTTTTCCTTCCGCGAGAGGCACGGCTGTGCTTTTCGCCAGAGGCACGGTCGTGCCTCTTTCGGAAAGGAAAAAAAAATGCTCCCGGTTCAGTTTTTTCGTCCGGTTTTTCTCGTAAAAAAAGGTTCGTCAAAACCTATCAACATGGAATTTTGTTTTGAAGATCTCGACGCGAGGAATCCAACGGTGAAAACGGTTCGAGATTTGGACGCACGGTTTAAGAGATCAAACGTTTTGAATAAATGAATCTACGGAAAAAGGGAAAACTCCCAGGTTGCGACAAGTAGTGTACATGCTGCACGCCACTTGTCACAATCTGGAGAGGTGGGAGTGATCTTAGCAAGGAGTACTCCTCAATTAGTGATTTCGGACATCCAATCTCCTTGAATGCGAGATGTAGTGCGAAGTGGGCCGACCCGATTACTCTAGAAGCATTCATCGAGAGATTCGGCCGTCTCGCTGAATGCGAGATATAGGCGCCGCAGGCATATGTATCACTTACCCCGCGATATGTATGCAGAGATCCCCAACAACGCCTCCTTCCATCTCTAGAGTGGGTGGGCCGGTCCATTAACGCAGGGACGCTAGTTCCTGTAGGCTAAAGAATCAGTTTTGTTAATTTTTTATTTTTCCCACTTGTATTTTCAATTAATTAGTTATAAATGAAAGGAACAGATTTTTTTTCCACTTTGCTTTTCAAATTGTTTCCAAATTTGTTATGATTGTGATTTTTTTAAAGATAAAAAATATTGGCGAGATTACAAATGTTTGTGAATTCAAAAAAGATTGAAATTTCGAAAATTTATGATTTTGAAAACGTCCATGAAATAGGAAAAATGTTCATGGATTTGAAAAATGTATGTGAATTTACAAAATTCCATGAAACTGAAAAAATGTTTACAAAAATTCAGAAAAGTTTTCATATTTCAAATATGATCATGAATTGAAAAGAAACACAAATAGAAAATTATTAACAAATTTGAATTTTTTTAATGGATTTTAAAATGTTTGCAAATTAAAAAAATCTGCACTAATTTTAAAGTTTTTGACGAATTAGTAATAAAATCATGAATAATAAAAATATTCTTGAATTCAACAAAATGTTCGTAAATAATAAAAAGATTGTGCGAATTTGACATTTTTCACGAGTTCAAAATTATTTGTGAATTTTAAAAAGTACACATATTTAAAAATAAAATTAATATTTTTTAAAAAATCGAGTCTTTAAAAAGAGTGAAAATAAAAAAAATACAAGAAAAAAAAAAGAAAAAGCCAGGGAAAATTCAATAAATAAAAACCTTTCACATACCCGGAAAAAACCAATATAGGAACAAAAAGATGAAGAAGAAAAGGAAAACGGCCAGAAGCTTCCTAAAACCGGTGGAAAAACTTTCGAAATGTGCTCCCCTAGCGCCCCTACTATTGTTTATGGGTTGGGTTGCCAGTAGCGCTCGTATTGGGTGAGCACTACCTTTGGTTCCTGGTGTATATACACCCGATATGTGGTTTGTTTTAATAATGAAAAAAGGCAAACATGTTCAGAAGTTTTTTTTGGAATAAATATGATTTTATTTTGCCCAAGTATATATTTTTTTGCAAATAAAATCCATCTTGACTCTGGGGCAAAAAAAAATATTGCTTTATACAAGTCAGTATTCACACTATTTTGGCCTAAATTTTTTTCATGGAGTCAATGGGGTATTTCTTTCGTGGATTTTTTTTACAAGTACAATGGAATGTCATTTATTTTAAAATATTTTCAGAATTTTTTTAGCATTTTATTTTATTTGTTCCCATATAGGGTGTATATACACCCAAGAACCAATCGTTCCTGTTTTTGAGCACTATTGTAAGTTTTGTAATTAGGACATGGAGTATGTGATCCCGGTCTCCAGTGATCCCGGACGAATAGTAAAATATGAAGAAAAAAAAACAGTAAGTAAATTAAAAAATAGCTGAAATTTTTTGGTAAGAAAATTGATGTTTTTTCTACATGCATACAATTTTGTATGATAAAATTACATCTGTTGAGGTGTGGGCAAAAAAATTGATGTTCCAAAAAAGTGTTTTTGGAAGCACTTTGGAACATCAATTTTGTGTTTTTGCCCACACCTCCATAAATGTAATTTCGTTATGAAAATTCGCATCCATGTAGAAAAAACATCAATGTTTCTTGCCATAAAAATTCAGATTTTTTTGGAGTTTTTTTTTACAATTGTACTGTTCATTCGGGATCACTGAAGCTCGGGGTCACATGAGTACTTTCGTTGTAATAAGGGATACATGACATTTGGGTGCATGTAGGATCACCAAGCATGCAAAATTGCATTCATGTCTCGTAATTACTGCATTTTTTAGGGGTTCGTAGTTACTACATGAGATGGCCGTCATTGCGTGTCGACTGTAAGAGCCAGCGTGTAGCATGCATGCGTGCAGCCCGGGGCCCGTGTTGCACTTTGTTGTGTGTATGTGACTATCAGTAACAATATGACTGACTCTTAAATCCTTTTCGGGCAGCTTATCCAAAAACAAAAAACCAGACAACTTGCACATAAAGTCAATAAGAAAAGTTTTTTTTTCTTCTAAACACAGCACAATCGAACTCGATTGCATAGACTCACCCATATGACCGCACGCACATAGTACCCCTACTAGTAGAATGCCCGTGCGTTGCTACGACCTTTTGTTCTTCTGATTGCATATAATACTTAAAAGTTGGTGAATTTTTGTCCCCTTCCAACAATATTGTCTTGGGACCCTTGTCGATAGATTCTTTTCGAACATCGACATAATGCATCTCCATCTCTCTCATAATCTGCAAAATTAAGCGTATATAGAAATACACCTTTTGTATTATCATGTGTAACATCTCTACAAAGAAGAACAATTATTTGTATGCATTTCTTCTACTTTTTTAAAAGCAAGTTTTCAGGCCGGCCCATCATAGTAACGTCAATGACTTTGTCAATCGGCATTTTCAAAGCATCATCAGAAGCTATCCGTTTTTATCTCTAATATTCAAAGGTGAACATATAAACATATATTAAAATAAGGAAAAAACTCATATACAATATATATTCATTGGTCAGTTTCAAGATATAAGCAAGTGACCACTTTTAGTCACAGTGAGTCTCATTGTGCTTTTTAGTAGAGTCACTCTCAACTCAATTTTAATAATATGTATGCTCACCTATAAATCATTTGTTGATAATTATTCTCCAGAAATGACTTGTTAAAGTTTGTGATATCTTCCACTATATAAAAAATTATGTGACATGCCTCTTGTAGCAAACAACCGCTTTTCGCTAAAAAAACAAACAACCACTCCTTTTATTTTTATCTTAAAAAATTAATTCACCCTCTCATTCTCTCATAGCATGACATATCGCTCACACTCACATCTCATTCCCCCCAGCCTACTCTGCCCACAACGGCTTCTCATTGTCTCCTCCCCTCGACGGCATGTCATTTAGCCCGCACCTTGCTCTCACCATCATGTCCCCTCCTCTCCACGGCATCGCCCACCCCTCCATGGCATACCAGGTGCCAAGTATTGCACACAAATCATAGCCGAGGGCGACCACCACGGCTACATAACCTGTTCATCGCAATGCCGCACCTTCTCCGAGTTCGGCGGCCACAACCAGGTCCCGAGCTTATGTGTCCATCCTTTTATCTAGTGGACTTAAATATTTCAATGGTTCAACATGTGTCATGTCCTTGCGGATCCTCATACACATCAACCGGTATTGTCGAACATGTTTACAACACTATATCCGCTTCCACCACTACTACCACAGTGGATCTGTTGCTACATAATAAATTAATAAATACTAACCATTGACAAAAGAATCATTTTATTCCATAACATATGCAATAAGCGTATGGCTTCCATGTGCTTACCCTTGATATTCCTTAGTGACTCATGCCATGTGTCCGTCACTGCAATATACCTCCTTTGACGAACACTAAATAGAAGGATTATTGATCAAAATAGAGTCACAATTTTCTCAGAATGTATTTCCGCTTAAGTTGGAAGGACCCCGCACATTTCTTGGAAATAATAGACCAATTTTAAGCATCTCAATTTAGAATAAACAATCTCAAAAAAAGGAAAACTTAGAAATTTAATCATTTTCTAACTTAAAAATATCATGGTCATATAATACCCTACCTGTTCCCCATTTCTCCTTCATATTAGGTTATTAGAGGATTGTCCCGGCCCATTCCATGAATGCTACAAGGTGTGCATTGGGTTTCCACTCATTCCTCCTCCATCTAAAGGACACCCTTCCTATTTTTCTTCATGCCCATGCATATCTTTTCCCAAACCTGCCATAGAAGATTAGCAAAAATCTACTTTCTACCTACTTCATTCTCTACAAGCCAGTAGAAATCGTCCTTGCATTATGATGATGGATGAGAATATTTGGATAAATCAATACGATATTTAATTTATTTACAAGCATGCTATTGAATTTAAACCTGGTAGAATTAACATTTCTCAGTTATATATAGATTATTCAATGATGGCGAGTCCTTTGTGCTCCCTCATGTCACCCAGCCGATCGGCAACAACATGTGGCACTGCCGGGATGCAGACGGTACCACAGAAAATGCTCGTGACTGTCAAGAAGCGGAGCCAGTGCCAAGAAAGGGTGCGAGACAAAGGTGTCGACGGTGAAGTTCCAACTTTAGGATTGTTACTAACCATTTATCATGGTCGTGCTTCGTAATGGCCATGTGTTGGTATAGAATAGCAGTAAAGGTTATAGAGACCCGACACAAAAATATTTATTCTTTTTTTTGTTTAAAAAATATTTATTCTTTGATTGGGCATTATCTCCAGACCAAAAACTATGGCAATGGAAAATGTTCTCTAAACTAAACTGGAACCCCTCCACCAATTTTCAGCCATGGACATTTTGCCAAAGAACCAATTCATGCCATAATGTATACACCCAAACTTGTTTGTGAGCAAGGAGTATGCACCTGCAACTTGCTTCTTCCTTCCTCTATCACCTGGTTGAAGCAACAAACCTGCTAGGTGCATGAGGGTTTCATAATTAACTAATTAAGGCGTTAAAAGCACTCATTCAGCAAAGTTTTCTCCCTGGACAAAGGCCTCAGGTTAACATCAGAACTGAATAGTAGACAGGAGCCTTTTCTAAGAATCTAGAATCTTGGCCGTCCTTTAATGAATGGTTTGCCAGGGAGTAGAGACACCAAAATTCCTGAAACTAATGGTAGTAGAAAAAGATAAGCATCAGTTTTGCCTTCACAAAGAGCATGTTTGTAATACAGTCCTATCTACAGATGGCTGCCACAACAATCTGTAGTCACTAGCAAAGTGGGCCACGCAATTGCACAGGCTAGACCTTAAGTATTTATTTATATTTAAAAAAATTAATATATCATAAAATAATAGGTTTAGTTGTCAGTCATTATAAACTTTGTGACTACTCAATCTCATGATATTATTAATAAATTTATTTTTCATATAGTGTCTTTTATTTTGTTATTGAAATATGGAAAATGCATGTGTTTTTTAGCGCAACATGATGATTTAATAAGTAGCAATAATGCGTTCACTTATTGAAAGGTGTTCATTCAGTATATCAAGTTTGGCTTGAATACAGGTTGATTTAGTGAGCATTAAGTGTCCATATCAAGCAATAATCCACAATAACTCTTTCCTAATAAATGGTGCATCCATAAATAACAAGCAATAATCGGCAATAATTCTTTCTTGATAAAAAAATGTGTCCAGATCAATCAATAATCAACAATAATTCTTTCCTAAAAGATGCACTTTTATAGTCTTTTTCTACTAGCTTCTAGATGCCACGTAGTTCCATATCCTTATGACATTATATATTGTCCCTTTGCTTTGGTTGGAATGTATCATGCAAGAATGGACGGAAGGTCTGCCACCGCTTGTTTACTGGTGATGCTTGTGTTGTTCGGAAGCACTACATCTGGAGGTATGTTCTCTGTTTTGTTGTTTATGTAGAGTTCCTAGGGATATGTTATTCCAAGCAAGAACATTGACAAATATAAGTAAGATTTCAAGATCGTATTACCAAGAGTTTTCTCAAATAGTACGTTGATGCACATTTTGCATATGTCCTTTACGATTTGGACATCTTACTACTTTTATGTAGCGTTGTAAGAATCATGTCATTACAATTAATGTCTCACCTTTATGGTATAATTTTTATTATGTTTGTGGTACACAGAGAAATGTGCGGTGGTTCAATTTCCGCTCGTGATCTGCAACAATCTAGCATGCAAGCATGAATGTTTGTTTTGGGGCCAGGGCAAGAAGGTTCGCGGATTCTGGTGCAATCGGATGCTCCGTGGCACCTGCAACTGCAATATTTGCTGGGATGAATGAACTTAATTGATACTCTAAGCACAATTAATGTTATCAATAAAGAATTCATAACTTTGTGTGCGTGAATCACCCATTTATGCATGGGATTGTATTCGTGGGAGAGCATCATGGGATGCAGAATCTTAATCTATATTGTGTCGTGGACAATCTTCTTAAAGACGAATATCATATAGTTATGAACAAATATAGTGAACGAAACTGATATAGTACATTAGTTTTATTTAGAAAACAGACTTCTGTATTGAATTCTTTTCAAAAGTTTCACCCTTGTTTGGGAAGAGGAGATCGTCATCTAGTGCGTCTCCTGCAAATGTGGCATAAACAAAGTCATGCCATTCGTTCAGGGTTCCATTGCCAAAGCTTCCATGTCACCAGCTAGTGACACATATCGAGTACGAAGCCATCAAGGACTACCCTTTTTTCCAGAATACGAGGGCCTATCTTTGATCAGCACGTTGTGGTTGTACCAAGTTTACCTGTATACAATAGGTATTTGTATCACTTGAAAGTAAACACTCATCACGCAGGCTAGTGATAATCATTGATGTTTCAACACGCAGAAAAAACGGAGATGAAGAAGCAAAAAAGCACACCACTGTTGACCTGAAATGCTTAATGTCTAATAGGAAACATGGTTGTGGAGACTGAAAAGTCATGAAACAATCCATTCATTGTTCCATATACACAACCACCGTCAAGTCAATAACTAATTTGATGATTTATAGTATTTTCTTCCTTCCTTTAATTTGTTGCATCTGGAAATATAACAATCATTGGTACAGCGAGGTGCTATACAAACGGTTTTTAACCCCTTTCCGTGACGGCGTTTTGAACCGTCGCCAAGTGAGTGACTGCGATAGGGGGTCCTTCCCACATGACCCAGAAACCGTCGGGGATAGGGAGCCTTGATGCATATACAGTACTCCTAGTGCTCGCATTGCCATCACAGTCGGTATTCTGTGGTGCTACGTTTACGATGCGCGACCCATCACAAATAGTTCACGATTATAGAAGTAGACAATCACACACATTTACTTTTCCTCGACTGTGTGTGATTCGATGTAAGAGCGCACACAGTTGTTGCTATAAAATTGTATGGGAAGCTTGAATACATCCCACACGATTCATCCGTCGTACCCGCGTCGGATGATCGACCTATCGCACGCGTTCTTCTATGACCAAACGTTTGCGATGCGCACAACATCACAAACAGTCCATAATTGCGAAGCGTGTGTGATAAGGTGACTATCGCAAACATTTATTAAGAAAGAAATGTGTGCGATGCTGTTGTTAATCGCACACGTTTTTTCTTGGCTGATCGTGTGTGCAGTAGAGATTGATCGCACACGTAGTGGATCTTAGAAACGTGTCTGATCTCCACGTCTATCGCAGACGTTTCTCTTTCGCAAACCGTGTGTAGTGTAATCCCTAATTAATCCCTAATTAGTCCCTAATTTAAAAATCACATGTTTTGAATTTGAAAGTAGTCAATCACTTATTTCATATCAAACCATGTTTATTACAAATATAGGTTCAACCACTAATGCATAATTCGATGCACATGTACATATACTGAAGAACTACAGAAGCACCAAGTAAAGAATGATGAACCACAGTTGTACTAAAGACTGTAAAGAGAGAGCCGAAAGACATTCTGGTTGCTGGAGAAGGTGAAGCGAAATGCCCATATTGTGCCCTCCTCCATGCGTAATGCGCGCACGACTCTAGGCCAACCCCTTGTGATGGCTGCCTGTCCATCCTTCACTGTCTTCATTAGGACTTCTCGATGCTCATTGTAGTCTGGATGAAATACTTTAACCTTCATTGCGTGTCCACCAATCATGTACTTTACGAGGTAACCTTGAGTGAACTGCTTCGGGAACCACTGCAAACGAAAAAGATTCAGACATTGTTGTCTAACAACTCATTATTGGCAGTAAAAAGAGAAGCCTACAGAGTTTGTAGTTACCATCCTACAGCTCACTGTTGTGTTGGATAGAGCATAAACAAATAATTTGCTTGCCACCATTCATATCTTTTTGCTAATAATCCTTATCAGTTTCTTCACTTGATGCTTGTTCATGAATATCTCATTGCCCCATACGCAAAAAGGGTCGATGCGTGGATCCTTGCCAAGGGCATATGTACCTACAAACAACAAGTCAATATTAGAAGCTAACAAGTGTCCAGGCCTGGATCTATATGCACTACATTATGGAACGACGGGGGGAGTACAAGCCGAGGGATGAAACTAACCTCGGCGGAAAATGGTGGCCACTCCCGTTGTTGTCCTGCATAAGTAGTGGAAAGGCATGATAAGTACAGCAACCTTAACATCAAACAAATATAGCAAAGGTAAACAACATCATCTCCAAATGATAGCTTGAATGTGTTGGTTTCAACATGCTGTTAAAGCAGATATAAAATGGAAGGCAATGTTACCAACAACAGGCTTAACCGCCATCAAATATTGCAATTCAAACTGGTATTGTTAAAAATGAATAGAACGTAGGTAATGCTTAAACATCACACTGGATAAATGTGTAAAACTGAAATAAAGGGCATGTGTTAACTACATCAGGCATAACTGGAACCAAATATAGCCGTTCAAACTGGTATTGATGCAGCCCAGCTGCACAGTTCCGACTTGCACATAATGAACATCACATTGTGAATGACTGAAATGAACAAGGCATAAATGATCAGTATAACAACCAAATATAGTCATTGAAAACTGGACAGGGTCTCACTGCAACCAACCTAACAAGCAAATAAAGATAAACAGGGCATATGCTTGAAAACTGGACAAATGCTCACTGCAACCAACCTAACAAGCAAATATAGATAAACAAGGCATCTGCTTGAAAACTAGACAAATGCTCACTGCAACCAACCTAACAAGCAAATACAGATAAACAAGGCATCTGCTTGATAACTGGACAAATGCTCACTGCAACCAACCTAAGAACCAAATACATATAAACAAGGCATCTGTTCGATAACTGGAAAAATGCTCACTGCAACCAACCTAACAACCAAATACAGATAAACAAGGCATCTACTCACTATAAACAACCAAATATAGCCATTCGTAAAACTGAAGTGGACAATTCATACTTAAACATCACATAGCCCTATTGAATAATACATTTTTGCATGACTGAAATAATTAAACACGGCGCAGTTAAAGCACCGCACGACAAATGCTACTACAACAAAGGGTATGGGTTGGCAAGCTAGAAAAGGTAAGATTTGCTGATAGGATGTTGCCTCACATGTCATGGACGGGATCCTTCCAGTTGGAAGAGCACAGACCCATGGTGCGCTCTCTGATGTCATAGATGGGCTGTTTCACCTTGGAAGAACCTTTGTGGGTGCCCTCCTCGTGGTCGTGGTCGATGAGATCTGACTTGGCAATTGAGGATCCCAAGCTGCCGCCGTAGAACGTGTCCTTCAGAAATGACAAAATGGGCTCGATGGCGTACAAGGATCGCAAATCCTTGACCGCTTGGCGGAGGAGATCAGCGGCAGGGCCATCGAAGAGATCAACGGCGGTTGAACCAGAGGGGTTGGGGATGGACCACTTAACCTATGACATGGCCCCCATGAAGCCGTCGCTGTCGATGAGCTTGATGTCGTAGCCAGCTTTCCCGAGATACAGTAATACGCTAGCCCGCTGACATGAAGTCTTTGGCATGGCAACGTAGTCAACGTCTTCGCCGGCTTCCGTGGTGATGTGTTGCCCCGGGATCGACAGGTCGGGGCGAACGGCGGCCACCTTGCCAACGTCCGCCGGAGAGGCCATGATAAACCTCTTCTTGGCCGAACACTTGTCGGGCTCCTCGGGATACGTGGTCGATCTTAGGCTGCGACATTCTGGAGCAGGGGATGTGGATCTGGCGGGGAGGGACACCGCAGGCCTCATCTAAAAACTCAGGGGAGTGGGGCGACGGTATGGGAATCGCTGGGTAACCTGAACTTTACTATCTAAGCTAGGAGGAACGGGCAGACCGGCAGGGGTTGGCGGCAGCGGCGGCGGCGAGCTAGGGTTCGAGGGGGGAGGGGGCCAGGTGGGGGGGACTGTGGAGGGGGGGGTGTTTGAGGATACGCCGCGGCTACTGAAATTTTAAGTAATGGTGGGTGGAGATGGTGGTGGATGAGGGAGGACGACGGTTCAAATGCCTCGGCTACTGCAATTTTACTATAAGGTCGGTGCTGGAGGAGTGTGGGCGACGGTTGAAGTACGGCGGCTACTAAAATTTGGGTAAAGAAATTGATGCGGGGTGGGAGTACCCAAGATCGCGCACGGTCCAATAAGAATATGCGTGTATGATAATAAGGAAAAGTGGCGGAACCGCCGATTTTTGCAACGCTCAAGGCGGGTAGTTTGTTTTTAGATTTCTAGCTAGCTGGTCTATCGCACACGGTTCGTCCTAATTTTTAGACGCAGACATGGAATTCAATCTAAATAAATTACCCGCCTTTAGCTTGCGCAGGTGGTGATTTTACAGCGCACTTGCATCGCACACGGTTAAGCCAATACCTCCACCCTTTGCTCGTGCTTGCGCAGTCGTGGTGATTTTACAGCGCACTTGCATCACACACGGTTGAGCCAGTACCTCCACCTTTGCTCGCGCTTGCGCAGTCGTGGTGATTCACAGCGCACTTGTATCACACATGGTTAAGACATTATACCCGTGTCCGTTGAGCGTCATCAGAGTCTTTGCAGCAAAAAAACATTAGAGAGGGTCAGAAGACAGCCACACCAGCATGTGGCCCAAATATATATGAGTGAAAAGGGTGGTCTGTGATGTTCAAAATTCGAATGCACAACTTTGACCGCGCGGGCCCATGGTTGGGCACGTCGTCGAAGATCGATGAGAGGGGCCAGAAGTCAAGAACCACCTGGAAGTGGCCAAATATATGTAGGAATATAGGGTGTGATGTTTAAAACTTTAAATACACAATGCACTGTTGGAAATATGCCCTAGAGACAATAATAAAATGGTTATTATTATATTTCCTTGTTCATGATAATTGTCTATTGTTCATGCTATAATTGTATTAACCGGAAACCGTAATACATGTGTGAATACATAGACCACAACATGTCCCTAGTGAGCCTCTAGTTGACTAGCTCGTTGATCAATAGATGGTTGTGGTTTCCTGACCATGGACATTGGATGTCGTTGATAACGGGATCACATCATTAGGAGAATGATGTGATGGACAAGACCCAATCCTAAGCATAGCACAAGATCGTGTAGTTTGTTTGCTAGAGCTTTTCTAATGTCAAGTATCATTTCCTTAGACCATGAGATTGTGCAACTCCCGGATACCGTAGGAATGCTTTGGGTGTATCAAACATCACAACGTAACTGGGTGACCATAAAGGTGCACTACAGGTATCTCCGAAAGTGTCTGTTGGGTTGGCACGAATCGAGACTGGGATTTGTCACTCCGTATGACGGAGAGGTATCTCTGGGCCCACTCGGTAATGCATCATCATAATGAGCTCAATATGACTAAGGAGTTAGCCATGGGATCATGCGTTACGGAATGAGTAAAGAGACTTGCCGGTAACGAGATTGAACAAGGTATAGGGATACCGACGATCGAATCTCGGGCAAGTAACATACCGATGGACAAAGGGAATTGTATACGGGATTGATTGAATCCCCGACATCGTGGTTCATCCGATGAGATCATCATGGAACATGTGGGAGCCAATATGGGTATCCAAATCCCGCTATTGGTTATTGGCCGGAGAGGTGTCTCGGTCATGTCTGCATGGTTCCCGAACCCGTAGGGTCTACACACTTAAGGTTCGGTGACGCTAGAGTTGTAATGGGAATTGTATGTGGTTACCGAAAGTTGTTCGGAGTCTCGGATGAGATCCCGGACATCACGAGGAGTTCCGGATTGGTCCGGAGGTAAATATTTATATATGGGAAGTCCTATTTTGGCCATCGGAAAATGTTCGAGATTTTTCGGTATTGTACCGGGAAGGTTCTAGAAGGTTCCGGAGTGGGGCCCACCTGCATGGGGGGACCCACATGAACGTGGGTAGTGGGGGAAATGCCCCACACCCCTGGTCAAGGCACACCAAGATCCCCCCTTAGAAGGAATAAGATCATATCCCGAAGGGAAAAGATCAAGATCCCTAAAAAGGGGGGATAACAATCGGTGGGGAAGGGAAAGGATGGGATTTCTTTCCTCCCACCTTTGCCAACGCCCCAATGGACTTGGAGGGCAAGAAACCAGCCCCCTCCACCCCTATATATAGTGGGGAGGTGCATGGGAGCTGCACCCCTTGCCCCTGGCGCAGCCCTCCCCCCTCCTACTCCTCCTCCTCCGTAGTGCTTAGCGAAGCTCTGCCGGAGAACCACGAGCTCCACCGCCACCACGCCGTCGTGCTGACGGAGCTCTCCCTCAACTTCTCCTCTCCCCTTGCTGAATCAAAAAGGAGGAGACATCCCTGGGCTGTACGTGTGTTGAACGTGGAGGCGCCGTCCGTTCGGCGCTTGAATCGGATCTTCCGCGATTTGAATCACCGTGAGTACGACTCCATCAACCGCGTTCTTGTAACGCTTCCGCTTAGCGATCTTCAAGGGTATGAAGATGCACTCCCTCTCACTTGTTGCTAGCATCTCCTAGATTGATCTTGGTGACACGTAGGAATTTTTTGAATTATTACTACGTTCCCCAACAGTGGCATCATGAGCTAGGTCTATGCGTAGATTCTATGCACGAGTAGAACACAAGTAGTTGTGGGCGATGCTTTGTTCAATTTGCTTACCGTTACTAGTCCTATCTTGATTCGGCGGCATTGTGGTATGAAGCGGCCCAGACCGACCTTACACGTACGCTTACGTGAGATAGGTTCCACCGATTGACATGCACTTGTTGCATAAGGTGGCTAGCGGGTGTCTGTCTCTCCCACTTTAGTCGGATCGGATTCGATGAAGAGGGTCCTTATGAAGGGTAAATAGCAATTGGCATATCACCGTTGTGGCTTTTGCGTAGGTAAGAAACGTTCTTGCTAGAAACCCATAGCAGCCACGTAAAACATGCAACAACAATTAGAGGACGTCTAACTTGTTTTTGCAGGGTATGCTATGTGATGTGGTATGGCCAAAAGGATGTGATGAATTATATATGTGATGTATGAGATTGATCATGTTCTTGTAATAGGAATCACGACTTGCATGTTGATGAGTATGACAACCGGCAGGAGCCATAGGAGTTGTCTTAATTTATTGTATGACCTGTGTGTCAATGAAAACGCCATGTAATTACTTTACTTTATTGCTAACCGTTAGCCATAGTAGTAGAAGTAATAGTTGGCGAGACAACTTCATGAAGACACGATGATGGAGATCATGGTGTCATGCCGGTGACGATGGTGATCATGCCGCGCCTCAAAGATGGAGATCAAAAGCGCAATATGATATTGGCCATATCATGTCACTTTATGATTTGCATGTGATGTTTATCATGTTTACATCTTATTTGCTTAGAACGACGGTAGCATAAATAAGATGATCCCTCACTAAAAATTTCAAGAAATGTGTTCCCCCTAAGTGTGCACCGTTGCGAAGGTTCGTTGTTTCGAAGCACCACGTGATGATCGGGTGTGATAGATTCTAACGTTCAAATACAATGGGTGTAAGCCAGATTTACACATGCGAAACACTTAGGTTGACTTGACGAGCCTAGCATGTACAGACATGGCCTCGGAACACGAGAGACCGAAAGGTCGAACATGAGTCGTATAGTAGATGCGATCAACATGGAGATGTTCACCGTTGATGACTAGTCCGTCTCACTTGATGATCGGACACGGCCTAGTCGATTCGGATCATGTATCACTTAGATGACTAGAGGGATGTCTATCTGAGTGGGAGTTCATTAAATAATTTGATCAGATGAACTTAATTATCATGAACTTAGTCTAAAATTGTCTTTACAACCTATCTTGTAGATCCAATGGCCCACGCTAATGTTGCCCTCAACTTCAACGCGTTCCTAGAGAAAACCAAGCTGAAAGGCGATGGTAGCAACTATACGGACTGGGTCCGTAACTTGAGGATCATCCTCATAGCTGCCAAGAAAACATATGTCCTTGAAGCACCGCTAGGTGACGCACCCATTTTCCTAGCAACTCAAGACGTTATGAACGCCTGGCAGTCGCGTAGTGATGATTACTCCCTGGTTCAGTGCGGCATGCTATACAGCTTAGAACCGGGGCTCCAAAAGCATTTTGAGCAACACGGAGCATATGAGATGTTCCAAGAGCTGAAAATGGTTTTCCAAGCTCATGCCCGGGTCGAGAGATATGAAGTCTCCGATAAGTTCTACAGTTGTAAGATGGAGGAAAACAGCTCTGTCAGCGAGCATATACTCAAAATGTCTGGGTTGCACAACCGCTTGTCTCAGCTGGGAGTTAATCTTCCAGATGACTCGGTCATTGACAAGATCCTCCAGTTACTTCCACCTAGCTACAAGAGCTTTGTGATGAACTACAATATGCAAGGGATGGAGAAGTCCATTCCTGAGTTATATTCAATGCTGAAATCAGCGGAGGTGGAGATCAAAAAGGAACATCAAGTGTTGATGGTGAATAAGACCACTAGTTTCAAGAAAGGCAAGGGTAAGAAGAACTTCAAGAAGGACGGCAAGGGAGTTGCCGCGCCCGGTAAGTCAGTTGCCGGGGAGAAGCCAAAGAATGGACCCAAGCCTGAGACTGAGTGCTTTTATTGCAAGGGAAATGGTCACTGGAAGCGGAACTGTCCCAAGTACTTAGCGGATAAGAAGGCCGGCAACGCCAAAGGTATATATGATATACATGTTATTGATGTGTACCTTACCAGCGCTCGTAGTAGCTCCTGGGTATTTGATACCGGTGCGGTTGCTCACATTTGTAACTCAAAACAGGAGCTGCGGAATGAGCGGAGACTGGCAAAGGACGAGGTGACGATGCGCGTCGGGAATGGTTCCAAGGTCGATGTGATCGCCGTCGGCACGCTACCTCTACATTTACCTTCGGGATTAGTTTTAAACCTCAATAATTGTTATTTAGTGCCAGCTTTGAGCATGAACATTGTATCTGGATCTCGTTTAATGCGAGATGGCTACTCATTTAAATCCGAGAATAATGGTTGTTCTATTTATATGAGAGATATGTTTTATGGTCATGACCCGCTGGTCAATGGTTTATTTTTATTGAATCTCGAACGTGATGTTACACATATTCATAGTGTGAATGCCAAAAGATGTAAGGTTGATAATGATAGTTCCACATACTTGTGGCACTACCGCCTTGGTCACATTGGTGTCAAACGCATGAAGAAACTCCATGCAGATGGACTTTCGGAGTCTCTTGATTATGAATCATTTGACACGTGCGAACCATGCCTCATGGGCAAAATGACCAAGACTCCGTTCTCCGGAACAATGGAGCGAGCAACCAACTTGTTGAAAATAATACATACTGATGTATGCGGTCCAATGAGCGTTGATGCTCGCGGTGGCTATCGTTATGTTCTCACCCTCACTGATGACTTAAGTAGATATGGGTATGTCTACTTAATGAAACACAAGTCTGAGACCTTTGAAAAGTTCAAGGAATTTCAGAGCGAGGTAGAGAATCAACATGACAGGAAAATAAAGTTCTTACAATCAGATCATGGAGGAGAATACTTGAGTCATGAGTTTGGCACGCACTTAAGGAAATGTGGAATTGTTTCACAACTCACGCCGCCTAGAACACCTCAGTGTAATGGTGTGTCCGAACGTCGTAATCGCACTCTATTGGATATGGTGCGATCTATGATGTCTCTTACCGATCTACCGCTATCATTTTGGGGTTATGCTTTAGAGACTGCCGCATTCACTTTAAATAGGGCACCGTCTAAATCCATTGAGATGACACCGTATGAATTATGGTTTGGGAAGAAACCTAAGCTGTCGTTTCTGAAAGTTTGGGGATGCGATGCTTATGTCAAGAAACTTCAACCTGAAAAGCTCGAACCCAAATCGGAAAAATGCGTCTTCATAGGATACCCTAAGGAAACTATTGGCTATACCTTCTACCTCAGATCCGAAGGCAAGATCTTTGTTGCGAAGAATGGATCCTTTCTGGAGAAAGAGTTTCTCTCGAAAGAAGTAAGTGGGAGGAAAGTAGAACTTGACGAGGTAACCCCTCTTGAACCGGAGAGTAGCGCAGCTCAGGAAGATGTTTTTGTGGTGTCTGCACCAACTAGAGAGGAAGTTAATGAAACTTCGGGTCAAGTTGCTACTGAACTTCGTAGGTCCACGAGGACACGTTCCGCACCAGAGTGGTACGGCAACCCTGTCCTAGAAATCATGTTGTTACACAACGGTGAACCTTCAAACTATGAAGAAGCGATGCCGGGCCCGGATTCCAACAAATGGTTTGAAGCCATGAAATCCGAGATAGGATCCATGTATGAAAACAAAGTATGGACTTTGACGGACTTGCCCGATGATCGGCAAGCCATAGAGAATAAGTGGATCTTTAAGAAGAAGACTGACACGGATGGTAATGTGACCGTCTATAAGGCTCGGCTTGTCGCTAAGGGTTATCGACAAGTTCAAGGGATTGACTACGATGAGACCTTCTCACTCGTAGCGAAGCTGAAGTCCGTCCAAATCATGTTAGCAATTGCCGCATTCTATGATTATGAGATCTGGCAAATGGACGTCAAAACAGCATTCCTTAATGGTTTCCTTAAGGAAGAATTGTATATGATGCAGCCAGAAGGTTTTGTCGATCCTAAGAATGCTGACAAAGTATGCAAGCTCCAGCGCTCCATCTATGGGCTGGTGCAAGCATCTCGGAGTTGGAACATTCGCTTTGATGAAATGATCAAAGCGTTTGGGTTTATACAGACTTATGGAGAAGCCTGTATTTACAAGAAAGTGAGTGGGAGCTCTGTAGCATTTCTCATATTATATGTGGATGACATACTGTTGATGGGAAATGATATAGAACTTTTGGAAAGCATAAAGGCCTACTTGAATAAGTGTTTTTCAATGAAGGACCTTGGAGAAGCTACTTACATATTAGGCATCAAGATCTATAGAGATAGATCGAGACGCCTCATTGGTCTTTCACAAAGCACATACCTTGACAAGATATTGAAGAAGTTCAATATGGATCAGTCCAAGAAGGGGTTCTTGCCTGTATTGCAAGGTGTGAGATTGAGCGCAGCTCAACGCCCGACCTCGGCAGAAAAAAGAGAAAAGATGAGTGTCATCCCCTATGCCTCAGCCATAGGCTCTATTATGTATGCCATGCTGTGTACCAGACCTGATGTGAACATTGCCATAAGTTTGGTAGGGAGGTACCAAAGTGATCCTGGAATGGAACACTGGACAGCGGTCAAGAATATCCTGAAGTACCTGAAAAGGACTAAGGATATGTTTCTCGTTTATGGAGGTGCCGAAGAGCTCGTCGTAAAGGGTTACGTCGATGCTAGCTTTGACACAGATCTGGATGACTCCAAGTCACAAACCGGATACGTGTACATTTTGAATGGTGGGGCAGTCAGCTGGTGCAGTTGCAAGCAAAGCGTCGTGGCGGGATCTACATGTGAAGCGGAGTACATAGCTGCTTCGGAAGCAGCTCAGGAAGGAGTTTGGATGAAGGAGTTTATCACCGACCTAGGAGTGATTCCCAATGCGTCGGGCCCAATGACTCTCTTCTGTGACAACACTGGAGCTATTGCCATTGCCAAGGAGCCCAAGTTTCACAGGAAGACCAAGCACATCAAGCACCGCTTCAACTCCATTCGTGAATAAATTCAAGATGGAGACATAGATATTTGTAAAGTACATACGGATCTGAATGTCGCAGATCCGTTGACTAAACCTCTTCCACGAGCAAAACATGATCAGCACCAGAACTCTATGGGTGTTCGATTCATCACAATGTAACTTAATTATTGACTCTAGTGGAAGTGAGAGACTGTTGGAAATATGCCCTAGAGGCAATAATAAAATGGTTATTATTATATTTCCTTGTTCATGATAATTGTCTATTGTTCATGCTATAATTGTATTAACCGGAAACCGTAATACATGTGTGAATACATAGACCACAGCATGTCCCTAGTGAGCCTCTAGTTGACTAGCTCGTTGATCAATAGATGGTTGTGATTTCCTGACCATGGACATTGGATGTCGTTGATAACGGGATCACATCATTAGGAGAATGATGTGATGGACAAGACCCAATCCTAAGCATAGCACAAGATCATGTAGTTCGTTTGCTAGAGCTTTTCTAATGTCAAGTATCATTTCCTTAGACCATGAGATTATGCAACTCTCGGATACCGTAGGAATGCTTTGGGTGTATCAAACGTCACAACGTAACTGGGTGACCATAAAGGTGCACTATAGGTATCTTCGAAAGTGTCTGTTGGGTTGGCACGAATCAAGACTGGGATTTGTCACTCCGTATGACAGAGAGGTATCTCTGGGCCCACTCGGTAATGCATCATCATAATGAGCTCAATGTGACTAAGGAGTTAGCCACGGGATCATGCGTTACGGAACGAGTAAAGAGACTTGCCGGTAATGAGATTGAACAAGATATTGGGATATCGACGATCGAATCTCGGGCAAGTAACATACCGATGGACAAAGGGAATTGTATACGGGATTGATTGAATCCCCGACATCGTGGTTCATCCAATGAGATCATCATGGAACATGTGGGAGCCAATATGGGTATCTAGATCCCGCTATTGGTTATTGGCCAGAGAGGTGTCTCGGTCATGTCTGCATGGTTCCCGAACCCGTAGGGTCTACACACTTAAGGTTCGGTGACGCTAGAGTTGTAATGGGACTTGTATGTGGTTACCGAAAGTTGTTCGGAGTCTCGGATGAGATCCCGGACGTCACGAGGAGTTCCGGAATGGTCCGGAGGTAAAGATTTATATATGGGAAGTCCTATTTTGGCGACCGGAAAATGTTCGGGATTTTTCGGTATTGTACCGGGAAGGTTCTGGAAGGTTCCGGAGTGGGGCCCACCTGCATGGGGGGACCCACATGAACGTGTGTAGTGGGGGCAAGGCCCCACACCCCTGGTCAAGGCACACCAAGATCCCCCCTTAGAAGGAATAAGTTCATATCCAGAAGGGAAAAGATCAAGATCCTTAAAAAGGGGGGATAACAATCGGTGGGGAAGGGAAAGGATGGGATTTCTTTCCTCCCACCTTTGCCAACGCCCCAATGGACTTGGAGGGTAAGAAGCCAGCCCCCTCCACCCCTATATATAGTGGGGAGGTGCATGGGAGCTGCACTCCTTGCCCCTGGCGCAGCCCTCCCCCCTCCTACTCCTCCTCCTCCGTAGTGCTTAGCGAAGCTCTGCCGGAGAACCACGAGCTCCACCGCCACCACGCCGTCGTGCTGCCGGAGCTCTCCCTAAACTTCTCCTCTCCCCTTGCTGGATCAAGAAGGAGGAGACGTCCCCGGGCTGTACGTGTGTTGAACGCGGAGGCGCCGTCCATTCGGCGCTTGAATCGGATCTTCCGCGATTTGAATCGCCGCGAGTACGACTCCATCAACCGCGTTCTTGTAACGCTTCCGCTTAGCGATCTTCAAGGGTATGAAGATGCACTCCCTCTCACTTGTTGCTAGCATCTCCTAGATTGATCTTGGTGACACGTAGGAAATTTTTGAATTATTACTACGTTCCCCAACATGCACAACTTTGGTGGCACATGCCTCGCAAACCCGAAAGCACCCTTGGATATATCTATAATGACATAATGTCTTAGCTAGCTAGGGTGCTTGACCCACCTCCCACTTCGTGTTAGCAGGGCGGATGCACGTAATGATACTTTGGTCATACATGCATGTCGCCATGACCTACCATAAGACGGACCCAGTGGCGGAGCTACCTCCCGGCGACCCTGGGCAGCTGCCCGGGCTGCTCCGGCCATTCTCCACTAAGTAGTACACATAAACCATGATTAGTATCACTAATTATAGGGGCAAATGCTGGACAACGTCAATGTATACAGGCTTTGCCCCGGCTCCTTGAGTTGGCTGGCTCCGCCACTGGACGGACCAGTGAATCTATCGTTTGGTCAAACGACAACTGTTGTTGTCGATAAACCGCTTGGGCCAATAGATTGAACCATCATAAAAAATCGCACGAGAGGGACCACAAAACCAGCACCTCTTGCGTGCGGCCCAAAATGATGTACGTTGGAAGGGGTGATGTGTGTTTTCAATATAGAATAATGTACAATTTAGATGTGGTGCCTACCTCTCGATACAGACAACAACCATGAAGGCCAGGTAGTTAAGGACGAGATACGCAGGGTACGGTGTAGGTCGAACCCAGCAATCCGAGCATGTGGGAGGGAATCCTGACAACGCATGAGCTCGAGTTTTGGTTGAACGACATGTGACGGTGACCGGCCCTAACACGAACTAGGAGGAATCCATTCATGGCCAACACATACCCCTCGTTATCGGTCAAAGGGATGATATATATACACTCGGGGAGCCCACAGATATGCGTGGCGTCACAAAAAACCGCACAAGGGAGACGTGGTCGATCAGAAGACCCCGTATACACTACATGCGGCCCAAAAATATGTATGGGTATGGTGGTGTGTGATGTGTTTAAATCCCGAATGCACAACTTCGATGGGCCACCAACTATATTACAAACTGAACACCGTACCCGACCCCAAGCCTGGTTCAATACGTACGATGTCGGTTTCCCAACTTCGAGGCGGGGGGGGGGGGGGGGTCGTCCAATGCATGCGCTCAAACTTTATTTGGTCTAACATGGCACACATAGCAATAGGGAACCATCATGGTCAAACCCTTCTCGTTGTTGGGTCAAAGGGATAGATTGTGTGGGCCCCCTTGTTATCGGTCAAGGATAATATATACCTCGGGGAGCCCACAGATATGTGCGGCGTCTATAAACCGCACAAGGGAGACATGCTCGATCAGAACACCTGCCCCCCTATACCCTGCATGCGACCTGAAAAAGGTTTATATAATCGCCATGACAGGTCACTATAGAGTCAATCATTCTTTAATTTTTTTAGAGCAAAAAATAACCAGTAAAAACATAGTCTACAAATTAGCAAAACAAGGATCCCAAGGTTTATATAATCGCCATGACAGGTCACTATAGAGATATTTATCTCTATAATGACCGTGTCATAGCATTTAAATGAAGCTTGAGATATGCAACTTCCCACCGGTCACCCATCCTTGGACTACTCCAACCCGAGCATGCTTAACTTCTGCGTTCTATTCGACTAGGCTAACGGATGGGAAGCCGCCCCTTGCTCATAGGAATTGCCTCCTTGCCTTTAAGGCGTTTCACGCTGGTCACCCTATGGGACCTACTCCCTCCTATCACACACATTTGTGCTTTTAGAAACTGTGTGCGATATTTACATGGCTGGTGTGTCGCCGCCTAGCCTTCAATGAGCACTGACACTGGTAGCGGGAAAATGATGGGAGAAGAGGCGGGAAACCGATGAGAGGAGTGGCGGGAAATGGTAGCCTGTTTGGATATATAACAACATTAATATAGAAAACTTAGTAGAGAAGGAAGCGTGAGCTAGCACGACGCACGCGCACAGTGCTTACCCATATACTGCATGTGCTGTCGAAAGGGATGAGGATTGCCGTTCGATCTAGGAGCATCCAACGATGCAGACGTACGATCCATGGGGTTTGGGTTCTGGCCAATCAGAACGCATGACTCAGATCGCGCGCGCAGCAGGGGGAGGGGGGCATCGGCCACGGTTTGGTAGGCACACGGCTTTCGTGAGTGAACCATGTGCTATTTGAAAACATTTCATGAGAAGAATCTCGGTTTTTAAATCCCCGTAAATCCAAAACTCACCCGAAAATCGTGAAACTTGGCATGGTGTCACGACATGGCACATATATGTTGAGGAATTTTTTTGTCCATTTTGGCGCAAGTTTTATTACAAGCGTCTTACAAACCGGAGCTTCTCTCAAAGAAGCCTCGTGGTTCCGATAGGGAAACGTGTCCCCCTTGTGGGCGAAACGATAATCACTGCCTCTTTTCACCTTTTATTTTCTTCTACGGGCAACATGTAACGACAGGATATCCGTGCTGAAATTTAAACTTATTCAGGGTTTGTTTGGCCTTTTTATACACTAATTGAGTTTCCTAGGCATTTAATGTCCATAATTCAAATATGAACTACAAATACATGCTCCAGTTCACCAAAATGGCTAGAAAAATTATACATGTGTCCTTGGATGCATGTTTAGGTCCCATGCCAGGAATGGGAATGAATTACAACCGTACCGGGGTCCTAGCTCGTCCTAAAAACATTTGGAATCTCGGTTTTTAAATCCCCATAAATCCATAACTCACCAGAAAGTCATGAAAGTTGGCATGGTGTCACGTCATGGCACATATATGTCATGGTAAAAACATTGTCCAATTTGGGCCAAGCTTTATTACAAACCTCTTACAAACCGAAGCTTCTCTCAAAGAAGCCTCATGGTTCTGATAGGGAAACGTGTTCCCCTTGTGGGCGAAACGATAATCACTGCCTCTTTTCGCCTTCTATTTTCTTCTATGGGCAACATGGAATGACAGGATATCCGTGCTGAAATTTAAACTTATTCAGGGTTCATTTGGCCTTTTTATACACTAATTGAGTTTCCTAGGCATTTAATGTCCATAATTCAAATCTGAACTACAAATACATGCTCTAGTTCACCAAAATGGCTAGAAAAATTATACATGTGTCCTTGGGTGCATGTTTAGGTCCCATGCCAGGAATGAGAATGAATTACAACCGTACCGGCGTCCTGGCTCGTCCTCAAACATTTGGAATCTTGGTTTTTAAATCTCCATAAATCCAAAACTCACCAGAAAGTCATCAAAGGTGGCATGGTGTCACGTCATGGCACATATATGTAGTGGTAAAAACATTGTCCAATTTGGGCCAAGCTTTATTACAAACCTCTTACAAACCGGAGCCTGTCGCAAGAACCCTGGTGGTTTCGATAGGGAAACGTGTCCCCTTATGGGCAAAACGATAATCGCTCCCTCTTCTAGCCTTGTATTGTCTTCTACACGCAACACAGAATAACGGGAGATCGCGCTGAACTTTGAAATTATTCAGGGTTTGTTTGACCTTTTTTATCCATTAATTGAGTTTTCTAGGCATTTAATGTCCATAATTTAAATCCGAACTACAAATACATGCTCCAGTGCACCAAAATGGCTAGAAAAAACGTACATGTGTCCTTGGGGTGCATGTTTAGGTCCCATGGAAGGAATGGGAATGAATTCAACCATCTCGGCGTCCTGGCTTGGCCACAAACATTGCAAATCTCGGTTTTTAAATCTCTGTAAATCCAAAACTCACCAGGAAATCATGAAACTTGGCATGGTGTCACTACATGGCACATATATGTCGTGGTAAAATAATTGTCCAATTTGGGCCAAGCTATATTACAAGCCTCTTACAAACCGAAGCTTCTCACAACCCTCGTGGTTCCGGTAGGGAAACATGCCCCTCTTGTGGGCGAAACGATAATCGCTGCCTCTTCTCGCCTTGAACTTTGTTTTCTATAGGCAACAAAGAATAACAGGAGTGTCGTGCTGAAATTTGAAACTGTTCAGGGTTCGTTTGTCCATTTTATATATTAATTAAGTTTTCTAGGCATTTAATGTAGTCCATAATTCAAATTTGAACTACAAGCACATGCTCCAGTGAAGCAAAATGGGTGGGAAATCGTACATGTGTCATTGGGTGCATGTTTAGGTCTCATTGAAGGAATGGGAATGAATTACAAACTTCTCGTCGTCCTGAAACATTGAGAATCTCAGTTTTTAAATCCCAGTAAATCGAAAACTCACCCAAAAAACATGAAACTTGGCATGGTTTCATGACATGGCACATATATGCCGTGGTAAAAAAATCGTCCAATTTGAGACAAGGTGCACACATTAATAGCCAACGAAGTCCTCTTGAAACAAATAGCTGACACGTTAATATCGTAAACGGTAGTATTATATGAACCGTGTGTTCCCGTAACCATTTAAGTGCGGTCACACGTCCCTCTTTTATTATTGGATAGTACTACCTCCGTTCTCGTTCATTGGTCATCTTTGTATTTTGTGCCAAAATTTAACCATACTCGGTGGCGTGCGTGCAGCTGTTTGATTAGACGGGACGAGCGCGAGAAGTCCGTCGTGCAGGCTCGACGGGACGCGTGCGAGCAGTCCGCCGTGCAGGCTTGACGGGACGCGTGCATCCTGTCCACCTCGCAGGCTCGACGGGACACGTGCGAGCAGCAAGGCCGCCCATGCTCACCGGGAAGCGAGCTCTTTGACCTCCATCCACCAGCCGCTCGCCTCGCTCACAACTTCTCCATTAATGGCGGCCGAGCCGCTGTTTAAGACGCGGTTAATTAAAGCACCTGGACGGAGGGTGTTTGCTTGTGATCCTATGGCCTCGCTCAATGTTAGCATTTGCTTTGCTCGTGTTTTCAACTCGTATTCTGGCCTAATTTAAAATGACACATAGGGCAACGGATAATACAACGACAAATAAAATGGCAATGGATAATACGACGACAAATTTACAATGGCACGAATAATAATTGTCTTACATATTCCGGATAATTTAAAATGACACATGCGGCAAAGCTCGGAAGACACGGGGGCAAGAGAAGAAGGAAATCGCAGACAACGATCAGGGTCGCTACTGTCTCTACTTGTCGATGGATCGCCAGGCGATGACACCCTCCATCTCCTTCTTCAATTCCGCACGACTTTGCTTGAAAGCAGCCACGGATTCCTCCACCTCCTGCTCACGCTCGATCCGGAGCTTCCTCAAGTCACCAATCAGTTCCTCGACGACCGCTGTCAGCGTCATCCCTGAGGCACTGCTCTGCTAATGCAGCATCTTCCAGCCGGCGGCCTCCTCCTCCTTCTCGGCGAGCACCTTGAGGAGCTTCGCATTGTCACCCATGAGTTGCTCGACGAGGCCGGTCGCCTTCTCAACCGAGGCATTGATACGTCCATTTTGCATCATGTTTTCCTACTGTTATTTATGATGTTTTATGCATAATAATGCTTTTTGGAGTAATTCTAATGCCTTTTCTCTCATAATATGCAAGGTTCACACAAAGAGGGAGAATTCCGGCAGCTGGAAATCTGGACCTGAAAAAGCTACGTCAGGCTACCTATTCTACACAACTCCAAGTGAGCTGAAACTTCACGAGGAATTTTTATGGAATAAATAAGAATTATTGGAGAAAATAACTACCAGAGGGGGCCCACCAGGTGGGCACAACCCACCTGGGTGCGCCAGGGAGCCCAGGCGCGCCCTGGTGGGTTGTGCCCTCCTCGGCCCACCTCCGGTGCCCATCTTTTGGTATATAAGTCATTTTGACCTAGAAAAAAAAAATAAGGAGAGGACTTTCGGGACGAAGCGCCGCCGTCTCGAGGCGGAACTTGGGCAGGAGCACTTTTGCCCTCCGGCGGAGTGATTCCACCGGGGGAACTTCCCTCCCGGAGGGGGAAATCATCGTCATCATCATCACCAACAACTCTCCCATCTTGGGGAGGGCAATCTCCATCAACATCTTCAACATCACCATCTCCTCTAAAACCCTAGTTCATCTCTTGTGTTCAATCTTTGTACCGGAACTATAGATTGGTACTTGTGGGTGACTTGTAGTGTTGATTACATCTTGTAGTTGATTACTATATGGTTATTTGGTGGAAGATTATATGTTCAGATCCATTATGCTATTTAATACCCCTCTGATCTTGAGCATGATTATCATTAGTGAGTAGTTAATTTTGGTCTTGAGGTCACGGGAGAAATCTTGTTGCATGTAATCATGTGAACTTGATATGTGTTCGATATTTTGATGATATGTATGTTGTGATTCCCTTAGTGGTGTCATGTGAACATCGACTACATGGCACTTCACCATATTTTGGGCCTAAGGGAATGCATTGTGGAGTAGTTATTAGATGATGGGTTGCGAGAGTGACAGAAGCTTAAACCCTAGTTTATGCGCTATTCCGTAAGGGACTGATTTGGATCCAAAAGTTTAATGCTATGGTTAGATTTATTCTTAATACTTTTCTCGTAGTTGCGGATGCTTGCGAGGGGGTTAATCATAAGTAGGAGGTTTGTTCAAGTAAGAACAGCACCTCAGCACCGGTCCACCCACATATCAAATTATCAAAGTAGCGAACACAAATCAAACCAACATGATGAAAGTGACTAGATGAAATTCCCATGTACCCTCAAGAACGCTTTGCTTATCATAAGAGACCGTTTTGGCCTGTCCTTTGTAACATCCCCTGCATCACACTACAGTAATCCCTTATGATCAGTGCCAAGTCATCTTGATCTACAAAGCTTAATCATATTGGATAAACATCTCATTTCAAAATCCTTTTCTAAATTCAATTCAAATTCAAAGTGCAATTTGAAGTTGCTCAAAACCTGCTGGAAAAATGTTCACCATCTAGCAAATATTCCAAAACAATTTGTTGTTAAGGAAAACAACATCACCATCAAGTCAAAGTGGGCCAAAGCATTTGAAACAGTGCCAAAACAGCACTTTAAATGCCATATTCATTTTTGAAAAATCCAAATGAATTCCAAAACTCCCAAAACTTTTTGTGGCAGAGCAAAATAATGCATTGTAATATTGTGGACCCATTTCACATTTTTGCAAAAGCATTTGGTAGCTCTTTTCTTTTTCTAAGTCTGCTATAAAAGGGAAAACAGCGAAAGATAATGGAAAAGGCCTAAACTCGCTGGGCCTAAGTGCATAGTGCACTCGGCCCAGCTCAGCCGACCCCTCTCCCTCCTCTTTTCTCTCTCCCTCGCCGTGTCAGCAGTGTTGTGGCCGAGCGCGCGCTCGCCGGCCGCTGACCGACACCACAATGCTACAGCGACCGTCGAGAGGATAAGGGCGACGCCCACGGCCCCGTCACCGTCCTCATCCACTTCTCCCTCACTCGCTTGCTCTCCTTCCTCTCCCTCCTCCAGATCCGCCGCCATCGAGCACCACCATCGCCATGGCAGTGTCGTAGCCGTGGCCATCGTCGACCCCGCGCTTCGCCTGCCCATCCACGAGCTCCGTCATCCTACGCTCCTTCGACCTCGACCTCGAGCAGGAGCCGAGGGGCTTGGCAGAGGCCGCTCTCCTCCGCCCCCTTTCGCCTCTGTCGCCAGCAAACCTCTTCGATTCCGGCGAAACTGCTGCTACTAAGCCATCACCGAGCCACCGTGTGCCTACCCGGTGAGCAGCTCCTCCTTTCCTCCCTCTCTGCACCGCCATTAGACGCTCGTAGCTAGACGTCGCCGTTGCCGCACTCCGGCGTCCGCTGCTAAGCTCACCGCCGACGCTGTAGTGGCTATCATGGTCACCCGAGCCCACCACTGTGGTCAGGGCACTCATGTGGTGCGGCCAGTGCCCTCCATTCGCTCGCACTCGAGCCGTAGCTAGGTTTCCGTCGTTGGCCGATCTCCGGCCGCCGCGGGAATGGTCGTCGCCGCCGCCTCCGTCCATCTCCGGCCGTGCAACCACTCTGGTTGGACGCGGCATCGTCTCCCCGATCCAACACGACCAACCGCGATTGAAACGGTGGCCCGTAGCGGTTTTCCGCCGTGGTCTGCGCTGCTCCACCGTGTCTGGAGCTCGCCGGAGCAGCTCCGGCGCCGGCACTGACCTGGCATCGGCGGGGCCCGCCTCTGGGTCACTACCTGTGGGCCCCCTGGACCACGTTGACCGTGGTCAACTATGCTGGCTGGGCACTCAGTGCCACTGACATGCGGGCCCCACCGCATAATTAACCTAATTAAAACATTTTCCTAAATAAAAATAATTAGTTAAATTAAATAGTCACTGACATGTGGGGCCCAACTGCTAATTAACCCCTGTTTAGTTTTAAATAAACTATGTTAAGCCTCTGTCTATGACAAGTGGGCCCCACTGGTCATTTTGACTAGTCAACCGGTCTGTTGACTGCTGACGTCGCAGTGACATCATGCTGACGCAATAATCCCTTTCTGTTAATTTAAATCATTCCAGAAAATGATGTAATCATTGAAAATTCGTAGAATTTAAACCGTAGCTCGGATCGAAAAACTTTATACATGAAAGTTGATCAGAAAGACGAGACGAAGCCAACCGTGCAATCTATTTCCATGTCGGGACCCTATAAGTAGGTGAACCCGTAACTTTTTGCCCCTTTACGGTAGATGAATAGTGCATATATACCGGTTAATAAATCCAACTTTAATCCTAAAATAAGTAAAATGATTTAGACATGTCTTTAGGCAACCCTGCACTGCACGTTAGCATAGCATGCTCTGTGTTGTATATGTTTGCTGTGTATTTATTTGTTTCCTCCCCCTCTTCTCTCTCGGTAGATCCCGATACCAACGTAGTCCTAGAGACCGACGCAGCTCCGGTGATTGTCCACACTACTGACGACCAGACTTTTGCCGCAGAGCTTCCAGGCAAGCACCCCCCCCCCTTTTGAACATGCCGATATCGCCTATTCTTTCTCTCTTATGCTTGCATTAGAAATTGCTGTTGTTACTGCTTTCCTATATCTGATGCATAGCCTGTTTTTGTAACTGTTGTTGATACCTACCTGCTTATCCTAAACTGCTTAGTATAGACTGGATAGAGACCCACCAGAGACCCACTTTGTCCCAGATTGCCCCGCTGGATTATCGGAAGACTCGACAACCAGGCCCCGGCACCGCACATCACACCCCCTTTATCTGTACAACACTGCTGCGTTACTATCGAGTGCCGAGGGTGATACCTTGTAAGCACTTCCGATGTTAACTCTGTGGAGTAGTTACTCGGTCGTGGTCATCGAGGGTGATTCCTCCTTCACCACTTCCGGTAACGACGCTGTCGTGCAACACCTCAAGTGTGAACCCATCGAGGGTGATTCCTCCGAGTTCACCTTGACGAATACATCGAGTAGGAATCCAACGAGGGTGATACCTCAGATTCCCCTAATGTTATGGACACACGGATACCTGGACTTTACAACTGTTACTTGGAAAGGCGGGTCGACACTGAGGGGTACCCGCGCGAGCCTAAGTGGCGAGTGATGTGGAGTCGGGTTGACCTGGAGGGTACCCGAGAGATAAATACGAGGCGCGGCCGGGCATTCTTAGCCCTTGCAGCAAGTCCTCGAGATGGGGCGACAGGGTCACATCGATCATGAGTCTCTGCTCGTTACCGCACGCTACCAACACACTAACGATTTGGATATTTGATCCGAGTGGGCCTTTGGCCCGATAGCCCTAACCATCACGTGGGAACAGTTATGGGAACTCTGCGTCGTATGCATCAGCCGAAGCTTAATGGACGTTAGCGACTGAGCGGCGCGCGCCGGGTTGGACCGCGTAACGCAACCGCCTTGATAGTGTGGGTTGCTAGGTCTGCCCACCGGCCGCCCACGCAACGTGCAGGAGTTCCTGGGGCGATGGCCCAAGACCCCTGGGGGCATAGGTTTAGTCCGGCGTGCTGACCTCTCTATTAGGCCTAGGTCGGGTTGCGGCGTATCGTTTGGACGAGGCCAGGCATGACCCAGTAAAGTGTGTCCGGCCAGAGTTAATCGAGCGTGGTGGGTAAGTTGGTGCACCCCTGCAGGGAAGAAAACATCTATGCATAGCCGGATCCTCGGTAACGGACGCTCGGAGTTGTATCCCGATCGATACAACTAGAACTGGATACTTATGATGAGAAATGGATAGTATGGCTCTGGGATTGCTTTCTCGCAGGGAGTCGTGAAAGGATCTCTGGCTGAGGTTGATACTTAATACTACTACTACTTTATACTGTGCTAATCTACACTCTTCTAATGCTGCAAGACCGCTGCAAGACCGCTGAAGATGCTAGTCTTCGATAGGACTAGGCCTTCCCTCTATTCTGGCATTTCTGCAGCCCAGTCCACATATACAGCCCTTCTTTGATAATGTTGCATGTGTAGTGTAGATCCTTGCTTGCTGAGTACTTCGGATGAGTACTCACGGTTGCTTTGCTTCCTCTTTTTCCCCATATCCGTTTGATGCAACCAGATGACGGAGCCTCTAAGATAGCTGCCCCCGCCGACGACTACTACTACCCCGAGGGTGGTTATTACTTCGAGTTGGCTGACGACCAGGAGTAGGTTCGGTGGGTCCCAGGCAGGAGGCCTGCGCCTTTTCGATCATAGTGTTTTGTTTTGCCCCGCCTTCTTAAAGGCTTATCTGTTTTATCTTTTATATCTATACTCGAATATCTGATGCTTCCGCTGACACTTGTAAGCGAGCTTATGTATTCGAGCCCTCGAGGCCCTGGCTTGTAATATAATGCTTGTGTGCCTTTATTTATGTTTTAGAGTTGTGTTGTGATTCCTTCAAGTGAGTCCTTAGGCTTGATTGTGTGCATTTGCGTGTATGATTAGTGTACGATTAAGCCGGGGGCGTCACATCCTTTGCCTCAAAAGGATTGGGCTACCTTGCTGCACTTTTGTTACCATTACCGTTACTTGCTCGTTACAAATTATCTTGCTGCCAAACTACTTGTTACTTATAATTTCAGTGCTTGCAGACATTACCTTGCTGAAAACCGCTTGTCATTTCCTTCTGCTCCTCGTTTGGTTCGACACTCTTACTTATCAAAAGGACTACGATTGATCCCCTATACTTGTGGGTCATCAAGGCTCTTTTCTGGCGCCGTTGCCGGGGAGTGAAGCGCTCTTGGTAAGTGGAAATCGGTAAGGAAAAATTATTGCTACATGCTGAAATTTATTGTCACTTGTTACTATGGAGAACAATCCTTTGAGGGGTTTGTTCGGGGTATCTTCACCTCGACCGTAACCACAATTAGTTACCCCTCAACCTACTGCACCTACTGAAAATATTGGTTATGAAATTCCTTCGGGTATGATAGAACAACTGCTAGCTAATCCTTATGCAGGAGACGGAACTGAACATCCTGATATGCACTTGATATATGTGGATTATTTAAGCTTGCAGGTTTACCCGGAGATGAAGCTAAGAAGAAGGTTTTCCCTTTATCTTTGAAGGGAAAAGCATTGGCATGGTATAGGCTATGCGATGATATTGGATCTTGGAATTGGAATCAATTGAAATTAGAATTTCACCAAAAAAATTATCCTATGCATCTAGTTCATCGTGATCGGAATTATATATATAAATTTTGGCCTCGTGAAGGAGAAAGTATAGCTCTAGCTTGGGGGAGGATTAAGTCAATGTTATATTCATGCCCCAATCATGAGCTCTCAAGAGAAATTATCATTCAGAATTTTTATGCTCGGCTTTCTCATGATGATCGATCCATGCTTGATACTTCTTGTACTGGTTCCTTTATGAAGAAGACTATTGACTTCCGGTGGGATCTTTTAGAAAGAATTAAACACAACTCTGAAGATTGGGAACTTGACGAAGGTAAAGAGTCAGGTATTAAGCTCAAGTATGATTGTGTCAAATCTTTTATGAATACCGATGCTTTTCAAAAGTTTAGCACTAAATATGGACTTGACTCTGAGATAGTAGCCTTCTTTTGTGAATCATTTGCTACTCATGTTGACCTTCCTAAGGAGAAGTGGTTTAAATATCACCCACCTATCAAAGAAGAAATTAAAGAACCAGTAATAGCTAAATATGAAACTATTATTTACAATGTTGATCCAGTTGTGCCTACTGCTTATATTGAAAAACCACCTTTCCCTGTTAGGATGAAGGAACATGCTAAAGTCTCAACTGTGGTCAACAAAAGTTATATTAGAACTTCCAAACCTGCTGAACAAATCAAAGTAGAACCTAGTTTTGCTATGGTTAAAGATCTCTTGGTTGAAAATATAGATGGGCATGTTATTTACTTCTGTGATGAAGCTGCTAGAATTGCCAAACCCGATGAAAAAGATAAGCATAGACCCGTTGTTGGCATGCCTGTTGTCTCAGTTAAAATAGGAGATCACTGTTATCATGGTTTATGCGACATAGGTGCTAGCGTGAGTGCCATTCCTTTTACCTTATATCAAGAAATTATGAATGATATAGCACCCGCTGAAATAGAAGACATACATGTTACTATTAAACTTGCTAATAGGGACACCATCACACCACTTGGGATTGTTAGAGATGTTGAAGTCCTGTGTGGGAAAATAAAATACCCTACTGATTTTCTTGTTCTTGGTTCCCCACAAGATGATTTTTGTCCCATTATCTTTGGTAGACCTTTCTTGAACACCGTCAATGCTAAAATAGATTGTGAGAAACAAATCGTCGGTGTTAGTTTTGGTGATGAGTCTCATGAGTTTAATTTTTTTAAGTTTAGTAGGAAGCATCATAAGGAAGAATTGCCTAGTAAGGATGAAATAATTAGTCTTGCTTCTATTGCCGTGCCTCCTACGATCCACTAGAACAATATTTGCTAGACTACGAAAATGATATGCATCTGCATGAAAGAAATGAAATAGATAAGATTTTCTTTGAACAACGTCCTCTGCGTAAACACAATTTGCCTATTGAAACTCTGGGAGGTCCTCCTCCACCTAAAGGTGATCCTGTGTTTGAATTAAAACAATTGCCAGACACTTTGAAATATGCTTATCTTGATGAGAAAAAGATTTATCCTGTTATTATTAGTGCTAACCTTTCAGAACATGAAGAAGAAAGATTATTGAAGGTTCTGAAGAAGCACCGAGCTGCCATTGGATATACTCTTGATGATTTAAAGGGCATTAGTCCCACTCTCTGTCAGCATAAAATTAATATGGAGCCTGATGCTAAACCCGTTGTTGATCACCAACGACGTTTAAATCCTAAAATGAAAGAAGTGGTAAGAACTGAAATATTGAAGCTTCTGGAAGTAGGTATAATCTATCCTATAGCTGATAGTAGATGGGTAAGTCCCGTTCATTGTGTCCCTAAAAAGGGAGGTATTACCGTTGTTCCTAATGATAAGAATGAACTTATTCCACAAAGAATTGTCACTGGCTACAGAATGATAATTGATTTTAGAAAACTAAATAAAGCTACTAGAAAAGATCATTACCCTCTGCCTTTTTTTAATCAAATGTTAGAAAGACTATCAAAGCACACACATTTTTGCTTTCTTGATGGATATTCCGTTTTTTCTCAAATACCTGTCTCATAACCTGATCAAGAGAAAACCACCTTTACTTGCCCTTTTCGAACTTATGCTTATAGACGTATGCCTTTTGGTTTATGCAATGCACCTGCTACCTTTCAAAGATGTATGACTGCTATATTCTCTGACTTTTGTGAAAAGATTGTTGAGGTTTTCGTGGATGATTTTTCCGTTTACGGAACTTCTTTTGATGATTGCTTGAGCAACCTTGATCGAGTTTTGCAGAGATGTGAGCAAACTAATCTCGTCTTGAATTGGGAGAAGTGCCACTTTATGGTTAATGAAGGTATTGTCTTGGGACATAAAATTTCTGAACGAGGTATTGAGGTGGATAAAGCTAAAGTTGATGCAATTGAGAAAATGCCATGCCCTAAACATATCATAGGTATTTGTAGTTTCCTCGGTCATGCTGGTTTCTATAGGAGGTTTATTAAAGACTTCTCTAAAATTTCTAGGCCTCTTACAAATCTTTTACAAACGGATGTTCCATTTGTTTTTTATGATGATTGTGTAGAAGCTTTTGAAACACTTGAGAAAGCCTTGATTTCTGCACCGATTGTTCAACCACCTGATTGGAACTTGCCTTTTGAAATTATGTTTGATGCTAGTGATTATGCTGTTGGTGTTGTTCTAGGACAAAGAGTCGATAAGAAATTAAATGTTATTCATTATGCTAGTAAAACTCTGGACAGTGCTCAACGAAATTATGCTACAACTGAAAAAGAATTTTTAGCAGTTGTGTTTGCTTGTGATAAATTTAGATCTTACATTGTTGATTCTAAAGTTACTGTTCACACCGATCATGCTGCTATAAAATATCTGATGGAAAAGAAGGATGCTAAACCTAAACTCATTAGGTGGATTCTTTTGCTACAAGAATTTGATTTACATATCATTGATAGAAAGGGAGCTGAGAACCCTGTGGCTGATAACTTGTCTAGGTTAGAAAATATTCTTGATGACCCACAACCTATTAATGATAGTTTTCCTGATGAACAATTAGCTGCAATAAATGTTTCTCATAACACTCCTTGGTATGCTGACTATGCCAATTATATTGTTGCTAAATGTATACCAACTAGCTTCACATACCAACAAAAGAAAAAATTCTTCTATGATTTAAGACATTACTTTTGGGATGACCCACATCATTATAAAGAAGGAGTAGATGGTATTATTAGACGTTGTATATCTGAGCACGAACAGGGACAAATCCTACGGAAATGTCACTCCGAAGCTTATGGAGGACGTTGATACGTCTCCAACGTATCTATAATTTTTGATTGTTCCATGCTATTATATTATCTGTTTTGGATGTTTTATATGCATTAATATGCTATTTTATATTATTTTTGGGACTAACCTATTAACCTAGAGCCCAGAGCCAGTTTTTGTTTTTTCCTTGTTTTTTAGCTTCATGGAAAAGGAATACCAAACGGAGTCCAAACGGAATAAAATCTTCGCGATGATTTTTCTTGGACCAGAAGACACCCAGGAGACTTGGAGATGAAGTCGGAGGAGCCACGAGGCGGCCATAAGGGTGGAGGGCGCGCCCAGGGGGGTAGGGCGCCCCCCTGCCTTGTGGGCCTCCCGTGACCCTCCTGACCTAATTCTTTCGCCTATATATTCACATTTGTTCCCAAACCACCAGAAGCATCCACGAAAACACTTTTCCACCGCCGTAACCTTCTGTACCCGTGAGATCCCATCTAGGGACCTTTTCTGGCACCCTCCTGGAGGGGGATTCGATCACGGAGGGCTTCTACATCAACCCTATTGCCCTTCCGATGAAGCGTGAGTAGTTTACCTCAGACCTACGGGTCCATAGCTAGTAGCTAGATGGATTCTTCTCTCTCTTTGATTCTCAATACCATGTTCACCTCGATGTTCTTGGAGATCTATTCGATGTAATACTTTTTTGTGGTGTGTTTGCCGAGATCCGATGAATTGTGGATTTATGATCAGATTATCTATGAATATTATTTGAATCTTCTCTGAATTCTTTTATGCATGATTTGATATCTTTGTAATTCTCTTCGAACTATCGGTTTGGTTTGGCCAACTAGATTGGTTTTTCTTGCAATGGGAGAAGTGCTTAGATTTGGGTTCAATCTTGCGGTGTCCTTTCCCAGTGACAGTAGGGGCAGCAAGGCACGTATTGTATTGTTGCCATCGAGGATAAAAAGATGGGCTTTACATCATATTGCTTGACTTTATTCCTCTACATCATGTCATCTTACTTAATGCGTTACTCTGTTCTTCATGAACTTAATACTCTAGATGCAGGCAGGAGTCGGTCGATGTGTGGAGTAATAGTAGTAGATGCAGAACCGTTTCGGTCTACTTGACACGGACGTGATGCCTATATTCATGATCATTGCCTTAGATATCGTCATAACTTTGCACTTTTCTATCAATTGCTCGGCAGTAATTTGTTCACCCACCGTATTATTTGCTATCTTGAGAGAAGTCTCTAGTGAAACCTATGGCCCCTGGGTCTATTTTCCATCATATAAGTTTCCAATCTACTATATTAGGTTCCGATCTACTATTTTGCAATCTTTTACTTTCCGATCTATAAACCAAAAATACCAAAATATTTACTTTATCTTTTATTTAGTTTCATCTATATCTATCAGATCTCACTTTTGCAAGTAACCGTGAAGGGATTGACAACCCCTTTATTGCGTTGGGTGTAAGTTGTTTGATTGTTTGTGCAGGTATTCGGTGATTTGTGCGTTGTCTCCTACTGGATTGATACCTTGGTTCTCAAACTGAGGGAAATACTTATCTCTACTTTGCTGCATCACCCTTTCCTCTTCAAGGGAAAAACCAACGCAAGCTCAAGAAGTAGCAGGAAGAATTTCTGGCGTCGTTGCCGGGGAGATGTACGCCAAGTCAAGACATACCAAGTACCCATCATAACCTCTCATCTCCTGCATTACATTATTCGCCATTTGCCTCTCGTTTTCCTCTCCCCCACTTCTAAAACGATTTTCGAAAAGATTTGCTTGCCTTCTTTCCGTTCTATCTTTTGTTTGCTTGTGTTACCATGTGCCTTCTTTTTGCTTGCATCTTCGCTTGCTAAAAGTTTATGGATCCTCATCCACTTGCTAATCTTTTTAAGAGATCCAATTATGATGAACCAATTTCTAGTGATTTGAGTGCACTAGATTATCTTTATGAAGTTTTGCTTGAAATTCGTGAATCTGAAAATTGTGATGAAGTGTTAAAAGAAGAAATCTATGAAGTGATTCACGATAGCTCCTTGGATGAAAAGCATGATTGCAATGGTTCTACTATAAATTCTATTAATGTCAGTTGTGCTAATGATATGCAAAACCCTAAGCTTGGGGATGCTAGTTTTGCTAGGTCCACTACTTGTTGCAATGATCATGATTGGGGTGATTTTTCTTACGATCTTGAAAATTTATTTAAGCCTCATGATGAATATGTTTGCAATAATATTGAAAGTGGGTTTGGAAGAGTGTCAACTCTAGGTAAAAATGATCCCACTACTTTGGAGTATGATCAATCTTATGAATTTTTTGATAAAAGTGGGTTTGGAGAGGTCATGACTTTATTTGATGATAATCCCACTATTTTGGAAGAGTGTCAACTTTGCATGCATATGGATCATGTTGAGAATATTTTATGTGATAGTTATATTGTTGAATTTTACTATGATCCTACATGTAATTATTATGAGAGAGGAAAATATGGTTGTAGAAATTTTCATGTTACTAATTTACCTCTCGATTTGTTGAGATTGCTATTATTTCTTTCTTCTTCCTTGCATATGCTAGATCTTGCTTGTCTTGATAATTTGTTTGCCTATAAGATGCCTATGCATAGGAAGTATGTTAGACTTCGATGTGTTTTTAACGTACCTTATGGTGCTCTCTTTTTGCTTCAATTCTTGTCATTCATGTGAGCATCATCAAAATTATCAATGCCTATCTAAGGGCGTTAAACAATAGCGCTTGTTGGGAGGCAACCCAATTTTATTTTTGTTTTTGCTTTTTTGTTCCTGTTTTGCTTTGAATAATTCATCTAGCCTCTGGTTAGATGTGGTTTTGTGTTTTAATTAGTGTTTGTGCCAAGTAAAACCTTTGAGATGGCTTACGGTGATAGTTGATTTGATCTTGCTGAAAAATAGAAACTTTTGCGTCCAGTCACAGAATTTTAATAATTCACTGGAGCCTTTAAAAACCCTTAATTTTTTATAAAAGATTTATGTATAAATTACCTATGTTGTCCTAATTTTTTAGAATTTTTGGAGTTAAATAAGTATTAGAACAATTCGGTTCTTTGAAGATTGTTCTGTTTTTGACAGATTCTGTTTTCTTTGTGTTGTTTGCTTATTTTGATGAAGCTATGGGTAGTATCGGGGGGTATGAACCATGGAAAAGTTGGAATACAGTAGATATTACACCAATATAAATAAATAATGAGTTCACAACCGTACCAAAAGTGGTGATTTATTTTCTTATACTAACGGAGCTTATGAGATTTTCTGTTGAGTTTTGTGTTGTGAAGTTTTCAAGCTTTGGGTAAGGATTTGATGGACTATGGAATAAGGAGTGGCAAGAGCCTAAGCTTGGGGATGCCCAAGGCACCCCAAGGTAATATTCAAGGACAACCAAGAGCCTAAGCTTGGGGATGCCCCAGAAGGCATCCCCTCTTTCGTCTTCGTCTATCAGTAACTTTACTTGAGGCTATATTTTTATTCACCACATGATATGTGTTTTGCTTGGAGCGTCTTGTATGATTTGAGTCTTTGCTTTTTAGTTTTCCATAATCATCCTTTCTATACACACCTTTTGAGAGGGACGCGCATGAATCGTGATTTATTAGAATACTCTATGTGCTTCACTTAAATCTTTTGAGCTAGGCAATTTTGCTCTAGTGCTTCACTTATATCTTTTTAGAGCACGGCGGTGGTTTTATTTTATAGAAATTGTTGAACACTCATGCTTAATTTATATTATTTTGAGAGTCTTTAAACAGCATGGTAATTCGCTTTGGTTATAAATTTAGTCCTAATATGATAGGCATCCAAGAGGGATATAATAAAAACTTTCATATAAAGTGCATTGAATACTATGAGAAGTTTGATTCCTTATGATTGTTTTGAGATATATAGATGGTAATATTAGAGTCATGCTAGTGAGTAATTGTGAATTTGAGAAATACTTGTGTTAAAGTTTGTGATTCCCGTAGCATGCACGTATGGTGAACTGTTATGTGATGAAGTCGGAGCATGATTTATTTATTGATTGTCTTCCTTATGAGTGGCGGTCGGGGACGAGCGATGGTCTTTTACTACCAATCTATCCCCCTAGGAGCATGCGCGTAGTACTTCGTTTTGATAACTAATAGATTTTTGCAATAAGTATGTGAGTTCTTTATGACTAATGTTGAGTCCATGGATTATACGCACTCTCACCCTTCCACCATTGCTAGCCTCTCTAGTGCCGCACAACTTTCACCGGTACCATACACCCACCATATACCTTCCTCAAAACAGCCACCATACCTACCTATTATGGCATTTCCATAGCCATTCCGAGATATATTGCCATGCAACTTTCCACCGTTCCGTTTATTATGACACGCTTCATCATTGTCATATTGCTTTGCATGATCATGTAGTTGACATCGTATTTGTGGCAAAGCCACCGTTCATAATTCTTTCATACATGTCACTCTTGATTCATTGCACATCCTGGTACACCGCCAGAGGCATTCATATAGAGTCATATTTTGTCCTAAGTATCGAGTTGTAAGTAAATAAAAGTGTGATGATCTTCATTATTAGAGCATTGTCCCATGTGAGGAAAGGATGATGGAGACTATGATTCCCCCACAAGTTGGGATGAGACTCCGGACGAAAAAAAAAGAGGCAAAAAAAAGAGATGGCCCAAATAAAAAAAATGAGAGAAAAGAGAGAAGGGACAATGTTACTATCCTTTTACCACACTTGTGCTTCAAAGTAGCACCATGATCTTCATGATAGAGAGTCTCCTATGTTGTCACTTTCATATACTAGTGGGAATTTTTCATTATAGAACTTGGCTTGTATATTCCAATGATGGGCTTCCTCAAATTGCCCTAGGTCTTCGTGAGCAAGCGAGTTGGATGCACACCCACTTAGTTTTCTTTTGAGCTTTCATAAACTTATAGCTCTAGTGCATCTGTTGCATGGCAATCCCTACTTACTCACATTGATATCTATTGATGGGCATCTCCATAGCCCGTTGATACGCCTAGTTGATGTGAGACTATCTCCTTATTTTTGTCTTCTCCACAACCACCATATTCTATTCCACCTATAGTGCTATATCCATGGCTCACGCTCATGTATTGCGTGAAAGTTGAAAAAGTTTGAGAACATCAAAAGTATGAAACAATTGCTTGGCTTGTCATCGAGGTTGTGCATGATTTGAATATTTTATGTGATGAAGATGGAGCATAGCCAGACTATATGATTTTGTAGGGATAAGCTTTCTTTGGCCATGTTATTTTGAGAAGACATAATTGCCTTGTTAGTATGCTTGAAGTATTATTGTTTTTATGTCAATATTAAACTTTTGTTTTGAATCTTATGGATCAGAACATTCATGCCACAATAAAGAAAAATACATGGATAAGTATGTTAGGTAGCATTCCACATCAAAAATTCTGTTTTTATCATTTACCTACTTGAGGACGAGCAGGAATTAAGCTTGGGGATGCTTGATACGTCTCCAACGTATCTATAATTTTTGATTGTTCCATGCTATTATATTATCTATTTTGGATGTTTTATATGCATTAATATGCTATTTTATATTATTTTTGGGACTAACCTATTAACCTAGAGCCCAGTGCCAGTTTATGTTTTTTCCTTGTTTTTTAGCTTCGTGGAAAAGGAATACCAAATGGAGTCCAAAGGGAATAAAATCTTCGCGATGATTTTTCTTGGACCAGAAGACACCCAGGAGACTTGGAGATGAAGTCGGAGGAGCCACGAGGCGGCCACAAGGGTGGAGGGCGCGCCCCTTGCCTTGTGGGCCCCCCATGACCCTCCTGACCTAATTCTTTCGCCTATATATTCACATATGTTCCCAAACCACCAAAAGCATCCACGAAAACACTTTTCCCCCGCCGCAACCTTCTGTACCCATGAGATCCCATCTAGGGACCTTTTTCGGCACCCTGTCGGAGGGGGATTTGATCATGGAGGGCTTCTACATCAACCATGTTACCCTTCCGATGAAGCGTGAGTAGTTTACCTCAGACCTACGGGTCCATAGCTAGTAGCTAGATGGCTTCTTCTCTCTCTTTGATTCTCAATACCATGTCCTCCTTGATGTTCTTGGAGATCTATTCGATGTAATACTTTTTTGCGGTGTGTTTGCCGAGATCCGATGAATTGTGGATTTATGATCAGATTATATATGAATATTATTTGAATCTTCTCTGAATTCTTTTATGCCTGATTTGATATCTTTGTAATTCTCTTCGAACTATCGGTTTGGTTTGGCCAACTAGATTGGTTTTTCTTGCAATGGGAGAAGTGCTTAGGTTTGGGTTCAATCTTGCAGTGTCCTTTCCCAGTGACAGTAGGGGCAGCAAGGCACGTATTGTATTGTTGCCATCGAGGATAAAAAGATGGGGTTTACATCATATTGCTTGAGTTTATTCCTCTACATCATGTCATCTTACTTAATGCGTTACTCTGTTCTTCATGAACTTAATACTCTAGATGCAGGCAGGAGTTGGTCGATGTGTGGAGTAATAGTAGTAGATGCAGAATCGTTTCGGTCTACTTGACACGGACGAGATGCCTATATTCATGATCATTGCCTTAGATATCGTCATAACTTTGCACTTTTCTATCAATTGCTCGGCAGTAATTTGTTCACCCACCGTATTATTTGCTATCTTGAGAGAAGCCTCTAGTGAAACCTATGGCCTCTGGGTCTATTTTCCATCATATAAGTTTCCAATCTACTATATTAGTTTCTGATCTACTATTTTGCAATCTTTTACTTTCCGATCTATAAACCAAAAATACCAAAAATATTTACTTTATCTTTTATTTAGTTTCATCTATATCTATCAGATCTCACTTTTGCAAGTGACCGTGAAGGGATTGACAACCCCTTTATCGTGTTGGGTGCAAGTTGTTTGATTGTTTGTGCAGGTATTCGGTGATTTGTGCGTTGTCTCCTACTGGATTGATATCTTGGTTCTCAAACTGAGGGAAATACTTATCTCTACTTTGCTGCATCACCCTTTCCTCTTCAAGGGAAAAACCAACACAAGCTCAAGAAGTAGAAGGAAGAATTTCTGGCGCCGTTACCGGGGAGATCTATGCCAAGTCAAGACATACCAAGTACCCATCATAAACTCTCATCTCCTGCATTACATTATTCACCATTCGCCTCTCATTTTCCTCTCCCCCACTTCTAAAATGATTTTCATGTGGGAGATAGAACTGCTCACAAGGTATTGCAATCTGGTTTTTATTGGCCTACTCTCTTCAAGGATGCCCATAAGTTTGTTTTATCTTGTGATGAATGTCAAAGAATTGGTAATATTGGTAAGCGTTAGGAAATGCCTATGAATTATTCTCTTGCTGTTGAACCATTTGATGTTTGGGGATTTGATTACATGGGACCTTTTCCTTCCTATAATGGGTATACACATATTTTGGTTGCTATTGATTATGTTACTAAGTGGGTAGAAGCTATTCCAACTAGTAGTGCTGATCACAACACCTCTATTAAAATGCTTAAGGAAGTCATTTTCCCAAGGTTTGGAGTCCCTAGATATTTAATGACTGATGGTGGTTCACATTTTATTCATGGTGCTTTTCGTAAAATGCTTGCTAAATATGATGTTAACCATAGAATTGCATCACCTTATCATCCTCAGTCTAGTGGTCAAGTTGAACTTAGCAATAGAGAAATAAAATTAATATTACAAAAAACGGTCAATAGGTCCTGAAAGATTTGGTCTAAGAAGTTAAATGATGCACTTTAGGCTTATAGAACAGCATATAAAAATCATATGGGTATGTCTCCGTATAAAATGGTTTACGGAAAAGCTTGTCATTTGCCTCTTGAGTTAGAACATAAAGCATATTGGGCAATTAAAGAACTCAACTATGATTTCAAACTTGCCGGTGAAAAGAGGTTATTTGATATTAACTCACTAGATGAATGGAGAACCCAAGCCTATGAAAATGCCAAGTTATTTAAAGAAAAAGTTAAAAGATGGCATGACAAAAGAATCCAAAAGCGTGAGTTCAAAGTTGGAGAATATGTTCTTTTGTACAACTCTCGTTTCAGATTCTTTGCAGGAAAACTCCTCTCCAAATGGGAAGGACAGTATGTTATCGAGGAGGTTTATCGATCCGGAGCCATCAAGATAAATAATGCCGAAGGTACTAACCTGAAGGTTGTTAATGGGCAACGAATAAAACATTATATCTCAGGTACGCCCATTAATGTTAAAAGCAATATTATCCAAAATATGACACCGGAAGAACACATATTGGAAACCTTCCGGAACACTCCAGAATAACTGAAAAAGAGGAGGTACGTGATACGGTAAGTAAACGGACTCCGAAAAATCCGCAAAAATATTTTTTGTCAGTTTTGGAATATAACAAAAATTAGGAAAATAAGAAACAACCAGGAAGGCACCCCTGGTGGGCACAAGACACCAGGGCGCGCCTGGCTTGCCAGGCGCACCCAGGTGGGTTGTGCCCACCTTGGGTACCTTCCGGACTCCGTTTTTCTTCCGTTTGCTTGTTTCCCAAGATAAAAAATCTTTATATACCCCCCGAACCTATTGACCACCGTATCGCGGAGAAATCTTCTGTTTTCTTTCCTTGCTATTTTCCTGACAGATCTGAAAATATGTCGTCTCAAGATTCTGAGGAGTGCCCAGTTTCTTATCAGCCTTTAGATAAAAATATCTTCAAGGATACCTGTCCCTATATATGGTTCTCCGATGAAGAAGATGAAGATGAACCAGTCCCTCCTTGTTTCAAGCATGAAAGCATGGAGGCGTTATGCAAGAGGATAATAAAGCTTGAGATAGAGAATGAAGAGTTAAGGATAGATAACTTTTACCTTCGAAATAAGTTGGAGAAAAAGGATGAATCTACTACTTCATCACCACCACCTCCTTCTTCATCACCAAAGGAAAATTGAGTATCGGGTATGGGCACTCCCCTTGGCTTGTGCCAAGCTTGGGGGAGGTGCCCCTGTATCGTATCACCTCCACTATCTTTTGGCTTTACTTATCTTAGTTCGATCCATAGTTATCTTTTGCTTTAGATGAATAAAAGTTTAGTTCGATCCTTTCTTTTCGAGTGTTTGCTTAGTGATCTATCTTTGTAATCGTGTGCAAGATATATATAATAAGGTCTAGTTTGAGTTTTGTTTTCTTTACTTTCATGTTCAATGAAAAGAAAGGAAATAAATGAAAAAGATCATATGCTAATTTTATGGTAAGTAATGGCATCACATAAGGAAGAGTATAAGTAGAAAATTTTATTGGAGATTGACAAACATAGCATTGGTCAATGATGCAATTCATGAAAGAATTAATACGGGAAGAGAAGATTCACATGCAAATACACTATCCTGGACATCTTTTGTGATTGTAAGCCCCCATCAAAATATTATATGCTAAAATTGTTGACGTTGGACAAGGATGACAACGTGATGATTTATGTTTGTTCATATTCACATAGAAGTTATATTGTCAAAGATCCTTTAACATGTGGTGCTTGCCCCCATCTTTGCTAGCCAAAATTCCGCACTAAGTAAGATACTACTTGTGCATCCAAAAACCCTTAAAACCAAATCTTATTTTGAGAGTCCACCATACCTACCTATGGATTGAGTAAGATCCTTCAAGTAAGTTGTCATCGGTGCAAATAGGGCAATAAAAATTTCTTCTAAAAGTGTTGGGTCATTTAGTGTAAGAGAAAATTGAGCGTTGTACGAACTTGTGATGGCAAAGAATAAAAGCGACAGACTGCATAATAAAGGTTGCTATCACAAGGGGCAATATAACGTGATGTTCTTTTGCACTAAGAGATTGAGCATACAAACAAATAAGCGCATGGCAACCTCTGCTTCCCTCTGCGAAGGGCCTATCTTTTACTTTTATGAATTTACTTTTATGCAAGAGTCAAAGTTCTTCTCTCTATTCCTTTTTATTTTCTCTTTTGGCAAGCATCATGTGGTGAGGAAAGATCTAGGCACATATATCCAGTTGGATATGAGTAGTATGAGTTATTATTGTTGACATCACCCTCGAGGTGAGTATGTTGGTTGGTGAAACTTTAAGCCCCTATCTGCTATGTGTCCAGTTGAAACGTTTTGCTCATGTGTATGCGGTGAGTGTTAGCAATCATAGAAGACTATATGATGGTTGAGTATGTGGACTTGCCAAAAAGGCTCCGATACGTGACCCTTCCTGAAAAGATGATGAATTGTAGTTGCAAAGTTGACTGAGAACATAGCTTGTTGGTTTTCAATAGAGTTTATGCTTTATACTTCGATGTTGTGATGAATTGCTACTTGTTCATGATAAGTTATATGATAAAAGTTCTATGATAAAGTTTTATATTAAAGTTGGTTGCTGTTATAATAATATACATGATGCTTCTATGTCCGTATTTTGTTTTTATCGACACCTCTCTCTCTCTCTCTCTCTAAGCATGTGGACATGTTTTTCGATTTCGGTTTTCGCTTGAGGACAAGCGAGGTCTAAGCTTGGGGGAGTTGATACGTCCATTTTGCATCATGTTTTCCTACTGTTATTTATGATGTTTTTATGCATAATAATGCTTTTTGGAGTAATTCTAATGCCCTTTCTCTCATAATATGCATGGTTCACACAAAGAGGGAGAATTCCGGCAGCTGGAAATCTGGACCTGAAAAAGCTACGTCAGGCTACCTATTCTACACAACTCCAAATGAGCTGAAACTTCATGATGAATTTTTATGGAATAAATAAGAATTATTGGAGCAAATAACTACCAGAGGGGGCCCACCAGGTGGGCACAACCCACCTGGGAGCGCCAGGGAGCCCAGGTGCGCCCTGGTGGGTTGTGCCCTCCTCGGCCCACCTCCGGTGTCCCTCTTCTGGTATATAAGTCATTTTGACCTATAAAAAATAAGGAGAGGACTTTCGGGACGAAGCGCCACCGTCTCGAGGCGGAACTTGGGCAGGAGCACTTTTGCCCTCCGGCGGAGCGATTCCGCCGGGGGAACTTCCCTCCCGGAGGGGGAAATCATCGTCATCATCATCACCAACAACTCTCCCATCTTGGGGAGGGCAATCTCCATCAACATCTTCAACAGCACTATCTCCTCTCAAACCCTAGTTCATCTCTTGTGTTCAATCTTTGTACTGGAACTATAGATTGGTACTTGTGGGTGACTAGTAGTGTTGATTACATCTTGTAGTTGATTACTATATGGTTTATTTGGTGGAAGATTATATGTTCAGATCCATTATGCTATTTAATACCCCTCTGATCTTGAGCATAATTACCATTAGTGAGTAGTTACTTTTGTTCTTGAGGTCACGGGAGAAATCTTGTTGCAAGTAATCATGTGAACTTGATATGTGTTCGATATTTTGATGATATGTATGTTGTGATTCCCTTAGTGGTGTCATGTGAACGTCGACTACATGGCACTTCACCATATTTTGGGCCTAAGGGAATGCATTGTGGAGTAGTTATTAGATGATGGGTTGCGAGAGTGACAGAAGCTTAAACCCTAGTTTATGCGCTATTCCGTAAGGGACTGATTTGGATCCAAAAGTTTAATGCTATGGTTAGATTTATTCTTAATACTTTTCTCGTAGTTGCGGATGCTTGTGAGGGGGTTAATCATAAGTAGGAGGTTTGTTCAAGTAAGAACAGCACCTAAGCACCGGTCCACCCACATATCAAATTATCAAAGTAGCGAACACAAATCAAACCAACATGATGAAAGTGGCTAGATGAAATTCCCGTGTACCCTCAAGAACGCTTTGCTTATCATAAGAGACCGTTTTGGCCTGTCCTTTGCCTCAAAAGGATTGGGCTACCTTGCTGCACTTTTGTTACCATTACCGTTACTTGCTTGTTACAAATTATCTTGCTGCCAAACTACTTGTTACTTATAATTTCAGTGCTTGCAGACATTACCTTGCTGAAAACCGCTTGTCATTTCCTTCTGCTCCTCGTTGGGTTCGACACTCTTACTTATCGAAAGGACTACGATTGATCCCCTATACTTTTGGGTCATCAGGCATCGTTGATCTCGAGCAGCTTCATCAAGCCGTCGACCAGCTCCTGCTGCTTAATGAGGCCAGCGAGAATGTCGTCGTCGCCGGCTAAGGACTTCAGCAACGCCAGCTCATCGCGATCGCCGACGCGGCGAGTGCGCTTGTGAGAGCCCTCGCGTGCCCGTGAGAGCTTGTTCGAGGGCTCCGCGGCGCTCCGTGACATCTCTGCTGCAGTTGCCGCTTCGCGGCGGGACCTCTCTAGTGCTTCCGCGGCCTTGGTCATTGCTGCCTGGTTATATGTCCACCCGAAACTCCTCCTACCGGTCATGGCGGAACGACTTGACAGGAAAGACCAGTTTTGTGGGTGATGAGGAGAGGAACTGTGAAGTAATTTTTGAGTGGGTAGTTTTTATAGCCCGGTGCTAAGTGTGAACACATATTAGTTTGATCGGTGTGAGCAGATTTGCAATTACTTATTGCGTTGTAATCTGCAATGTGACGAGAAACAAGGTCAAAATTTATTGATGGTTCTGGGCCTACAAAGCCCGTTTCTGACGTATGTGTAACTTACTAATCATCGCACACGAGTACTCGTAGACGCATCGTGTGCGATACTCCTAGCCACCGCAAGCAACTAGTTTGCATTTTCAAAGTTTTTTGTAGAAACAGAATCGCACACGAACTAACTATAGTAACCGTCTGTGTTATAATTTCTCATCGCAAACAGTTCATCCGAGTGGGCTGTTTGTTGCGTATCACACACATCTTGTTTACACGAATCGTTTGTGTTCTTTTGGCTCATTGCAAATAGTTCATCTATGTGAACTGTATGCCGCATATCACACACATCTTGTTAAGTTGAACCGTTTCTGTTCTCTTCCCTAATCGAAAATAGTTCGTCCAAGTGAAGCGTATGCCGTATATCACACACACCTTGATCTGGCTGACCGTTTCTGTTGCATTCCCTAATAGCAAACAGTTCATCGGAGCGAACTGTATGCCGTATATCGCACACATATTGATATGACTGCCCGTTTCTGTTGTTCTGTCTAATCGCAAACAGTTCATATGGATCAACCGCATGCCCAACATCGCACACGTAACTAAAATCTGAACCGTGTTTGATGTCTCCGCCATCGCAAACGTTTTGCATCTTTTTTGACGGTTTTTTTACATCCCCGTTTGCGATTAATGCATCGCACACAGTTTCGTCAAAGGGTCTCTGATCGTAGTGTCACATTAGCAGCATCCTGCAGTAGTGAATCAACAGATTTGATGTATGGGCAACATATAATTTGTTAAAATTACTTCTTTATCATTAAGTTTAACCAAGGCTATCAGTTGCACAAACCGTATAGTTATGGATCCCTTCAAACCATAATAAATGCTAGCACGAGATCGAGGTCGGGTTGGGGCCTAGAGTTTTATAATAGTGAAAAAGGTCTGGACCGGCCCAACAAGGTTAAAAGAAAGCAGGAAGTGAGACTGCGGGCCTAGCCCAATCAAATCATCAGTCCGGTTTCGAGCAAGGAAAGAATCGGTTTCTGACTCTGAACCGATTCGAGCACATGAGAGGAGAGGAGATATATAAATCGCGAGCCAAGCCGAGCCTGTGCATTGGGCGTGATGTATACATCGAGCCCGTGCGTTGGGAGAGGAGCTATATACATGGAGCGTCCATCTCGTTAGGGTTTAGTCTTGGACGTGATGATCTCCATGTATATCTACTAGGAAATGTGCCCGTGCGTTGTAACGGAAGACAGAAATCCTCACACGCCCCTAGCAACCCATTCTATTATGTTGCCATTTCTCCTCTTTGTAACAATCGCGCATAGTGCTCATATTGTCCATCTATTCACGACGAACGTGATTAATGCCAAGGCGATGTGCTTGCCATCATACTTTGGCACAACGTCTATGCGTCACAACACCAAATTTAGATCAATGAACTGTTAATGCATACTCAACACCAAATGTAGGGATAATGGAGTCTGACATGGAAGGTAGCTTTATGAATAAGTTCACGTTCAAACATGTCATCAAGCATCTAGAAATGTAAATAAACTTGTACCTGAATAAACATATTTTAGCGAATCAAACCAAATATGAAACATCATTTGAATGAAAAGCAAATTACACAGAATATGAGGAAAAATATTTTGTTAAATCTTAAAAATCCACCGTAAATCTTTTAGCCCCTCGGTTCCATTGTAATTAATTCGGATCGACGGATTAGTATATTCTAGTTTTTTTAGACAATTATTGATCTCATCTCATCTCCGGTCAGGCACGACTCACTTTCCTTGCTTCTTGTTTTTTTGAGACTGAGTTGTCCTCGGTTAAAATGCCTCTCCTCTGTTCCCTTAGACAATCCAACTCCCACGGTGAGCATGCAACACAGCAACGTCTCGGTCACGCATGACTCACTATATCATCTACAGCCGGGTGCACCAAACCCGCCTAAAACGCCCGGGCGGCCTGACCGGTCATGAAATTTTGACCCACACGAATGCCTCAAACGATCCTCAAACGCCCGGGCTGACCGACACCCATCATATCCAGTCCAAATATGGGGCGGATATGGAGATGCCTGGGCGCGTCCGGCACGTCGGACACGGCCCACGCTGGCCCACTTGACCCCATATATATTCCTTCCCGTCCACTCGCCGGACCAAACCCTAGCCACTTCACACTCCACTCTCTCCGCCACCCAAGCTCACCTCCGGCGATTTCCGACCGTCTCCGGCATGGCGGGCAACCTATCTGACTCCGATCAGTCCGGATCCGTCGACTGTGGTGTCATCCGGTGCGGGTTGGAGGAGGCAATGGCGGTCCGCATTGCACTCCGCCGCTCCTGGGAGGACAGTGCCCAACCAACGGCAGGATCTGTTCAGTGCGACGCCATAGCGTCGGCTCAACGGGTGCTCGGGTCCTCTGGGGCTGGATCATCGCGGTCCCAGCAGCCGGAAAATCTCTTCTTTGCCATCACCGGTCGGGCGGACTATGAGTCCCTCCGGGAATGGGCGGCCCGCTGTGGAAAGGAAAGGATAAGAGTCGCCGAGGCCCGTATCGCAGGGGAAATGGGGGCGGCGAAGGCGGCCGATGCGGCGACGCGGGCGGCCACAAAGGAGGAAGCCATCCGCGCCCGCATTGTGAAGAAACAACAGTGGAGGAACACACGCGCCCTCGCCCAGAGCAGAAGCAGGCAGTCCGTGCCATGGCCGGACTGCCACCAAAGGAGGAGAAGGAGGACAACGACGGCGAGGACAGCGACGGCTCGATCCCTACTGCGTCTTCGACCGGTACTTCCGTGAGAAGGACGGCAAGGGTATCCGTGGATGATCTCCACCATAGCCAAACATGCCAAATTTTGGTAGTCTGATGGCATGTTAGTAGTGAGGGAGTAGTCGGACGATGTGTGTAATGCATCGACGTAGTTGCATGAATTTGTATGGATTTGAGATATGATCATTGAGGTGTGCAGTTGTGAGAAGGCAAATTTGAGGTTTGACCGGTCAGCGCGTCTACAGGCGTTTGAGGGGCCGGATTTGCAAAGTCTGACTGTAGATGCTCTAAGAAATGTCGCAGCCTGGACGGTTTATTTTTTTTACGAGACTGAGTCCTCAGTGTAGCCTCTCCTTCATTTCCTTGGAATAAGTCCAATTCCCATGGTCAGCGTGCACAACCCTTCCTCTTCCCATGAAAAAATAGCGTCAACCAATCTTACGCCATTGGGAGGGCACCCTGAGTACTAGGGTTTCTCGTGCCTCACGTCGGCGCCGCTGCCTGTCTATCTCGTCTTCTTTGGTCATAGGGCCATGGAAGCGTGGTGGATCCCGGCCCATGTCGGCGGAAGGGCTCCGTTTTCAGATGATTTTTTGAGTTTTGTCAAGATTTGTGTCCTACTCAGAAAGGCGAGGCGGCGGCGGATCTCTGAAGATGGAATAAGGTCTTCCCCGCCAAGCTCTCGTCCCGGTCGTGTTTCTAGCATCGTCGAAGGGCGTGTGGAGGTTTGTCTCCGGCGAATCTCGCGAGATTCCGTCGGCGTTTGTCTTCGATGGATCCACGTGGATCTAATCTTCATATGTCTACAGGTTGGATTCTTCTGATCTACGCATCTCTTCACCAGCAGCGGTTGCTGTCCTGGTGTGCTGGTCCTATGCGGTCTTAGTTGACAATTTCCTGACTGTTTACTACAACAAGGTTCGTCCGGTTCCGATGAGGGAGGGGGGATGACAGCGGCACGGCTTCGGCTCGCTCCAGTGCTTATAGTCGTCGCTAGGTGGTCTACGGACCTAGATGTATTTTTTACTTCTGGTGTTTTTTGTACTACCTTAATAGTTGATGAATAGATTAAAAAATTTCCTTGCAAAAAAGAGAGTGTGCACAACTGAATACCATGCTGCCCACAATCATGAAATCCTCTTTTTTTAAGTTAAGATGCCCAAAGTCCTGGGATCATCCTTCTTTCAGAAATACCCAGGACATCCCTCAAATTCCTTCCTTCAATATCCTAGTGTCATGGAGTGTGCACATCCATCCCTGACAGCCCATGTTAGCCCTCTTGTCCACATTGATGGTCCCTGACGCACATAAACAGGTAGAAATCGTTTTGAACGAACGATGTGGGACTACCGCTGAGTTGGTTGCCCTCCCAGTGGTACGTATATATTTTACTGACGTGGCTTGTGGCCAGAAAAAGGCCACAGAAACATTTCAAAACAGTGAAATAAAATAAATTTTCAAAAATTATTAGAAAAGGTGAATATTTTTTAATCCTGAACAAATTTTAGAATAATGGAACATTTTTTAACAAATTTCAAACCTTAATGTTTTTCTAAAAACATGAACATTTTAAGAAAAAAAGGAACATTTATTGAAACCTTGAACACAATCTTGAAAAGTGAACATTTTTAGATATATAGACTTTTTTTGAATCTTTGAACAAAATTTGGAAAACTCCGAACATTTTCTTATATGTGCGAACTTTTTTTGAAAATCATGAACAATTTTTGATTTTGTGAAGAAAATTTGAAAAATATGTAAAATTTTATGAACTTCTGAATAATTTTTGAAATCCCAAACAAAATTTGGAAGAAGAGAACATTTTCAAATTTGTGATCTTTTTTCTAAAATTGTGAACATTTTTGAATTTGTGAACAGAATTAAAAAAACATGAACATTTTTTGAACTTAGGAACAAAATTTTGAAATCCCCGAAATAAATTTGGAAATGACAAATATTTTTTCACATATGTGTTTTTTTTAAATGAAGAACAATTTTGGAGTTTTTGAACAAAAATTACAAAGGTAATTTTTTGAACTTCTGAACAATTTTTGTAAAGCGTTAAATTTTCTAAAATTTGGAACATATTTTTGAAAAATGAGAATATTATCTGAAGTTTTAAACGATTTATTTCAGGGATAAAAACTTTAAAAAGAAAAAATAAACAAAAAGAAGAAAAAAAGAAAAGAAAAAACAGGAAAAATGAAAAATAAACATAAAAATATTAAAATAAAAAAATCGGTTCAGGAACCTCCTAGAAGGTTCCCAAAACCGGAAGAAACCTGCTGGGAACCTCCTAGAAGGTTTCGAAAACTGGAATCGGTGAAACGTTTAACGGGCCGGCCCATCCCGAACATTCTTCGATCTCCCCTGTGCGTCGCTTCAGCAACTTGCCGCAACGAGCGACAAATAAGAAAACGCATAGGAACGCTCTAATCTGACAAAAGCAAGTAGTAGCTCCACCAGTAGCATCCGTGGGGACAGAGAAATGGTGGAGGTCTTGGGTTCGATACCAAAGGGCAATATTTTTTTCGGATCAAACCGTTTTTTGGCTATGAAAAAACCGTTCGTGCCCAAATGGCCTGTGTGGGGCGGACGAGCTATGGGCCAGAGTTGGCCCATCTGACCGAGCAGACTCGCCTCACTCCAGCCCAATATCGACGACGCTCAGATCGTGAAATCATAGATCATTCTAGTTTTTTTGATAGTTGCTCTTTTAGTCATGAGTTTACGAGCTCGAATATCGAGGCTCACAATTTAGTGAAGTTCTATCACTCGGGGTTGGCCACCATGTTTGGTTAGACAATCCGAGTGACCTTACTTTCGTCTAGGGGTGCAGAGTGGCGTCCCGCGAAGTCCTGCAAAAGTGCCCATCCAGTATAATTTACTCTAACGCACTCTGCTCCAGCTAAAACAGTTTTTTCTCGTTTTGAACTGGAAGCGGGGCGGATCTGGCGCCGCCCTGCATCCCTACTTTCGTCCCTATAAACATTCTTACGAGTTAAATAAAAGCTTTGCGAGATTGTCTCAAAATAAAACAGCGAACGAAACCTTTTTTTAACTTATAGGTGGCATTGAGGGTAATTTGTAGCAATTGTAAGGTAACTAGGATGACGTAGGTATATAGATAGGAATAGGAAAAAAGACTTAAAACCTGATTGAGGCAAAAAGCACATGCTCAGATTATAGCCTTGCCCACAGATACATGGTTAGACCATATATAATTTCTCACAAAAAAAAGACCACATATAATTTAATATAAGCGAACTGTTAGGTGTTGCCTCTTTATTAAAACTACAATCATATGGTCGGTATTTCAGAACGACCTCTTATTCACATTTATCTATGCATCAATATTCCAAAGTACCAACCTATTACCTATATATGTTGGAGCTCATGCAACACTGTTCATAGTTTGTGCCTTCCCCTTTCTCGTACAAATCATGAGGTGGGCTTATAGCTTTGTTGTACAAGAGAATTAAGTTTCCGACAAGAAAACGATGACCACTTGTTCAAATCCACAGTAAGAAGGAAAAGTATCATTATTCAATCCACATTAAGAAGAGAATGTGTCAGACATTAGCAGTCTTTTCCTTCTTAGTGTGGATTTGAAGAATTCAGTTTCAGGTAGAAAACGATGATCACTTGTACACTGGAAGATACGAAGCGTTAGCAGGAAACCATTTTCTTATCATTGTTCTGGTTCATGAAGGTCTTCTCGTTGTAGCCGGTCATGAGCTTGTATTTGCAGGTTGCAGCAACTCATCAGCAGGTTTGTATGGATGACCTGAAACAAATTACAGATTCAAATGTGAGCATATGTAGAGAACAATAAATGATCCAAAATCCAACAATTAGAGCAGTACACGGGTGGGGTGCTCCACGAAGCCATTCATTCATGCCAAAAACACACAAGTACAGTCAGTCAGAAACCTCAAAAAGAAGAAAAATCGTAAGGTAGGGGAAGGTCATGGTGAAGTGAAGTGAAGTTTTTTGCCTCACGGTTGTACTGCTCGAATATAACCTGTGAAAATGCTGTTAGGTTGATCTCTCCCGTGTGGGCCCAACGGCCCACCAGACCCCTGATCCACGCGCCCTGATCGGGGGCGCCCAACCCCTTACTGGTTGGTGGGCCCCTGTGACCTGCGCTATATCAACAGAGGTGGGGGCCAGGGCACGGACGACGAAGTTCACCGCCGCCTCAAACCCCACCGATGCTCCCTACCGATCTAGGGTTAGCGCAGTGCTCACGGGAAGCACCACCGCCGTCACCCCGCTCTCTCACGTGCTCACGCCGACGCCATGGTCACTGGCGGGAGCTCCTCAGGTGCGGGAGAAGATAATGCCCATCACTACCTCTGCTGATTCCTAACCCTAACCGATCCAAAGTTCTATCAAATGCATCTTGTTCAAGTATATCATGGGTAGAGGAGGCACAAGGTTTCAGTGCTTCCCTTCATCCCAAACGCAGGGGGAAAACAAAAGATGAATGCACTCCAAAGTTTTGACGAGAAAGCTGTATTGATCATGTTACAACATTTATTAAACTCTGTTAACAAGCTTGATTTGTCTTCGGTTTTATCCAAGTGTATAGGGCTGCTCTTCAGTTTTATGCAGTTTATAAACCATGGCAAACTCAGGTATGTGAAACGTGAATCAACATATCATCTATGACAAAATAGATAGCACACATGGATCAATCTATCATCTATGCCGAAATCTGAAGCAAACACACAACTAAAAAAAAATAAAAATCTGAAGCAGCACATCACTGAAAAAATACCTTGAATGAAACAATGCAGAGATGGAAGACCTCCGGCGCGACGCCTATGTGATTGAAGATGCTTGGCGTGTCTCCTAACTGTGCGAGATGACGAGGAGATGTGAATGTGTAGCGCCGGTGGTGCCGGTGCGGGGCGTCTGTGGGAAGGGGTAACCGTAGGTGTCGCCGCTGCTCTTCGCCGGAGGGCCACCCTGTAGCCGCGACCGCTGGAAAGGGTGGGTAGGAGTGGAGGGCGCCGCGGCGCCGGGAGCATCCGAGATGGGGAGCAATCGCCGGTGGCTGCGAGGACATGTTCACCGCCGTCAACTTCAAAATTGAATTGGTGTCTGGCATCTACATTAATTAATATGAACTATATGGTGTCTTATATAGGAAGAAATCTGGATAGACTCACACCAGCTCACGCATGCTGATTGCTTAACACTAATCAACGGAAGCTCGTAAATATTTAAAAAGTAGCCACTAAGTAGAAATGGAGGTCCAAACTAATAAAGAAACCGACATAGCAGCCACATATATAGAATACTAATTTTGTAGAGAAAACTTGCAAGCAGGCCTCACCAATTCACTAATTCAAACAAAAATAAACACACAACTCACGTGGAGTCTCTCCACCTAAACAATGGTTTCATAACTGAATACCTTCTACTAAATTCATCAAACAAGTGGTTTGATTAGCACAACCACTGCTATATCCAAATTATTTGCATGATTTTACTATAGAGATAAGATTCTTAATATCTACGTGATACAAAAATGTTCTGGCCATCACTCTGAGCAAAAAACATGGGTCTGCAAGTCTGAACTAATAATAAGAGCACCGCAAAGATAATACTTAGGCCAACATATCAGGCAATCTGCTACTACATGCATGCATGTGGAAAGAGGAGGGGCTTACGAGTGTGAAGTCGCCATAGGTGGAGAGGAACGTCGGAAGTGAGGTCTGGTGGTTGCCATCGAGCTCGCACATATGCAGTTCACCTCCGGGTCGCCACCGATCTCCCGCCATCGCCGCCACCGTTGTAGTTCACACCCGGTGGCGTCTGAGGCTCCGAGCTCGCGTCGACAATGGGTGGTAGCATGCCTTCGCCATCTCGTCGGGCTGTAGCCCTGTCGCAACCGCCACGGCTGAAAAATCAGTGAGTATTGGGGTGGGTGCATTGGGAGAGAAGGGGTCCAGTCCAGACGAGAGGGAGTGCTTGAGAAAGTTCGAGAAGGGCAGATGGGATGCGGGAGTGAACGTAGGCGAGCTGCACGACGGCATGTCCCTCCGAAATCCATAGCGTACCAATGCCCACGCCCTTCGGCCTCCGCCCCTTATGTTCCTGTGCTTTAGAGAGAGGACGGGAGGGACAGGCTAGAGAGAGAGAGAGAGAGAGGCTCCTACCTGATTCACCACCGCCAGCAAAGATGTCTTCGACGGCCGCCGAAGGGGAGCGCTGCGATCGTCGCCACCACCTCGACATCCTTCTCCATCTCGTTGTCAGCGTGGTGTGGGGCGGGGTGGGCGGGGCTGGCAGCGCCCGAACACTAGAGATTGGTTCGGAAGGAGAGATCAGGGAGACCGTGCGGGCAGGGGCCTTGTGGCTTCCTTGTTGTCGAGGGATGAGGCACGGTTCTTTGATCTCGGACACAATTCACGCGGACTGCTGAAAAACCGGTGGAGCTTACGACTAAAATAAAATTCGGTGGGGTGTGGCATTACGATCGAACAAACATCGGCGGTGGGAGTTCTATGGGCGGACGAACGAACGAAACGACGTAGTATCTTGAGATTTTAGAAATCACAGGCGCCTCGCAGTTGACGGGGACGTCTTCTCCCACTGAACGAACATCGGCGAAACGCTGAAATAAATTCAGGAATAACGCGAGCATCAATGTCAAGTTTAGAACTTGAACTCTGATGGCCTGGGGCTACCACTGTCCTTCCAACCATGTACCCAGAGGCTAGAGGTTGGTTAGGCAATAAGAAAAAGTTAGAAATAGCTTGTGCTTGTATCCCATTGAACACCTATCAATTAAAACTGGCCGATTACGGTAAAAAAAAAACATATTTGCTATTTCACATCTATATATAAAATAGTTATTTCACATCTAACTTTCTAACCACGCGATTTAGACATCAGGATCGTGTTCTTTGGTCTTTTTCCGTTTGTTCAAAGAGCTTGAGGACGTCATGCGCCTATTATTTCGTTTTCGTTTGTTCAAAGTCTTGATTGATGAGTCAGGATAGAGTCAGTCAGACTCAACGACAGGAGCATGCATTTTGTTCGCATCATCGTTGATCCATTTAAGCATCGATCGACGTGGCGTTGCTTTTGTTTGTGCTCCAGTGTGCTTGTAGGTACCCTGCTTGTGTTGCATGCGGAGGTCGCGGAGATTGCTCACAACTATGTTTTTTTTTTGGGTTTCTTTGTCTTTTTTCCTATTCCTTCCTTTTCATTTGTGTGTTTCAAATTCGTAAAAAAAATCAATTCATGATTTTCTTATTTTAAATTTTTCTCCTTTTCATTTTCATCTTGTATTTGTTTTAAATTCATGATTTGTTCCCATTATTGTTAGTTGACTGTCCACCACCAAACAAGGAGGTTGACTTTTTTCTTGTTCGAGTTGCAAGTTCATTCTCAACTTGTAATTGGGGCCCGATCTTCTTTTCTCCCAGTTGTAATCACATCCTTGACTCGCAAATATGTCTCGACATTTTTCTTGTCTCAGTTGCAAATGCGCCCTTAACTCGCAACCGGGGTCGAACTTTTTTTGTCCCAGTTGCAAGTCCACCCATGACTCGCAACCGAGGCCCAACATTTTTTGTCTCAGTTGCAAGTTCACCCTCGACTCGCAACTGGAGCCCAATCTTTTTTAGTCCCAATTGCAAGTCCACCTTCGACTCGCAACTAGGAGCCCGGCCTTTTTTGTCAGATACAAGTCCACACTCGCCTCGCAACTGGGGCCTGACTTTTTTGTCTTAGTTGCAATCCCACCCTCGACTCGCAACTAGGAGTCCGACCTTTTTTTCAGTTACAAGTCCACACTCGCCTCGCAACTGGGGCCCGACTTTCTTTTGTCTTAGTTGCAATCCCACCCTCGACTCGCAACTGGAGCCCAAACTTTTTTTGCCGCAGTTACAAATCCACCCATGACTCGCAACTAGGGGCCAACATTTTTTTGTCCTAGTTGAAAGTCCACCCTCGACTCGTAACTGGGACGCGGTCTTTTTTTGTCTCAGTTGCAAGTCCACCCTTGACTCGCAACTGAGACCCAACACTTATTTGTCCTAGTTGCAAGTCCACCCTCGACTCGTAACTGGGAGGCGGCCTTTTTTTGTTTTAGTTGCAAGTCCACCCTTGACTCGCAACTGGAGTCTGGTGTTTTTTTGTCCCAATTGCAAGTCCACCCTTGACCCGCAACTGGGGTCCGACCTTTTTTGTCTCAGTTGCAATCCTCCTCGACTCACTACTGGGGGTCCGACCTTCTTTTTGTCCCAGGTGCAATTCTATCCTCGACTCGCAACTTTGACTCGCAATTGAGGCCTGGACTTTTTTCATTGGATAATACATTCTTTTAAACTTCACAAACATTCTTTTGAAATGTATTAACATTTTTTCAAATGTCAACATTTTTTAAATAGTGCAAACAATTTCTTTATTGAAACTTTATGATTAAAAAAAATAAACTAAATTTATTCATGTTTTTTTTAAATCAGAATTTTCAAAAAGTGTCAATATTTTCAAACATAAAAATAAGCTAAACTATTTGGGGATTTTCAAAAGTTGTTCACTTCTTTTAAATTTTGTTCGTGATGAAATTGTTTGGAATACCAATATTGTTCTTATTTTAAAAAAAATTGGAATTACAATTTTATTCACATTTGAAAAAGAGTTTTCAAAATTTTAATTTTTTTGTGTTTTCAAAAATATTCGACATTTCAAAATTGTTGACAATTTGCAAATAAGGTTTAAAAAAACAGAAAAGTGTCTTCTAATCTTGACGCCGTACTATGTTCTTAACCACTTCCCGCTTCAAAATTATACTCAAGAGCGGCTATTAGTTGGAGTGGTAGGCACTAGTGTTTCCCAATGTGCAGTTCCAAGTTTGATTCCTAAGCTGGGCAGTCTGCCATTTGATATTTATTTATTTTTGTCGCGCTCCACCGGCCAGCCCAAAAAATAAAACAAATGATTTTTTGTTGATGTCAAAACTTAGATGTGGGATAATATCTCACCTCACATCTATATGTGATATAGTTAGACCCAAAAGAAAGAAAAACTTTCGAAGAAGAAAATGCCAGCGGAAGAAATATGTACATAGCTGATAGTACTTCTCAATCTCGAGAATATGACAATGTCGGTGCTAAGTTGCATGTTTCCCGATCACGCGGCAGGCACAAACACGCACGGCCACACCCACAAGGCCGCAGGCAAAACCGAGGAGCCAAACCGTGACCGCGTCTCAGCAGCAAGTTTCAGAGCCGACACGAGCACGGAGGGATAAAAAAACAGCCCAGATCACGGCGTGATCGGCCAAAAACCACCAGTTCCCGCGCGCGCGACGGCGATCCCGGCGGTCGATCGATCAGTTAAACAGAACCGCAACCGCAAGACCGGTCGATCGATCAGTTAAACAGAACCGGCCGGGCCAGCGTATGTACGTCTCGGTTGATCACAGGTTCACAGCTCCTGCACCGGGGAGCGGGGGAAGCCGTCGCGCCCGACGCCGGCGAGGTACCTCTCGGCAATGGCGGCGTGCACGGCGGCGCCGGTGGGGAGCACGTCCTCGTCGATCATGAAGTAGGGGGAGTGGCCCGTGTGCACGGACCCCAGCGTCTCGTTGCGCACGCCCACGTAGTAGAACCCCGCCGGGACGGCCTGGGAGTAGAAGGAGAAGTCCTCGGCGCCCATCATCGGCGGCACGTCGCGGTAGCCGGCGTCGCCCAGCAGCGCCCGCGCCGTGGCCCTGACGTGCGCGTACATGCGCGGGTGGTTCACCGTGGGCGGGTAGAAGCTCTGGTTCTCGAAGAAGTCCACGGAGGCCTCGCAGCCGTGCACCCGCGGCTGCAGCGTCATCACCTCCTCGATCCGCCGCCGCAGCGTGTAGAAGCTCGCGTTCGAGAAGGCCCGGAACGTGCCGCCCAGCACCAACGGCGCCGCCGGGTCGCCGCCGAGGCTGCCGCTGCCGTTGACCATGGCCACGGACACCACCTGCGAGTCCAGCGGGTCCGCCTCCCGGGACACGAGGCTCTGCAGGCTGATGATGGTGGACGAGGCGGCGAGGACCGGGTCGGCGCCGGGGCGGCGGGCGAGTATCTGGGCCTTGAAAAAGCCGCAGCCGGCGAGCAGGGGGCCCGTCCGGGAGCCGACCACGGACGTCGGGTGCTGGTGCGACACGTGGACGGCGAAGATCGCCTCCACGCCCTCCAGCGCGCCGTCCTCGATCATCCGCTTCGCGCCCGCGCCGGACTCCTCCGCCGGCTGGAACAGAAGCTTCACCGTGCCCTGCACATTACCAAGTGCGATGGAGTACAATTTTAAGTTTCTCATTTGACTGTATGTCTGAATTTCATTAGTATGTTTTTTTCTTCTGAAGATAAAATACACTATTAACTTGGACCCTATGTTAACTGCAGGACTTGGTTCCCACATGTTGACAGAGTTGCAGTAGCTGGTGTAATAAGGACAGGCTTCATGAAGATGGCGACACAAATTTGACATCGACATCACCGCATGTGCCCACAGACTTAAAACCCTTTGATTGCAGTCACTGCTGAAGTAATGGTAATTGACAATAATTAAATTTTTTTGTGGGGAATTGACAATAATTCAGAAAAATTGATAATCGTTTTTACAGTACAAAAAAATGATTACAATCTTTTCTGATTTATTGTTCAGAAAACTTTATAATCGTAGTATAACCAAACTGGTAGGAGTAATATATAATGGCCAAGCATTCCGTTGAGCACGGGGCATCTGATCCACCTCTCGAAAGCAGTGAACCAAACTCAAGTCTGAAGGAATGATGTACCAGCATCACATTACATTGAGAAAATGGAGTTGATTAAGCCGAACAAATTCTGTCCTTGACGCAACGAGACGGATGAATGAAAGCGAGCATATATCCGCACCAAGCATGGCGACTTTTTCTAGACCAGACGGCGGCGATCACGTCTTGAACGCTTACAAATCCTGAGTAGTTGCTAATCATTCTTCAAAAAATTAAAAATAAATTCTACTATACCAGTAGTACTATCCCTCCGTAAATAAATATAAGAGATTTTAGATCATTATTTTAATAATGTACAGAGGGAGTAGTTGCTAATCAGTAGCGAGGACACACGTGAAGAGGAAGCTCGAGTAAAGCAGAGGGTCATGGAATGTTTGTCCCAGACGGCTCATGTCCTGACGCTACCATCAACACGATAATGCCGCCGCGGCAGCTTTAGCACTTTACGCCGGCCGGCCGGCCGGCCGCATGCCCGGCTCACGACTGTCTTATGATATGATTTTCAGCTAAGCATAAGCATGCACCTTTCGATCTTCTCTCGCAAAGCAAATCTAGTGCGTCTGCGTACGCCCAAACCCAAACCGCACGCATTGCAACAAATATCACATCAGCACAGCTAGAGCTAGCTCGCAGCCAGAGTGGCAGAGAAACATGTCCGGAGTCCCTTGCACGGCAATGGTGGCGTGCGGGCAGACGGGAGGAACAGACAGCTATAGAGACGATCGACAGCCACTCGCTCAAAAGTTGAGCGTGCTAGCTAGCGGCCACTGATGAGAAATCAGTCGAGAGGTGGGTTACCTTGAGGTGGCGCTCGCGGGCCTTGAGGATGCTGGCGGCGCCGAGCAGCATGGCGACGTGCGCGTCGTGGCCGCACGCGTGCATCTTCCCGGGGTTCTTGCTCTTGTGCTCCCACTCCACCGCCTCCTGCAACCAAACAAGAAAAAAGTTTGGCTGGAGTCGAACAAGAACAACAGGAAAAGCATAGAGAGAAAAGGCGATGAAAAGCAGGAGAAAAGTCTCAGCCTTTTTGGCGTGAAAACTGCCCGTTCTGGGCACTCAGAAAGACGGCGGTTTCGCATGGCAACCGGGATCTGCGCGTCCAGGGTCTCACCAACGGCGGGTGCCATTTCGGGCACCGGAACGAGGAGAAGAAAAAAAAAAAAACGATTTGTCATCTTTCTGATGAAAACAAGCAGACGCTTCTGATGAACTCGATCGATCGATCGACCGAGACTGCTCGCGCGCAACGTCTACAGGCCGCGTGTTCCTGCAGAGGCCACTGCTTTCTGTTTTGTTGTTTCTGTCTATCTAAGTAAAATCATCGACCCAGCAACCACAAGTTAAAAATATGGGTTAAATGGCGAACGAAGGCCCAGAATAGAAGAAAACTAGTCATTTTTGTAGGGGGGGAATGATAATGCATTGGTGGTGCATCTATTCTCCGCCCCATTAACCAAGCGGCCACAGGCTATCTCTCCCAAATTCCAAAAGATAAACAGCTTTTTTTTTAACACACCAAAAGATAAACAGCTTGAGCAGCAAACAAACGGAGTACTACTATGTGATAACGATGAGAAATCTGTGTGGAACCTAGCAGTGGCATGCTGGGGGCGATCGTTCGTGATGGGCGGTCGTCAGAGGCTGCAAAGGCGCACGTGCACGAGATAAGAACACGTGTCCGTCCACGCAGCGGCGGCAGCGGCAGTGACTTGTAGGTACGTACCTGGATGGGCAGCGCGTCCATGTCGGCCCGGAGCGCGACGACGGGCGGGCGGCCGGTGCCGATGGTGGCGACGAGGCCGGTGCGCGCGAGCGGGTAGCGGAAGCCGACGCCCATGCGCTCCAGCTCCTCGCGGACCAGCCGGCTCGTCTCCACCTCCTCGTACGCCAGCTCGGGTCGCTCGTGGATCCGCCGCCGCACCCGCCGCAGCCACGCCGCCATCTCCGGCCGCCCCGCCAGCCCCGCGATCTCCTCCTTCCACCCTCGCCTCCCGTCGCCGACGACGGCGGCGACGTCGACGTCGACGTCGCAGCTGGGGCCGCCCCGCCCGCTGGCGTTGGCGCCCTTGCCCAGCCTCGCCACGGCGCCGAGGACCACGTCGTCCTCCAGGAACGCCGCCGGCGACGAGGGGCCAGCGGACGCCACCATGAGCGGCGCCGCCACCAGCACGAGCAGCAGCAAGAGAAGCACGGAGCGCTGCGCGTGGCTGCTCTCCATCAATGGCGATGCTGCTGCGCTGCGCTGCGCTGCGTGTGTCCGGGCACAGACAGGGTCGGATAGCTACACCACAACCAGGACACAACTATGCATGATGGGCAACGAGCGCACACTGGAGGAGGGGAGGGGGGAGGATTAAATGAGGCCACCTGGCAGGGCGGAAGCAAAAATCTCGCTCGCTCCTTTCCGCGGCCCCTTTTCCATTCCCATCCAATTCAATTCCCCCCGTGCTCGTATAATGAACCGCTCGCTTTCGTCACATTATTTCTGCCGCGTGGGCCCCGGCCGACAGCGACGCTTCGGTGGCCTCTGACGGCTCCCCCCTGCTTCTTGCTAGATTGTGTGTGTGCGCGCGCGCGCGCGCTCGCGTGTCTCATGCAGGCGCTCCTTCCATGTTGATGTCGCTATCAGCATCCGTGTAAAGAAAAAGGTATTTTTTGCTTTCAGCATCAGAACAACGCTTACTGGTACCATATACTTTTACATCAACTTGCTAAACAAGTGATTATGTTAGCATGATGGTGCTTTTCTCCTTTCAGTTTTCTATCGGACTGGCACAACAGCACACATGGCATGAGATAAGAATGACCAAGACAACAGATGGTAGTGCATCAGTGGTTGTACGCATGCATCCCCCCGCCGGCGGCGTGCCGATCAATTAGTGTGAACGCTCGCTTTTTTGGTTGCTGAGACTAATCTAATCTCGGCGAGACGGCAACGTTTCCACTCGGGTCATTCTTTTCTCTGGCTGATTGGCATTTGTTTGATTCCTGCCATCGATCTGTTGGCTGGGAGCCGGGAGGAATTCAATTCGGTGGCAGGTGGGGGGAGGAGTGGTAGAGCGGTGCAGAAACAGCAAAACCACCAGCTATGCATGGCGCGGCTTTAATCCGGGGTGGGGGCGGTGGCTAGCTCACGCTGGACGCATGTATTTATTTCGGGGTCATGGATGGACGGACGGACGGACAGCTCTTGTGGTGAGTCCAGTAGATCCTGGCACCTAGTAGCAGTGATATGGCTCGCTTGATCTCTACGTTTCGCCTCCGGCTTTGTGTGTTGGTCATTTCTGGCAGTGTCTCAGACGGCTGTGCAACGTGACGCTAACCGGAAACTGTTCCTTTAACTCGGTATCAGTTGATGCCGCGACGCACTTCTAATCAGTCGGTGCTCACCCCACGGGCAATCCACCTACGTGTCAATTTTTTTTTCCGAATGACATCATATCCTTCTTCTGTATCAAAACTGAGCTGCCAAAACGTCTGATATTTAGAGATACGGTGGGAGTAATCGATTATCCAAACAAGTGACGTCAGCCCGAGGGGACATAAACAAACAACATGAAGTGCGTTATTACATTTAGGTTTTACGCTCTGCATCTTGAAGGGTGTTTGGTTCGATCATGTTTGCTTGTCCGAGTTTCGTAAAAAAAGATGTTTACTTCTCCGGGTACATTTAGAGGAACCGCTAGGCATCAGACTACTGGTAATTGCCATTTATTAGAGTTGTCGTTGGTCGTTGGTTTGGAAGCATGATGTATGCCCGATATGGTAGTTTAGGCCCATGAGAGATTAGTTGTAGCCGGTAATTGCGTGCTTCCTAACTGCTGCCGCAACCCCTGCCGTCCACGATCATGTTACTCTTTCTCTCTGTCTCCATCCCTTTCTTTCACTGACTTATATATGTACCGAATGCTTATACGGGAAAATGAACTCATGGGTCTGGAACCTAGGGGGGTTGCTCCGAGAAAAAAAAAACCATTTCTTTCTCGTCCACTCTAGGGGGTGTGGACACACCTGCGTGGGTTACAGGTGACAGTTACAAGAATGGCGAGGAAGTGAAGAGTACCCGACGACATTCATCCCATGTAAGGAAGCATATACTCTTCCTACATGCCATGTCACATAATCCCAAATTTTTATACTTATTGTATTTGATTTGGCATCATTCAAGAAGGAAAAATGACACATTTCGATCCGCCACTTCAGCACATATATGAAATATAGGAAGCATGATGGCAATGTTAAATACAAATAATCTCTTGAAAATGCAATAGAAAGTACAAAAGGGAGTAGAAATATGTTTTTATTGCCCCAAACTATCTGGACCAAAGAAAACATCAAATAAAGTTAGGAACCATGGATATTAAGAAGCATCAATTTGTTGTTACGTAATTCATATCTAGTGGAAGCATATAACTTTGTAACTCGAAACTAGGAATGAAAATTGCCAGAATCTGTCTGCATCATCTAAAGCAAGATGTGTGTGTGCACCGGTCATTTTGTGATCCATAAACCAATTTCATCCATCGGTGCACAAAAACTGAAATATCGAAGCACATATCTGATGCTTACCAAGCATGGTTACTGCTTACTAGAAACATCGAATTGTATTGCTGACAATAATGAAAAACTACGACACTCGACACATGATGGTAGGTGGTTGAAGCATTGCCATACCTTCGATTATTCGGCTCACGTGTGGTTCTCCGGCAGACGGGAAGCAAGGAACAGGGTGGAGTTGTCGTCCATGGACGCCTAAATCTGGTGGCACACCGACCAGGTCGCCCAAGGTAGCATCACGGAGTGGGACAATTGTAACACCCCCTTGTAATAAGCTCTGTGACACTCTGTTAAAACTGCCAAGTCATGATCATTTACAGTGCCAAGTCATATGGGTTAATGATCCAATTCAAATTCACATCTGAAAATCAACTCAAATTCAAAAGTGAAATATGAAGTTGGCCAAACTCTGTTGGGAAAATGTTCATTAAATGGCAAATAATTCAGGAACATTTCTAAAATCAATATCAAAATATTTGGAGTTGGACAAGTAACTCTAACTAGATGAAACAGCACCCAAAACAGTAATATTAAATTCATTTAAAATCGTTACTAAATCAAATGGCTTCCAAAACTGTTCAAACCACTTTTTGGTGAGAGCTAATATTGCATTGCAATATTTGGGACAACTCTCACATTTTTCAAAAGTGTAGAAATGCCCTAACTATTTTAAAACAGAAAAGATTAAAAGAAAAAGAGAAAACAAAACAGAAAAATAAAGACGAGGCACTGTGCACTGGGCCTTAGTGCACAGTGCCCCGAACCCCGGCCCAGCAGGCCCACTCACCTCTCTCCCTCGCGCTGTCGTTCTCCCGCTGGTCGAGCGCGCGCGCGCCGGCGCGGCGCCGACACGTCGCCGCCCACCGACGGAACAGGAGGCGGAGGGGATAAGGGCGAAGTCGAGCCGTGCCCCCTGGCCACCCCGTTCACTCTCCCCTCTTCTCCCTCGCTCGCTCCGCCCTCGCTCCCTCCCAGATCTGGCCACCGAGCGCCGTCGCCGCCGCGTTCTCGACGTTGCCGCGGCCACCGGCCACCCTTCGTCAAGCCGACCAGCCAGCGAGCTCCGCCCCGCTCCTCTCCATCGCCTGGTGTCCTCCGTTCGAGCTGGGGTGCAGCGAAGGCGGTGGATCGAGCTCCTCCTAGTCTTCGGCCTCTCCGGCGATCTCCGGCGTCCCCGACCCTCTGCGGCTACTAAGCTGACACCGGGCCACCTTGTGCCTTCCCGGTGAGCACATGCCCCTTTCCCCTCTCTCTTTGCTGCCGTTCGTCACCCGTAGCCGCTGCACCACTAGCACCCGCAAACGTCGCCGCCGTGGAGCTCGCCGCCGGCGATGCAGCCTGTGTCATGGCCGTGTGAGTGCAGGAATGTGCTCAGCACCTCTCCGCGGTCCCGATGCGACCAACCCCGTAGCTAGCCGAGCCCTGCCGCGACGGATCCGCGCTCACCCGAAATGCCTCGCCGCCGGCGAGGTCATAGCACTCGTTCCCGGCCGCCTTTGCTCGCGTTAGGACCTTAGGTCGATGCGGCGCTCGCTCCCCGTTCGAACGCGACCAGCCCCGGCCGTTTTGGTGGCCTGTGGGCGAAACCCGACGGCGTCCGAGCCGCGCCGCCGCGATTTTTGGTCACCGGCGCAACTCCGGCACCGGCCGCCGACGTGGCTGCCACGTGGGACACCCCTGGGTCACTGCCAGTGGGTCCCACGGGCCCAGTTGACCGCGTTGACCCGAGTCAACGCGGGCACTGTTCACCCCTGTAGCTGACATGTGGGCCCCGTTCGATAATTAGACTAATTAAACATTTAATTAAATAGAAACTAATTAGATTAACCTAATGTCTCACTGACATGTGGGGTCCACCCCCTAATTAACCCTGGTAATTAAATTAATTCACTGGTTAGAGAAACAGAGGCTGACATGTGGGTCCCACCGCACCCACATGTCAGGTTTGACCCTGGTCAACCGCAGTTGACCTGCTGACGTCACTGTGACGCAATGATGACGTCATAATCCATTTCTGTGATTTAAAATAATTCTAGAAAATATTTAAAACTTCGAAAAATCATATCTTTTAAACCGTAGCTCGGATCGAAAAAGTTAAAACATGAAACTTGCTCAGAACGACAAGCCGAGTCTGATCGTGCCGTCTGTTTCTCCATCGGAACCCCCTACGTAGAAGAACCCGTAACTCCGGACCCGAATCCGGCAGATGAATAGTGCACACACGTCGGATATTAAATCCCAGATTAATTCTAAAAATAACTAAAATGACTTAGATGCATAATTAGGCAACCCTGCACTGCATCATAGCATCACACGCACCGTATTGCCTTTGTTTGCATTATGTTTACCTGTTTCTTCCCCCTCTTCTCTCTCGGTAGACCCCGACGTTGACGTAGCTCCCGAGGCAGACGCAGCTCAGGAGTACGACTACGTCCCCGACGATACCACTGAAGACCTTGCCCTTGCCCCCGAGCAAACAGGCAAGCACCCCCATTTTGAGCATGCCTATATCGCCTATTCTCTTCTCTCTTATGCTTGCATTAGAACTGCTACTGCTACTGTTTTCCTATATCTGCTGCATAGTCTGATTATTGTACCCTGCCTTGTTACCTTACTGGTTATCCTAGACTGCTTAGTTTAGGCTGGGTAGAGACACGATAGAGACCCCCACTTGATCCCGACTGCCCTGCTGGACATCAGACGACCCGATCATCGGGATAGAAGACTAGACCCTGGCACCGCACATCACTTCCCCTTAGTTGCCGACACTGCTGGGTTACCGTCGAGTGCCGAGGGTGATACCTCGTCAGGAATTCTGATGTTAACCTTGTAGGTTAGTTACTCGGTCGTGGTAAGCGAGGGTGATTCCTCCTACACCACCCCCGATAACGACGTCGTCGCGCAACTCCTCAAGTGTGGACCTCGAGGGTGATTCCTCCTTCGTTCACCTTGATGATAACATCAGGTGGGGTTCCATCGAGGGTGATTCCTCAGGGCTCCCCTGGTGTCAGACACACAGTTACTGTTGATGAGTGGACTTGCACTAAACCATGATACTAAAGACGGGTCGGCCCTGAGGGGTACCCGCGCGAGCTTAATGCGAAGTGATGTGGAGTCGGGTTGACCTGGATGGTGCCCGCGAGATAACACGAGGCGTGGCCGGGCATTCTTAGCCCTTGCCGCAAGTCCTCGAGACGGGGCGACGGGGTCACATCGATCGTGAGTCTCTGCTCGTTTCCGCGCGCTCCTAATCCACTACAGTTTGGATATTTGATCCGAGGGGCCTCTGGCCCGATAGCACTAACCATCACGTGGGCATAGTATGGGCGTTCTGCGTCGTATACATCAGCCAAAGCTCTATTGACGTCAGCGAGGAGCGGCCCGTTTTGGATTGGACTGGGAACGCAACTGCGCTTGTATTAAGGGGTTGCTAGGTCTGCTTCCAAAACGTCCTCGCAACGTGCAGGGTTCCCGGGGCGAAGGCCCAAGACCCCCGGGGGCATAGGTTAGTCCGGCGTGCTGACCTCTCTTTAGAGCCTAGGTCGGGTTGCGGCGTGTTGTTTGGCCGAGGTCGGGCATGTCCCAGAAAAGTGTGTCCGGCCAGAGTTAAGCGAGCGTGGTGGGTAAGTTGGTGCACCCCTGCAGGGAAGAAACTTCTATCGATAGCCTGTCCTACGGTAACGGACACTCGGAGTTGTATCCCGATCGGTACAACTAGAACATGACATGAGATGAGAACTGGATAGTACGGCTCTGGGATTGCTTTCTCGCAGGGAGTCGAGAAAGGATCTCAGGTCGAGGTTGATGATACTACTACTACTGCTTTACATTATGTTCATCTGATCTCTTCTAATGCTGCAAGACTGTCGAAGATTGTTGAAGATGCTAGTCTTCGATAGGACTAGGCTTTCCCCCTCTATTCTGTCATTTCTGCAGCCCAGTCCACATATACAGCCATTCCTTTGACAATGTTGCATATGTAGTGTAGATCCTTGCTTGCTGAGTACTTCGGATGAGTACTCACGTTTGCTTTATTTTCTTTTCCCCCCATTTTTCCATTTGATGCCACCAGACGACGGAGCCCCTGAGCCAGACGCCCCAGCCGACGACCAGTACTACTACCCGCCAGGCGAGTACTACTACTACGAGGAGCCGTTCGACGACCAGGAGTAGGATCGGAGGGTCCAGGGCAGGAGGCCTACGCCTTTCGATCGTAGTATTTTATTTTACCCCGCCTCTGTGAAGGCCTATTTCTCTCTCTGTAATATATCTGTACCCAGATATCTAATGCTTCCGCTGACGCTTGTATGCCATCGAGCTATGTATTCGAGCCCTCGAGGCCCTGGCTTGTAATATAAAGCTTGTATGACTTTATTTTATGTTTTAGAGTTGTGTTGTGATATCTTCAAGTGAGTCCTTAGGTTTGATCGTGCGCATTTGCGTGTATGATTAGTGCACGATTAAGCCGGGGTCGTCACAGGTTGGTATCAGAGCCGACTGCCTCTAGGAATCCCCCTTCCCAATTCCTTGGCCGAAGTTGAGTCTAGTGGTCAAAAACTGTTTTACTAACTTGGCTGTGTGGCTTACGGGCCCACGTCGCCAACTGGGTAGTATTAGGATCTTTTATTCCTTATCTTTACTCTGGGATTCTAATCTCTCCTCTATTCGGGTTTAATAAAATTTACTAACATCGACATTTAGGATCTCGTTAATTCTATCCACCCGGAGAGCTGGATTCAGTGCGACTTCCCTGACGTTGATGTGATTAGTCTGATAATCATTTTTCTTTCCATTGTTTTGTTTAACCTTTCCTTATCGGATCGGTTATACTTCTCATTGTCTTATGACAACCCTGAACTTCTCTGTTTCAGATGGATCGACTGTTTCCACCACGGCCTACGACCCAGCTTGTGCTTCGCACTTGGGCTCGTGATGCCCCTGGATTTCCAGCTGTTCTGATCGCCCTCCTGAGTAGACTGGGTTACCGCTGGTATCCCGAGTACATGGTCTATGAGGTTTACCGCGAGTTCAACCAGGAACAGTACTATGCTGAAGTTCGGATTTATGATCAGCAGAACAACTCAGACACCGAGCTACACCTTTTTCATGGATTAGACGTGACAATTGAGATGGCAGTACATGATGCCGCCTACTCTGCTGTCGCACGTCTCCGAGGAGAGCACAATGCTAACTTGGATGATACTGTGTTTTGGTACATTCCGTATGCACCTGTTGGAGATGCTACTGGATTTTACACAGCTATCTGTGCCCCGTACGAGTCTCGACGCTACGACCCGCAGGTTCTGATTCAGTGCACTCAGGCTCTGGATCGCACTGTTCGGGCTCTGGCCGTCGAGTTGTTCGCCACTCGAGCACGCTACTACGAGGCAATGACACAGTTGCTACCAGATGTTCGTGCAGGGATACATCCGGAGGATATTCTTTACCCACGCAGGACCGAGATGCCGCCAGGTATTGATTGGCCTGCAGTGGGAGGTCACACGCCTGCACGTGGACCTCTTCTTACAGTTCGAGACCGGGTTCTGCATCAGAGTGCACATGGAGCACAGGATCCTGCCGCGATGAACATTCGTCGTCCGCACTTGCAGTTACCCCATTTCAGTGGTTTTCTCCGACGCTGATGTAGCCTTTGCTATGTTACGTTGTGTACTTCCTTACCGCGTGCCTGCGTGCCGCCTAGTGTGTCTCTAGTTTTTCAATTTGCGCCGTTATGCTGCCCGATTTTAACCGACTGTGTATGGATCTGTATGTCTTAATGACTACTTTAAGCATCTATTGCACTCTTTCAATAATGTCGAGTCACATCATGTTTATTGTTAAACACTTGCATAAGCTATCGCTGAAATACCCCTGTTGGAACAGCAGGATGGCTGACAACAACCCGCCACCGCCGCCACCTCCTGATTACATGGCTGCGATGATGCAACAATTTGAACTCAACCACCAGTTTATGACGGGGATTATGCAGCAATTCCCTCGTCCTGATGCTAATCCGCAGCCACCTTCCATCACCTTGCCAGAGTTCATGAGGCTCAGTCCATCGTTTTTCCGCAACACAGTCAACCCATTGGATGCAGATGACTGGCTGCGTGACATCTCTCATGAGATGGAGTCTGCTGGTGTCGCCGAAGTTAACTATGTCACTTTTGCGACTTATCTTCTGAAGGGTCCCGCATCTCAATGGTGGGCCACTCACCGACAGACTCTGCCGCCTGGTACTGTCGTCACTTGGGCGGAGTTCAAGATTGCTTTCCGTGCCCGCTACATTCCTCTAGCTGTCATAGCTAGGAAGAAGGCTGAGTTCCGTAGCCTTGTCCAAGGAAACAAGACTGTGGAAGTCTATCAGCGCGAGTTTCTAGACTTATCTCGCTACGCTGAAGAGGACATTCCTACTGATGAACGCAGACAGGAGAAGTTTCGTGAAGGACTGCACCATGACATTCAGTTAGCCCTTCTTGTTCAAGATTACCCTGATTTCGCCACCTTGGTGAATAAAGCCATCATGGTTGAAACTGGACTTAAGAAGCATAAGGAAGCGTCCAGACGCACCCGTGAGTCGGGCTCATCTTCGGGCTCGTCTTCCCAGAAGCGACGCATCTGGTTTCCCCAAGGCATGTTCCGTTCAGCAGCCCCTGCAAACAGGCCCTCTTATGCTGCACCACGCCTGCCACCTCCACCACCGAGACAGCCTCTGCCAACTCCAGCACCTCGTCCTAACAGCGGACTATGCTTCAAGTGTGGCAAGCCAGGTCACCGTGCTAGAGATTGTTCTCAGAATCAGAATCAACTGGCTCTTCCTTCTGCTGGCCGTGGTATTGGCCGTGGTATTCCTCAACAGCGCAACTATAATGCCAGACCTTCTTATGGTCGTGGGCAGAGCTACCACGTCAACATGTCTGAAGCTCCAGTTCAACCAGATACTGTGATGGGTACACTTCTCGTAAATTCAGTACCAGCATTTGTTTTATTTGATTCAGGAGCATCGCATTCATTCATGTCGGAAGACTTTGCATTCATGCATGGCGTTAAGTGCGACAACCTGCATCATCCATTAGGAGTTGATACTCCCGCGGGTAGATGCCGAGCCTCCCTGTTCAGCCCCGAAGTTACTATTGAAATTGAGGGGTTGAAGTTTCAGGCACTCCCAATTATCTTGAGCTCTTCCAAGATTGATCTTATTTTGGGAATGGATTGGTTGAAGGCCCATTATGCCTCAATCAATTGCGCCACTAAAGTTGTACACCTCTTGCACCCATCGAACGAGATGGTGAACTATCAAGCTCACCTTACCCAGAACGCTGAGGCTCAAATCTATGCCTTGAATGCGTTGAATGCTTCTCCACTTGATGGGATTGAGAACATCCCAGTTGTCTGTGACTTCCCGGATGTCTTTCCAGAAGAACTTCCAGGAATACCCCCTGCTAGGGCTGTCGAGTTCGTCATCGACCTGAAGCCTGGCACCACTCCCATTGCGAAGCGTCCCTACAAGATGCCTCCGCACCATCTTATTGAGCTTAAGGAGGAAATTGATAAATCCTTAAGGAAGGGTTTCATTCGCCCTAGTTCCTCTGCCTGGGGAGCACCGTCTCTTTTCGTCAAGAAGAAAGATGGAACGAATAGGTTGGTCCAAGATTATCGTCCAATCAACCAGGCAACCATTCAGAATAAATATCCACTTCCCCGGATCAACGATTTATATGACCAACTCGCAGGATCTTCGGTGTTTTCTAAACTCGACTTGAGGTTGGGTTATCACCAGATCCGTGTCCGCGAAGAGGATATTCCGAAGACTGCATTCGTTACTCGTTATGGCTCTTACGAGTACACAGTCATGTCGTTTGGCTTAACAAACGCTCCAGCTACATTCTCCCGCCTAATGAATTACATATTCATGGATTACCTCGACAAATTCATCGTGGTATATCTGGATGATATTCTGGTTTATTCGAAGAACAAAGAAGAACATGCTGAGCATCTTCGCCTTGTTCTAGAGAGACTTCGAGAGCACCAATTATATGCCAAGTATTCTAAGTGCGAATTCTGGCTTTCTGAGGTAACCTACCTTGGACATGTCATCTCCAAGGATGGTATCGCAGTTAACCCGGAGCGAGTTCAGGCTATTCTTGGCTGGACCCCTCCGAAGAATGTCAAACAAGTCAGAAGTTTCCTCGGGCTTGCAAGTTATTGTCGCCGATTCATCGAAAATTTCTCTAAGATTGCCAAGCCCCTGACTAATCTGCTCCACAAAGGCGTTAAGTTTGAGTGGACAGACAAATGTCAGGAAAGCTTCCAGACCCTCAAGGACAAGCTGACTTCTGCTCCAGTCCTTGCTCCTCCAGACTCCCGCAAAGATTTTGTGATCTTCTGCGACGCCTCTCGCCAAGGACTAGGTTGTGTCCTAATGCAAGAGCGAAGAGTTATTGCTTATGCTTCGCGACAACTACGTCCACATGAAGAGAATTACCCAGTGCATGACCTCGAACTTGCTGCTGTCATTTATGCTTTGAAGCAGTGGCGTCATTACCTCCTTGGTAATCGGTGTGAGATTTACACCGATCATCAGAGCTTGAAGTACTTATTCACTCAACCGGAACTTAATCTTCGTCAACAGCGTTGGTTGGAAACAATCACCGATTATGACTGTGGAATTTCATACACTCCCGGCAAAGCTAATGTGATGGCTGATGCCTTGAGCCGCAAGTCATACTGTAGTAACCTCATGGTTAAACAAGCTCAGCCCCAGCTATATGAAGAATTGCGCAAGCTGAACCTCTGTATCATTCCTCAAGGTTCTCTTAATAACCTTGTGATACAACCAGATCTTGAGAAAGCTGTCAAGATTGCGCAGTCTAAAGACGCTGAAATCGGTCTAATGAAGAAAGAGCTTCACCTTCAAAAGTACAGGGATTTCTCGATTGCTGAAGATGGAACCTTGTACTTCCGAGACCGCATTGTAGTACCTCGCTTTGAGCTGATGACTGACAAAGTCATGAAGGAGGCCCATGATACACCGCTATCTATCCATCCGGGTAGTACCAAGATGTATCGAGATCTTCGTCAAAGGTACTGGTGGTCTAGGATGAAGCAAGATATTGCTCGTTATGTTGCCGAGTGTGACGTTTGTCGTCGCGTGAAGGCAGAACATCAGAAACCTGCTGGAATTCTGCAACCGCTCCCTATTCCTTTATGGAAGTGGGATAAAGTGCAAATGGACTTCATTACTGGTCTTCCCAAGTCTCAGAAGGGTCACGATGCTATTCTTGTCGTCGTCGACCAACTTTCTAAGGTTGCACACTTTCTGCCAGTTAAGGAGACTATTACTGCTAGTCAGTTAGCAGAGCTATATATCTCCAGAATTGTTTCACTCCATGGTACTCCCAAGGAAATCAGTTCAGACCGTGGCAGCATTTTCACTGGCCATTTCTGGGAAAGTTTCCAGAAAGCAATGGGAACTCATATTACCTGGAGTTCAGCTTATCATCCACAATCCCAAGGTCAAGTTGAGCGCGTTAATCAAGTGCTTGAAGATATGCTTCGAGCCTGTGTTATATCCTTCGGTAAGAAATGGGAGGAATCTCTTCCGTATGCCGAGTTCTCTTATAACAACAGCTATCAAGCCAGCTTGAAAATGGCCCCCTTTGAGGTTCTTTATGGTCGTAAATGTCGAACCCCTCTGAATTGGTCAGAAACTGGGGAACGACCTCTTGTTGGACCGGACATTAGTCAGCATGCCGAAGAACAAGTCCGAATTGTCCGGGAGAATCTCAAAGCAGCTCAAGACCGTCAAAAGTGTAATTATGATCGCAAGCGATGGGGTGTGATCTATCAACCTGGTGATCAAGCCTATCTTCGTGTCACTCCAATGAAGGGCACCCGTCGTTTCGGAATCAAGGGCAAGCTAGCTCCTTGCTATATTGGTCCTTTCTGCATCGTGGCTAGACGTGGACAGGTGGCATATCAATTGGAGTTGCCACCGCAATTCTCCCATGTTCATGATGTCTTCCACGTGTCGCAACTCCGAAAGTGAAACAAGGAATCCCCGCACCGTGCAGTGGATCATGAGATGCTCGAGCTACAAGATGACCTTTCGTATAAGGAGCATCCGATCCGCATCCTCGACGAAGCTGAGCGCCGTACTCGTCAGAAGACGGCCAAGTACCTAAAAGTGCAGTGGTCGAATCACACTGAAGATGAAGCCACTTGGGAACGCGAGGATCATCTTCGGGAAGAATATCCCGGACTCTTTCCTTCTACCTTCTAAATTCTCGGGACGAGAATTTCTTTTAGAGGAGGAGAACTTGTAACACCCCCTTGTAATAAGCTCTGTGACACTCTGTTAAAACTGCCAAGTCATGATCATTTACAGTGCCAAGTCATTTGGGTTAATGATCCAATTCAAATTCACATCTGAAAATCAACTCAAATTCAAAAGTGAAATATGAAGTTGGCCAAACTCTGTTGGGAAAATGTTCATTAAATGGCAAATAATTCAGGAACATTTCTAAAATCAATATCAAAATATTTGGAGTTGGACAAGTGACTCTAACTAGATGAAACAGCACCCAAAACAGCAATATTAAATTCATTTAAAATTGTTACTAAATCAAATGGCTTCCAAAACTGTTCAAACCACTTTTTGGTGAGAGCTAATATTGCATTGCAATATTTGGGACAACTCTCACATTTTTCAAAAGTGTAGAAATGCCCTAACTATTTCAAAATAGAAAAGATTAAAAGAAAAAGAGAAAACAAAACAGAAAAATAAAGACGAGGCACTGTGCACTGGGCCTTAGTGCACAGTGCCCCGAACCCCGGCCCAGCAGGCCCACTCACCTCTCTCCCTCGCGCTGTCGTTCTCCCGCTGGTCGAGCGCGCGCGCGCCGGCGCGGCGCCGACACGTCGCCGCCCACCGACGGAACAGGAGGCGGAGGGGATAAGGGCGAAGTCGAGCCGTGCCCCCTGGCCACCCCGTTCACTCTCCCCTCTTCTCCCTCGCTCGCTCCGCCCTCGCTCCCTCCCAGATCCGGCCACCGAGCGCCGTCGCCGCCGCGTTCTCGACGTTGCCGCGGCCACCGGCCACCCTTCGTCAAGCCGACCAGCCAGCGAGCTCCGCCCCGCTCCTCTCCATCGCCTGGTGTCCTCCGTTCGAGCTGGGGTGCAGCGAAGGCGGTGGATCGAGCTCCTCCTAGTCTTCGGCCTCTCCGGCGATCTTCGGCGTCACCGACCCTCTGCGGCTACTAAGCTGACACCGGGCCACCTTGTGCCTTCCCGGTGAGCACATGCCCCTTTCCCCTCTCTCTTTGCTGCCGTTCGTCACCCGTAGCCGCTGCACCACTAGCACCCGCAAACGTCGCCGCCGTGGAGCTCGCCGCCGGCGATGCAGCCTGTGTCATGGCCGTGCGAGTGTAGGAACGTGCTCAGCACCTCTCCGCGGTCTCGATGCGACCAACCCCGTAGCTAGCCGAGCCCTGCCGCGACGGATCCGCGCTCACCCGAAATGCCTCGCCGCCGGCGAGGTCATAGCGCTCGTTCCCGGCCGCCTTTGCTCGCGTTAGGACCTTAGGTCGATGCGGCGCTCGCTCCCCGTTCGAACGCGACCAGCCCCGGCCGTTTTGGTGGCCTGTGGGCGAAACCCGACGGCGTCCGAGCCGCGCCGCCGCGATTTTTGGTCGCCGGCGCAACTCCGGTGCCGGCCGCCGACGTGGCTGCCACGTGGGACACCCCTGGGTCACTGCCAGTGGGTCCCACGGGCCCAGTTGACCGCGTTGACCCGAGTCAACGCGGGCACTATTCACCCCTGTAGCTGACATGTGGGCCCTGTTCAATAATTAGACTAATTAAACATTTAATTAAATAGAAACTAATTAGATTAACCTAATGTCTCACTCACATGTGGGGTCCACCCCCTAATTAACCCTGGTAATTAAATTAATTCACTGGTTAGAGAAACAGAGGCTGACATGTGGGTCCCACCGGACCCACATGTCAGGTTTGACCCTGGTTAACCGCAGTTGACCTGCTGACGTCACTGTGACGCAATGATGACGTCATAATCCATTTCTGTGATTTAAAATAATTCCAGAAAATATTTAAAACTTCAAAAAATCATATATTTTAAACCGTAGCTCGGATCGAAAAAGTTAAAACATGAAACTTGCTCAGAACGACGAGCCGAGTCTGATCGTGCCGTCTGTTTCTCCATCGGAACCCCCTACGTAGAAGAACCCGTAACTCCGGACCTGAATCCGGCAGATGAATAGTGCACACATGTCGGATATTAAATCCCAGATTAATTCTAAAAATAACTAAAATGACTTAGATGCATAATTAGGCAACCCTGCACTGCATCATAGCATCACACGCACCGTATTGCCTTTGTTTGCATTATGTTTACCTGTTTCTTCCCCCTCTTCTCTCTCGGTAGACCCCGACGTTGACATAGCTCCCGAGGCAGACGCAGCTCAGGAGTACGACTACGTCCCCGACGATACCACTGAAGACCTTGCCCTTGCCCCCGAGCAAACAGGCAAGCACCCCCATTTTGAGCATGCCTATATCGCCTATTCTCTTCTCTCTTATGCTTGCATTAGAACTGCTACTGCTACTGTTTTCCTATATCTGCTGCATAGCCTGATTATTGTACCCTGCCTTGTTACCTTACTGGTTATCCTAGACTGCTTAGTTTAGGCTGGGTAGAGACACGACAGAGACCCCCACTTGATCCCGACTGCCCTGCTGGACATCAGAAGACCCGATCATCAGGATTGAAGACTAGACCCTGGCACCGCACATCACTTCCCCTTAGTTGCCGACACTGCTGGGTTACCGTCGAGTGCCGAGGGTGATACCTCGTCAGCACTTCTGATGTTAACCTTGTAGGTTAGTTACTCGGTCGTGGTAAGCGAGGGTGATTCCTCCTACACCACCCCCGATAACGACGTCGTCGCGCAACTCCTCAAGTGTGGACCTCGAGGGTGATTCCTCCTTCGTTCACCTTGATGATAACATCAGGTGGGGTTCCATCGAGGGTGATTCCTCAGGGCTCCCCTGGTGTCAGACACACAGTTACTGTTGATGAGTGGACTTGCACTAAACCATGATACTAAAGACGGGTCGGCCCTGAGGGGTACCCGCGCGAGCTTAATGCGAAGTGATGTGGAGTCGGGTTGACCTGGATGGTGCCCGTGAGATAACACGAGGCGTGGCCGGGCATTCTTAGCCCTTGCCGCAAGTCCTCGAGACGGGGCGACGGGGTCACATCGATCGTGAGTCTCTGCTCATTTCCGCGCGCTCCTAATCCACTATGGTTTGGATATTTGATCCGAGGGGCCTCTGACCCGATAGCACTAACCATCACGTGGGCATAGTATGGGCGTTCTGCGTCATATACATCAGCCAAAGCTCTATTGACGTCAGCGAGGAGCGGCCCGTTTTGGATTGGACTGGGAATGCAACTGCGCTTGTATTAAGGGGTTGCTAGGTCTGCTTCCAAAACGTCCTCGCAACGTGCAGGGTTCCCGGGGCAAAGGCCCAAGACCCCCGGGGACATAGGTTAGTTCGGTGTGCTGACCTCTCTTTAGAGCCTAGGTCGGGTTGCGGCGTGTTGTTTGGCCGAGGCCGGGCATGTCCCAAAAAAGTGTGTCCGGCCGGAGTTAAGCGAGCGTGGTGGGTAAGTTGGTGCACCCCTGCAGGGAAGAAACTTCTATCGATAGCCTGTCCTACGGTAACGGACACTCGGAGTTGTATCCCGATCGGTACAACTAGAACATGACATGAGATGAGAACTGGATAGTACGGCTCTGGGATTCTTTCTCGCAGGGAGTCGAGAAAGGATCTCAGGTCGAGGTTGATGATACTACTACTACTGCTTTACATTATGTTCATCTGATCTCTTCTAATGCTGCAAGACTGTCGAAGATTGTTGAAGATGCTAGTCTTCGATAGGACTAGGCTTTCCCCCTCTATTCTGTCATTTCTGCAGCTCAGTCCACATATATAGCCATTCCTTTGACAATGTTGCATATGTAGTGTAGATCCTTGCTTGCTGAGTACTTCGGATGAGTACTCACGTTTGCTTTATTTTCTTTTTCCCCCATTTTTCCATTTGATGCCACCAGACGACGGAGCCCCTGAGCCAGACGCCCCAGCCGACGACCAGTACTACTACCCGCCAGGCGAGTACTACTACTACGAGGAGCCGTTCGACGACCAGGAGTAGGATCGGAGGGTCCAGGGCAGGAGGCCTACGCCTTTCGATCGTAGTATTTTATTTTACCCCGCCTCTGTGAAGGCCTATTTCTCTCTCTGTAATATATCTGTACCCAGATATCTAATGCTTCCGCTGACGCTTGTATGCCATCGAGCTATGTATTCGAGCCCTCGAGGCCCTGGCTTGTAATATAAAGCTTGTATGACTTTATTTTATGTTTTAGAGTTGTGTTGTGATATCTTCAAGTGAGTCCTTAGGCTTGATCGTGCGCATTTGCATGTATGATTAGTGCACGATTAAGCCGGGGTCGTCACAACAATGCAGGGGATCAAATCCGCCAGCTGCGGCTGACGGTGAGCTCGGGTCGAGGTGGGTTGGGATCCCAGTGAACAAGGATCGAGGTGGGGTGCACCGGTGGGCACGCAGGCAGGTGAGAGGAAAGGGGATTGGAGGGAGATGAAATAGGTGTGTGATTAGAGGGGCGGGGTTATGAGGAAATGCATGAAAACTGGGTGGTTATCAACTAATTAAGTGGGGGGTTAAGCTATGATTTCTCATCCATGTGATCAAGAAAAGACCAATGGCCCACGAGTGGTCTGACGAATGCTCTGTATCAGACTATTGATACAAAGTGTTTCCCTATAGTTAGTGACCGAGCATGTTGGCCCTAACTAAGCTCCACCACACAGTGATGAGCATTAAGAGGGGGCTAAAATAGTCTTTGAGAGAGACGAAGGGGCTAATCTAAGGTATTATGTTGAATTTGGCCCACATAGAGCATTAAGTATAAATATGAAGAAGAAGAAGAAAATTGTAACACCCCTGTGTAATAGCCACTATGATCATCTGCTAATAATGCCAAGTCACTTCATTTGCAGTGCCTAGTCATAGTGGTTAATCAAAACAACTCAAATTCTATTCTGAAAATCAACTCAAATTCAAAAAGTGCAAAATAAAGTTGCCCAAAACTTGATGGAAAAATGTTCACCTTTTTGCAAATAATCTAAAACTATTTGCTGTTAAGGAACACAACATCACCATCAACCACAGAAGGGCCTAATCATTTAAATCAGAGTCAAAACAGCAATTTAAATGCCTCATTCATTTTTGAATGTTTTCAAATGGGTTCCAAAAATGCCCAAATTTTTTGTGGCAATGCTGGATATTGCAATGCATCAGTGAGGACAAGTTTCACATTTTTGCAAGTTCATTTGGATGCTCAAAATAATACAAAACCTTCTCTGTTAAAAAGAAAAATAAAAACAGAAAAATAAAAGGAAAAGAGGCACTGTGCACTGGGCCTAAGTGCACAGTGCCCCGATTCCGGCCCACCTGGCCCATCTCCCTTTTCTCTCCCCTGCGTGTTGCCGCCGCCGTGGTCGAGTGCACGCGCCGGTGCGGTGTCGACACCGAGGCGTCACCGACGCTACAGGAGAGGTCGAGGGGATAAGGGAGCCCCGTCCATCTCCTCTGGTCCTCCTCATTCACTCGCCGCTCCTCCCTCGTCTCTCCCTCGCTCGCGCTTGCCCTTTCTCCCCCTGTCCGAGCGCCACCATCGCCGTAGCTCGTCGCAGTCGCGCCCACCGACGTCCTCGTGCCCGTCCACTGTGCCCGTTGTCTCCGCCTCGTTCGTCTACGTCGTCCACCGTCGCCTTTTTTCTCAGAGAGGACCGCACGGGCGGGATCGAGCGTGACGCCGATCTCTCTGTCGCCGGCGATCTCCTTCGACTCCGGCGACGACCGCTGCTGCTACTAACCTGTCGCGTGTCTTTCTTGACCGCACGGTGAGCCTCAGCTCCTCCCCACTCTCTTTCCCCGCTCCAGCTTGCCCGTAGCCGCCGATCCGCGTGAGCCCGAGCCCGTCGCCGATGAGGCTCCGGTGACCAAATGGTCACGGCATATGTTAGTTAGCTTCACCGCGCCGCGTAGAGCACGCCCATCCTTTCATTTCGCCCGTTAGTGCATCGTGCTGCTATTGCCGTAGCTCGCCCGAGCTTCTCGCCGCCGGCGACAATGCAGCGCCCGTTTCCGGCCATCTCAGGCACGGCCACCGCCACCATTCGATGCGGCCGAGCTCAGGCTTTCGATTGAGCCTAGCCGCGCCTCCTCCCGTGCCCCATAGATGAATCCCGAAACTGTCCCGAGCCGCGCCGCCGCGTTTTGCCTCGCCGACGATGCTCCGGCGCCGGCCGCTGACGTGGCTGGACGGGGCCACCCCCTGGGTCGCTGGCAAGTGGGCCCAGGGGCCCCGGTTGACCAGTTGACCTGGTCAACTGTGGTGACAAGGCAGCCCCAGCCACTGACATGTGGGCCCCCTGCGCTTAATTAAGCTAATTAGCAAATTAGTTAATCCTGTTAACTAACTGAGTCACTGACAGGCTAGGCCCACACCCCTAATTAACTCTGTTTAGATTAAAATTAAACTCTGTTAACTAACAGACACTGACGTGTGGGTCCCACTAGACCCACAGGTTAGGTTTGACCTGGTCAGCCGACCAGTTGACTGCTGATGTCAACATTGCATCATGCTGATGTCATAATTCCCTTTTCTGTTAAATAAATAAATCTAGAAAATACTATTAACTTCAAAAATTCATAATAAATAAACCGTAGCTCAGATCGAAAAACTTTATACATGAAAGTTGATCAGAACGACGAGACGAATCTAATCGTGTCGTCTGTTTCGATGCCGGAACCCCCTACGTAGGAGAACCCATAACTTTCCGTCCGTTTCCGGTAGATGAATAATGCATATACATCGGATAATAAATCCAACTTAAATCCTAAAATAACTAAAATGACTTAGACAAATCTTTAGGCAACCCTGCACTGCATCCTAGGCATGGCATGCTCTGTGTTGCAATATTGCTGTGTATTTATTTGTTTCCTCCCCCTCTTCTCTCTCGGTAGACCCCGACGTCGACGTAGCTCCCGAGACCGACGCAGCTCTAGAGGTCGACTACGCCCCTGACGACCAGACCCTTGCCGCAGAGCTTCCAGGCAAGCACCCCCCTTTTGAGCATTCCGATATCGCCCATTCTCTTCTCTCTTATGCTTGCATTAGAAGTTACTGCTACTGCTGTTATCCTATTTCTGCTGCATAGCCTGTTTATTGTAACCTGCTATTGTTACCTACCTGCTTATCCTAAACTGTTTAGTATAGGTTGGGTAGAGACTCCACAGAGACTCCCACTTTGTCCCGGCTGCCCCGCTGGATTATCAGAAGACCCGATCAGCGGGATCGAAGACCAGGCCCCGGCACCGCACATCACTTCCCACTTAGTTGCTCGACACTACTGGGTTACTATCGAGTGCCGATGGTGATACCTCGTCAGCACTTCTGATGATAACCTTGTAGGTTAGTTAAATGGTCGTGGTCAGCGAGGGTGATTCCTCCTACACCACCCCTGATAACGACATCGTCGTGCAACTCCTCAAGAGTGGACCTCGAGGGTGATTCCTCCTTCGTTCACCCTGACGATAACATCTGGTGGAATTCCATCGAGGGTGATTCCTTAGGGTTTCCCTTGGTGTTAGACACACAGTTACTTTGTTTACTATGACTTTACACTGAACCATGTTACTAAAGACAGGTCGGCCCTGAGGGGTACCCGCACGAGATTATGATGAGAGTGATATGGAGTCGGGTTGACCTGGAAGGTGCCCGTGAGATAACTACGAGGCGTGGCCGGGCATTCTTAGCCCTTGCCGCAAGTCCTCGAGACGGGGCGACGGGGTCACATCTTTCATGAGTCTCTGCTCGTTACCGCACTACCAACACACTAACGGTTTGGATATTTGATCCGAGGGGCCTCTGGCCTGATAGCACTAACCATCACGTGGGCATAGTATGGGCGTTCTGTGTCGTATACTTCAGCCGGGGCTTAATAGACGTCAGTGACTGAGTGGCACGCGCTGGGTTGGACTGGTAACGCCCTGCACTTGTATAAGGGGGGCTAGGTCTGCTCACCGGCCGCGTTCGCAACGTGCAGGAGTTCCCGGGGCGATGGCCCAAGACCCCTGGGGGCATAGGGTTAGTCCGGCGTGCTGACCTCTCTGTTAAGTATTCGGTCGGGTTGCGGCGTGTCGTTTGGCCGAGGCCGGGCATGACCCAGAAAAGTGTGTCCGGCCGGAGTTAAGCGAGCGTGGTGGGTAAGTTGGTGCACCCCTGCAGGGAAGAACTAATCTATCGATAGCCTGTCCTATGGTAACGGACACTCGGAGTTGTATCCCGATCGGTACAACTAGAACTGGTGACTTGAGATGATAACTGGATAGTATGGCTCTGGGATTGCTTTCTCGCAGGGAGTCGAGGAAGGATCTCTGGGCGAGGTTGATAACACTACTACTACTTTACTTATGCTAATCTGCACTCTTCTAATGCTACAAGACCGATGAAGTTGCTGAAGATGCTAGTCTTCGATAGGACTAGGCTTTCCCTCTATTCTGGCATTTCTGCAGCCCAGTCCACATATACAGCCCTCCTTTGAAAATATTGCATATGTAGTGTAGATCCTTGCTTGCTGAGTACTTCGGATGAGTACTCATGTTTGCTTTGCTTTCTTTTTCTCCCCTTATCCATTTGTCGCAACCAGATGACGGAGCCCCTGAGCCAGCTGCCCCCACCGACGGCTACTACTACTACTACCCTCCCAGCGAGTACTACTACGAGGAACCGACCGACGACCAGGAGTAGGTTCGGAGGGTCCTAGGCAGGAGGCCTACGCCTTTCGATCGTAGTGTTTTATTTTGCCCCGCCTTTCTAAAGGCCTATCTGTAACTCTGTTATATCTATACCCAGATATCTGATGCTTCCGCTGACACTTGTATGCCATCGAGCTATGTATTCGAGCCCTCGAGGCCCTGGCTTGTAATATAAAGCTTGTATGACTTTATTTATGTTTTAGAGTTGTGTTGTGATATCTTCAAGTGAGTCCTTAGGCTTGATCGTGTGCATTTGCGTGTATGGTTAGTGCACGATTAAGACGGGGTCCTCACAAAAATAGCTTGGGGCCATTGCGCATGTTGGCCCTAACTAAGCACCGCCACTTGTTACACCATTACATAATTACACGTGTTTTGGCTCAACTCGTAAAAACATCACATTCCAACTCAAATCTACCATGCCCAATCCCCACTAGACCACATTACCGGAAGGCTTCTAGTGAATCGACGTCTTGATCAAACCCTCTACCATCGATCCCCTTCGACACGATTTAGCCGGCTTTGGTGGCCATGGAGGCCCCAAATAGGCCTCATCCCCCTCCCACAATTTCGTCTAGCCCGATCTTCATTAAATAGTCCGCCACATCAGATTTTTGCGTAGGTAACAAGCTTTAGATATTTTACACTGGCCTAACACTTATCCATCCTTACCCAGAAAGCAATAGGTTTCCTTCTTGAGTTCTTGTTCATGGTGTGGCCATTTGTAGAAGCTAATCTCTTGATTCTTCACATAAAAAATGTTAATCTCTTGATTGTTACTTATGATCTTTTATGAGTTTTCCACTAGTCCCAAACTTAGAGGTTTCTATTCCATGCATGTAAACCCTAATAAATTCCGAATGATGAGATTTCTTCTTGATGCAAGTAGGACCTTAAAAATTCTATTTTTTTTATTGTTTTGATGATCTTCAAGGTTCTACAACAGGGATATAAGTTCTTAATCAAAAAACCTAATGTAATAAAATATAATTACCAAGTGGAACCAATAGTAAAAGGAAAATGTCCATTATACCTTGGTACCACTATAACTTGATTACGACAAATGCGTCTTCAATGTATTTCCATATCTCCGGTCACCAAATCTGCAGAAAACCAACCCTACGCAGGCTGGATTACCTAATATTCAAAAGAGCGCATGTGTCGCCTACCTCAACGTCAAAGTCTTAGATCGTCGAATGCATTGCAATGATGATACATCCAAGGAAAGGTAGATTGTTGAAACCATTCCTTCATCATGAAACAATCAAGGGAAACAAACTTCCAAAGTACAGGAGAAACCACAAATAGAAACTAACCGTCGAATCACTACATCTCGATAGTTGAAAAACATGACAAGCACATACCAAACAACTTTACTCCACCGCCACCACCCCTACCAAGTAAGTTCACCGGAAGACAATCCTTCTAGTTGAGAGCCTTCTATTCACATGATCTGGAAGACGACCCTTCTAGTTGAGAGCCTACTATTCACATGATCAAAATACAACAATGATTAGTGTCGTCAAGGCGACGGTCCTACTAGTACATGGTTGGGGCCATGAGACTTTTTATTAAGCATGACATGGCCCTCAACACACACACACACACACATCTAACATAGGAAAACATAATCTAATTTACAAACTTTGATCTATGGTTCCCCACCTGCCCACCTCTTAGTGGTAGAAAGACTGCCAGAGCGCATGCAAATAGCAGAACAATAGTGACAGGCATAGGGTTCCACTTGTTTCTTCTCTTTCTCTTTTCTCCAATGACATATGTGATACATTTTCCCCTAGGCAAGATATACCCACGTCTATGCATCGATTCATGGATGCATTCATGATAAACGTGATCAAATGATTGATGCATGTAGTCAAAAGGTACACAAGGTATTTTGAAGCCCTCCTCTCCAGTTTTACTTTTTGCATCTTGGAAGGTGCTATTTTTACTGTTATCTAATTATGTGGTTACATGATTTCATTAAACATGTTTAGTAGGCTCGTCTTGTAAATGCATATCATGCAAAAGATTACATACCAACTCAAGTCTGATATCATCGACACCCATCATAAACAAACCGCGTTACTAGAAGGTTGCATGGAAAGTCAAGCCGTCTCAAACTAACCCTTCAACATCAATCCCCTTAGCCTTCCCCAAATTCCCCCGATGACACACACACACACGCGCGCGCGCGCACACACACACACAACATAGGAAAACATAATCTAATTTACAAACATTGATCTACGGTTCCCCACCTGACCACCTCTTAGTGTTAGAATGACCACCAGAGCGCATGCAAATAGCAGAACAATAGTGATAGGCATAGGGTTCCACTTGTTGCTTCTCTTTCCTTTTTCTTTGATGACAAATATGATACATTTCTCCCCGACAAGATATACGCTAGTCTATGCATCAATTATTGCATGCATCCACGATAAAAATGTGATCAAATGATTGATGCATGCAGTCAAAAGATACACAAGTTATTTTGAAGTCCTCTCTAGTTTTACATTTTGCATCCTAGAATGTGTTATTTTTATTGTTATCCGATTATTTCGTTACATGATATCGTTAAACATGTTTAATAGGCTCATCTTGTAAATGCATATCATGCAAAAGATTACATACCAACTCAAATTTGATATCACCGACACACTGTGTTACCAGAAGGCTACATGGAAAGTCAAGGCGTCTCGAACTAACCCTTCAGCATCGATTCCCTTTGCCCCGATTTACTGCCGACGCTAGTGGCCGTGGAGGCCCCTGGCCCCCCTCCCCCAGTTTCCCTGACGACACGAGCAAAACACACACACACACACACACACACACACACACACACACACACACAGAGAGGGAATATTGCACTAAAAACAACTGTGGTAGTCAATCTCCTTCACTCGCCGATACATGTGATGCTTTTTTCAAATAGAAGGCATACCCTGGACTCTTCAACAATTGATGCATCCAATCATGATAAATGTGATCAGATGAGAAAAGATACACAAGTTCTCATTTCTTCTCTCCTTGTGTCTCTGGTGATACATGTGATACTTTTTTTCCCATGCATGTAATTAAATTTGAAATGTTCAGATTTTGTCTTTAATGCTAGTAGTGTCTTTGAAATTCTGAATGTTTTGATGCTCCCCAAAGTTACTAATTGTGTGTTCTACAACGGGATGGAAGTTCTTAATCAAACCCCGTAAAGTAATCAACTATTGTCACCAAGTTTCTGAACAGAAGATGCGGGAGAGAGGATGACAGGTGAGCCCTACGATAGCCTAACTATTGAGTCAAACGGTGTGAGTTTCCTCATGCCACGTCATTACTGACTGTGGGCCCGCCTGTCATATTTCGCGTCAAAATGTGCTCAACCGAGTAGTTGGTAAAAGTTACTGAAACCAGTGAGTTTTCCAAACGGTTAGTGTTTCGATGGTTTTTGACAAACTTCGACGCAATCGTGGTGGTTTTTGCATTTTAATCTCCATCGGTAGAGGTGATAATTTCATTTTTTTTTTTGAAACGGAGGCAAAAACTTTGCCTCGTCTCACTAATAAAGAAGGGGATCCAAACAAAGTGCAAGGAGGTCTATTACACCTCAACAAATGGAAGAGAAAAGCCTACTCTCGCGGCATCAAAGTGCACAAATGTTTCGCGCCTGCAAGGCCCCAATTTCTTGCCTCCCATTTGACGTTGTCTAATAGGAAAGTAGGCATAGTCGACTTATTACGAAAATCTCGAGCGTCTTGCTCGTTCTATATCTCCAATGTGACAAGCATGAGATGCGATGAAACGGCTTCCTCCTATGTCCACGCGTAAGAACCATCGTTGTCCACCAGGCCTAGACCGTGTGAAAGCCTCCCCAATTTGCAATGTTTACTTCAGGCACATCGAGCCATGCCTTGACAACCGCCCAAATTCCAAGGGAATACCTAAATTGGAAGAGGATGTGCGCCACGGACTCGGGCTCTCTCTTGCAAAGTTGGTACAACCCGCAGATGGGCCATCCTCGCTTTTGCAGGCGGTCGGCCGTCCACACCCTATTTTTGATGACAAAACCACACAAAAAATTTGCACTTTCGGCGGCGCTCAGTAGCTCCACACGGCAGACACCATGATGGTGGGAATTGTCCCTTCAAATTGCACGTTATATGCAGAGATCGCCGAGTAGGCTCGGTTGCTGGTGAGGTTCCAAGAAATATCATCCTGAACAAGCTCATGCAAATGGATAGGGTCAAGAGGAGCCCACAGATCCCTTCAAAAAAAAAAAGAGGAGCCCACAGAGCACAGAACTGATGCAAGTGATTGATCGAGAGACCCTCAGAAATGTTGATCTTGGTAACCCAAGCGAGGTCAAGGAGGGCATACCCCCCTCAATAATTCAACTCTCCAAGAGGAAGAAGGCATACTCTCTGACCTCTACAACGATCGACACGCGCACAGCCGTTCAGATGTGACGACGGTGTTTGTTCTCAACGAGTCAGTTTCACAAATCCGCATCGTTTTCGCCAAGTTGGACCCCGGCGCCGCGTCTCCATGGTCCATACGTGCATGATGCATCAGTCAGTGGTCAGGTAGGAGACGCCTGGCTGGCGCACAGCGCGACCGAGCGTGCACGCACGTTGAACTCGTGGTGGAAATGAGATGAGCAGCAGAGCAGGTCTGTCCTTATCCTGGAATCCTTGCGGTCCCGGGCACATTTCCTTGGACCAGCGCTGCCGCGCGCTCTTGTCAAGTGTGGATGGATGCAGCGTTCCCATCAGACGTCTCCACTTGTGGCGAAAAGCTCATGTTTTCTATATATTCTACATAAAATAAACTCATGTTTGCAAAAAGAGAAGAAGTTTGACATATGCCGATGGAATGTCTGGTTTGCCCATCTAGTTTACCTACCTTTTAAAGGTTTTGCAGGGAATATTATTCCCAGCTTTTCGTTTATATATTCGATTCCAAACAGGAGTATACGAGTGTATAACTTTGAGATTGTATATACCTATAGTCATGTTGAGCTTTTCTTTTTGTAGTTGGCCTTTTTTAATCTGTCAAGAGCTATTGTTCTTATCCTGGCTGTGTGGATCACTATCAGTTAATCACTGTGAAGCCAGATTTTTTTTTTTTGAAAAGGAGGTTAAACCCCCGGCCTCTGCATCAATCGATGCATACAGCCATCTTTTTTAATCACGTGGGCCTTACGACTTTATGAATTGCCACCTGTTTTGGGGCAGTATGCAGAGGAAACACGTACACGTAGCCCCCTTCAATTTTATTTACACCAGAAAGTTACACGTGAGGACAAAAGAAAGAAAGGGCATTTGTTTGTCTACGTTGGTGTGTATTCAGATTGGATTCTTTCAATCCATGCTTCTCTTCATCGTCGGTGGTTATTGTTCTGATGCGCTGGTCCTATGGTCTTAGCACGATGACTTTTCAGCTGTCTACTTCAACAAGGACGCGTTTAGTTATCTGCACCTTTTTTCGAGGTTGCATGAAAAACCGGACCAGGCTGAGTAGAGCCTGGTTGAAGAGATACATGCCAAAATACGACATCTGCATATTGATTGGTTACCTGCATATAAATTGCCTGCATCGTGGAAGCATTTCCTACCCGTTGTTTGGTCATACATGCATCACGATTAAGAGTTAACAACTACACTAAACAAGAGGTTAAAGTAGAATGTTCACTCTTACTACGACCGAAACCGAGTCTCCTCGCCGGCTCCCTGGAGCTCCAAAGTCGTCCACCGCATCTCCTCGCCGGCCTCCTCCGCGACGGCAGCACGGGGCGCGGGCAAGCATCAGGGGTCCTCCTCTGTGAGCACGGCGAGCGGCAGGGCGTGACCGCATCGGCGGCTGCAGCCCCGGCAAGCGGCAGGGCGCGGTCGCGGCGGGCGACATGGCGTGGTCGCACGGGCGAGCGCGACTACGGCCCCGGCGCGCGGGCGGACAGGGCGTCAGCAGGCAAGCGCGGCTGCGGCCACAGCGTGCCAGCGCGCGGGTGGCTGTGGCATCTATCGCGCTGATGCGACAGAGCGGGAGCGTGCAGACCGGGCGATGGCGACGGCGGTCGCGTGGGCTCGCTGGCGGCCAGCGCACGCAATGGCTACCTAAGGGCGTGTTCGGTAGCTCTCCAGCTCCTCAACTCCTCGACTCCAGATCGGGAGCCCAGCCGAACGGCTCCACTCCAGGATTTACCGGAGAGAAGCTGGCTAAAAACGTAGTGCAAAATCTATGGAATTGGGAAATCGCAGCTCCTCCAAAACTAGGAAGTGAGAGTTGAGAGATAATTACCCCTCCTTGCCACCGCGAAGTGAATCTATCTCGTACCGATTCGCTCCCAGTCATCTCTCTCGCAGCGAGTCATCTCCTTCCCTCGCTCGATCCACCCGCTCGCCCAGTCCCCTCCACCGTGACCAACCCTAGCAGCCGCCACGGGCACCCGACGGCGCGGGAACCGACGGCCGCCCTCCCCACCACCGCCAATCGCCCTCCTCTACCGCGAATCGCCCTCCTCTGCCTCCCTACCGACCTCCTCGCCCCCACCGGATTTCTTCCCTGCCGTCCCCGACCGGAGCTCGACCCCACCGTCCCCTACCACCGGAGCACGCCGGCTGCATCAACGAGCTAGCGAACTCCTCCCCGGCTACATCGTCAATATCTTTGAAGGTGACTTTCATATGCCTGCTCCGCTCGGGACCAGAAGCTAGCGAACCGAACAGATAGCTGGCTCCAGGAGTTTACCTGGGAAGCTGGCTGCTGGAGTTGGGCGCTGGAGTTGAGGATTTTCCAGCCGTGGACAACTACCAAACACGCCCTAAATAGCAAGCACGCACGCAGCGGCTAGGCCGGCGGCTGCTAGCTAGTAGATAGTAAGCAGACACGCAGGCAGACGGGGACCGCTAGCTTGTACCTACTCCCGCCGTTTTTAAATATATAAGTTCTTTTAAAGATTTTATTATAGACTACATACGAAGCAAAATAAGTGAACCTATACTCTAAAAGACGTCTATATGCAGTCGAATGTAGTCTCTATAATGGAATCTCTAAAAGGACTTATATTTAGGAAAGGAGGGAGTAGCTAGGTAGCTAGCACGCATCGGCCGCGGCCGCAGATGCGCACATGAGCTCCTCTCCGGTCGCGGATGCGTGCACGAGCTCCTCTCCCGCCGTGGATGCCCAGCAACATGCGGCGGCCGCCGCCACGCACACGAGCTCGGGGGCTGGGCGAGGCAGTGGCCATGGGAGCTCTGGCCAGCGGAGTGCGAGCGCGGTGGCCGTGGCCATGGGGGCTTCTTCCGGCGGGTGGCGCAGCAAGGCGCGGCGGGCAGCTGGGATGAAGTAGATTAACGAGGTGCTTAGAAGAAAATACCTACAAATCACGTACAGGCATGGCTCGCCAGAGCCATCGAGTGCATCGAGCGGGCCTGACTCGCTGGAAACTGTCGATTTGAGCGATTTCAGCGATGCAGCCAAAACGGTGTTTTATAAACCGTGCAATGCAGGCTCAACAGTGTTTGCATATAACCAAACAGCCCAAAACTTTTGTGGGCAAGCAAACGCATCCTAAGTTTTGCCCGGCTCCGGTGAGGAAGGGGTGATAACGGCGGCGCGCCTTCGGCTCGCATCAGTGCTTATAGTCGTCGCTAGGTGATCTATAAATCTAGATGTAATTTTATTATTTATTGTGTTCGTTGTACTGTCATGATTGATGGTGAATAAATCAAAATTTTTTTTACAAAAAGAAAAAAGAAAGTTACATGAGGACAAAAGAAATAAAGGGCAAAATCAGAAGGGTACTGGAGAAGAAACGCATGCATGCATGGGCCACGCAGAGCACCATCTGTTTCTCCCGATCCAGTGACATGCATGCAGGCTAAGCCCGGCCATATGCGGCTAGCAGACGGAACAGCCAGGCAGCCACTTTTCATGCATCCGGAATTCCGGATTGAGTTCCATGGTACACGCAATGGCAATCCTTTACAGAATCTCCTGCCGTTGCCTGGTTTATTTCGGGCGGCTCCGTGTGTTGCTTGGCATTTTCAACTTCGACAGCTCATCTCGTCGACGTGGAGCCGTTGGCGATCTTGTATCTTTTCTGGTTGGCGGTGACCTCCCATCATAATTTCTGAGATCAGCATCGTGACGTTGGGGTTGGTATATGTATGCTTAAGCTTTGATTGATCGTGAGGCTCTGTTCGGGATCGCCATGTTGCGTTTTCTGGTGCGTCTCCTGCATATCCTGTCACGTTTCCTCGAGGGCTTGTACGTTTCCACGAGCGGGAGACAACTCTATGTTGACAACATCGATCGAGTAGTCAGAAAGTTTGCTCATGTGATCATGTATCATCATGTTTTGTCAACCACACATGTTCATTACCCTCGACAGAGCACGCCTTTATCCGAGACAATCGAACACTGCACGCCTTCACGCACCGACCCACCGATGCACGTTGGTCTGGAACTCTAGACACTCGAGTACCATGAGTCATTACAAACACGTCCGTATAGAAAAGGAATTACATCCAGATTTTTATGGGTGTCGAAATATCCTTTCTCCTGCATCTATCGATGACACGCCATGAGCAAAACTCGATGCCTTCTTGATGGAGCAAACAAGCCCGGGATCTTGTAGAAACAGCGGGCAGCGGCTGAGAAATCGTTAATATAGATCAGAAGACACCGGCAACCGTGGTTCGCCAGAAAGAAGACGCAAAAAAACATGTTTATTTTTAGGGTGAACACGCTTTACTCTATTATTCTCTAGAACGGTTTACTGGGGTAATAGAAGTATCAAAAGGGTGTAATAGCCACAGATGGCGACCCTCGTCTAAATGCAAATGGGAGCCGCTGGATTAGAAGCATGCAGGTTGTCGGATCTGATACTAATGCCCAACACATGGTAGGTCAGTTTCCTTCCTTAATTGCCTCTTAAACGGTAAATGCTCCTGTTGTAACGCACAAACCCTTTTGCTATGAATATGAATCACAAAATTGCAAAATAGGAATAATAATAATAATATCAAACTTCAGAACCAACAATAACATGTGCTTCATCAATTTTCTTTCAACAAGATGGATGGGCGCAACATTCATGTGTTTAGTTGATGAATACCCAAACCCCTATTTCCGGGGATGTTTTTGCCCTGACGTTTAGCCACTTGGATGAAAGTAACTTGTGGGCATTAGGTGTCTTGACGTGTGTATTTCTTTGGGATATGGTTGGGTAGAAATGCATGTGTGGTCGTGTGTTTTTGTTTGAAATTTTTTGAACGTGGTTGCCTCATCGCCGTGTAGCTCTAGCGTTGGCGTCTTGGTTTTGGAGCTTGTTCCACCGTGTAGTTTTTGGGTCTTTTAATCTGTCTATGCGCCGCTCTAGGGTGTAGGTTGTTTGACCGTGTGGCATTTCACTTTTTCTTCTTCTCTATGTGCCGCTCTAGCCGGCAATGCGGCTTCAAATTTTCTTTTCCCTTTGTATGGGCCGCTTTGGCTTAGTATACGTATGTGCTTGCATGCGAGAAGAGGGACATCCAACGAAGAAGAAACGAGCAAACCGGTGGTCTACGTCCAACTACAAGGCGACAAAAGTACGTGGTCAAATCAGCTATTGCATGCATCGGAACACACCGCTTGGGTGGATGACCGACCAGTAGCAATTGCCCGGAGCGGTGGCCACAGGATTGGCGCTTAGGTCCAGCGACAAGACGACAAGGGGCATGGGCGCAATCAGCTGCTGCACGGCTCCTACGTAGACGACCGACCAACGATAAAGTCATGCAAGTAATGGTTTTGTCTCATTTGTCTGAATGGGCTCCTTAATTATCGGTATTGGGTTGCATGCAGATTTGATTTTTGTTTTCGTCCGTGATTGGACCACATGCATGCGCATGCATGCTGCATCTCCTGGTTTCTCGTGTGATATTGTTGGCTGTTACGTGCGTTGACGCGTGGATCAGTGTTCGTCGGTTCGTTTCCGTTTCTTCATGTGTCCATCATCCCGTGTTTTCTCGAAGCCTCTGGCCAAATCGTCCAAAGTCTAACATGCCTTTTCTTCGTTGCCTCTACCTGTTCGCTGCCAGTCGTCTCTCGGCCGCAGCCATTAGCCCGCTCCATTTCTTTCCCAGCCTCTCCCCCACTTGGCATGGAGCCCGCAGCAGCAGTTCTAGGCCTGGTTCTGCTTGCTGATAGCTCTCCATGGCAGTGCCCCTTCGTTCTTCCCGAGACACGATGATGACAGTGTTGTCTCCGCGCCTCCTGCGGACTTCCATGGTGAGCGGCGCTGGACAAGCTCGAGGTCAGCCTGCTAGCCGTCTTGTCGTCGACAACGCCGAGGATCACCGCGAGGTCCGCCACCGAGGGGCAACCGGTGTAGCCCTCCACGCCCTCCACCATGCCACGGTCGTTCAGCAGTGGCGGATGCACCAGCTCCACATGCTTCTGCTCCTCAAAATCACAGTTCAAGCAGAGAAACGGAGTGGTGCCGCGGCGGACGGAGGCCGCAGCGTAGCACGGGCATGGCGGCAGCAGGAGACCGGACGTGGTGGTAACATGACAGGTAGAGCATCGCGGCATCCGCCCTACGATGTGTCGGCAGCAACTCCGGACCACATGTCGGCGTCGGAGTCGGACATGGCTTTCTCTGTTTCTCCATCTGCTCCCGTCGACGGAGGCCCATGTGGTGTTGTGCCAGGCCGTGTGCATCATATCCGGCGACGATGACGCATGCAAGTTCATGGGCAAGAACCGTGGACCGTGCGGACGCCGATGGAGTGATGGGAGGAAGGCACGGCGTCAGAGATGGAGATGGGGCAGTTCCGTGTCCATGACACCATGGTCGTAGAAGAGATGGTGATGGTGAGCTTAGATGTGTTGTGTTGGTAGTCCAATCGCGGGCTCATCGTCGAGGCCAGCGTGTTTGGGCGAGTATAATCTTCTTCTTGATGTACGAGGGCGCCGTGTTCATACATGTCCGTGCATGGTGTGTATGTGTTCTTGCGCTGGTTCATCTCCCCGCTGAGCATAGTTGCCTTGCAGTTTCTATGCACACTAATTTTTGCAGTTTCTATACACTGAAACATGGCCTTGGTGCTGGCCCTTGGGCTACCGTACGTCGAAGCACGGGTTTCGCTCCCGTGCAGGGCTCCGCGCAGACGTGCCTGCCACGGCCGCGTCCCTCCAGATCGCGAGGGGCGTGCTATGGCCACGTTGCTAGGGAAAGGGACCGGCCAATCCGACAGCTCGAGCCGGATCGCTTGCTCCGTCGGACGGTGCGCGATGTTGTTTGTTATCGATGATATCTGCCCTGCAGCCGCTGCCCCGCGGAAATCCCGTTCTTTTCAGTTCTCTGTCACCGATGACCGTGTGCTTTGCGACGATGACCTTGATGGCGTCCACTTCTTTACATGGAGTAGTCCTTCCATCCAATGGACAACAATGCCAGGATGAGGTCGACACCACGCTAGGTCGACAACTATCTCGGCAGGCTCGGTTCAGTGCTCAAACTGTGGCTAGAGGTACAGGGAGATTGCCGCCGCCTTTGGGACGTTCGATGGTGAGGAGGCTGTGCTCCACACGATGCTGTTGAAGACGGGTCGTTGCTCGAACTCGCTCAGGCGAGCCGGTTGGAGCTCTGAGGAAGTGTTCAACATGCTCAGTCTCGATCTCCGACAGCGCAAGGAGCCACACTGATCGGCTGTGTGACTACCTCTAAGATATTGACGCCAAGTTCCGGCGCCACGCGCAGCCGGCGGCGACGTTCTAAACGCACAATCGTCGTCAGTTCCCCCTTGAAGGAGGGATTAAAAAATTACTTTATGCTGCGGTGCTATATTTCTTGGATAATACTCCTATGTTGCAGTACTACTTACTACTACATAGGAGGGTCGTCCCGTTTCTACAAGGCCGTTCGCGGAATATAATCTTCTTCTGCAGCATACCCATAATAAATATGAAGGTCTTGGTGCTTCTCAAAATACATTGCGTGCTATGAATTGTCTACCGAGGAAAATTAAACTTGATGGAGAGATGCATAGCATGGATGCATGTACCAGTAAATTCAGTTGGGGAATGACAAGTTTCGTAGCTGTCATAAACTCATCATGCAATCCAGCCATTTTTCTTTCCGATTTATTTGCCTTGAGACATTCTACTGCTTGATTCCCTATTTCTAGGTCATTGTGTGTGTGTGTGTGCGCCGCGTCGGTTAGCATGATATGGACATGTGGTATTACTGGGATATGGCAGGGTACGAGGGGCTTGTGTGCGTTGCGTCTTCCTTTCTGATTTGTCTATTTGGTTAAACACATGTCCTCTCCCCTTGTATTGAGCGGTGGTTGGTCAGTGTATGGATGGAGGGGTGGGGATTGATTTGCAGTTTGTCTAATTCACATCTAGATGTTTTTTAAGGATGTCATATCTAATCTCCCATAAATAACGCAACAACAAGGAACAAAAAAAATGTTGGGACAAAAAAAATAAATAAACCACAAACATAGTGGACATCAGGTTAGATGTGATATAATTATGTCACATCTAGATGTGTTCTGGACAGACCCATTGATTTGATACGTGCATGCGTGTCTTCCAGTGTTTTCTCGGCGGCGGATTAGTATAGACTGTTACCATTTTTCTTTTCCTTTCGGATTGTTCTTATCTTCTTCTTTGTGCATCGAATATTCTCTGGTAGATTCTCTGGAAGACTCAAGATGCATATCTCAATCTCACTGCCCGCCGCCCCGTCGACTAAGCACAACTCCAATAAATTTGCCCAAGCCTATAGAACTGTCAACTTAGTATCATGAAATAGATGACCTTTTTTATTCATGTAATGTGCTATATGTACTTCATTGAATAAATCTATGTTATGTTTCACTAGACATGATTTATCCATCAGTTCACTTTTTACATCTCCATATCATGAATCCCATTGTTGTTGTCTTCCAAAGGACAGTACTTTTGTATTTACATCATACCTATCTTCTATACTAGAAACTAGAAAAAAAAATCCCTCGCAAGTGTAAATCTCTCCAAAAAAATATAAAGTTATTTTTGGTACTCCCTAAAATTTTTGTTACCTCCATTACATTCTTATGACACACTAAACAACAGGCGACGTAACTGCAATTTTTCCCAAATTACACAATACAATTACTATTAAAACATTTATCCTTTCTATCCACCATCTTTACCTACAATTTATAGTCTAAGCAATATTTTGAACTTTAGCCTCTTTTCGGCCCATATGAAAAAAAAAAATATTTAATATTTCAAAAGACGAGTGCACATTCTACAGTAGATACATACAAGAACCGGGCAAAAAAAATAGGACATACACACGTACCGTATCGATGAGGCGTGGCGTGCCGCTGCGCGGGTATGGCTAGTACATAACAAGTACAATAGACATTGCGTACGTACGTGCAAGGATACTATATATCCCAACTGAGGGCCTCTTTGATTCGTAGAATTTTGAAAACGTAGGAACAGGAAAAGTATAGGATTGGAGTGCCATGCCCACTTGAATCCTATATGATTAGCAATGAGTGTTTGATGGCACAGGAAAAACAAAGAAATTGTAAAAAAAGGTTGGAGTGGATGTTAAATTTCCTATGAAATGTAGTACAAAAGATTCCATAGGAAAAATTCCTATGAGATTCAATCCTATGAATCAAATGACCAACATAGGAAAAAACCCTAAGGATTTCAACCCTCTAGAAATCCTATAAAATTCCTTTGAATCAAAGGAGCCCTGAAATGGTTCGAGATGGGAGGATGATGGAGGGTCTTAAGTCTAAACCGGTATCATGATTATTGTGCAGAAAGCTTTGCTGCAATGGACCACCAAATGCAGCTTCATTTGATCCTTCATGATGGCGACTGCTCCTCCGCGGCACTCACTCGTATGACACGCCCCTCCAAGCTCTGCAGAATTCAGATAGCAATCCGAGACTCGCTCGTCGTGACATTGGTTATTACTATTCGTTATGTAAATGACAAAGAGATCGACTACCCACGAACCTGTCCGTGGAGGGCTGTGATGGCGTTGTCCATATCCTCCTGTGACGCCATCTCTACGATACCAAATCCCTTTGAGCGCTCGCTATGGATATCACGGATAACCTTCGCATAGGCCACTTTGCCGTGCTGGCTGAACATCTGAGCCAGCCTAGAGTCGTCCACGTTCAACGACATGTTGTTCACGTGCAACCGGAATGAAGGCCCAACAACATGACGGGAAGGGGGGCTTTCTACCCCTGGAGCCGCCTTGCTTACAGTCATGCCTGGCACCTCGGCGGCACTCACTCGCATGACACGCCCCTCCAAGCCCTGCAGAATTCAGGTAGCAATCTGAGACTCGCTCGTTGTGACATTGGTTATTACTATTCGTTATGCAAATGACAAAGAAATCGACTACCAACGAACCTGTCCGTGGAGGGCTGTGATGGCGCTGTCCATTTCCCCCCGCGACGACATCTCTACGAAACCGAATCCCTTTGAGCGCCCGCTATGGAAATCACGGATGACCTTAGCATAGGCCACTTTGCCGTGCTGGCTGAACATTTGTGCCAGCCTAGAGTCATCCACTTTTGACGACAGGTTGTTCACGTGCAACCGAAATGAAGGCCCAACAACATGACGGGGAGGAGGGCTTTCCACCCGGGTGTCTCCTGGAACCGCCTTGCTTACAGTCACGTCTGGCTCCTCCGCGGCACTCACTCGCAGGGCAAGCCCCTCCAAGATCTGCAGAGTTCAGATTACCATCTGAGAGTCACCGTGACATTGGCTATATATATATATATATATATATATATATGTATATGTAAATGAGAGAGAAATCGACTACACACACACTCACCTGCCCGTTGAGGGCCGCGATGGCCTCCTCGCGTTCCTCCTGTGATGCCATTGCTACAAAGCCGAATCCCTTTGAGCGCCCGGTTTGGAAGTCACACATGATCTTAGCGAAGACCACGGTGCCGTGCTCGCTGAATAGTTGTGCCAACCTGGAGTCATCCAGTCGCCATGACAGGTTGCCCACGTACATGCGGAATGAAGAAGGCCCAACATCATGGGGAGGCCTTTCCAACCCATAGCCACGTGGATCCTAGATGAAGATTGCGTTTTAGAGTAAGATGAAAGATGTCTCAAAAAAAAAAGAGTAAGATGAAAGATTTATATGTTTCAAATACTAATACAAGTGTGGTTTATCGGCTAAAAAAATACAAGTGTGGTTTAAAGAAGATTTTTTGAGGGAGTGACTACGTGCAAGGTGACTGTTTTTTGGTTTTTGGGTCAGTTGACTGACCATAATTTTTGCTCAGTCGATTTGCACAAGTGGATGTGTGTGTTCTAGGTAATTACCATCAAGCTGGACCATGGGCTGCCCCCGTCAAGTACTACTGCAAAGTCAGATTTTTTTTTTCTCTTGTACGTTGGTACAGACTGCTCTAGTATAGTGTTCAAAGCATTTATAGGTGACCGAAGAATAGCACTCTCGCACATATTTGCATGCAACGGTTAGTGATTATATGTGCAATCTCTCACACATGTATATTTATTTTTATATACATGCATACAACCCATATTTGATATTTCTATCTCATTTATGTCTCGTAATCATCACACTAGACAACTTAATATTAGATTTTTTTTTGATAAATTACACAGGTCATACTGAATATTCTTACAGAAGCCACACAACGTTGGACCCGAATTGAGGATTGCACAACCATTCTTCATCTTTAAGAGGCTATTGACAAAAAAAGAAGTCTCACCCAAAAATTGAACTGTTAAATTAAAAATCTAATACCTGTGTTGGTTTCACCTTATAAAGAGTAAAAGGTAAAAAATAACAGTAAAAATAAAAAAAAAGTTTTCTAAAAAAATGAATTAGTGCAATTGGTATTAACCTTAAAGAACAAAGAACAAAGAAAATGAAAACAAATAATGAAAAAACTTGCACACAATTTACACAGAAATTGCGCTATTCTCAAATATGCAAGAATATGCGTATAATAAAGGAATTTTCACAAAAAAGGAAGTTTCCTAGGAAGGAATAATTTTTTTTGAGAGGAATGCCCTTGGGCGCACTTTATTAAAATCAAATGATGGTTATATTAAAAATAATGTCTGGGACAATAAATTAGTAGCATTTGTATTACCCTTAACGAAGAAACAAAACAAAATAAAACTGAAACAAATTCAAAAAATGAAGTTTTCTATGAAGGAATGAATTAGTGGCTTGGTATTACCCTTCAATAAGAAAGAAGATGAAAAAATACTAAAACAAACTCAAAGTGAGTGAAATTTTCAAAGAAAGAATGAATTGGTGACATTGGTATTACCATTTAAGAAGAAAAAAACAAAAAACAAAAAACAAAATCTAAATAATCAACTACAAAATTTACACATGATATACATAAAAATTGCGCGTTATAAAAATATGCAAGAATAAGCATATGAAAGTGAAAATTTTGCCAAAAATATAGTTTCCTATGTACAGTTGAATAGTGACATTCGTATTACCTTTAAAAGAAGAAAGAAATTGAAATACAACTATACAAATCAAAATAATGCAGTTTTCTAAAAAGTAATGAATAAGTGTCATTGATATTACCCTTAAAGAAGAAATAAAAAGCAAATTAATTAAAATAACAATGTTTTTAAGAAAGAATAAATTAGGTGGTTTGGTATTACCCTAAAAAAAAAGATGAAATAAATACTAAAACAACTCAAAATAATGCAGTCTTCTAAGAAAGAATGAATTAAGCGAATTGGCATTACCATATAAGAAGAAAGGAATGAAAGCAAAAAATTTGCACAAGATATACAAAAAATTGTTTTTAAAAATAGGCAAGATAAGTAAAAAATTGTAAAATTTTGGCCAAATAAGAACTTTCCTAAGTACGAATGAATAGTGGCATTGTATACCCTTAAAGAAGAATGAAAATAAAATAAAAACAAATACAAAATCAAAATAATGTTTTCTTAAAGTAATGAATAAGTGCAATTGGTCTTACCTTTAAGAAGAATAAAAAATAAAATTAAAACTAAAATAAATCAAATATTAAATTTTTCTAAGAACAATGAATTAGTGGCTTTGGTATTACCCTTCAAGAAAAAATAAATGAAATAAATACTAACATAAACCATAATAATGAAATTTTCTAAGGAAGAATGAATTTGTGGGCATTGATATTACCATTTAGGAAGAATAAAATGAGAAACAAATCTAAAACAAACAATGATAAATTTTGCACATGATATACCTAAAAGTTGTGATTTAAAAATATATGCAAGAATGAACATATAAAAGTGAATTTTTTACAAAAAGAAGTTTCATTAGTACGAATGAATTAGTGGTATTGGTACTACCGTCAAGGGAATTGAAGTTTTCTAATAAAGAATGAATTAGTTGGTATTAACCTTTGTGAAGAAACAAAATGAAAAAAAAAAGAAATTCCATACGGGTTTGCACTGAAATTGCCCTTTTTGTAATATGAAACAATAGTCATATAATAATGCATTTTGGACACATATTGTATAGTTATTATGCATATATATTTACACTCATCAAACATCCTAAAATAGCCGCAAAAGAAAAAAAACTGAAAACCAACTAATAAAAAAACAAAAGCAAAAACGCATAATAAAAGAAAATAGGAAGGCTGGGTCGCACATGTAATGGGTTCGGCCCATTAAGGAATCGACTGACCCAAATATATGGTCAGTCAAGAAAAAGGAGCCCAAAGCAGTACAACCAGCCCAGAAAAAAAGTATGAGCACGAATCTGAAGTAGAACTCAACGGTCCAAAAAGTGACTGACCCAAAAGTAATTTTTAGGCGACTTGCGTATAGCTAAAGTGATTTTTTGAGCTAATTTGGATATATACATATATATGGATTATCTTTTTCCCAATAAAATTGTACTTGTCATATTCCTATACAGAGTGTAGGAGTATGATTAAGCAGATGTAGCAGCGCATTGAGTTGTGTCTAGCCAGATCTCGTGCACAGTACGTAGGACCCTTTTCTATCCCAAATTAAAGTTTTCTGAACATGCTACACGTACCTCTCTATCGACAACATAAACTGAAGACACAAATCTGGTAATCAAGAACTTTCTCCGCACAACAGCGCAAGCACATCACATACACTTGAACCAATCAGGCATTCACGCATGAACCGGCCCGACGCAGCTGCTACGGCGATCGGCCGGATCCGGTGCTAGTTTCAGTTGTGCATGCCGGCGTGCGAGCGAATCTCAGTTGAGGCATACGCACGTAAGTAAGGAACTCGATCGGGGATTTGCTGCATAAGCTAACCTCGGAGAAGGAGGCGGCGAGTGGGACTGGGAGGCGTGTTGGGCGGCCGGCGCCAAGACGAAGATGGGGGCACGCCGCCCGGGAGAGGAGCAAGGCGAACGGATTCGGGCGCCGGGCCGGGACGGCGGCGACGACGGCGCGCAGGGACGTGGTGGTGACGGAGAAGGCCATCGCCATGGACGCTGGGGCTGGGGACCGAGGAGAGTAGAGCGGAAGGTGGCACAGTGGGTACTACGTTAGTTGAGCTATAATTTATAGTAGTAATCATTTAAGGGCACAACTTTTTTTAAAACTGAATGAAGACCCCACAACTTGAGGGGACCTTATCTTCACCATCAATTTTGTTTCTAGGAAAAACGTGTTTTGCACTAATCATTATTATTTTGGACAAGAAGGGCCTGGAAGGCCCGAGAACTGCATTATTGCATGAAGCATAACACGTCGGTACAGAGCAGATTACAACGGGACCCAAAGTAACTAAGAAATTACGAAGCTGTCCCTAAGTAATGTAGGAAGGACTCTGAACAGGGAAAGAAAAACGCAATTGAGTCCTTGACAGCACCTGCATGGATTGAGCCTTGTCGTCCCCGGGATGAGACCACTTGGACGCCAAGACCTTCACTGCTTCATCGTCGGCTGCCACACCGGGAAAGGAAGCCATGAATTCCGAATAGGAACCCCTGATAAGTAAGTCCGAAAGTTTTCAACACCAACTTATCTTCATCACCAACTTTGCTTTGAGAAACATGCAGCACCTATCCAGACACACTTGATACACACGTGTAAGAAACAGAAGGAAACCAAACGCTCCATGAAAATAAACCGGAAAGACGACCCGAAACCTTTTTTACAGTACCGGGTAATGAATATTGGCCATCCATTATGAAAGATCCAACGTCCCAAAGATATACATACATACATATATATATATATATATATATATATATATATATATATATATATATATATATATATATATATATATAACACTATTCTGATCACGGGATCAGAATATTATTCTGATCACAACCTGAACTTTTTGAGTTACACAATCTGAATTTCTTTCTGTACGAACCCGACCTTCGGGCTATCTTTGCAGCCGTGTCTCCCCGCGCGAATTATTCTGGTCAGTTGTGTTCTATGTGATGTAAGTGTATTATGCAAATGCTTTTTAGCAACTAAATGTCCGTTTTAAATAGAAATCTCGCTCATTGGCGGATTTTGCTCTCGGGTCGTGATGAACATGCGTTTGTTGCAATTTTACTGCTTGAGTTGTTCGACCTGAACTTCCCTCAGTGCTAGGTTGAACTTCCGCAAACATTGTCCAAATGGGGCTTGCGATATACCGTTGAAAAGTTATGAACACGAGTATCATGACCCAAGTTAAATTTCTGGCAAAATGTAAGCGGTTTAGGAGCAGTTTTGAAAACCGTTTTTTCTTCATACAAAAAACGTGGATCGTATTTTCGATCACATTTCTAAACCGTTTATCGGAATGAGGCAAATAATATGGCGTTGGAAAGCTACTGCAAAACCGCTCCTTGCACATGTTGATAGTTTTCTCTAATTCCCTATGGTTAAAGAGTAATTTAGAAAATCGTAAAATTTCGCAAACCGAACAGCCGAGTTCGTATTTTCGATGACATTTCTAAACGGCTAATCCAATTGAGGCAAATGATATGACGTTGGAAAGCTTATGAAAATGCGCAACTTTTTCATGTTGAAAGTTTTTTCTAATTTTGAACGGTTTAAAAGTAATTTAGAAAACGATACAAGTTCCATCAAGTTCGTATTTTTGAGTTAATTTTTTAACCGTACGTCCGAATGCAGCAAATGATATGGCGTTCGAAAGCTTGAACAAATGTGAAACATTTTGGTATATATTTTTCTCCCAATTCTTTACGGTTTTAAGTCAATTTTGAAAATGGCTAAAAACCTATTTTCACCGTAATTTCTACAAACTTTATCGGAATGGGGTAAATAATATATCATTGAAAAGTTACGGAAAATGCGAAACTTTTTCATGTTGATGGTTTTCTCTGATTTCTAGCCATTTTCAAGTAATTTTCAAAACGGCGAGATCATTCGTTCTGCCTTTATCACGAAACAGATTCTTCGAAAATGCACCGCGTGAAGAAATTGAACTTCTCAGCATGTCAACTTGAACTTCACTCTATTTTTCACGTGTTTTTTTTGCTCGTAGCTCTCCATCCACTCACCGGAATTGAGCAAGTGGTATACCGATGGAAAGCTGCTGTAAACACGCAACTTTTCCGTGTTGATCATTTTTTCATACTCGCGGCGGTTTTAAAAGTTTTTATCTGAAATTCATTCAGTGTAGTAGTTGAACTTCCTGCTGTTTTCACGTTGAACTTCTGTGACGTATTTTCGTTTGTAATTTTCTCATCCATTCGTTAGTGTTACACAAATGATATTCCTTTTGTACAAACCTCTCTCACAATAATTTTTTTAACTTTCTCCGACCGAGGACTTAAACTTACACAAATGATATTCCTGTCGTTTTCAAGTAATTTAGAAAATGGCGAGATCATGATTTCTACCTTCATTGCGAAAGGAAATGCACTGCGTGAAGTAGTTGAACTTCTGGGGCATGTCTGTTTGAACTTCACTCTGTTTTTGACGTGTTGTTTTTGCCCGTAACTCCCCAACCACTTACCGAAATTGAGCAAATGGTATACCGATGAAAGCTGTTGAAAACACGCAACTTTTTCGTGTTGATCATTTTTTCATACTTGCGACGGTTCAAAATATTTTTTTGAATGCGTAAAAATGTGTTTTTAACAGAATACATAAAATGTTTAAACCATTTATCAGAATCTAGCATATAATATACCGTTGGAAAGCTTATGAATAGGATCAACTTTATCATCTACACAATCGTTAGAAATTCGTTGCCTTTTGAGAGCAGTATTAAAAATGGCAAAAACAACATCGTTTTTTGCTTGTTTTTAACATGTAATTGAAGGTCGGACGTCTCGCACTAGAGATCTCGAACTGCACCGGGAGGAGCACGTGAACTTCTTGCAACAAACCTTTTAGGCTTTTAGTTTTTTATTCGTTTTATTCTCATCTGAAATGCATTCCGTGTAGTAGTTGAACTTCCCGCTGTTTTCATTTGAACTTCTACCACGTATTTTTGTTCGTAATTTCTCACCAGTTCATCGGAGTTGCACAAATGATATACCGTGCCGATTACCTCTCTCACAAGAAGTTCTGAACTTTCCCGTGCTGAGCACCTGAACTTCTTGCAACTAAATTTTTATACTTTAACTTTTTTATTCTATTTTCTCATATGAAAACACACACCATGCAGTACGTGAACTTCTGGCTGTTATCACTTTGAATTGCTTTTTTTCCCTAATTCCTAAAGCACTCATCAAATTTGAGCATGTAAATCCTAGTTTTTTTATAAACTTCTAATCTCTCTGCTTTTTAAATTTGAACCATTTACAGTAATAGATCATATGATATACACATATTGGAAAGAGCTGTCTTGAAATGTCAAAAAATGACAACAATTTTTTTAACTTATAAATTCTTTGTTTCTATAAAATTCGTACTTCTCTGTTTTATTAATCTGAACTTCTTAGTTTTATACTTTTGGAAAAGAGAAAAATGATCGTGAAGAAATCAATTTTTTTTCAATGGAACTTCATACTTTACTTTTTCTAGAAAATGGAAGAATCTGAGTTTTTTGTAGACATCGAACCGCTCCGTTATTTTAAGGTGAACTTCTTGGCTTTATTTTTTTAAAATTAAACTTCATACTTTACTTTTTCAAAAAAGAAAAAATCTGAGTTTTTTTGTATACATAGAGCTGCTCTGTTATTTTGATTTTTACTTTTTTTTATTCTTTAGTAACGAGGAAACTCGAGTTTTTTGAACTTCGTTCTTCTAAAGATTTGAACATGTTTGTTTTATTCTTTTAATAATGAGAAATTTTTGTTTTTTATAGACATTGAACTTCACCATTTTTTTTAATTTGAACTTAGGTTTATTGGTTAGTAAAAGGGAAAACCTTACTTTTTTAATAAACATTGAACCGCACCATTATTTTAATAACATTTGAAGAACTTTATTTTTTAATTTGAGATTCTTTTGATTTTATTTTCTGTAGAATCGTGAAAATTTTATTTTTGCAAATATAAAAATCTGACTGGTTTAGTTGAACTTCTTTGTCTTTCTTAGAAAACAAAAAAAAATATTTTTACTAAGCATCCAACTGCTCTATTCGTTTAGTTTGAACTTGTTGGCCTTTTTTTCGTGAGCATGTTGGTAGATACCAAATTTTTTTACAGCACTTTGTCATGTTTTTGTCTAACCAACAGAAGATTAAAGTATGATGCTAGTAGGAAAATTTTCTCAAGCAACTTCAATGTACATAAATAATCAAGGACCTAATTTGATCTCTTCATCTACAAGCATTCAGTTCAACCAAAGAAACAGGAGCAACAACTATTACTAGTAATTAGCAACTTCTCTAAAAATGTACTAAAACCCCCATCTGATCTTTTAATCTTATCTGAACTTCCTGGAAAAACTATTCAAACTTTCTGCAAAACTTTTGCAGAATCATCTTGGGGGGCAGAACATGCCCGCGAAGCAAGGAGGTTGGCAGCGGAACTCTCCGCTATCCATTCGATCTTGTGGCGGCGGTTGGATGCCAGGTTGGTACCGGCAACGAAGGAAGTAGCACAGAGCGGATGGATCTGGTGCGGCGGAGGAGGCCAACGCTCAGATCCGCGGCAACCCGACGGTGCCTCGATGTAGTAGGTGGCCGAGGGCGACGACGTGGGGGCTGGTGGCGATGTGCAGGTGGCGGTGGGGGAAGCATCCGAGGTCATGGAGGAACATGGCAGTGGGATGCAGCAGCGCGCTGCCGGCCGTACCTTTCGATGGTGGCAGGAGGCTGCGGCGGCGAGAGAAAACAACAGGGAGGGGCCGGATGGCACGACGGCGGGGGCGCACGTCGGTGCGTGGCGGTGACAGGAGGTGGCGACGGTGGTCCGCCGGTCGCCGTCGAAGAGGCGCGCGAAGTCGCCATGCTCGACTAGCCATGGCTCCTGCCCGGTGGAGGGCGTGCAGCTCGCCAGGGCCCAGCCGGTTGGGGCCGACGGGGGGGGGGTGGTGGGGGGGTGGTTGGTTGTATTCTCCGGTTTGGGGCGAGACGATTGTTTATCCGGCCATCTCTGCCCTTTATGGCTAGTCTTGGCTGTGGGGAAAATCGATCTGGGTGGGGCGGGCGGTCGTCAGGGGAGGTGGGTGGTGTGGGGTGTGTGGAGGCCGAGAGCCTCGGGGCTAGTTTTAGGACCGGGCCTCTTTTTCTTTTTCAACAAGAGTTCGGGAGGACCCTTGCCGCCGAGCAACCAGGCAAGCACCCCTCCTTTTTGAGCATTCCGATATCGCCCACTCTCTTCTCTCTTATGCTTGCATTAGAAGTTACTACTGCTGCTGTTATCCTATTTCTGATGGATAGCCTGTTTATTGTAACATGCTATTGTTACCTACCTGCTTATCCTAAACTGTTTAGTATAGGTTGGGTAGAGACCCAGCAGAGACCCCACTTTATCCCGACTGCCTCGCTGGATCATCAGAAGACCCGATCAACGGGATCGAAGACCAGGCCCCGGCACCGCACATCACTTTCCCCGTAGTTGCTCGATACTACTGGGTTACCATCGAGTGCCGAGGGTGATACCTCGTCAGCACTTCTGATGATAACCTTGTATGTTAGTTAATCGGACGTGGTCAGCGAGGGTGATTCCTCCTACACCAAGCCCGAAAACGACATCGTCGTGCAACTGCTCAAGTGTGGACCTCGAGGGTGATTCCTCCTTCGTTCAGCTTGATGTTTACGTCAGGTGGGAATCCAGCGAGGGTAAGGCCTCGGATTCCTTCTTGATGTGGTAGCCACACGGATGCCTTTACCTTACTGTTGATACTATTTATTCTGGATAAAGACGGGTCGGCCCTGAGGGGTAATCGCACGAGATTATGATGAGAGTGATGTGGAGTCGGGTGGACCTGGATGGTGCCCGAGAGCTGAACACGAGGCGTGGCCGGGCATTCCTAGCCCTTGCCGCAAGTCCTCGAGACGGGGCGACGGGGTCACATCTTTCGTGAGTCTCTGCTCGTTACCGCACTACCAACACACTAACGGTTTGGATATTTGATCCGAGGGGCCTCTGGCCTGATAGCACTAACCATCACGTGGGCATAGTATGGGCGTTCTGCGTCGTATACTTCAGCCGGAGCTTAATAGACGTCAGCGACTGAGCGGCGCGCGCTGGGTTGGACTGGTAACGCCCTGCGCTTGTATAAGGGGGGCTAGGTCTGCTCACCGGCCGCGTTCGCAACGTGCAGGAGTTCCTGGGGCGATGGCCCAAGACCCCTGGGGCATAGGGTTAGTCCGGCGTGCTAACCTCTCTGTTAGGTATTCGGTCGGGTTGCGGCGTATCGTTTGGCCGAGGCCGGGCATGACCCAGAAAAGTGTGTCCGGCCGAGGTTAAGCGAGCATGATGGGTAAGTTGGTGCACCCTTGCAGGGAAGAACTAATCTATCGATAGCCTGTCCTACGGTAACGGACACTCGGAGTTGTATCCCGATCGGTACAACTAGAACTGGTGACTTGAGATGAAATGAATAGTATGGCTCTAGGATTGCTTTCTCGCAGGGAGTCGAGGAAGAATCTCTGGGCGAGGTTGATAACACTACTACTACTTTACATATGCTAATCTGCACTCTTCTAATGCTGCAAGACCGATGAAGTTGCTGAAGATGCTAGTCTTCGATAGGACTAGGCTTTCCCCTCTATTCTGGCATTTCTGCAGCCCAGTCCACATATACAACCCTCCTTTGAAAATGTTGCATATGTAGTGTAGATCCTTGCTTGCTGAGTACTTCGGATGAGTACTCACGTTTGCTTTGCTTTCTTTTTCTCCCCTTATTCAATTGTCGCAACCAGATGACGGAGCCCCCGAGCCAGCTGCCCCCGCCGGCGGCTACTACTACTACTACCCTCCCGGCGAGTACTACTACGAGGAGCCGACCGACGACCAGGAGTAGGTTCGGAGGGTCCTAGGCAGGAGGCCTACGCCTTTCGATGGTAGTGTTTTATTTTACCCCGCCTTCTTTAAAGGCCTATCTATAACTCTGTTATATCTGTACCCAGATATCTGATGCTTCCGCTGACATTTGTATGCCATCGAGCTATGTATTCGATCCCTCGAGGCCCTGGCTTGTAATATAAAGCTTGTATGAATTTATTTATGTTTTAGAGTTGTGTTGTGATATCTTCAAGTGAGTCCTTAGGCTTGATCATGTGCATTTGTGTGTATGATTAGTGCACGATTAAGCCGGGGTCGTCACAGGTTGGTATCAGAGCCGACTGCCTCTAGGAACCCCCCTATCCAATTCCTTGGCCGAAGTTGAGTCTAGAAACCGAAACTGTTTTACTAACTTGGCTGTGTGGCTTACGGGCCCACGTCGCCAACTGGGGGGTATTAGGATCTTTTATTCCTCGTCTTTAATCTGGGACTCTGATCGCTCTTCTATTCGGGTTTAATAAATTAACTAACGCCGACACTTAGGATCTCGTAAATTCCATCCACCCGGAGAGCTGGATATCTGTGCGATTTCCCTGTCATTGATCTGATTAGTCTGATAATCATTTTCCTTTCCATTGTTTTTTTTAACCTTTCTCTTCGAGATCTGCTATGCTTCTCATCGTCAAATGAAAATCCTGAATTTCCTTTATTTCAGATGGATCGTCTGTTTCCACCATGTCCTATGACGCAGCTTGTGCTTCGCACATGGGCTCGAGATGCCCCTGGTTTTCCAGCTGTCCTGATCGCCCTCCTGACCAGACTGGGTTACCGCTGGTACCCCGAGTATATGGTCTACGAGGTTTACCACGAGTTCAACCAGGAGCAGTACTATGCTGATGTTCGCATCTATGATCAGCAGCATGGCTCAGACACTGAGCTGTACCTTTTCCACGGTATCGCCATGATGATTGAGATGGCAGTCCATGATGCCGCCTACTCTGCTGTCACACGTCTCCGAGGAGAGCGCAGCGCTAGCTTGGATGCCTCTGAGTTTCGATACATTCTGTATGCCCCTGCTAGAGATGCTACCGGATACTACACAGCTATCTGTGCCCCGTACGAGCCTCGTCGCTACGATCTGCGAGTTCCGATTCAGTGTACTCAGGCCCTGGATCACACTGTTTGGGCTCTTGCCGTCGAGTTGTTTGCCACTCCATCATGACTCTACGAGGCTATGACGCAGTTGCTACCAGCTGTTCGTGCAGGGATACATCCGGAGCATACCCTTTACCCGCACAGGACCGATATGCCACCAGGGATCGATTGGCCTGCTGTGGGAGGTCACACACCTGCACGTGGACCTCTTCTTTCAGTTCGAGACCGGGTTCTTCATCAGAGTGCACATGGAGCACAGTATCCTTCTGCGACGAACATCCGTCGTCCGCATTTGCAGCTACCCCGTTTCAGTGGTTTTCTTCGACGTTGATGTAGCCTTTGCTATGTCTCGTTGTGTACTTCCTTACCGCGTGCCTGCGTGCCGCCTAGTATGTCTAGCTTTTGAATTTGCGCCGTTATGCTGCCCGAATGTAACCGACTTTGTATGGATCTGTATGTCTTAATGACTACTGTTAAGTATCTGTTACACTACTTAAATTCCATCATGTTACGTCATGTTTGATGCTAAACACTCGCAATGGCTTCTGCTAAACTACCCCTGTTGAATTTAGAAGGATGGGTGATAACAATCCACCACCGCCGCCACCGCCTGACTATAATGCCGCTATGATGCAGCAATTTGAACTCAACCGTCAGTTCATGACGGGGATTATGGATCAATTCCCCCGTCCCAATGCCAACCACCAGCCAGCTTCAATCACGCTGCCAGAGTTTGTGCGCCTCAACCCCTCGGTATTCCGCAACACAGTTAATCCGTTGGATGCCGATGACTGGCTGCGTGACATCTTCTACGAGATGGAGTCAACTGATGTTCCTCCTGTCAGCTATGTCACTTTCGCGACATACTTCCTGAAGGGACTCGCAGCACAATGGTGGGCAACTCACAGACAGACCTTACCTCCTGGAACTGTCATCACCTGGGTGGAATTCAAGGCTGCTTTTCATGCCCGGTATATTCCGCAAGGAGTTATTGATTGGAAGAAGGCCGAGTTTCGCAGCCTCGTTCAGGGCAACAAGACTGTAGAAGTATACCGGTGAGAGTTCCTTGACTTGTCTCGCTATGCTGAAGAAGACATCCCTACTGACGCTCGTAGACAGGAGAAGTTTCGTGAAGGGCTACACCATGACATTCAGCTAGCCCTGCTCATCCAAGACTTTCCTGACTTCGCCACCTTGGTGAACAAGGCTATCATGGTCGAAACTGGTCTGAAGAAGCACAAGGAAGCGACCAGATGCACCCGTGAAGCGGGCTCATCTTTGGGCTCATCTTCCCAGAAGCACCGCATCTGGATTCCACAAAGCATGTACCGTCCAATAGCTCTAGTGTACAGGCCTGCTTATGCTGCACCTCGTCTGCCTCCTCCACCACCGAGGCAACCTCTTCGAGCCCCTCCACCTCGAGCTCCCGCACCACGTCCAGACAGTGGACTCTGCTTCAAGTGTGGCCAGCCAGGTCACCGTGCCAGAGACTGTTCTCAGAGTCAGAATCAGCTAGCTCTTCCTTCTGCTGGCCGTGGTAATGGTCGTGGAATTCCTCAGCAGCGTAACAACAATGCCAGACCTTCTTATGGTCGTGGGCAAGCCTTTCATGTCAACATGAGTGAAGACCCAGAACAACCAGCTACTGTGATGGGTACACTTCCTATTAATTCAGTATCAGCTTCGGTTTTATTTGATTCAGGAGCATCGCATTCTTTCATGTCTGAAGAATTCGCATTCATGCATGGCATTAAATATGATAAGTTGCACCATCCGTTAGCGGTAAATACTCCCGTGGGCCAGTGCCAAGCTTCCCTGTTCAGCCCAGAAGTCACTATTGAGATAGAAGGGTTGAAGTTTCAGGCATTTCCCATATTCCTCAAGTCATCTAGCATTGACCTTATATTAGGAATGGATTGGTTGAAGGCTCACTATGCCTCAATCAATTGTGCCACTAAAGTTGTACACCTCCTACATCCATCAAATGTGTTAGTGAATTACCGTGCTCATATCACTCAGAATGCCGAGGCCCAAATTTATGCCTTGAATGCGTTGAACGCTTCTCCGCTTGAGGGGATCGAAAACGTTCCAGATGTCTGCGAATTCCAGGATGTTTTCCAGAAGAACTTACAGGAATACCCCCTGCTAGAGCTGTCGAGTTTGTTATCGACTTGAAGCCTGGCATCACACCTACTGCGAAGCGTCCTTACAAGATGCCTCCGCACCACCTTCTCGAGCTTAAGAAAGAAATTGATAAATCACTTAAGAAGGGCTTCATCCGCCCTAGTTCCTCTGCCTGGGGAGCACCGTCTCTCTTTGTTAAGAAGAAAGATGGAACGAATAGGCTGGTCCAAGATTACCGTCCTATCAACCAGGCAACCATTCAGAATAAATATCCGCTTCCTCGGATCAATGATTTATACGATCAACTCGCTGGATCAAAGGTGTTCTCTAAACTCGACTTGAGGTTGGGTTATCACCAGATCCGTGTCCATGAAGAGGATATTCCGAAGACCACCTTCATTACTCGTTATGGCTCCTATGAATACACCGTCATGTCATTTGGCCTAACGAATGCTCCAGCTACGTTCTCCCGCCTGATGAATTATATATTCATGGATTACCTCGACAAGTTCGTCGTAGTATATCTGGATGATATTCTGGTATATTCGAAGAATAAGGAAGAACATGCCGAACATCTTCGCCTTGTTCTAGAAAGGCTTCGAGAACACAAGTTGTATGCCAAGTACTCCAAATGCGAATTCTGGCTTTCTGAAGTGACCTACCTTGGACATGTGATTTCCAAGGACGGTATCGCCGTTAACCCGGAGTGTGTTCAGGCTATTCTTGACTGGACTCCTCCGAAGAATGCCAAGCAAGTCAGAAGTTTTCTCGGCCTTGCAAGCTATTGCCGTCGATTTGTCGAGAATTTTTCCAAGATTGCCAAGCCCCTGACTAATCTGCTTCACAAAGGTGTTAAGTTTGAGTGGACAGACAAATGTCAGGAGAGTTTCCAGACCCTCAAGGACAAGCTTACTTCTGCTCCAGTGCTTGCTCCTCCCGATTCTCGCAAGGACTTTGTGATATATTGTGACGCTTCTCGTCAGGGATTAGGCTGTGTCCTAATGCAAGAGCGAAAAGTAATTGCATATGCCTCGCGACAATGGCGTCCACATGAAGAAAACTATCCAGTGCATGATCTCGAACTCGCTGCTGTGATCTATTCTTTGAAGCAGTGGCGACATTACCTTCTTGGTAATCGATGTGAGATATATACCGATCACCAGAGTCTGAAGTATTTGTTCACTCAACCGGATCTTAATCTCCGTCAACAGCGATGGTTGGAAATGATTACGGACTATGGCTGTGGTATTTATTATACCCCTGGCAAGGCTAATGTGATGGCTGATGCCTTGAGCCGCAAGTCCTATTGTAACAACCTCATGGTTAAGCAAGCTCAACCCCAGCTATATGAGGAACTGCGCAAGCTGAACCTCTGTATCGTTCCGCAGGGTTCTCTTAATAACCTTGTGGTATAGCCAGATCTTGAGAGAGCTGTAAAGATTGCGCAAGCCAAAGATGCTGAAGTAGATCTGATGAAGAAAGAGCTTCACCTCGAGAAGTACAGGGATTTCTCAATTGCTGAAGACGGAACCTTGTATTTCAGAGATCAAATTGTCGTTCCTCATTTCGAGCTTATGACTGACAAGGTCATGAAAGAGGCTCATGATACACCGCTGTCTATCCATCCGGGTAGCACCAAGATGTATCGCGATCTTCATCACAGGTACTGGTGGTCCAGAATGAAACAGGACATTGCTCGATATGTTGCTGAATGTGACGTATGTCGTCGCGTGAAGGCAGAACATCAAAAGCCTGCTGGAATTCTTCAACCACTCCCTATTCCTCTGTGGAAATGGGATAAAGTGCAGATGGATTTCATTACTGGCCTTCCCAAGTCTCAGAAGGGTCACGATGCTATTATTGTCGTCGTCGACCAACTCTCCAAAGTTGCACATTTTCTGCCTGACAAGGAGACTATCACTGCTAGCCAGTTAGCAGAATTGTATATCTCCAGAATCGTTTCACTCCACAGCATTCCGAAGGAGATCAGTTCGGACCGTGGCGGTCTTTTCACGTCCAAGTTCTGGGAAAGTTTCCAAGAAGCTATGGGAACTCACATTACCTGGAGTTCAGCATATCATCCCCAATCCCAAGGCCAAGTTGAGCGAGTTAATCAAGTACTTGAAGATATGCTTCGGGCTTGTGTTATATCATTCGGTAAGAAGTGGGAAGAATCTCTCCCATTTGCCGAATTCTCTTATAATAACAGCTATCAAGCCATCTTGAAAATGGCCCCCTTCGAAGTGCTTTATGGACGTAAGTGTCGAACCCCTCTGAATTGGTCAGAAACTAGGGAACGACCACTCGTTGGACCGGACATTATCCAACACGCTGAAGAACAAGTCCGCATTGTCCGAGAAAATCTCAAGGCGGCGCAGAACCGCCAGAAGAGCAACTATGATCGCAAGCGATGGGGCTTGACCTATCAACCAGGTGATCAAGCTTATCTTCGTGTCACTCCTATGAAGGGCACTCGTCGTTTCGGAATCAAGGGCAAGCTAGCTCCACGCTACATCGGCCCCTTTCGCATTGTTGCCAGACATGGACAGGTGGCTTATAAATTTGAGTTGCCGCCACAATTCTCTCATATCCATGACGTCTTCCATGTGTCACAACTTCATAAATGCTTCAAGGAATCTCCGCACCACGCAGTGGATCATGAAATGCTCGAATTGCAAGATGATCTTTCTTATAAGGAGCATCCCATCCGCATCCTCGACGAAGCTGAACGTCTAACTCGTCAGAAGACAACGAAGTTCCTTAAAGTGCAGTGGTCAAATCACACTGAAGATGAAGCCACTTGGGAACATGAGGATCATCTTCGGGAAGAATATCCCGACCTCTTTCCTTCTACCTCCTAAATTCTCGGGACGAGAATTTCTTTTAGAGGAGGAGAATTTGTAACACCCCCATGTAATAAGCACTATGACACTCTGCTAAGTATGCCAAGTCATCTTTATTTGCAGTGCCTAGTCATAATGGTTAATCAAAACAATTCAAATTCTATTATGAAAATCAACTCAAATTCAAAAGTGAAATTTGAAGTTGCTCAAAGCTTGTGGGAAAAATGTTCAATAAATAGCACATAATCTAGAGGCAATGATAAAATTGTAATCAATAATTATAGAATTAGTTAAGTAACTCAAACCACCTCAAACAGTGGCTGAAAACAACATTTGATAACCTTTTAAAATTAATACAAAATAAAATGAAATAGTATTTTAACCAAACTAGTTTTAGATGTTAGGATAAATTGCCCTGCAAATTATGAGCTAGGTCACACCTTTTACAAAAATCATTAAGTGCTCAAACAATAACAAAACAGAAAAGAAAACAAAAGAAAAATAGAAAATAGAAAAATAAAAGAAAAGGAGCACTGTGCACTGGGCCTAAGTGCACAGTGCCCCGCGTCAGCCCACCAGGCCCATTCTTCACTCTCCCCCTCGCGCTATCGCCTCCTCCATGGCTGCGCCGGCGCGCATCGGCGAGCTGCAGACAGCGCGACGCCCGTCGACACTACAGGGGCGGCTGAGGGGATAAGGGACTCCCCGTCCCTCCCCTCTGGTCGCCTCGCCTTACTCCCCTCTCACTCTCCCTTTCCCATCGCCTCGCTCGCCTCCCCTCTTCCTCTCCAGTACGCCGCCGCTGCCATGACCGCGCGGTAGCACGGCCACCGACGACCCCGCGCCACCTCTCCGTGTCCACGGGCTCCGCCTCGCTCGACTACGACGGCTGGAGCCTCCCGTTCGAGCCGGGCACCTCCACAACCACCGCATCGAGCTCTTCCTCCCCATCGGGCACCGCCGTCCGCCCCCGTCGATCTCCTGCACTGCAGCTCCTAAGCCTTCACCGGACCATCTTGTGTCCCCTCGGTGAGCTCTGCATCCACCTCACCCTTCATTTTGTGCGAGCACGAGCCATAGCTAGCTGTCGCCGTTGCCCGTGCTCCGGCCTCCGCTGACGAGCTCGCCGCCGTCGCTGTTAGCTCTGTCATGGCCAAACGCGCACGCTAGCGTGCTCGGGGTAGCCTTTTGGTGCGCCCGATAGCTTTAGCCCGCGCGCAAACACACCGCAACGCTGGAACCGCGTAGTCCAGATTCCGGCCGCCGCCGCGCTCGCCGTAGACGACGTTACAGACCACCGGAGCTCTCACCGTTTGCGCAGATCGACGCGGCTCAATGTGCACGTTCGAGAGCAAGAAACCGCGATCGATTTGAGCCCCTATAGCGGAAACCCGAGCCTCTCCGGCGATCGCCATCGCGTCGGGAGCTCGCTCGAGCCTCACCGACGGCCGCGTCGAGGTGGCGTGGCTTGGGTCCCACCCCAGGACACTGCCAGAGGGCCCCACGCCGCAGTTTGACCGCATTGACCGCGGTCAACGCGGGGCACTGTTCACATGTGCCACTGACGTGTGGGCCCGCTTCGGTTAATCGCCTAATTAATCATTTTGCTAATTAAGCCTAATTTAATTAGATATTTAGTGGCACTGACAAAAGGGCCCCACCTAGTTAATTAACCCTGTTAGTTAGTTTAATTCTCTGTTAAACTAACAGAGACTGACATGTGGGTCCCACTGGACCCACCTGTCAGGTTTGACCTGGTCAGCCAACCAGTTGACCTGCTGATGTCAGCATTGCAACATGCTGATGCCATAATTCCCTTTTCTGTTAAATAAATAATTCCAGAAAATATTTAAATCTTCAAAAAATTCATAATAAATAAACCGTACCTCAGATCGAAAAACTTAAAACATGAAAGTTGCTCAGAACGACGAGACAAATCTGATCGTGTCGTCTGATTCCATGACGGAACCCCCTACATAGGAGAACCCGTAACTTCGAGGAGGTATCTGGTAGATGAATAGTGCATACACACCGGTTGTTACATCCTACTTAAATCCTAAAATAACTAAAATGACTTAGACATATCTTTAGGCAACCCTGCACGGCATCTTAGGAATAGCATGCCCTGTGTTGCATCGTTTGCTGTGTATTTACTTGTTTCTTCCCCCTCTTCTCTCTCGGTATACCCCGACGTCGACGTAGCTCCCGAGGCCGACGCCGCTCAGGAGCCCGACGACACTGTTGAGGACCTTGCCCTTGACGCCGAGCAACCAGGCAAGCACCCCCCTTTTTGAGCATTCCGATATCGCCCACTCTCTTCTCTCTTATGCTTGCATTAGAACTTACTGCTACTGCTGTTATCCTATTTCTGTTGCATAGCCTGCTTACTGTAACCTGCTATTGTTACCTACCTGCTTATCCTAAACTGTTTAGTATAGGTTGGGTAGAGACCCAGCAGAGACCCCACTTTATCCCGACTGCCCAGCTGGATCATCAGAAGACCCGATCAACGGGATCAAAGACCAGGCCCCGGCACCGCACATCACTTTCCCCGTAGTTGCTCGATACTACTGGGTTACCATCGAGTGCCGAGGGTGATACCTCGTCAGCACTTCTGATGATAACCTTGTAGGTTAGTTAATCGGACGTGGTCAACGAGGGTGATTCCTCCTACACCAAGCCCGAAAACGACATCGTCGTGCAACTGCTCAAGTGTGGACCTCGAGGGTGATTCCTCCTTTGTTCACCTTGATGTTTACGTCTGGTGGGAATCCAGCGAGGGTAAGGCCTCAGATTCCTTCTTGATGTGGTAGCCACACGGATGCCTTTATCTTACTGTTGATACTATTTATTATGGATAAAGACGGGTCGGCCCTGAGGGGTACCCGCACGACATTATGATGAGAGTGACGTGGAGTCGGGTGGACCTGGATGGTGCCCAAGAGCTGAACACGAGGCGTGGTCGGGCATTCCTAGCCCTTGCCGCAAGTCCTCGAGACGGGGCGACGGGGTCACATCTTTCGTGAGTCTCTACTCGTTACCGCACTACCAACACACTAACGATTTGGATATTTGATCCGAGGGGCCTCTAGCCTGATAGCACTAACGATTATGTGGGCATAGTATGGGCGTTCTGCATCGTATACTTCAGCCGGAGCTTAATAGACGTCAACGACTGAGCGTCGCGCGCTGGGTTGGACTGGTAACGCCCTGCGCTTGTATAAGGGGGGCTAGGTCTGCTCACCGGCCGCGTTCGCAACGTGCAGGAGTTCCCGGGGCGATGGTCCAAGACCCCTGGGGGCATAGGGTCAGTCCGGCGTGCTGACCTCTCTGTTAGGTATTCGGTCGGTTTGCGGCGTATCGTTTGACCGAGGCCGGGCATGACCCAGAAAAGTGTGTCCGGCCGGGGTTAAGCGAGCATGGTGGGTAAGTTGGTGCACCCCTGCTGGGAAGAACTAATCTATCGATAGCCTGTCCTACGGTAACGAACACTTGGAGTTGTATCCTGATCGGTACAGCTAGATTTGGTGACTTGAGATGAAATGAATAGTATGGCTTTGGGATTGCTTTCTCGCAGGGAGTCGAGGAAGAATCTCTGGGCGAGGTTGATAACACTACTACTACTACTTTACTTATGCTAATCTGCACTCTTCTAATGCTGCAAGACCGATGAAGTTGCTGAAGATGCTAGTCTTCGATAGGACTAGGCTTTCCCCTCTATTCTGGCATTTCTGCAGCCCAGTCCACATATACAGCCCTCCTTTAAAAATGTTGCATATGTAGTGTAGATCCTTGCTTGCTGAGTCCTTCGGATGAGTACTCATGTTTGCTTTGCTTTCTTTTTCTCCCCTTATTCAATTGTCGCAACCAGATGACGGAGCCCCCGAGCCAGCTGCCCCCGCCGACGGCTACTACTACTACTACCCTCCCGGCGAGTACTACTACGAGGAGCCGACCGATGACCAGTAGTAGGTTCGGAGGGTCCTAGGCAGGAGGCCTACGCCTTTCAATGGTAGTGTTTTATTTTACCCCGCCTTCTTAAAGGCCTATCTGTAACTCTGTTATATCTGTAACCAGATATCTGATGCTTCTGCTGACATTTGTATGCCATCGAGCTATGTATTCGATCCCTCGAGGCCCTGGCTTGTAATATAAAGCTTGTATGACTTTATTTATGTTTTAGAGTTGTGTTGTGATATCTTCAAGTGAGTCCTTAGGCTTGATCGTGTGCATTTGCGTGTATGATTAGTGCACGATTAAGCCGGGGTTGTCACTTCATCTAGTCACTTTCATCATATTGGTTTGATTTGCGTTCGCTACTTTGATAATTTAATATGTGGGTGGACCGGTGCTTGGGTGCTGTTCTTACTTGAACACTTATGATTAACCCCCTCGCAAGCATCCGCAACTACAAAAGAAGAATTAAGATAATAATCTAACCATAACATTAAACGTATGGATCCAAATCAGCCCCTTACGAAATAGCGCATAAATTAGGGTTTAAGCTTCTGTTACGCGAGCAACCCATCATCTAATAACTACTACACAATGCATTCCCTTAGGCCCAAAGATGATGAACTGTCATGTAGTTGACGTTCACATAACACCACTAAGGGAATCACAACATACATATCATCGAAATATCGAACGAATATCAAATTCGCATGTTTACTTGCAACATGACTTCTCCCGTGGCCTCAAGAACAGGGACAACTACTCACAAATGGTATTCATGCTCAAGTTCAGAGGGATATTAAATAGCATAATGCATATGAACATATAATCTTCCACCAAATAAACCATCTAGCATCAACTACAAGATGTAATCAACACTACTAGTCACCCACAGGTACCAATCTGAGGTTCCAGTACAAAGATTGAACATAAGAGATGAACTAGGGTTTTGAGATGAGATGGTGCTGTTGAAGATGTTGATGAAGATTGGCCTCCCAAAGATGAGAGGGTTGTTGGTGATGACGATGGCTTCGATTTCCCCCTCCGGGAGGGAACTTCCCATGACGGAATCGCTCCGCCAGAGGGCAAAAGTGCTCCTACCCAAGTTTCGCCTCAAGATGGCGGCGTTCCGTTCCGGAAGTTCCCCCTTATTTTTTCTATGTCAAAAGACCTTTATACCGGAAGATGGGCACCAGAGGTGGGCTGAGGAGCCCACTACCCACTAGGGTTCGCGTGGAGGGGGTGGCGTGCCCTGGTGCCTTGTGGGCACCTGGGTGGCCCCCTCCGATAGTTCTTTTCTCAAGTATTTTTTATTTATTCCGAAATAATTCTCCGTAAATTTTTTGCTCATTTGGAGATGTGCAGAATAGGTATCTCTGACGTAGCTTTTTCAGGTCCAGAATTCCAGCTGCCGGTATTCTCCCTCTTTGTGTAAACATTGCATATTATGAGAGAAAAGGCATTAGAATTACTCCACAAAATGTCATAATGCATAAAAACACTATAAATAACAGTAGGAAAACATGATGCAAAATGGACGTATCAACTCCCCCAAGCTTAGACCTCGCTTGTCCTCAAGCGAAAGCCGATATCGAAAATCATGTCCACATGTTTAGAGAGAGAGAGAGAGGTGTCGATAAAAACAAAATGCGGACATAGTAGCATCATGCTTATTATTATTATAATAGCAACAAACTTTATCCTATAACTTCTCATGAACAAGTAACAATTCAACACAACTTCGAAGTAAAAAGTATAAACTTTATTGAAAACCAACAAACTATGTTCTCAGTCAACTTTGCAACTACAATTCATCATATTTTCAGGAAGGGTCTCGTATCGGAGCCTTTTGGCAAGTCCACATACTCAACCATAATTTAATCTTCTATGATTGCTAACACTCACAACATATATATGAACAAAAAGTTTCAACCAGACACATAGAAAGATAGGGGCTTATAGTTTCGACTCCCAATTTATTCACCTAAAGGGTGATGTCAACAATAATAACTCATGCTCACTCATATCCAACTAGGTATATGTGCCTAGATCTTTCCCCACCACATGATGCTTACCAAAGAGAAAATAAAAGGGAATAGAGGAAAATACTTTGACTCTTGCATAAAAGTAAAAGATAGTCCCTTCGTAGAGGGAAGCAGAGGTTGTCATGCGCTTTTTGGTTTTGTATGCACAATCTCTTAATGCAAAAGAACGTCACGTTATATTGCCCCTTATGATAGCAACCTTTATTATGCAGTCCGTCACTTTTATTACTTTGCCATCACAAGTTCGTACAACGCTTATTTTCCCTTACACTAAAAGACCAAACACATTTAGGAGCAATTTTTATTGCCTTTTTGCACCGATGACAACTTACTTGAAGGATCTTACTCAATCCATAGGTAGGTATGGTGGACTCTCAAAATTTGAATTTGGGTTTAAGGGTTTCGGATGCACAAGTAGTATCTCTACTTAGTTCGGATTTTTGGCTAGCAAAGATATTGGGCAAGCACCACATGTTGAAGGATCTATGACAATACAACTTCTATGTGAATATGAACAAACATAAACCATTACGTTGTCTTCCTTGTCCAACGTCAACAGTTTGGCATAAGATATTTAATGGGGGCTCACAATCATAAAAGATGTTCAAGATGGTATATTTGCATGTGAATCTTCTCTTCCCTTATTAATTCTTTCATGAATTGCATCATTGACTAATGCTATGTTTGTCAACTTTCAATAAATTTTACCACTTATACTTTTCCTTATGTGATGTCATTACTTACCATAGGATTAGCACATGATCTTTTTCATTATTTCCTTTATTTTGATTGAAACAAAAAAAAGTAAAGAAGAAAAAACTCAAACTAAACTTTATTATATAACTCTCACTCGATTACGTAGATAGATAGATTACGAAACTAGCACTCGAAAATAGATCATACTAAACTTTTATTCAACTAAATCATGAAATAGCTAAGGATCGAACTAAGATAGGTGAACGTAATAAAAGTGATGGTGATATGATACCGGGGCATCTCCCCCAAGCTTGGCACAAGCCAAGGGGGGTGCCCATACCCATGTACTCAAGTATCCTTCTTGGGTGATGAAGATGATGGCGGTGTGGGCTTGTCCTCCAAAATATGTATGAGTGCTTCTCTTAAACTTTGGATCTCTCGGAGGGCTCGATGAAGCAACTCAGTGCTGTTATTCACTTCAGCCATGATATGTTTATTCTCCGGTCCCTAAGAGTTTGTTCCTGCATCACTTTCTCTTGGACGGGATATGTCCCAATTGGATAGTATGTGCACACGAGGAGTATTTTTGAACCCATAGTTGTGAATCAAATTGTGAAAATTGTTTTGATGTAACCTGTGTAAAGGCCTCCTTGGAGGGAGTCCTTCTTGCGCTTCGGGGCTCTCTTGATCATTTGTTGATCTCATGGCTTGATGGGGATTAGGGAGAATGGAGATGCCGGATAGTGTGCCCCTCTCGGAAGCCGGAGGGTGGACTCCAAGGGAGTTCCCTTCATCTTCTTCCATGGCAACCTCCTCAATTCTCTCTCCCCTTAGCTCCACCTATAGCAACTAAGCATCATCTTCCACGTTGTTGGAGGAGGGAGAAGACATGATGCGTGGCTCTATAAATCTGACAGAAAACATCATGAAACAAGAACAGAGGATTTCTCCGCAATATGGTGGTCAAATGTCCGGGGGTATATATAAAGATTTTTTATCTTGGGAAATAAGTGTACAGAAGGAAAACGGAGTCGGGAAGGTGCCCGAGTGGCCCACTACTCACTAGGGCGTGCCTGGTGGGGCAGGCGTGCCTTGGTGCCTTGTGGGCACCTGGGTTGCCTTCCCGGTTGTTTCTCATTTTTCTATTTTTTCTAATATTCCAAAACTGACAAAAAATATTTTTGCGGAATTTTCGGAGTACGTTTACTTACCGTATCACGTACCTCTTCCTTTTCAGGGTTCTGGAGTGTTCCGGAAGGTTTCTTTTATGTGTTCCTCCGGTGTCATGGTTTGGATAATGTTAGTTTCAACATTAATAGGCATACCTGAAATATAGAGTTTAATTCTTTGTCCATTGACCACCTTCGGGTTGGTACCTTCGGCATTATTAATCTTGATAGCTCCAGAGCGATAAACTTCTTCGATGATATATGGTCCTTCCCATTTGGAAAGAAGTTTTCCTACAAAAAATCTAAAACAAGAATTGTACAATAGAACATATTCACCAACTTTGAATTCCCGCTTTTGGATTCTTTTGTCATGCTATCTTTTAATTTTTTAAAATAGTGTGGCATTTTCATAATCTTGGGTTCTCCATTCATCTAGTGAGCTAATATCAAATAGCCTCTTTTCATCGGCAAGTTTAAAATCATAGTTGAGTTCTTTGATTGCCCAATATGCTTTATGTTCTAACTCAAGAGGCAGATGACAAGCTTTTCCATAAACCATTTTATATGGAGACATACCCATAGGAATTTTATAAGATGTTCTATAGGCCCAAAGTGGATCATCAAGTTTCTTAGACCAATTCTTTCGGGACCTATTGACAGTTTTTTGTAATATTAATTTTATTTCTCTATTGCTAAGTTCAACTTGACCACTAGATTGAGGATGATAGGGTGATGCAATTCTATGGTTAACATCGTATTTAGCAAGCAATTTACGGAAAGCACCATGAATAAAGTGTGAACCACCATCAATCATTAAATATCTAGGGACTCCAAACCTCGGGAAGATAATTTCTTTAAGCATATTAATGGAGGTGTTATGATCAGCATGGCTAGTTGGAATAGCTTCTACCCACTTAGTGACATAATCAACAACAACCAAAATATGTGTATACCCATTAGAGGAAGGAAAATGTCTCATATAATCAAAGCCCCAAACATCAAATGGTGCAATAACAAGTGAATAATTCATAGTCATTTCCTGACATTTACCAATATTACCAATTCTTTGGCATTCATCACAAGATAAGACAAACTTATGAGCATCTTTGAAAAGAGTAGGCCAATAAAAACCAGATTGTAATACCTTGTGCGCAGTTCTATCTCCGGCATGATGTCCTCCATAAGCTTCGGAGTGACATTTCCATCGGATTTGTTCCTGTTCATGTTCAGGTATACAATGTCTAATAATACCATCTACTCCCTCTTTATAAAGATGTGTGTCATCCCAAAAGTAATGTCTTAAGTCATAGAAGAATTTTTTCTTTTGTTGGTATGTGAAACTAGGTGGCATAAATTTAGCAACAATGTAATTAGCATAGTCAGCATACCAAGGAGTATTATGGGAAGCATTTATTACAGCTAGTTGTTCATCAGGAAAGCTATCATCAATAGGTAGTGGGTCATCAAGAATATTTTCTAACCCAGACAAGTTATCAGCTACGGGGTTCTCAACTCCCTTCCTATCAGTGATATGTAAGTAAAAATCTTGTAGCAAGAGAACCCACCTAATGAGTCTAGGTTTAGCATCTTTATTTTCCATAAGATATTTTATAGCAGCATGATCGGTGTGCACAATTACTTTGGAATAAACAATGTAAGATCTGAATTTATCACAGGCAAACACAACTGCTAAAAATTCTTTCTCAGTAGTAGCATAATTTCTTTGGGCACTATCTAGAGTTTTACTAGCATAATGGATAACATTTAATTTCTTATCAACCCTTTTCCTAGAACAACACCAACAACATAATCACTAGCATCAGACATAATTTCAAAAGGCAAGTTCCAATCAGGCGGTTGAACGATAGGTGCAGAAGTTAAGGCTTTCTTAAGTGTTTCAAAGGCTTCTACGCAATCATCATAAAAAACAAATGGAACATCTTTTTGTAAAAGATTAGTAAGAGGCCTATAAATTTTAGAGAAGTCTTTAATGAACCTCCTATAGAAACCAGCATGACTGAGGAAACTACGAATACCTTTAATGTCTTTAGGACATGTCATTTTATCAATTGCATCAACTTTAGCTTTATCCACCTCAATACCTCGTTCAGAAATTTTATACCCCAAGACAATGCCTTCATTAACCATAAAGTGGCTTCTCCCAATTCAAGACAAGATTAGTTTGTTCACATCTCTGCAAAACTCGATCAAGGTTGCATAAGCAATCATTAAAAGAAGTTTCATAAACGGAAAAATCATCCATGAAAACCTCAACAATCTTTTCACAAAAATCAGAGAATATAGCAGTCATACATCTTTGAAAGGTAGCAGGTGCATTACATAAACCAAAAGGCATACGTCTATAAGCATAAGTTCCAAAAGGGCAAGTAAAGGTGGTTTTCTCTTGATCAGGTTGTGAAACAGGTATTTGAGAGAAACCAGAATATCCATCAAGAAAAAAAGTGTGTCTGATTTGACAATCTTTCTAACATTTGATCAATGAAAGGCAGAGGGTAATGATCTTTTCTAGTAGCTTTATTTAATTTTCTAAAATCAATTACCATTCTATAGCCAGTCACTATTCTTTGTGGAATAAATTCATTTTTGTCATTAGGAACAACATTAATACCTCCTTTCTTAGGGACACAACGAACATGACTTACCCATCTACTATCAGCTATAGGATAATTTATACCTGTTTCGAGAAGCTTTAGTATTTCAGTTCTTACCGCTTCCTTCATCTTAGGATTCAACCGCCGTTGGTGATCAACAACGGGCTTAGCATCAGGTTCCATATTAATCTTGTGCTGATAGAGAGTGGGACTAATGCCCTTAAGATCATCAAGAGTATATCCAATAGCAGCACGGTGCTTCTTCAGATTTTTTAATAATCTCTCTTCTTCATGTTCTGAAAGGTTAACACTAATAATAACATGATATATCTTTTTCTCATCAAGATAAGCATACTTCAGAGTGTCAGGCAATTGCTTTAATTCAAACACAGGATCACTTTTAGGTGGAGGAGGACCTCCTAGAGCTTCAATAGGCAAATTATGTTTAAGGATAGGTTGTTGTTCAAAGAATATTTTATCTATTTCATTTCTTTCACGCAAGTGCATATCATTTTCATGGTCTAGCAAGTATTGTTCTAGTGGATCAGTAGGAGGTATGGCAATAGAAGCAAGACCAATTTTTTCATCCTTACTAGGTAATTCTTTATCATGAGGTTGTCTACGAAACTTTGAGAAATTGAACTCATGAGACACACATCACCAAAATTGACACTGACAGTTTCTTTGGTGCAATCTATGTTAGCATTAACAGTGTTCAAGAAAGGTCTACCAAAAATTATGGGACAAAAGTCATCTTGTGGGGAACCAAGAACAAGAAAATCAGTAGGGTATTTTATTTTCCCACAGAAGACTTCAACATCTCTAACAATCCCAAGTGGTGAGATGGTATCTCTATTAGCAAGTTTAATAGTGACATCTATGTCTTCTATTTCAGCGGGTGCTATATCATTCATAATTTCTTGGTATAAGGAAAAAGGAATAGCACTCACACTAGCACCTAAGTCACATAAGCCATGATAGCAATGATCTCCTATTTTAACTGAGACAACATGCATGCCAACAACAAGCTTGTTCTTATCTTTAGTATCGGGTTTGGCAATTCTAACAACTTCATCACAGAAGTAAATAACATGCCCATCAATATTATCGGCCAAGAGATCTTTAACCATAGCAACACAAGGTTCTACTTTAATTTGTTCAGAGGGTTTAGGTGCTTTAATATTACTTTTGTGAACCACTGTTGATACCTTAACATGTTCCTTTATCCTAACAGGGAAAGGTGATTTTTCAATATAAGCAGTAGGCACAACTGGATCAATATTATAAATGATAGTTTCATCTTTAACTATGACCGGTTCTTTAATTGGGGGATGATATTTAAACCATTTCTCTTTAGGGAGATCAACATGAGTAGCAAACGATTCACAAAAAGAGGCTACTATCTCAGAGTCAAGTCCATATTAAGTGCTAAACTTGTGAAAAGCATCGGTATTCATAAAAGATTTAACACAATCAAACTCAAGCTTAATACCTGACTCTTTACCTTCGTCGAGTTCCCAATATTCAGAGTTGTGTTTAATTCTTTCTAAAAGATCCCACCTGAATTTAATAGTCTTCTTCATAAAAGAACCAACACAAGAAGTATCGAGCATGGATTGATCATTACGAGAAAGCCGAGCATAAATATTCTGAATGATAATTTCTCTTGAGAGCTCATGATTGGGGCATGAATATAACATTGATTTAAGCCTCCCCCAAGCTAGATCGATACTTTCTCCTTCACGAGGCCAAAAATTATATATGTAATTCCGATCATGATGAACTAGATGCATAGGATAAAACTTTTGGTGAAATTCCAATTTCAATCGATTTTAATTCCAAGATCCAATATCATCGCATAGCCTATACCATGTCAATGCTTCCCCCCCTCAAAGATAAAGGGAAAACCTTCTTTTTAACTTCATATCCGGGTAAACCTGCAAGCTTAAACAATCCACACATTTCATCCACATGTATAAAATGCATATCGGGATGCTTTGTTCCGTCTCCTACGTAAGGATTAGCTAGCAGTTGCTCTATCATTGTGGCGCCCCCGACTCAATCGTACACTAATCATACACGCAAACGTGTACGATCAAGCACAGGGACTCACGGGAAGATATCACAACACAACTCTAACACAATTTAAACGGAGGCCCACAATATTACAGACCAGGGATCCGAAGATCCGAATACATAAGTCAGTCATACAAATATTATCTGAGTACAGACATAGTTAGACAAGTTTTGCCTTAAGAAGGCTAGCACAAACAACGACACTAGATCGAAAGGCGTTGGCCTCCTGCCTGGGAGCCTCCGATCCTACTCCTGGTTATCTGGCTCGATCCAGTAGTAAGTACCCTCTGGACCCTCCTGGTAGTAAGCTCCGGTGGTGGCATCTGTCTCCTGGACTCCATCGTCTGATGTATCATCAAGGTGGGGTATATGGGAAAAAGAGAAAGTAAAGCAACCGTGAGTACTCATCCGAAGTACTCAGCAAGCAAGGATCTATACTACATATGCAACATTATCAATGGAGAAAGGCTGTATATGTGGACTGGGCTGCAGAAATGCCAGAATAGAGAGAAGGCCTAGTCCTATCGAAGACTAGCATCTTCAAACATCTTCACAAGGCCATCATCTTGCAGCAGTAGAAGAGAGTAGAATAACATTTTATTTAGCAAACATGTTGAAGTACAGCTTAAAGATCCTTCCTCGACTCCCAAGCGAGAAAGCGATCCCGAAGCTTCAATTAAGTAACAAGTATCCAGTTTAAGTAGTAGATCGGGATACACAAACTGAGCGTCCTTTACCATAGGACCGGCTATCGATAGAAGATTCATCCCTGCGGGGTGCACTACTGTTACCCAACACGCTCGATCAACTCTGGCCGGACACACTTGCTGGGTAATGCCCGTCCTCGGAAGATCAACACAAAGCAGCGCTCTACCTAGGCTCGGCAGAGAGGTCAGCACGCCGGACTAACCTATGCACCCAGAGGTCTCGGGCCATCGCCCTGGGCACCCTGTGCGTTGCGAGACTAGCCGGGGTGCAGGCGCGACACTGAACTCGTCAGTGAAGTATCCAGCCCAATCCCGACAATCAGCCCGCACGGTGAATCATGACGTCAGACGAGCTTTCGGAGAAACGTACTTCGCAGAGGGTCCCATAACCATTATCCCGCATGGTGGTAGTGCGTATAGGGCACGTCGACCCACTCAGATCACACACCCAAATCCAATAGGCTCAATTAGTATCACGCGGAGACAATCAGAGTCTCTGATGCTCCGCCACAATGTCACACTCGAGTGCCCTTCCGGCACACCCGAAAATCATAGATCCCCAGTGGGTACCCACCAGGGTGGACCCGCCTGTAACAGAGGTCAAGTAATCGTGTGGTCATAACATCAAGGGGGAAACCCGAGGAATCACCCTCGGCGGATTCCACTCGACGAAATCGTCAGGGTGAACGTATGAGGTATCACCCTCGAGGTTCACACTGAGGTTTGCACGACAGAGTCGTATCGGAAGTGGAGAAGGAGGAATCACCCTCGATGACCATGACTGAACAGCTACACTGCAGAGTATTCATCGGGAGTGCGTTACGAGGTATCACCCTCGGCACTCGATAGTTACTACGCAGAGTCGTACAACTAAGGGGGTGTGAAGTGAGGTGTCGGTCTCTGGTCGACGATCACGTTGATCGAGTCGTCGATGATCAAGCAGGGGCACCAAAGGAAAGGTGGTGGGGTCACTGATGATTCATTCCAACCTATACTAAACAGTTTATCATAGGCAGGTAAGGTAGCAATGAACAGGTTACAACAGCAGGCTATGCATCAGAATAGGAGCATACATTAACAGTAGCAAAATCTAATGCAAGCAGGAGATAGAATGGGCGATATCTGGATGCTCAAGGGGGGGGGGGGGGGGGCTTGCCTGGTTGCTTGGCAAGAGAGAGGGGTCGTCAACGGGCTGCTCGTCGGTAGTGAAGTCGTACCGGGTGCAGCGTCGTCGGTTCAGCGTTATCGAGAGAGAGAAGGAGGGGGAGAGAAACAATAAATTCACGGCAATAATGCAAACAATATGTATGACATGCCTAAATGATATGCCGGGGTGTTCTACTGCCTAACTAAATGATTTAGTTAATTTAGGAATTTATTTAATTAAAGTTGGGCACTATTCATTTACTGAAATCGGTCTAAAAGTTCAACGTTCTTATAGCTAGAGGCATCTGACGGGAATACGGAGGGCGTATTCGGGTTCGTATCGGAATTCTGAGCAAGTTTCATGTATAAAGTATTTTCATCGGAGTTACGGATTATTTAATATGATTTTCTAAAGTTTTTATTAATTTCAGAATTTATTTAATTATTTAAAATAAACATTATCCGAAACAGTGCTGATGATGACATCAGCATGACATCATGCTGATGTCAGCAGCCATCTGACAGGGTTGGTCCCACCTGTCATAGACTGTTAGGCTAATTAGGGTTAACTAATTAATTAACAATTAATTAAACTAATTAATTAAATTAGATTAGTCTAAACAGAGTTAATTAACTAATTATTAACTAATTAATTATTATTAATTTTATTTATTTTTATTTTTTTTTTATTTTTATAATTTTTAAACGTTTTTCGGGCGCGGGGGGGGGGTTCGGGCCCAGCGGCCAGGGGCACAGGGGCGGAGGCCCCACCTGGCGGTGGCCAGGGGCCACGGGCGGCCGTCGGGTGCGCGCGCGTGCGTCTTTCTGCTCTCTAGTTTCATTGTATGTTTCTATCTCTTTTCCTCTTCTCTTTCCTCATTCGGGCGCAGCAGCTGCAGCGGAGCCGCAACAGCAGCGCGGGGCACGGCGGCGGAGCGCGGGCAGGCGAGGCGAGCGGGAGGGGGCCACGGGCGGCGAGCAGCAGAGGGAGAGGCGAGGCGAGGCCGACGCGGGCGTGAGAGGGGAGAGGCCGGGGCCGGGCCTCACCATGGGGTGCAGGGTCAGGGCAGTGGGCGCGGGGAGGAGCCGGGGACGACAGCGGGGACGGGGAGGCGGCGTGGTGGCGGAGAGGCGACGGCGTCGATCGGCGACGGGGTCGGGGGCGATGCGGCGTGTCCGGCGAGGGCGGGGCGAGCGCGCGGGCGCGGTCGTAGCGGGGGGACACGCTCGTCGTTGGCGAGGGAGGGGCGGCGATGGGGCGGCGGCGTAGACGCTTCGGCGACGGGGCCGATCCCGATCCTTCTGGATCGGGGGGAAAGGGGGGGGGAGTGACGAGGGGGTGAGTGGGGGTTAGGGTTCGGGGTCTCCAGGGGGAGGCCATGTAGGGGAGGGGTGGGCCGGCCGGCTGGGCCAGGGGGGTTTTCCCTTTTTCTTTTTTTTATTTATTTTCTTTTCTCAGTTTAGTAAATAGCTAGGCCTCAAAATGGTTTTTGTAAAACATAACAAATGTTCCAATAAATACTAGGCATTTCCTAACACTACCAAAAAATTAGTTTGGAGACAATTGGAGCTCCCACAAATTTTACAATAATTAATATGCATTAATCCTTGCTGTTTTAATTATGTTAGAGTCACCTAATTATTTTATTATTTGTTGGTTTCAATTTTAGACTAGCCTCTGCAATATTTTTTATTTATCGAACATTTTAGTTTTTATGTTGAACAACTTTTATATTTCACTTTCATTTAAATTTGAATTTGAGTTAGGAGTTGAAATGCAATATGATGCTAATGATGATTATGCACTATTAAGCTTGCTGACATGTCATTATCAAAAGTGATTACTATTGCTAATCACCGGGGGTGTTACAATCATACCCGAAGGAATTTCATAAATAATATTTTTAGTAGGTGCAGTAGGTTGAGGGGCAACTCCTTGCGCTTCCGGTCGAGGTGAAGATACCCCGAACAAACCCCTCAAGGGTCTATTTTCCATAGTAACAGGTGAAAATAATTTTCAGCACGTAATATAAATTTTTCCTTATCAATTTCCACTTACCAAGAGCGCTTCACTCCCCGTTAATGGTGCCAGAAAAGAGTCTTGATGACCCACAAGTATAGGGGATCAATCATAGTCCTTTCGATAAGTAAGAGTGTCGAACCCAACGAGGAGCAGAAGGAAATGACAAGCGGTTTTCAGTAAGGTAATATCTGCAAGCACTGAAATTGTCGGTATAAGTAGTTTGATAGTAAGATAATTTGTAACGGGCAAGTAACGGTAACGGTAAATAAAGTGCAGCAAGATATCCCAATCCTTTTTGTAGCAAAGGACAGACCAAAACGATCTCTTATAATAAGCAAAGCGTTCTTGAGGGCACACGGGAATTTCAACTAGTCACTTTCATCATGTTGGTTTGATTTGCGTTCGCTACTTTGATAATTTGATATGTGGGTGGACCGGTGCTTGGGTGCTGTTCTTACTTGAACAAGCCTCCCACTTATGATTAACCCCCTCGCAAGCATCTGCAACTACGAAAGAAGAATTAAGATAACAATCTAACCATAGCATTAAACTTATGGATCCAAATCAGCCCCTTACGGAATAGCGCATAAACTAGGGTTTAAGCTTATGTCACTCTAGCAGCCCATCATCTAATAACTACTCCATAATGCATTCCGTTAGGCCCAAAGATGGTGAAGTGTCATGTAGTCGACGTTCACATAACACCACCAAGGGAATGACAACATGCATATCATCAAAATATCGAACGAATATCAAATGCACATGATTACTTGCAACATGACTTCTCCCGTGGCCTCAAGAACAAGGACAACTACTCACAAATGGTATTCATTCTCAAGGTCAGAAGGATATTAAATAGCATAATGAATCTGAACATATAATCTTCCACCAAATAAACCATCTAGCATCAACTACAAGATGTAATCAACACTATTAGTCACCCACAGGTACCAATCTGAGGTTCCGGTACACATATTGAACACAAGAGATGAACTAGGGTTTTGAGATGAGATGGTGCTGTTGAATATGTTGATGAAGATTGGCCTCCCAAAGATGAGAGGGTTGTTGGTGATGACGATGGCTTCGATTTCTCCCTCACTAGTGGAGAAAAGCCTAGCTACAGCATGCCAAAAACAACCTTGGTGGTGTGGACACCCGATGCCACCAATATGGCGCCAGTGTTAAAAATCAGCGCTGGCGTTGGCACCTACGCCATCAGTATTTTGGATAGTAATGGCGTGCCACGTTGTCCACGCCAGCAGTATTAGTCATCAGTTGTGACGTTCCATGTTTTCTCGACGCCAGTAATTTGATTTTCAAATTTGAAATAAAAGCTGTACAACAGCGATTTCAGCCAAAATGATAGCATAATCCAGTTTAAGAACAGTCACTAAATCATTTATAAATAGACCCAATGACAGCATTTAAGTTCAACAATGCACTTATTGATATAGTTCAACAAAGTAGGCAAAGTAACACACATATGAATGTACAAGTTCAAATAAGTAGAGGTGATAATAACATGATATCTTCCATGCATGCCAACTAGCTAACTACGACTTTTCAGCGGGCGGAGTCAGGGTCATAGTCCGGAGTAAGTGCACCATCATCGCTGCCAGCAGGCTTGTAGTAGACCATGATCTCGTCACGATCGTAGTCAAGGTAGAACGTGGCTCTCTCCCCAGCTTCCATCTCGTAAGCATCTGCAAGGGCTTTCCAACCAGGGCAACCGAAGTAGGTGCGGTTTGCGTCGTTGGTGACAAGGCAATTGAATTTTTGGGCCATCAGGATCTTCATGAGGGTGCACTGGAATGTGATGGTGGCATCAACTGGAACTTTAAACTTCTCTAAGAAGTCACGCCTTGCCCCGCAAGGGATGACCTGAGCAAAATTGAAAGAAAGAAGTAGCTAGCTAGTTACACAATTTTGGGCACAACCGTATACATCATGCATGAAATTCAATCAAAACATGTTCAACTAAAACATACCGTCCTAGTGAGGAAGTCATTCGGCAGATCTATGAAGAACTTCTTATCCCTTTGGCATCTCACCGAACCACAGGTCTCACATGGGGCATCCATTTACTGCTTTCATGCATGAAGTTGAGAAAAATAAGCATACATAAGATGCACATCAATATAATGCAACATAAGCAGTTAGTACGAACCAACACTATCCGCCCATCTAGTTATTAACACATACGTACTTGTAATAAAACAGTTCTACAAACCATGCGTAGTTCAAACATAAAACATGCATAAAGTTAAACAGTTCATATGAAATAGGTAGCGCGTGCTAAGCGAGTGGCCAGAGGGACCGTCCTCGTGGTCGTGCCTAGTCGACCTACGATGACACCCCTGCTGACCCTCCTCCTCACGCTCCAAGGCATCCCAGTCTATGGGATCCTCCTCTGCGCTCTTCCTGGCTGCATACTGAAGTAACATCATCTTTTGGCCTCCACGAGTTTGTCATCTCTCGCAAGCTCGCTCACCAATGGTTCGAAGAACTGCATCTCGACCTCTTTGCTCTCCTTCTTCTCATCCCTACTGCATATCCTCATGTCCTCAGGCGCGAGGAATATCGCGAACTCACGACACTCAGGGAAGTTCAAATTCGCCCCTTCTTGAAAGAACTCTATTTCCATGGCATCATAAGCGCGCGCTAACTCCGGTGTGTCCCAATGGCCAAGTTTGTGGACGACATTGTCCTTCCTAATGGTGGCATAGTACTTGTTTCCCTTCTATCGCACACCACGAAACTTCGGGGCCATCTGTGACGATGCATATATATAACTAGCAAGTTAGTAAAAAATGGGCATATTAACGAGTACCAGCAAAACCTACAATGCATAAAACGTTCTTTCACCACAAGTGCACTACTAGAAATACAATAAAATTACACTATCTAAAATCATAGTCTACAACTACACTACATTCTTTCACCACAAGTACACTACTAGAAATACAATAAAATTACACTATCTAAAATCATAGTCTACAACTACACTATATTATTTCACCATAAGTACACTACTAGAAATACAATAAAATTACACTATCTAAAATCATAGTCTACAACTACACTACATTCTTTCACCACAAGTACACTACTAGAAATACAATAAAATTACACTATCTAAAATCATAGCTAGTCTACAACTACACTACATTCTTTCACCACACAAGTACACTATTAGAATAAAATAAAATCACACTATCTAAAATCATAGTCTACAACTACACTAAAATTTTACACTACTCGTATACACAAAATTCGATATTTTTCTACACTACTATTACACTAACTAAGTAGAACTCACCAACGGCGGCGGTAAACGGTGAGGAGGCGTTGCGGGCGATGGGGCCGGGGGCGGTGGCTGGGGTGGATGCGGAGGCGACGACGACGGGGGCTTCGACGGAGGTGACGTCGACGGGGACGGGAGCGGTGGCCGGGGTGGATGCGGAGGCGACAGCGGCGGTGGTGGGGACTTCGGCGGTGGAGGCGGAGGCGATGGCGACAGGGACTTTGGCGGTGGAGGCGGAGGCGGCGGCAGTGGAAGTAGCGGAGGCGAGGGCGACGGGGGCGGCGGCGATTTAATGGGGATCGACGGTTGTAGGTGGGGGGGGGGTAATTTAATCAATATCTCCTGCGGGGGGTGGCGGGGTAGGCCAACGCCATTGCTATTTGTTACACATATTATTTTTTTACTTTTAATTATGTGTTAGACATATTGTTGTTTATATTTATATAGATGTTTAGTTTATTATTTTATTGTTTTATTTTCCTATTGTTTATTATATTGTTATTTTTACTAATTATTTTGTGTAAATATGTAACCATACAAGGTAAACCAATAATTAGAGAACACTGGCCAACATCGATCGATCTCATTAATCTAGCATAGATACATAATAGTTGAAGGATGAAAATAATAACACATATATATAACTTCTAGTACTACATACTCTTGATCTAGACTAAGAAAATCATCAGTGTAATGATTCCCACGAGAAAAAAAGCTGCCACTGATCCAGCAGGGAGAATGAGGCCAAGCATAACACCAGCTAAAAGGGCATATCGAAGCATCTTGAATTTTTGGATTTGACCATGCATCACATCAGTCTTCAGCTGCATCTCATCTATCTGTTGTCTTAGTTCACTGATGTCGCTTGAACTACGTCAGAATTTTCACAAAAAGGAAGGGATGATGCAGCACAGCTACGGTAGGTATTTCCCTCAGTGATGAGACCAAGATTATCGAACCAGTATGAGAACCACGCAACACTATGTAAACAGTACCTGCACACAAAGAACAAATACTTGCAACCCGACGTGTAAGAGGGGTTGTCAATCCCTCCCGGGTAAAAAGATAGATAAATTTGTAGTAGATTGGATAAATAGATCTCGCGAGAACACGAACTAAAATAAATAATAAAAAAGTGCAACAAGGTATTTTTGGGTTTTTGGATTAATAGATCTAAAAATAAAAGCAAATAAAAATAGATCTCGTAGGCAAATATGATAAGGAAGAGACCCGGGGGCCGTAGATTTCACTAGTGGCTTCTCTCGAGAAAAATAGCATACGACGGATAAACAAATTACTGTTGTGCAATTGATAGAACTTCAAATAATTATGACGATATCCAGGCAATGATCATTATATAGGCATCACGTCCAAGATTACTTTTGGGCAATTGCCAGAACTTCAAATAATTATACTTCGACGAATTTTTTTTGTATCGGGGGGTATAAGCCATGGTATGAGTACCCCCCGATATACAAAGTGCTTAGTATGAGAATTTGTAAAGATGCGAATTGTTCTCATACTTCTGTAACTCCAAATTTTTTGAACAATTAGGACAACAGAGGCACTTTGTATATCAATATTTTGTAAAAAATGAAGAATTTTTCATCGCTTTTGTGATTTTAAACAATTATTTTACTGGACGCAAAAGTTTCTGTTTTTCAACAAGATCAAATCAACTATCACCAAAGCTATCCCAAAGGCTTTACTTGGCACAAACACTAATTAAAACATAAAAAACACAATCATAACAGTAGCATAATTGTGCAAACACTCAAGAACAGAAAGAAAAAGACAAAAATAAATTTTATTCATTGGGTTGCCTCCCAACAAGCGCTATCGTTTTACGCCCCTAGCTAGGCATAAAGCATGGATCTAAGTGTTTTTTTTCTTTAGTTTCACTTTCCTTAGAAGTGTTTTTGTCAGGAGGTTTTGCAAAAACAACATAGAACACATTATCCATAGAAACTTTAGCACTATCAAGTTGCTTATCATCATATCCTCTTTGATTTCTGGCAACAATCCAAGAATAGTGTTGATTAACATCATTGAAAACTTGTTGGATTATATCTAAAACAGGGATTTCCTTTTTAAGATTCTCATCAAAGATTTGATTATCCCCAAGCAAATGTCTTAACACATAATCACTATTATAAAGAATCTCATCTATAACCGTTTTTTCATGATTCATACCATAAAAGCCAAAAATTTCTCTAGCTTCCCGTATTATGTAATCAAATTCATTCATAAGGACAAAGGTGGCCAACTTTTTAGCTTTGGGATTCTTTATAACTGGTAGCTAATAAAACAATCTTTACAAGATAGGATGGGTACGGATAAATTTATTTTCAAGTTTCAGAACTAGTGCTGAAATAGCCTCCGCATAAGTTTTAGTCCTTTTAAGTATAGGAGCATCGTCAAGACTTAAATTTCCTACACAATTGAAAAACTCTTGGATATGTTCTTTTCCCATAACATTCCCTTGCCCCAAAACAAAAGTTTTAGCATCCAGATTGCCAGAGCGTCCATTTTAGGAGTTAGGCCATCATCTGTTTCTGCCATACCAAAATCACTCATGATTGCAAGCAAAAAGATAGATCTGACGAGAAAACGGCGAACGAAAAAGAAGGCGAATAAAACGGCAAATTTTTGTGAAGTGGGGGAGATGAAAACGAGAGGCAAATGGCAAATAGTGTAAATTGCAAGGAGATGAGATTTGTGATTAGGAACCTGATAGATGTTGATGATGTCTCCCCGGCAACGGCGCCAGAAATTCCTTTTGATGTCGCTTGAACTACGTCGGTATTTCCCCAAAGAGGAAGGGATGATGCAGCACAGCTACGGTAGGTATTTCCCTCAGTGATGAGACCAAGGTTATCGAACCAGTAGGATAACCATGCAACACTATGTAAATGGTACCTGCACAAAAAGAACAAATACTTGCAACCCGACGTGTAAGAGGGGTTGTCAATCTCTCCCGGGTAAAAAGATAGATAAATTTGTTCTAGATTGGATAAATAGATCTCGTGAGAACGCGGAATAAAATAAATAATAAAAAATTGCAGCAAGGTATTTTTGGGTTTTTGGATTAATAGATCTGAAAATAAAAGCAAATAAAAATAGATCTCGTAGGCAAATATGATAAGGAAGAGACCCGGGGGCCATAGATTTCACTAGTGGCTTCTCTCTAGAAAAATAGCATACGTCGGGTAAACAAATTACTGTTGGGCAATTGATAGAACTTCAAATAATTATGACGATATCTAGGCAATGATCATTATATAGGCATCACGTCCAAGATTAGTAGACCGACTCCTGCCTGCATCTACTACTATTACTCCACACATCGACCGCTATCCAGCATGCATCTAGTGTATTAAGTTCATGGAAAAATGGAGTAATGCAATAAGAACGATGACATGATGTAGACAAGATCTATTCATGTAGGAATAGACCCCGTCTTGTTATCCTTAATAGCAACGATACATACGTGTCATGTCCCCTTCTGTCACTGGGATTGAGCACCGTAAGATTGAACCCATCACAAATAACCTCTTCCCATGGCAAGAAAAATCGATCTAGTCGGCCTAACTAAACCAAAGATTTGAAGAAGACATACGAGGCTATAAGTAATCATGCATGTAAGAGATCGAAGAATCTCAAATAACTTTCATGGATAAAAATATAGATCTGATCATAAACTCAAAATTCATCGGATCCCAACAAGCACACCGCAAAAAGAGTTACATCAAATAGATCTCCAAGAGACCATTGTGTTGAGAATCAAAAGAGAGAGAGGAAGCCATCTAGCTACTAACTACGGACCCGTAGGTCTACAATGAACTACTCACGCATCATCGGAGAGGCACCAATGAGGATGATGAACCCCTCCGTGATGGTGTCTAGATTGGATCTGTGGTTTCTAGAACTTGCGGCGGCTGGAATTGTGTTTCGTCGACTCCCTTAGGGTTTTTGGATTTTTGGGGTATTTATAGAGCAAAGAGGCGGTGCGGGAGGTGGCCGAGGTGGGCACAACCCACCAGGGCACGCCTGGGCCCCCAGGCGCACCCAGGTGGGTTGTGCTCCCCTTGGAGCCCCCTCTGGTACTTCCTTGGCCCATCGTGTGTCTTCTGGTCCAAAAAAATTCTCCAAAAAGTTTCGCTGCGTTTGGACTTCGTTTGGTATTGATTTTCTGCGAAGTAAAAAACAAGCAAAAAGCAGCAACTGGCACTGGGCACTATGTCAATAGGTTAGTCCCAAAAAATGATATAAAGTTGCTATAAAATGATCGAAAACATCCAAGAATGATAATATAATAGCATGGAACAATAAAAAAATATAGATACGTTGGAGACGTATCATTCACCAATTGAGTACTCGAGAAACTCACTCACGTACTTCTGCATGAGATCAACCCATATCCATGTGTAGCAATATTTTGTCCCTAACGCCTATAGGTCACAATATACACATACATATGTTAATGATCGCAAATTGTGCAAATTAGCAGAATATCGAGGTATTTTCTGTCATATTACCTTTCCAAGGTTACCGCAGATGTAGAACTCTCGCTCTAGATTACTTTGCGTGTGCGACATATGCTTATCAGCAGGGCATCAACAACCGCAAAAAAGCAGCACAGGTGCTCTCGCTCGATTCCTGGCAGCTTCGGCGCCGGTGGCATAGCTGCCGGATCATCGAAGGGACGTCGCGCTGTAGCGGGATGATTCGCCAGACAGGGCTGGCTGCATTGGCCGTGGCGAGCGAATGTCGTGGCCAACGGTGCTAGATGAGAGCTCGACCAAGGCGGCGGAGTCCCAAACTTGCGACACGCCCCACCGACATGGACTCGAACGGGCGGCTCGCGCCGATTCGACAAGCTCCGGTGGGTCCATTGTCACCAAAGCAGCTGACTAGAGGGAGTAGAATTTTATGGAGAATGGAAGTGAATGTATTTGAGAACAAGGGGCTGCCAACACATCTATATATAGGCACAACTTAGTGCTGGTGTTCCGGACGAAGACACGACAGCACAAAGTTAAGTATCTATGGCGTGTTTACAAATCGCACGACAGCAATATACTGCAATTGGTCACGACAACTGGGCCCACATAGTAGTGGCATAGGATGTATTGCCAGCGTCAGCAATAGCAACTTATAGCTGACGTACCAATTTGGCAGACGCCAGCACTATTTGGAAAAAATAGTGCTAGCGTTGATGAAAAATGGCGCGCCACAAACGGAAGTTGTGTCTAGCCGTTTTTCCACTAGTGCCTCCGGGAGGAAGTTCCCCCGGTGGAATCGCTCCGTTGGAGGGCAAAAGTGCTCCTGCCCAAGTTCCGCCTCGAGACGGCGGCGTTCCATCCCGAAAGTCCTACCCTTATTTTTTCTAGGTCAAAAAACCTTATATACCAGAAGATGGGCACCGAAGGTGGGCCGAGGAGCCCACTACCCACCAGGGCGTGCCTGGAGGGGGTGGCATGCCCTGGTGCCTTGTGGGCACCTGGGTGGCCTCCTCCGATAGTTCTTTTCTCGAGTATTTTTTATTTATTACAAAATAATTCTCCGTAAAATTTCAGCTCATTTGGAGATGTGCAGAATAGGTATCTCTGACGTAGCTTTTTCAGGTCCAGAATTCCAGCTGCCGCTATTCTCCCTCTTTGTGTAAACCTTGCATATTATGAGAGAAAAGGCATTAGAATTACTCCACAAATGTCATAATGCATAAAAACACTTTAAATAACAATAGGAAAACATGATGCAAAATGGACCTATCAACCCACGCGTTCTCTCTCTCATCCGGTTTCGGCAGCCTCCGCCGCAAGGCGCATGAACCTCTTCCTCCACGAGCCCATCTCCCGTCCCTTCTTTTCCATCCTGTGCTCTCGTACCAGGCGCTCGGTAGCATGGCGCATGTCTCGGCAGCCGACGTCTCCTACCTACACCATGCTTGTCTTCTTCACGAGGTTGGAAGTGAGGCACTGGCTTACGCTACTCATCATGGCATAGTTCATGATGGTGGTGGCGAAACCACTCGAAGCCTTCATCGACAAGAATGTCATACATAAATACCTCACTTTAGTGTTCACCTTTGTAGAGTTGGCCAGGTCCAATGCAAATTTAGGTTTTAAGTTGTACTACTTGGTTCGGGCTATTGGCAATTTCAGTAATGGCTTTGTTATTTCCTAGCAGCGGCACCCAGCACCTGGAAGAAAGTATTTGACATCACTCAATTTCTAATCCATAACAAGGCAGCGGACATTCGAGGCCTGTGGCAAGGTTACTGATTGGCGAGCCAACAAGAGGAGCATGGCGAGAGCTAGATATGGGCGAAGCAAACTAGCACGGCACGACCGCGCCAACTTAGGAAAGGCTGCATACGAGCAGATCATCACCACCTCTGGGACCTACTTGCTCATCTTCTCCGATTATGGGCAGCTCCCCTACAAGTTCAACAAGAATGTTGACAGATAAATATGTTTTTAAATTGCCACCATGGTACGCTGTACATTGTCGTGCCATGGTCTTCAACCTTGATTATCATCCATGCGGCTTAAATTATCGGGCCTTAATTTGCCTAAAAATTGTCTATTTGTGTTATGCGACTGTACTAGCTTGCTTTTTTTTGAACAAAGAAGGGTTTCCCCTTCCGATTTCCATTAAGGGAAACCAACAACGAGCTACAAGCACCAGTTTTTGACAGAAGACAACAACAAAAGACCTGTTACCACTAAGACCAGAACTAGAAACTAGAAATACTAGAAACTAGAAACCATAACTAGCAACATTGGACGGTAGGAAGCCCATCTACCAGCAGAACGTCACATAATCCAGATACAGGACCTCAGGCCGCATACAGCCTTGAACAGGTTTAAGCATAAGAGTATAAAGTCAACACGACCAAAGATAGCATAACAAAGCAAAGCAACAACAAGGCAGTAGAGCGTGAAGTCAAACTCCAAAGCTTCACAGCCCTAGTCTAGGCACGTTGTATCTCCACCCTTGCATTGCTTTGTAAACTTCACTTGCTACCTGCTCGAGTAGCTTTGATCCTAGCTCCAGTCCCCTTTTGTTTTTGTCCTTTATCTGCAAAATAGACCAAGCCATGTTCCAGTGTGTCATCATGATACGTCTCCAACATATCTATAATTTTTTATTGTTCCATGATATTATATTATCTGTTTTGGATGTTTTATATGCATTAATATGCTATTTTATATTATTTTTGGGACTAACTTATTAACCTAGTGCCCAGTGACAGTTGCTGTTTTTCCTTGTTTTTGGCTTTTACAGAAAATCATACCAAACGGAGTCCAAACGGAATAAAACTTTACGATGATTTTTCTTGGACCAGAAGAAACCTAGGAAGCTTTGGGAGGAGGCCAGAAGACCTACGAGGAGGCCACAAGCACTAGGGGCGCGCCCCCTAGGCTTGTGGGCCCCTCGAAGACCTTCTAACCCTAACTCCACCACTATAAATTCTCAAATATTCCCCTTACGACAGAGGGCACACCAAAAATACTCTTCCGCCACCGCAAGCTTCTGTTCTCGTGAGATCCCATCTTGGGGCCTTTTTCGGCACTCCGTCGAAGGGGGATTCGATCACGGAGGGCCTCTACACCAACCTTGCTGCCCTTCTGATGAAACATGAGTAGTTTAACACGGACCTAAGGGTCCATAGCTAGTTGCTAGATGGCTTCTTCTCTCTCTCTCTTTGATGTTCAATACAATGTTCTCCTCGACGTTCTTTGAGATCTATTCGATGTAATCTTCTTTTAAGGTGCGTTTGTTGAGATCCGATGAATTGTGGATTTATGATAAGATTATCTATGAATATTATTTGAGTCTTCTCCGAACTCTTTTATGCATGATTGAGATAGCTTAGTATTTCTCTCCAATCTATCGATTTGGTTTGGCCTACTAGATTGGTTTTTCTTGCAATGGGAGAGGTGCTTTGTGATGGGTTCAATCTTGCGGTGTCCTCACCCAGTGACAGTAGGGGTAGCGAAGCACGTATTGTATTGTTGCCATTAAGGATAAAAAGATGGGGTTTATATCATATTGCTTGCGTTTATCCCTCTACATCATGTCATCTTGCTTAAGGCGTTACTCTGTTCTTATGAACTTAATACTCTAGATGCAGGCAGGAGTCGGTCGATGTGTGGAGTAATAGTAGTAGATGCAGAATCGTTTCAGTCTACTTGTCATGGACGTGATGCCTATATTCATGATCATTGCCTTAGATATCATTATAACTTTGCGATTTTCTATCAATTGCTCAATAGTAATTTGTTTACCCACCGTATGCTTTATTCAAGAGAGAAGCCTCTAGTGAAACCTATGGCCCCCGGGTCTATTTTCCATTATATATTTTCAGATCTATAAAACCAAAAACCTAAAAATACCTTGCTGCAATTTATTTATATTTACTTTATTTTGCCTTTTACTTATCTTTTATATCTATCTCTATTAGATCTCACTCTTGCAAGTGACCGTGAAGGGATTGACAACCCCTTTTTCGCGTTGAGTGCAAGTGTTTGTTAGTTTGTGTAGGTGCATATATTGGGGACTTGCTTGTGCCTCCTACTGGATTGATACCTTGGTTCTTAACTGAGGGAAATACTTATCTCTACTTTGCTGCATCACCCTTTCCTCTTCAAGGGAAAAATCAACGCAAGGTCAAGAAGTAGCAGGAAGAATTTCTGGAGCCATTGCCGGGGAGGTTCTACATCAAGCCTACCAAGTACCTATCATAAACTTTCATCTCTTGCATTTACATTATTTGCCATTTTCCTCTCGTTTTCCTCTGCCCCACTTCTTAAACATTTTCAGAAAAACACAATTTTTTTTGCCTTTTTATTCGCCTTCTTTTCGTCCGTCTTTTCGTTTGCTTTTGTTTGCTTGTGTGCTAGATTGCTTGCTTTGTCACGATGTCTCAAGAAAACACCAAGTTGTGTGATTTTTCCAACACTAATAATAATGATTTTATTAGTACTCTGATTGCTCCCGTCACTAGTGCGGAATGTTATGAAATTAATGCCGCTTTGTTGAATCTTGGTATGAAAGAACAATTTTCTAGTAGACCTAATGGAGATGCTGCATCCCATCTAAATACTTTTGTTGAGTTGTGTGATATGCAAAAGAAAAAATATGTGGATAATGATATTGTTAAATTGAAGCTATTTCCGCTCTCACAACGAGATCGTGCTAAAACTTGGTTTTCATCTTTGCCTAAAATAGTATTGATTCATGGAATAAGTGTAAAGATGCTTTTATTTCCAAGTATTTTCCTCCCACTAAGACCATCTCCCTTAGGAACGATATAATGAATTTTAAGCAACTTGATCATGAACATGTTGCACAATCTCGGGAGAGGATAAATTCATGATAAGAAATTGCCCTACTCATGGTTTAAGTTTATGGATGATCATACAAATTTTTTATGCCGGATAGAATTTTGCATCTAGAAATCTTTTAGATTCCGCCACGGGAGGTACTTTTATGGAAATAACATTAGGAGAAGCTACTAAACTCCTAGATAATATTATGGCAAATTACTCTCAATGGCATACCGAAAGATCTTCTACTAGTAAAAAAGTGCATGCGATTGAAGAAATTAATACTTTGAGTGGAAAGATGGATGAACTTATGAAATTGATTGCTAGTAAGATTGCTCCTATTGATCCTAATGATATGCCTTCGTCCACCTTGATTGAGAATAATAATGAATCTATGGATGTGAATTTTGTTGGTAGGAAATTTTTTGGTAATAACACGTATAGAGGAAACTTCAACCCTAGGCCATTTCCTAGTAATTCCTCTAATAATTATGGTAATTCCTAAAAAAATTCTTATGGAAATTATATTAAAATACCCTATGATTTTGATAACAATATTAAATATTTCATCAATTCTCAAAATATTTTCAATGCTATGGTTGAAGAAAAATTGCTTAAGATTGATGATTTGGCTACAAACGTTGATAGAATTTCTCATGGGATTGATTCTTTTAAGATTATATTTATTCCACCCAAGATTGATATTAATGAATCTCTGAAAGCTATTAAAATTTCTATTAATGAAAGTAGAGAGAGAACCGCTAGGATGTGTGCTAAGAGAGATTGGCTGGAAAAAGCATGTTCTTCTAGTTTCTGTGATAATAATGATGAAGATCTTAAAGTGATTGGTGTGACTCCTATTGAATCTTTGTTTGATAATATAAAACTTGATAAAGATGGGACTGGAGACGATTCAACTTTAGCTAGAAGGTGTCCCAATAATTTGGTGAGTGAAGATCTTAATGAAAAATTTGATAAAAGTGGGATTGGCGAGGTCAAAACTTTAGGTAGCAATGAATCCACTCTTTTGGATTTCAAGGACTTTAATTATGATAATTTTTCTTTAATAGATTGTATTTACTTGTTGCAATCCATGCTAAATTCACCTCATGCTTATAATCAAAATAATGCTTTTACTAAACATATCGTGGATGCTATGATAAAATCGTTTGAAGAAAAACTTGAGTTGGAAGTTTCAATACCTAGAAAGCTTTATGATGAATGGGAACCTACTATTAAGATTAAGATTAAGATTAAAGATTATGAGTGTAATTCTTTGTGTGATTTGGGTGCTAGCGTTTCCACTATTCCCAAAACTTTTGTGATGTGCTAGGTTTCCAAAATTTTGATGATTGTTCTTTGAATTTGCATCTAGCGGATTCCACTATTAAGAAACCTATGGGAAGGATTAATGATGTTCTTATTGTTGCAAATAGTAATTATGTGCCCGTAGATTTTATTGTGCTTGATATAGATTGCAATCTTACGTGCCCTATTAAACTTGGTAGACCTTTCCTAAGAACGATTGGTGCAATTATTGATATGAAAGAAGAAACATTAGATTTCAATTTCCATTAAGGAAGGGCATGGAACACTTTCCAAGAAAGAAAATTAAGTTACCATATGAATCTATTATGAGGGCTACTTATGGATTTAATACCAAAGATGACAATACCTAGATCTATATAATATGCCTAGCTAGGGGCATAAAACAATAGCGCTTGTTGGGAGGCAACCCAATTTTATTTTGTGATTTTTGTTTTTGCTTCTATTTTTTCAATAAACACACAATATTAATTCTGTAGTAATTGTGTTTTGGTGTTTAAATTAGTGTTTGAGCCAAGCAATACCTTTGGGATGCTTTGGTAGATCGTTGATTTGATTTTGCTGAAAAACAGAAACTTTTGCATCCAGTAACATAATTGTTTTAATTCACTAGAGCCTGGAAAAATTCTGAATTTTTTACACAAGATTTATATATGAATTGCCTCTGTTGTGCGAAATTTTCAGAATTTGGGAGTTACAGAAGTATGACTAATATTCAGGTATTTACAGACTGTTCTGTTTTTGACATATTCTGTTTTCGATGTGTTGTTTGCTTATTTTGATGAATCTATGGGTAGTATCGGGGGGTATGAACCATGGAGAAGTTGGAATATAGTAGATATAACACCATTATAAATTTAGAATGAGTTCACAACAGTACCTAAAGTGGAGATTTGTTTATCATACTAACGGATCTCACGTGTTTTTTGTTGAGTTTTGTGTTGTGAAGTTTTCAAGTTTTGGGTAAAGATTTGATGGACTATGGAATAAGGAGTGGCAAGAGCCTAAGCTTGGGGATGACCAAGGCACCCCAAGATAATATTGAAGGACAACCAAGCATCTAAGCTTGGGGATGCCCCGGAAGGCATCCCCTCTTTCGTCTTCAATCCATCAGTAAATTTACTTGAGGCTATATTTTTATTCACCACATGATATGTGTTTTGCTTGGAGTGTCTTGTATTATATGAGTTTTTTTTAGTTTGCCACAATCTTCCTTGCTGTACACACCTTTTGAGAGGGACACACTTTAATCATGAATTTATTAGGATACTCTATGTGCTTCACTTATATCTTTTGTGCTAGGCAGTTGCTCTAGTACTTCACTTATATCTTTTTAGACACGTCGGTCGTTTTATTTTGTAGAAATTGATGAACTCTCATGCTTCACTTATATTATTTTGAGAGTCTTAAAACAGTATGGCAATTTTCTTAGGTTATGAATTTGGTCCTAATATGATGGGCATCCAAGAGGGATATAATAAAAACTTTCATAAAGAGCATTGAATATATGAGAAGTTTGATTCCTTGCATTTGTTTTGTGATATAAATATGGTGATATTAGAGTCACGCTAGACAGTAATTGTGGATTGGTATAAATACTTGTGTTAAAGTTTGTGATTCCCGAAGCATGCACGTATGGTCTATCGTTATGCGATGAAGTTAGGGCATGATTTATTTTTGATTGTCTTCCTTATGAGTGGCGGTCGAGGACGAGCAATGGTATTTTCCTACCAATCTATCCACCTAGGAGCATGCGTATGAGTACTTTGCTTTGATGGCTAATAAATTTTTGCAATAAGTATGCGAGTTCTTTATGACTAATGTTGAGTCCACGGATTATACTGTTGGGAACGAAGCATGCAATTTCAAAAAATTTCTACGCTCACGCAAGATCTATCTAGGAGATGCATAGCAACGAGAGGGGGAGAGTGTGTCCACGTACCCTCGTAGACCAAAAGCAGAAGCGTTAGCTTAACGCGGTTGATGTAGTCGAACGTCTTCTCGATTCAACCGATCAAGCACCGAACGTACGGCACCTCCGAGTTCTGCACACGTTCAGCTTGATGACGTCCCTCGAACTCTTGATCCAGCAAAGTGTCGAGGGAGAGTTTTGTCAGCACGACGGTGTGGTGACGGTGATGGTGAAGTGATCCGCGCAGGGCTTCGCCTAAGCACTACGGCTAAGAACAATTGGTGTGTCCTTGGAGGCTCCCCCCGCCTCCGTATATAAAGGAGGGAGAGGGGAGGAGGCCGGCCTAGGCGCGCCCCAAGTGGGAGGAGTCCCACTTGGGCTCCTTGTAGGATTCGCCCCCCCTTTCCTTTTACCGGAGGGGGAAAGGGGGAAAGAGAGAGAGAGGGAGAAGGAAAGGGGGGCGCAACCCCCTCTCCTAATCCTATTCGGCCTCCTTCCCTGTGGGGGGCGCGCCACCCCTTTGTGGGCTGGTGTGCCTCCCTCCTATGGCCATATGGCCCATATCTTCCCCCGGGGGGTTCCGGTAACCCCCCCGGTATTCCGATACGTACCCGATACATTCTGAAACACTTCCGGTGTCCGAATACTATCGTCCAATATATCAATCTTTACCTCTCGACCATTTCGAGAGTCCTCGTCATGTTGGTGATCTCATCCGGGACTCCGAACAATCTTCGGTCACCAAAACACATAACTCATAATACAAATCGTCATCGAACGTTAAGCGTGCGGACCCTACGGGTTCGAGAACTATGTAGACATGACCGAGACACATCTCCGGTCAATAACCAACAGCGGAACCTGGATGCTCATATTGGTTCCTACATATTCTACGAAGATCTTTATCGGTCAAACCGCAATGACAACATACGTCATTCCCTTTGTCATCGGTATGTTACTTGCCTGAGATTCGATCGTCGGTATCTCCATACCTAGTTCAATCTCGTTATCGGCAAGTCTCTTTACTCATTCCGTAATGCATCATCCAGTAACTAACTCATTAGTCACATTGCTTGCAAGGCTTATCATGATGTGCATTACCGAGAGGGCCCAGAGATACCTCTCTGATACTCGGAGTGACAAATCCTAATCTCGATCTATGCCAACCCAACAAACACCTTCGGAGACACCTGTAGAGCATCTTTATAATCACCCAGTTACGTTGTGACATTTGATAGCACACAAGGTGTTCCTCCGGTATTCGGGAGTTGCATAATCTCATAGTCAAAGGAATATGTATAAGTCATGAAGAAAGCAATAGCAATAAAACTTAACGATCATTATGCTAAGCTAATGGATGGGTCTTGTCCATCACATCATTCTCCTAATGATGTGATCCCGTTCATCAAATGACAACACATGTCTATGGTTAGGAAACTTAACCATCTTTGATCAACGAGCTAGTCTAGTAGAGGTTTACTAGGGACTCAGTGTTTTGTCTATGTATTCACACATGTATCAAGTTTCCGGTTAATACAATTCTAGCATGAATAATAAACATTTATCATGATATAAGGAAATATAAATAACAACTTTATTATTGCCTCTAGGGCATATTTCCTTTAGTCTCCCACTTGCACTAGAGTCAATAATCTAGTTCACATCGCCATGTGATTTAACACCAATAGTTCACATCTTTATGTGATTAACACCCATAGTTCACATCGCCATGTGACCAACACCCAAAGGGTTTACTAGAGTCAATAATCTAGTTCACATCGCTATGTGATTAACACCCAAAGAGTACTAAGGTGTGATCATGTTTTGCTTGTGAGAGAAGTTTAGTCAACGGGTCTGCCACATTCAGATCCATATGTATTTTGCATATTTCTATGTCTACAATGCTCTACATGGAGCTACGCTAGCTAATTGCTCCCACGTTCAATATGTATCTAGATTGAGACTTAGAGTCATCTAGATCAGTGTCAAAGCTTGCATCGACGTAACTCTTTACGACGAACTCTTCATCACCTCCATAACCGAGAAACATTTCCTTAGTCCTCTAAGGATAATTTTGTCTGCTGTCTAGTGATCTACTCCTGGATCACTATTGTACCCCCTTGACAAACTCATGGCAAGGTACACAACAGGTTTGGTACACAGCATGGCATACTTTATAGAACCTATGGCTGAGGCATAGGGAATGACTTTCATTCTCTCTCTATCTTCTGCCGTGGTCATGCTTTGAGTCTTACTCAACTTTATACCTTGAATACAGGCAAGAACTCTTTCTTTGACTGATCCTTTTTGAACTCCTTCAAAGCTTTGTCAAGGTATGTGCTTTGTGAAAGTCCTATTAAGCGTCTCGATCTATCCCTATAGATCTTGATGCTCAATACTTAAGCAGCTTCACCGAGGTCTTTTTATTGAAAAATTCTTATTCAAGTATCCTTTTATGCTATCCAGAAATTCTATATCATTTCCAATCAGCAATATGTTATCCACATATAATATCAGAAATGCTACATAGCTCCTACTCACTTTCTTGTAAATACAGGCTTCACCATAAGTCTGTATAAAACCATATGCTTTGATCACACTATCAAAGCGTATATTCCAACTCCGAGATGCTTGCACCAGTCCATAAATGGATCGCTGGAGCTTACACACTTTGTTAGCACCTTTAGGATCGACAAAACCTTCTGGTTGCATCATATACAACTCTTCTTTAAGAAATCCATTAAGGAATGCAGTTTTGACGTCCATTTGCTAGATTTCATAATCATAAAATGCGGCAATTGTTAACATGATTCGGATAGACTTAGGCATCGCTACGGGTGAGAAGGTCTCATCGTACTCAACTCCTTGAACTTATCGAAAACCTTTTGCAACAAGTCGAGCTTTGTAGACAGTAACATTACCATCAGCGTCAGTCTTCTTCTTGAAGATCCATTTATTCTCTATGGCTTGCCGATCATCGGGCAAGTCAACCAAAGTCCACACTTTGTTCTCATACATGGATCCCATCTCAGATTTCATGGCCTCAAGCCATTTCATGGAATCTGGGCTCATCATCGCTTCCTCATAGTTCATAGGTTCGTCATGGTCTAGTAATATGACTTCCAAAACAGGATTACCGTACCACTCTGGTGCGGAACGTACTCTGGTTGACCTACGAGGTTCTGTAGAAACTTGATCTGAAGTTTCATGATCATCATCATTAGCTTCCTTACTAATTGGTGTAGGCATCACAGGAACAGATTTCTGTGATGAGCTACTTTCCAAATTGAGAGGAGGTACAATTACCTCATCAAGTTCTACTTTCCTCCCACTCACTTCTTTCGAGAGAAACTCCTTCTCTAGAAAGGATCCATTCTTAGTAACAAATATCTTGCCTTCGGATCTGTGATAGAAGGTGTACCCAACAGTCTCTTTTGGGTATCCTATGAAGACGCACTTCTCCGATTTGGGGTCGAGCTTATCAGGCTGAAGCTTTTTCACATAAGCATCGCAACCCCAAACTTTAAGAAATGACAGCTTAGGTTTCTTGCCAAACCACAGTTAATACGGTGTCGTCTCAACGGATTTAGATGGTGCCCTATTTAACATGAATGCAGCTGTCTCTAATGCATAACCCCAAAACAATAGTGGTAAATCGGTAAGAGACATCATATATCGCACCATATCTAATAAAGTACGGTTACGACGTTCGGATACACCATTACACTGTGGTGTTCTAGGTGGCTTGAGTTGTGAAACTATTCCACATTGTTTTAAATGAAGGCCAAACTCGTAACTCAAATATTCGCCTCCGCGATCAGATCGTAGAAACTTTATTTTCTTGTTACAATGATTTTCCACTTCACTCTGAAATTCTTTGAACTTTTCAAATGTTTCAGACTTGTGTTTCATTAAGTTGATATACCCATATCTACTCAAATCATCTGTGAAGGTCAGAAAATAGCGATACCCACAGCGAGCCTCAACACTCATCGGACCGCATACATCAGTATGTATTATTTCCAATAAGTCATTAGCTCGCTCCATTGTTCCTGAGAACGGAGTTTTAGTCATAAGTGTATGACCATAGAAGGTTTTATTCATGTAAACAGAACAACAATTATTCTCTGACTTAAATGAATAACCGTATCGCAATTGTCGGGGACGAATCCGCGATCACCTATGGGACCCAGGGAAGGACCCCTTTACGTTCGGTAGGGAGAGACGGTCGCACGAAGAGCAAATCTAGCGAAGAACACGACAGTGCACGAGAGAGATTTACCCAGGTTCGGGCCGCACGGATGCGTAAAACCCTACTCCTGCTTTTTGGTTTATTATCTGTATGATTGTTCTAGCTCCAGGAGCGCTACAGTACCGAGTAGCTGCGTACAATACTGGAGTTCTCCATCTCCCAGTTCCTCTCCTTCTCTCCATGTTGCCTATGGGCCTCCTTTTATACGCACAAAGGGGTCACCAACAGGTGGCAAACAGTAAAGGTAGAGGTGGAAAGTTGCCACAGTAAGGCCACTATTACCAGGATGACATGTCCTACCTACCACTGACGGCAGGGGACAAGGGCATTAAATGCCCATGCCTTTGCTGTCCACATACATGTACCCGGACGTCTTGGACGTGGGAAAAGCCTATCCCACCTGCTCCTGCACCGCTAACTACAGTGCACCGCCGTCTATACAGTGCCCTGCCACGCACGGTTGGAAGGACCCAGAGCGCCACGCTGGCAGAGGCACCGGAGCAGCATAGTAGCACAGTGGTACAGTAACGCTTGCCGCGGCAAGACCTTGCCGCACCTGACAGCTTGCCGCAACCCATAGTTTGCCGCGCAAGCTAACTTGCCGGGGCAAGTACCTTGCCGCAGCCGCTATCTTGCCGCAGCCAATACCTTGCCGCAGCCAATGACTTGCCGGGGCAAGTACCTTGCCGCGGCAAGTACTCTGCTACAGCAATGCCCAGGCTGGGCCTCAGCTGTCCCTCCCGGCAAGCTCCTCTTGCCGGGGCCTTAACTCTTGCTTTGTATACTTTGTTCTTGAATGGCTTAATAATCTTGAGCTTCTCTCTGGCTGTCCTCCCGCAAGCCTGGTCGCGGGATGCTACTACTGCCCGTGCACAAGTACTGGGTACTAGGGTACCCCTATTCTAGTACACCGACAGGAGCCCCCGGGCCTGGGCCACACAATGTGCCGGGCGTTGTTGGGCCAGGCCCAAACAGTGCACGGGCACGCGTGGCTGGGATAAGCCGAAACGTCCCTATGCTGTTTAATTGCACGCTCTCCCACGCGTCGCGCGTTGAATGCGGAGCGTGGGAAGCGTGCGCAGCTATCTCGAATGACGAAGGGGCGGATGGTTCCGCATCTTTCCCCATAAAAGGAGGGACCTGCAGAAGCACTCACACACCCCTCTCACCATTCTCGATCTCCAAATCTCCGCCTTCTTCTTCCTCCGCTCTAAAACAAAGCGGTTTCCCAATCCTCCGCCACCGCGCGCGTCTGCATCTCCCTCGGTCCTCAGCTCCGCCTTCGCCATGCCTCCCAAAGGAGAAAAGGGGAAGACGGGGAAGCCCTCAAGGACGGAGACCCAGGCGCAGTTGAAGAGGCAGAAGTACGCGCTCTTCGCTCCGACGCTCACGGGGGCGGATCTGAAGGCCAAGTTCCAAGGCATGTGGGCCGCGAGGACCAAGGCGCATCCGGCCACCCGCGTTCGCCCAGCCACCGACGAGAGCGAAGTGAGCAAGTACCCCTTCTTCGCTTGCTACTTTTGGTGTGGGCTCTGCCTACCGTACTCGGATTTCTTTAGCGACGTCATGTACACCTTCAACCTCCGTCTGCTGGATCTCACACCGAATGCCGTATCCACCATGGCAATATTTGCGCATCTGTGCGAGAACTTCGTCGGCGTCGCACCCAACACTGCGCTGTTCAGGCATTACTTCACTCCCCGTGCTGAAAAGGGGGAGCCTCTCACTGTTGGCGTCTCGTTCGTTTCAAGATTGGGCGCCAAGGAGCATTATCTGAAGGGGGATCTCCGCCCAAGATGGGGAGAAATCCGGTCTGAATGGTGTTGGATCATTGACGACGAGCCGCCACCATACTGTGCGCTTCGCAAGACCCCAGCAGCGCGTGGCACAGACTGGAGCGATCTGGATCCCCAGGACAAAAAGCTGGAGATTGCCGCTACCAGGATCATACGGCTCAGGGAGGCCGGGCTCACTATAGGGATGGTTGGCGCAGACTTCCTCCGCCACCGCATTGCTCCTCTGCAGCAGAGAGGAAGGCCGGCCTGTGATTGGAAGAACCCAGCCGATATCATGCGGCTGCGCCCTGGACTGATCAACAACTTCACAGTTCTGCAGCACGACTTTTTCATGCGAGAACTGTTCAAGCAAGAGACAGATCCAGAGAAGCGCGACAAGGCGTTCACGCTGCCGAAGCACATCGTGCCCCTTTGCAACAACTCCGCATTGAGTGCAATCATCGCTATGATGCCGCTCTGCAATGCGCACAGCGTTGAAGCAACTTGGGACGTGCCGCTCGAAGAAGACGTGCGGCGATTCTTTGACTCCACGGTCGAAAAGCAGGTTCGGGAGGAGGAGTGGCTCGTCCGCAACACCACTGAGCAAGAAATAGAATTCATTGCTCGAAGAGTGGAGGAGGACAGGCTCGCCAGGGAAGCTGGCGATTTTGGTTATACTTTGGCGGAGCTCGACAAGGCACAAAAGGAGATCCTTGCCGAGCAGGGGATGCTTGCCGGGAAGGGCAAGCTCGCCGCACCCGGCAAGGATGTCGGGCCAAGCCAGCCTGCCGACGAGTCAGGCAGCTCGGAGGATGAGGGCTCCTCTTCCGAGGAGGGCACCAAAAGCCCACCGCAGTCAGAGTCCCCAGCCCCTCTGAGGAGGAAACGCCTTCGCAGGCTTGGCAAAGTGGCTGAGCGGCAAGAAGTTCAACAACCGCCGGAGCGCCGTTCGACGCGCTCGACCGCGGCAAGGGCTGGTGCTGCGGGAGCGTCTCACGCGGCCCCGACAACTGGAGCTGGGTCATCAAAGACCGCAGCTACTACCCCCGCCAAGCAGCCAAGGAGTCCAGCTCCCCCTCCTCCCCCTCCTCACACGGAGGCGGACTTTGACTTTTCCGCTCTCAGCGAAGAGGACGACGAGGAAGAGTAAGTTCTCTTGCCGCGACCCTCAATCTTTGTAAGGTTTTGTTTCTGTCCTCACTTGTCGCGCTCCGGCCTTGCTTCCGCAGGGAGGAAACCTTGGCGGAGAGGACAAGGAAGAGAGCTAAGGTCTCGATGAGCAAGACCGTGGTGGTCGTCGAAGATGAGCCCACGGCAACCACCGGGAGAGCGTCTGAGACCATGCCGACCAGCTTGGAGCCCAGCCCTCGTCGCAGCCCCCAGCGCAGCCCCCAGTGTAAGTATTTCAAATACCTTTCGCTGGCGGTCGCTGAGGAACAAGCATTTTGTCACTGACATCTTTGGGCGTGTAGGAGAGGAGCAGCAAGTGGAGCCATCTGAAGGTGCTTCAGAAGTACCACCCCCCTCGACCACACCGCCAAGGAGAAGATCTCCGGTAAGGGCTCCCACTAGCGAACCGAGCCACGAAGAGGAGCCGGCAAGCGCCGAAGTGCCAAGCACCAGCGCTGGCGACCCCACCCCAATGACAAACGTTGACGGGGGAGGGGAGCCCACCGCTCCTGAGCTCAACACGGGTAAACCCACTTGCCGCAAAACTCTTTCTGCTTTCTTTCTTTTGTCTTCTTGAATTTCTTCCTGAAGCTCTTTTTGCCTTACTTCTCGGGTTGGCAGAGCCCTCCTCGGTGGAGCCAATGAACATTGACTCTTCTGCCGAGGAGAACACCACAGGGGCCGTCGACGACGAGGCCGCCAAGGCCGCCGCTGCCAAGGCCGACAAGCTGGCAGCCGACAAGCTTGCCGACGAAGAAACTGCCAATGCTGCCGAAGAGGCCGGCAAGGCCGCCGAGGATAATACCGCCAAGGCGCCCACCGATGGAGCCGCCAAGGCTGCTAAAGCTGAGGCCGCCCAGAAGGCTGCTGAGAAGGCCGGCGAGGGAGCCGGTGGTCGTACTGACGGCCCTGCGGCCACAGGAGCACCAGGCGCTACTCCGACCACGGGTCCCTCAACCACTGACGAGGCGGCAGCGCCCAACTCGCCTCTGCCAAGCAAATACATCCGGGTCGGCGAGAACGTCTACGTCAGCCTCCCCTGGACGGTGGGCTCCAGAGCGTCAACCGAGGAGGATGTTGTGGACGAGGAGATCCTTGCCGCTGCCGGGCTCCAGCTTGTGGATGCGCCAGGCGCCAGCAGCAGCAACACGTCTGAAGAGGAGCAACTGCTCCAAAAGCTGCTGAATCTTCATCGCGCCCGACGGGAGAAGCTAGCTTCCAGGGAGGCGCTCATCGAGAAGGCCGAAGCTGACATGTTGAGGCGCGCGGAGATCTTGGCGGACGTCCGCGCGCGATCCCTTAATGCGTTAGAGGTCAAGCGGGCACTGCTGGCCGAAGAACGGCAGGCCCTCCTTCTGATGAAGCAAGACATTGAACAAAAACAGGAGGAGACCGCCAAGGAGTTGTCTGCTCAGGCCGGTGATCTGAACCAGCGGAAAGTGGACCTTGATGCCCACGAAGAAGAACTTGCCGAGCGCAAGAGGAAACTTGCCGAAACCCTCCGACAGAAAGACGAGGAGGTGGCAAGACTTGTCGCAGAGCGGACCCAGGGGCAGGCACAAAAACACCAGAAGGAAATCGAAGCCTTGGCCCAAGAGTACGCCGGCAAGTTAGTGGAGGCCACCAACGCTGTCGCTGCTGCAGAAGTGAACAGGAAGGAAACGGAGGAGAAAGTGGCAAGACTAGAGGCCACCCTCAAGGCAAACGGTGACAAGCTCTCAACGCTTGAAAGTGAGAGGGCAAAGGTGACCCACACTTTGGCGGAGATGCAAGTTACCATAGCCAAGAAGAACAATCTGCTTGCCGCAGCCAATGACTCCAGAGCAGACCTGAAGCTGAAGCTGACCACGCTGAAGGAGACGCTCGACACCACCAGAAAGCGCGAAGGGCTTCTAATGACAGAGCTCCAGAAGGAAAAGGGTCTGCTTCAAGACGCTATTGCAACCCACAAGAAGTTCAGGGATAACGTGGGGATCTTCACAGACAGGCTTGCCAGCGCCGCCGAGGACATCGACAAGGAGCTGACTGCCCTGAAGGTGCCGGACTTCGGGTACTCCACCGACAAGAACACGCAAACTAGCGTCAAGCTAGCCGAGTTCTTCGACGGAGTAGTAGAAGCACTCCAACAGCTCCAAGTCAATCCACAAGGCTCAACTGGCCGAGAGTCACCAGGCTTTGCCGGAGTTCTCCGGAGGTTGTTGGTGAAGATAGCATACAGAAACCCGGGCGTCGACTTCAGCAACATCTTCAAAAGCTTGCTGAAGGGATACGACCCCGCGCCACTAGAGGCCCTTGTCGCGCCCATCGTGGAGAGGGTGGACCAAATCCAGAGAGTCGAAGGCGAGCACCGCAATTAGAGAGCCCATTCTTCTCCCTCCTTGCCGCCGCTAGACATGTTAAAGAACAATCTGTTTAAGCCGCGGCAACTTATCTTGTAATATAACTTGCAATATTTTGAAGTTAATGCATGTCATCTCCCTTGAGCAATTTCTTTCTTTGTGTGTACTTGCCCTACGCTTATAGGGAACTTGCCGGTGCGCGCACCATCGCCGCGAGCGCTGGGTGCGGGACTCCAGCAGCCTGCTGGCGGTGCCGCTGCCGGCAAGCAACCTTGTCGCGCTCAGTGCAGCCACTTAGGTTGTTGAGCGGACTCGAAACAAGGTAAGGGTGCGACCGATTACGCTTAGGTTCCGTCTCGCACAGGTTTTCCATACAAAGAGTAGTATCGTTCAAGGAAAATACCCTTGAAAATAAAAAAGAATTTGATTATTCAAACTTTGGCACTTAGCTTTGTCGCTGATCTCTCCGTGGCAAGGTCTTGTCACTGCTTGCCACTGCCTTCTTCCCGGCAAGGCAAAGTTTCTTTGAACGACGCCTGGTCCACACCTGGTCCATATCATTATCCCACCCCCCGGCAAACTTGTGCACGAGGGAAGCTTCTGTCTCTTTGAGAAAAAGAAAGAAGAGAAAATAAAGATATAGGAGCTTGGCGGCTCGTTAATGCTTACCGGGGAGGCTGTACTGCACAGTATGTCAGATAACCATGCAAAATAAAAGTAAACATGAAATCATCAAAAACTGCGAAATATAAAAGCTTTATTTATGCACAGGGTCTGCGCCTGGCTTTGTACAAAGGATTACATGCAACAGCGGCAATACTTGTACAAAAGGTGGTTGCCGGGGAAGGGCCCGGCAACCGCGCCTTATGGAAAAAGCTTACGAAGATGCTCAATGTTCCAGGAATTGATCACTGGAATGCCATCCTCGGTCTCCAGGCGGACAGCGCCGGGCCTGGTGACTCGTTTCACCCGATAAGGGCCTTCCCACTTCGGCGTCAACTTGTTTGAATTCTTGGCCGACTGAACGCGCCGAAGAACAAGGTCGCCTTCCTCGAGACTTCTGGCATTAACTTTGCGGCTATGGTAGCGACGCAAAGCTTGCTGGTAGCGAGCAGCTCTCACAGCAGCCTGAAGACGATCCTCCTCGAGGAGCACAGCGTCATCTTGCCGCCGTTGCTCTTGCTCAAGCTCATCGTAAGCGAGCACTCGAGGTGACCCGTATACGAGTTCCGTGGGGAGAACTGCCTCTGCTCCATAAACTAGAGCAAAAGGCGTCTGGCCAGTAGCTCGATTTGGCGTCGTCCTGATCGACCAAAGAACCACTGGCAGCTCCTCGATCCAGTTCTTGCCGCACTTGCGCAGCCTGTCGAAAGTTCTCGTCTTGAGCCCACGCAGCACTTCAGCATTTGCCCTTTCAGCTTGACCATTGCTTCGCGGGTGAGCAACAGAAGCGAAACAGACCTTGGCGCCAAGGTCTTCGACATACTGCATGAAGGCGTGGCTCGTGAACTGGGTACCGTTGTCGGTGATGATCCTGTTAGGAACACCAAAGCGACAAACAATTCCCTTGAAGAACTTGATGGCTGATTGTGCTGTCACCTTCCTCACTGCTTCCACTTCTGGCCACTTCGTAAACTTGTCGATGGCCACATACAAGTACTCGAAGCCCCCGGTGGCACGGGGAAAGGGGCCGAGGATGTCGAGCCCCCAGACCAAAAATGGCCAGGAGAGAGGGATTGTCTGGAGAGCTTGAGCTGGCTGATGAATCTGCTTGGAATGAAACTGGCACGCTTCACACTTGGTTACTAGTGCAGTTGCATCCTGGAGGGTGGTGGGCCAAAAGAAACCTTGCCGGAAAGCCTTTCCAGCAAGGGCTCTTGACCCTATGTGGTGACCACATATGCCTCCATGAATCTCCGCCAACAGCTCCTGTCCTTCTTCCCGGGGAATACACTTCAATTTCACACCGTTTGGTCTTTTTCTGCACAGCATGTCATCGACAAATTGATACATATTGGACCGTCGGGCTACTTTCTCCGCTTCTTCCTGCTCTTCGGGAAGTTCTCCTGTCTGAAGGAAACGGACGATCTGCTGCGCCCACGCTGGAGCCTGTGGCTCGACAACGAGGACTAAAGGCATTTCTTCTGCTGCGGGAACATCAGGCCCTACGGCAAGAGCTCGTCGCTCTACCAGAGCCGGCCGTTCCCCGATGAGCTTGGCGGGAACAGCCGCTTCAACGACAAGAGCCTGCGGCCCTGCTGGAGCGTGCTATCCTTCAACAAGCTCGTCGGGAGCGGTTGCTTCAACGACGGAAGCCCAAGTCCTCGTCGGAGCATCTTGCTCCTCAGCGCTTCGATCAGGAGCGCCTGCTTCAACGACAAGGACCCGAAGTCTTGTCGGAGCAAGTTGCCCCTTTGCCTCTTGCCTAGGAGCACCCACTTCAACGACAAGAGCGTGAGGCCTTGTCGGAGGAAGTTGCCCCTCTGCATCTTTGGCGCTGGCTTTGGCAGCCTTCTTGCTGGCGGCTTCGGGGAGCTCTGCCGGGAAGTAGTCGCCAGAAGCCAACTTCCTCTTCCTGCCTTGCCCTACTGATGGCGTCACGGTTGGCTGAGTTAGTTGGAGCACAAAAGTGCCTGGTTCCACAGGCAATTTGAGTGCGGCGCGCTTTGACAAACCATCGGCAATGTCATTTTCAGCACGTGGGACGTGCTCCATTTGTAGGCCGTCAAAGCGTTCCTCCAACTTCCTCACCTCATCTACATAAGCTTCCATCAATGGGCATTGGTAGTTCTTGTTCACTTGCCTGACGACAAGCTGCGAATCTCCCCTGACAATAAGCTTCTTGATCCCAAGGTCTGCCGCGATCCTGAGACCGGCAAGCAACCCCTCATATTCTGCAGTATTGTTCGTCGCCTGTTCCTTGGGAAAGTGCATTTGGACCACGTACTTGAGGTGCTCTCCGGTGGGTGCGACAAGCAGTACACCAGCACCGGCGCCTTGCAGTGAAAAGGCACCATCAAAGTACATAAGCCACTCTTTGCTTGTCTCCTTGCCGGGGAGAGTCGTCTCTGGGATTTCTTCGTCTGGCGTTGGTGTCCATTCTGCGACAAACTCTGCCAAAACTCGGCTCTGTATGGTTGATGTACTCTCAAACTTGAGACCAAAGCTCGACAACTCCAACGCCCACTCGACAATCCTGCCTGTCGCTTCTGGATTTTGCAAAATCCTTTTCAGCGGGAAGCGAGTGACGACGGTAACTTCATGTGCTTGAAAGTAATGGCGCAGCTTTCTCGAGGCCATGAGAAGGCCGAAAAGCAGCTTCTGCACACCAGCATACCTTGACCTAGCTCCCTGCAGAAGAGAGCTCACAAAGTAGACCGGGCGCTGCACCATTTTCTTCTTTTGTATCACTTCGCCTGACTGCGCAGACGAATCCTTGTCGGCAGCAAAACTTGTCGGGGGAGCCCCCAGCTTGTCGCTGGTCGTGCTTGCCGCAGTTACTGCCTCCTCATCCACCTCTCTCTCCGCTACCAGCGCAGCACTAACCACTTGATTGGTTGCCGCTAGATACAGCAACAACTTCTCTTGTGGTTTAGGTGCGAAAAGTATTGGAGGAGAGGAGAGGTATCTCTTCAAGTCTTGCAGCGCTGCCTCCGCCTCCGGAGTCCATTTCAATGGACCTGCCTTTTTTAAGATTTTGAAAAATGGCAGGGCGCGCTCAGCTGACTTGGAGATAAACCTACTGAGGGTAGCAACACAGCCGGCAAGTCGTCGTACATCCTTGACGCGCTTCGGTGCTTCAATTTGCTCAATGGCTTTGATCTTGTCAGGATTGGCTTCAATTCCACGTTGAGACACAAAGAACCCGAGAAGCTTGCCGGAGGGAACTCCAAACACGCACTTCTCGGGGTTGAGCTTCAGGTTGATCTTGCGCAGATTTACAAAAGTTTCTTCTAGATCTTGAACCAAAGTAGCCCTGTCTTTGCTTTTGACCACTATATCATCCATATAGGCTTCCACATTTCTGTGCAGCCGAGGCTCAAAAGCAATCTGGACGGCTCTTGCAAATGTCGAACCAGCATTTTTCAAACCAAATGGCATACGTACGAAACAGTATGTGCCACAGGGTGTGATAAATGCGGTCTTTTCCTCATGTTCCTCAGCCATGAAGATTTGATGATACCCTGAATATGCGTCAAGAAATGAAAGCAAATCACATCCTGCCGTGGAGTCAACAATCTGGTCTATGCGGGGCAAAGGAAATGGGTCTTTGGGACAAGCTTTATTGACATCAGTGAAATCAATACAAAGCCTCCATTTTCCATTCGCTTTGCGCACGACAACAGGATTGGCCAACCACGTAGGATGGAGCACTCCTCTGACGAGGCCTGCTGCTTCCAACTTCTTGATTTCTTCCGCAATAAACTCTTGCCGCTCCACAGCTTGCTTTCTGGCTTTCTGTTTGACGGGCCTCGCGTGGGGACAAACGGCAAGGTGGTGCTCAATTACTTTCCTGGGAACACCGGGGATGTCGGACGGTTGCCATGCAAATACGTCGACATTCGCCCGCAGGAAAGCAACGAGCGCGTTTTCCTATTTGTTGTCAAGTGTGGCACTGATGGTGAAGGAACCACCAGTGCCGTCCTCCTTGGCGGGCACCTTCTTTGTCGCCGGCGGAGCGGCTTTGTTCTTCTTGCACTTGCCGGTGGAGCTCTCTGGTGCGTCCTCGACGGCAGCGCAGCACTCCGAAGAGGTGCGCTTGCCGGAGTGGGCACAGGAGCTCTTGCCGGACTTCCTCTTGTTCTCCCCCCCGAGAGCTTCAGCGGCAAGTGCCTTGGCGGCAGTTGCGGCAGCTGCTTCCCGGTAGATCTTGTCGGCGCAAATAAGCGCATCCTTCTTGTCGCAGGGAACTGTGATAACACCTACTGGACCTGTCATCTTCAACACGTTGTAGGCATAATGAGAGGCTGCCATGAACTTGGCGAGCGCTGGACGGCCAAGTATCCCATTATAAGGCAATGGAATATCGGCAACATCAAAGGTGACCTTCTTGGTCCGGTAGTTCAGCTCGCCGCCAAATGTCACTGGCAGCGTGATCTTCCCTTTCGGCTTGCTCCTTCCTGGATTGACTCCTTGGAAAGTACCAGTTTCCTCAAGCTCGCCGTCAGAGATTTGAAGTTTCCGGAGCACAGCGGGCGAAATCAGATTCAAGCCGGCCCCACCGTCAGCTAACATCTTCGTGACCTTGAGGTTGCAGATCGTTGGTGAAACCAACATCGGCAAGCACCCGACCGCCGTTGTGCGGTCAGGGTGGTCCTCAATGTCAAAGACGATAGGCGTGTCGGACCACTTCAGAAGCTTTCTGGCGTCAACAGATGGTTCCGCCGCATTGATCTCTCGCGCCCACTGTTTAAGTTGGCGGTGAGAAGAATGCAACGAAGCACCACCGTCAACACACAAGACTTCTGCGGCTTTCTGAAATTCGTGCTCACTGGATTCTTCATCATCTAGATCATCATCATCATCATCTTTGTCGCGGCCACGAGGAGGCCTGTCTCTCTGCTGCTGCTTGGCCTTGCCGCGACGCCCTCCTCGGGCAGTGCGCTTCTTGCCGGACCCGCCAGCACCTTCTGGGGCCTTCTCCTTGTCGCGCCTCTCATACTCAGCTTTCTGCTGTTCGACAAGCTGCTCGACTCGTCGACAGTTCTGGAGATCGTGTCCCTTGGTGCGGTGGATCTTGCAATATTGCTTGTCGGAGCCGTCCTGCTTGTCGGCACCCGCCAAGGCCTGAAAGTTGGCGCACGCGGCAATCTCCTTGCCAGAGCCCTCGACTTTGGCCTTGTCGGCGCTGCCGTTGCCGCTGGACTGCTCGACGGCAAGCACAGCTTTGCCCTTTTTCTTCCTGTTGTTCCGCCACCGGCCCTTCTTTGCCGGGGCGGTACCTTCGCTGTCAGAGCTCCCCCCTGCGCCAACACCTTCACCGGGAAGTTTCCTTCCCTCTTCAGCGCGCGCACACTTGTCGGCGAGAGCATATAGCTGGCCAATGTCTCTGACCTTGGTCATCGCCATTTCCTCCCGCATCTTGCGGTTATGCACGTTCTGATGGAACGCGCTAATAACCGCAGCGGGGTGAACATCTGGGATGTTGTACTGTACGCGGCTGAACCTTTGAATGTATTTGCGCAGGGGCTCTCCTTCCTTCTGGGGGATGAGATGAAGATCACTCTCCTGGCCATGAGGTTGATGACCGCCAGTAAAGGCACCAACAAACTAATGGCACAGGTCCGCCCATGAAGAAATGGAGTTCTCCGGCAAGTGCATGAGCCATGAGACGACGTTGCGCTTTAACACGAGCGGGAAGTAGTTAGCAAGAATCTTGTCGTCTCGTCCCCCGGCAGCTTGCACCGCAATGGTGTAAATGCTGAGGAACTCCGACGGGTGTGTCTTGCCATCATACTTCTCCGGCACGTCAGGCTTGAAAGCCTTGCGATTGGGCCACTGGACCTGCCGCAGCTCACGGGTGAACACTAGAAAACTTACCGCGTACGGCAAGTCGCCAGGATCCCCTGGCGCATGCATGTCAACAGCGGGCCCTGCGCGTCTGTCGGACTGACGATGCGCTTCTCTCCTTCACTCGATAGTGGTACGAGCGTCTTCTCCTCTGCGTTCCTGAAGAACGAGGCGCTGGTCACGACGAGCTCGCGGGTCAGACGACGTCGTGGAATCATCGCCACGGGCGTCGTTTCGACGTGTCGGCGACCGAGGCCGTCTGGGTGGGGAGTGTACGGTTGTTGCCCCCTCGCCGTTCTTGTTGGTGACAGCATTGTCACCAGTTCTCTTGTCGGCCGCGCGCACCGGGTCGGCATTAGCGAAGCTGAGAAGGCTCTGAATGGTTGCCCTCCACTCGTCAAGCTTATCTGCTGGTGGAGGGAAGTTCAGGAGCAGCTGCGCACGCGCCAACGCTTCTGCTGGTGAGGGAGGTATCGAGTGGCGTGAGGACTGTGGGATGCTCTTACTCCTAACAGTGTTAGAAGGAGCATCTCCACGCCCAGGCGACCGCACCTCGACCCCGCCAACGTGTTGTTGCGTATGGTGACCCCGCGCATCTCGAGATCGATGCGCAAGTTCATTATCCAGGGAGCGCCTGGCACCTGGGGCGTCAGGACGCTGCCTGTCACGGGCTTCTTGCGAAGGCCGCGGCGTCTGAACCGGCGCAGGCGTTCCAGAACGCGCAGCACCGTTTCTGGAGCTTGCAGGGCCAGCAACAGCGAGCAGCGCTGCGTTCCCAGACCCAGCAGCGCCAAGATTGGCGTTGCTGGCCCGGTTTTGGACAGGTGGAGGTAATAGGAGCTCTCGCTCTCCAGTCCCCCCAGCAGCCGCAATAACGTCGGCACCCTCCTGCATGGGAGCAGGCGGGTTGGACGTAGATGCACCGATGGTTGAAGTCTTCTTTTTTGGAGCCATAAGACAGAGGATGGCCCAAAAACTAACGCGCAAATCGCTAGATTAGGTTCACACAACCTCCTTCCCCCCTACCTGGCGCGCCAAAGATGTCGGGGACGAATCCGCGATCACCTATGGGACCCAGGGAAGGACCCCTTTACGTTCGGCAGGGAGAGACGGTCGCACGAAGAGCAAATCTAGCGAAGAACACGACAGTGCACGAGAGAGATTTACCCAGGTTCGGGCCGCACAGATGCGTAAAACCCTACTCCTGCTTTTTGGTTTATTATCTGTATGATTGTTCTAGCTCTAGGAGCGCTATAGTACCGAGTAGCTGCGTACAATACTGGAGTTCTCCATCTCCCAGTTCCTCTCCTTCTCTCCACGTTGCCTATGGGCCTCCTTTTATACGCACAAAGGGGTCACCAACAGGTGGCAAACAGTAAAGGAAGAGGTGGAAAGTTGCCACAGTAAGGCCACTATTACCAAGATGACATGTCCTACCTACCACTGACGGCAGGGGACAAGGGCATTAAATGCCCATGCCTTTGCTGTCCACATACATGTACCCGGACGTCTTGGACGTGGGAAAAGCCTATCCCACCTGCTCCTGCACCGCTAACTATAGTGCACCGCCGTCTACACAGTGCCCTGCCACGCACGCTTGGAAGGACCCAGAGCGCCACGCTGGCAGAGGCACCGGAGCAGCACAGTAGCACAGTGGTACAGTAACGCTTGCCGCGGCAAGACCTTGCCGCACCTGACAGCTTGCCGCAACCCATAGTTTGCCGCGCAAGGTAACTTGCCGGGGCAAGTACCTTGCCGCAGCCGCTATCTTGCCGCAGCCAATACCTTGCCGCAGCCAATGACTTGCCGGGGCAAGTACCTTGCCGCGGCAAGTACTCTGCTACAGCAATGCCTAGGCTGGGCCTCAGCTGTCCCTCCCGGCAAGCTCCTCTTGCCGGGGCCTTAACTCTTGCTTTGTATACTTTGTTCTTGAATGGCTTAATAATCTTGAGCTTCTCTCTGGCTGTCCTCCCGCAAGCCTGGTCGCGGGATGCTACTACTGCCCGTGCACAAGTACGGGGTACTAGGGTACCCCTATTCTAGTACACCGACAGCAATAAACATGATCCAATCATATTCATGCTCAACGCAAACACCAAATAACATTTATTTATTTAGGTCCACACTAATCCCGAAGGTAGAGGGAGTGTGCGATGGTGATGTTATCAACCTTGGAATCACTTCCAACACACGTCGTTACCTCGTCATTAACTAGTCTCTGTTCATTTTGCAACTCCTGTTTTGAGTTACTAATGTCAGCAACTGAACCGGTATCAAATAACCAGGGGCTACTATGAACACTAGTAAAATACACATCAATAACATGTATATCAAATATACCTTTGTTCACTTTGCCATCCTTCTTATCCGCCAAGTATTTGGGGCACTTCCGCTTCCATTGACCATTTCCTTTGCAGTAGAAGCACTCAGTTTCAGGCTTAGGTCCAGCTTTGGGCTTCTTCACGGGAGTGACAACTTGCTTGCCATTCTTCTTGAAGTTCCCTTTCTTTCCCTTGCCCTTTTTCTTGAAACTAGTGGTCTTGTTAACCATCAACACTTGATGCTCTTTCTTGATTTCTACCTTCGCCGATTTTAGCATCGTGAAGAGCTTGAGAATCGTTTTCGTCATCCCTTGCATATTATAGTTCATCACGAAGTTCTAGTAGCTTAGTGATAGTGACTAGAGAATTTTATCAATCACTATCTTATCTGGAAGATTAACTCCCACTTGATTCAAGCGATTGTAGTACTCAGACATTCTGAACACATGCTCACTTGCTGAGCTATTCTCCTCCATCTTGTAGGCAAAGTACTTGTCAGAGGTCTCATACCTCTCGATACGGGCATGAGTCTGAAATACCAATTTCAGCTGTTGGAACATCTCATATGCTCCGTGGCGTTCAAAACATTTTTGAAGTCCCGGTTCTAAGCCGTAAAGCATGGTGCACTAAACTATCAAGTAGTCATCATATCGAGCTTTGCCAAACGTTCATAATGTCTGCATCTGCTCCTGCAATAGGTCTGTCACATAGCGGTGCATCAAGGACATAATTCTTCTGTGCAGCAGTGAGGATAATCCTCAGATCACGGATCAAGTCCGCATCATTGCTACTATCATCTTTCAACTTAGTTTTCTCTAGGAACATATCAAAATAAAATAGGGGAGCTATACGCGAGCTATTGATCTATAACATAGATATGCAAATACTATCAGGACTAAGTTCATGATAAATTAAGTTCAATTAATCATATTACTTAAGAACTCCCACTTAGATAAACATCCCTCGAGTCATCTAAATGATCACGTGATCCATATCAACTAAACCATGTCCGATCATCACGTGAGATGGAGTAGTCTTCAATGGTGAACATCTCTATGTTGATCATATCTACTATATGATTCACGTTCGACCTTTCGGTCTCCAGTGTTCCGAGGACATGTCTGTACATACTAGGCTCGTCAAGTTTAACCCGAGTATTCTGCACGTGCAAAACCGTCTTGCACCCGTTGCATGTGAATGTAGAGCTTATCACACCCGATCATCACGTGGTGTCTCGGCACGACGAACTGTCACAACGGTGCATACTCAGGGAGAACACTTCTACCTTGAAATTTTAGTGAGGGATCATCTTATAATGCTACCGTCGTACTAAGCAAAATAAGATGCATAAAAGATAAACATCACATGCAATCAAAATATGTGACATGATATGGCCATCATCATCTTGTGCCTTTGATCTCCATTTCCAAAGCACCATCATGATCTCCATCGTCACCGGCATGACACCTTGATCTTCATCGTAGCGTCGTTGTCGTCTCGCCAACTATTGCTCCTACAACTATCGCTAACGCATAGTGATAAAGTAAAGCAATTACATGGCGATTGCATTTCATACAATAAAGCGACAACCATAAGGCTCCTGCCAGTTGCCGATAACTTTTACAAAACATGATCATCTCATACAATAACATATATCACATCATGTCTTGACCATATCACATCACAACATGCCCTGCAAAAACAAGTTAGACATCCTCTACTTTGTTGTTGCAAGTTTTACGTGGCTGCTATGGGCTTCTAGTAAGAACCGTTCTTACCTACGCATCAAAACCACAACGATGTTTCATCAAGTTTGCTGTTTTAACCTTCAACAAGGACCGGCCGTAGTCAAATTCGATTCAACTAAAGTTGGAGAAACAGACACCCGCCAGCCACCTTTATGCAAAACAAGTTGCATGTCTGTCGGTGGAACCGGTCTCATGAACGCGGTCATGTAAGGTTGGTCCGGGCCGCTTCTTCCAACAATACCGCCGAATCAAAATAAGACGTTGGTGGTAAGCAGTATGACTATCATCGCCCACAAGTCTTTGTGTTCTACTCGTGCATATCATCTACGCATAGATCTGGCTCGGATGCCACTGTTGGGAATGAAGCATGCAATTTCAAAAAAATTCTACGCTCACGCAAGATCTATCTAGGAGATGCATAGCAATGAGAGGGGGAGAGTGTGTCCACGTACCCTCGTAGACCGAAAGCGGAAGCGTTAGCTTAACGCGGTTGATGTAGTCGAACGTCTTCTCAATTCAACCGATCAAGCACCGAACGTACGGCACCTCCGAGTTCTGCACACGTTCAGCTCGATGACGTCCCTCGAACTCTTGATCCAGCAAAGTGTCGAGGGAGAGTTTCGTCAGCACGATAGCATGGTGACAGTGATGGTGAAGTGATCCGCGCAGGGCTTCGCCTAAGCACTACGACAATATGACCGGAGGAGTAAACGGTGGAGGGGGGCGCCGCACACGGCTAAGAACAATTGGTGTGTCCTTGGAGGCGCCCCCGCCCCCGTATATAAAGGAGGGAGAGGGAAGAAGGCCGGCCTAGGCGCGCCCCAAGTGGGAGGAGTCCCACTTGGGCTCCTAGTAGGATTCGGCCCCCCCTTTCCTTTTACCGGAGGGGGAAAGGGGAAAGAGAGAGAGAGAGAGGGAGAAGGAAAGGGGGGTGCAGCCCCCTCTCCTAATCCTATTCGGCCTCCTTCCCTGTAGGGGCGCGCCACCCCTTTGTGGGCTGGTGTGCCTCCCTCCTATGGCCCATATGGCCCATATCTTCCCCCGGGGGGTTTCGGTAACCCCCCGGTACTCCGATACGTACCCGATACATTCCGAAACACTTACGGTGTCCGAATACTATCGTCCAATATATCAATCTTTACCTCTCGACCATTTCGAGAGTCCTCGTCATGTCCGTGATCTCATCCGGGACTTCGAACAATCTTCGGTCACCAAAACACATAACTCATAATACAAATCGTCATCGAACGTTAAGCGTGCGGACCCTACGGGTTCGAGAACTATGTAGACATGACCGAGACACATCTCCGGTCAATAACCAACAGCGGAACCTGGATGCTCATATTGGTTCCTACATATTCTACTAAGATCTTTATCGGTCAAACCGCAATGACAACATACGTCATTCCCTTTGTCATCGGTATGTTACTTGCTCGAGATTCGATCGTTGGTATCTCCATACCTAGTGCAATCTCGTTACCGTCAAGTCTCTTTACTCATTTTGTAATGCATCATCCCATAACTAACTCATTAGTCACATTGCTTGCAAGGCTTATCATGATGTGCATTACCGAGAGGGCCCAGAGATACCTCTCCGATACTCGGAGTGACAAATCCTAATCTCGATCTATGCCAACCCAACAAACACCTTCGGAGACACCTGTAGAACATCTTTATAATCACCCAGTTACGTTGTGACGTTTGATAGCACACAAGGTGTTCCTCCGGTATTCGGGAGTTGCATAATCTCATAGTCAAAGGAATATGTATAAGTCATGAAGAAAGCAATAGCAATAAAACTTAACGATCATTATGCTAAGCTAACGGACGGGTCTTGTCCATCACATCATTCTCCTAATGATGTGATCCGGTTCATCAAATGACAACACATGTCTATGGTTAGGAAACTTAACCATCTTTGATCAACGAGCTAGTCTAGTAGAGGCTTACTAGGGACTCGGTGTTTTGTCTATGTATTCACACATGTATCAAGTTTCCGGTTAATACAATTCTAGCATGAATAATAAACATTTATCATGATATAAGGAAATATAAATAACAACTTTATTATTGCATCTAGGGCATATTTCCTTCATATACGCACTCTCACCCTTCCACCTTTGCTAGCCTCTCTAGTACCGCGCAACTTTCGCCGGTGCATTAAACCCACCATATACCCTTCCTCAAAACAGCCACCATACCTACCTATTATGGCATTTCCATAGCCATTCCGAGATATATTGCCATGCAACTTCCATCATTCCGTTTATTATGACACGCACCATCATTGTCATATTGCTTTGCATGATCGTAAGATAGCTAGCTTGATGTTTTCATGGCTTGTCCATTTTTTTGATATCATTACTACGCTAGATCATTGCACATCCCGGTACACCGCCGGAGGCATTCATATAGAGTCATATCTTTTTTCTAGTATTGAGTTGTAATTCTTGAGTTGTAAGTAAATAAAAGTGTGATGATCATCATTATTAGAGCATTGTCCCATGTGAGGAAAGGATGATGGAGGCTATGATTCTCCCACAAGTCAAGATGAGGCTCCAGACTTAAAAATAAAAAAGAGGCCAAAGAGCCCAATAAAAAAAAGAGGCCAAAGAGCCCCAAAAAATAAAATAAAATACAAATGAGAGAAAAAGAGAGAAGGGACAATGTTACTATCCTTTTCCAAACTTGTGCTTCAAAAATAGCACTGTGTTCTTCATGATAGAGAGTCTCCTATTTTATCACTTTCATATACTAGTGAAAAAAATTTCATTATAGAACTTGGCTTGTATATTCCAATGATGGGATTCCTCAAAATTGCCCTAGGTCTTCATGAGCAAGCAAGTTGGATGCACACCCACTTAGTTTTCTTTTGAGCTTTCATACACTTATAGCTCTAGTGCGTCCGTTGCATGGCAATCCCTACTCACTTGCATCGATATCAATTGATGGGAATCTCCATAGCCCATTAATTTTCCAAGTTGATGTGAGACTTTCTACCTTTTTGTCTTCTTCTCACAACCACCTTCTATTCCACCTATAGTGCTATATCCATGGCTCACGCTCATGTATTGCGTGAGAGTTGAAAAAGCTTGAGAACATTAAAAGTATGAAACAATTGCTTGGCTTGTCATTGGGGTTGTGCATGATAAATACTTTGTGTGATGAAGATAGAGCATGACAAGACTATGATTTTGTAGGGATAACTTTCTTTAGCGATGGTATTTTGAGAATTCATGATTGCTTTATTAATATGCTTGAAGGATTATTGTTTTTATATCAATATTAAAGTTTTGTTTTGAATCTTATGGATCTGAACATTCATGCCACAATAAGAAGAATTGCATTGATAAATATGTTAGGTAGCATTCCACATCAAAAATTCTGTTTTTATCATTTACCTACTCGAGGACGAGCAGGAATCACTACAAAAAAAATACCCTTCCGTGATGATACGTGTTTGTCACAGTAGGTCATGTTTTCTGTCATGCATGTACATCCATGATGATTTTATGACAGAATCAAGATAGTCATACCTGTGCTGTCGTAGAAGTGTTCCATGACAATACTGAAATTATCATCACGGAAGTGTCCACTTCCATGACGATAAATACCGCATCATGGAAGTGTTTTCATCAAGGGTAACCGACACATGGCTTCCACCATAACGGGTCGCCGTTAAGCTATCGAGTTCTGATTTGCATCCGATAACCCGTTAACAGCCCAGACCGATGGGGATTTTGCACGTGTAAAATTCTCATTAGCCACAGGAACCACGTGTCAGCTCGTCATTGGGACAGAGAGGCGCCTATGATATGTCGACATGTGGCATGGCCCAGCAGTGGCCCATTTAGCTTACAAAGGTCAGCCTATTTGACTTGGTCAAAAGCTAGCGGGCTGGCCCATGAAAAGCCTGTTAACGGTCTGTTCGCATATAGTCCATTTTATGGTCCGGTAACTCACGGCCTGTTATGGCGTTCCAGAATTCGGCCCAACAACATCATGTGGGCCATCCTGTATAATACCAGCCCGTTTCACTTTCGGCCCTTGTATGTCCCACGACGTCTTTCGGCCCATATGAGGCCTTTCATATCTTTGGGCCCTTTAGTGGCCCGCGGTGACTCTGGCCCATAATAAACAGTAAATTTCTTTATACCCATTAACGACCCATGATTCACGTGGGCCATTTACAGCCCGTGTTAGCTTTCGGCCTACTGACGGCCCATACATTCTTGGGCTCCTTTCCAGCCCTCGATTACTTCCAACCCGTTACTGTCCTATTCTCCTAATGGGCCAAATTCAGCCCATGGTTAGTGTCAGCCCGTTTGTGGCCTGTTAACACGTTGCGCCGTTTCCAACCCGTCATGTATTCTGGCCCATTAACGACCTGTTATGCCTATGACGGAATTAAGGCTTTGCTATCTTCCGGCCTGTTAACAGCCCGTTAACGTATTGGCCCGATACCAATTACGCCCGTTTATGGCCCATGTCGGCCCATTGATCCGACGGCCCATAGGGGCCCATTGATCCTACGGCCCGTAGGAGGCCCATTTATCCGACGGCCTGTAGGGGCCCATTGATCCTACGGCCCGTAGCAGGCTCAAGGTTACCACGGTTCATATCTGGCCCATGGTTGTTGCGGCCACTAGCAAACCAAGGAAAAAGAAGACTAGGGAAATAAATAAGCCAGAAACTAATGCTAGTCTATTAAGGTGATTGCACAGATTACATCCACTGGGCATCAAAGTTTGCCACTACTGCAAATATAGGGAACACCCTACACTAGACAAAAATGTCTTGCTGTTTTCTTCAGCCGGTCGCTGCACGTTAAGAACAAATTTTGTATCGCAACAAAACAAAAGGAAGGTTGGCATAAAAGTTAACAGTCCGACAGATAAATGCACCACCAGAAGTTCAGAAGCTCAGTTCATTTCACCTGACTGTTATGTTTTCATGCTGTACTGTCCGATGGAGCACCATAACCTTCGCCTTCATTTCTCCTAGGTTCCTCAACAACATAGCAAATGTCTGATAGTCTGGTTTCGAAACCATGCATATCTTGACGACATCGAACAATGGTTGTCCTTGTTTCACAAAGGGTCTCTATTAGGGATTGGACTTGTGTCTGGAGCTCAAATATAACATTGTTTTGAGCTTGCATATCTTGATCATGAGGCATTTTGTACGAGATTGCCTTAACAACCAACTTAGTATTATGCAGGAACGTGCTTTTGGCACTGTTAGTGGATAGGTATTGACCCACTGCAGCAAGAGGTGACATTGCGGTTATAGTTGCCTCGTCACCTTCAAAAGGTGGCGGTTCCACCATTTGTTCCATAGCTTGCTGAAAAGTTGAGTTTGTACATTAGTAGTACCAGAACATAAGATATTAAGGAGGCAGCAAAACCAAACAGGATAGCTTTGGTCTATAGACAGAACTTATTCTGGTGAACCCGTGTAAAATATTAGTTGTATTTTACTGCAAAGTACATAATAAAACCAGGTTCCAAACATATGACCATGTACCATGGCTAATGTATTGTCTATTTCTTCACATTGTATTGATAGTTAAGGATAAAGATACAAAGTTTATAATACGGTAAGCGTAGTATGACATCATTCATATCACAAAACAACTAAGAACAGACAAACAGGCAATTGTAACGTTGTGTGGGCAAGTCCAGCACGAAACTAGATTACAGATCAAGATCAAAGGAACATCAATCCTCTCTTTTAGACCTTGTAAGGTGCAATGATACACTAAGACAATTGTGTATAAAATTGAAAAGAGTAATAGACATTGGCTGCAAACCATGCAGTTCAATGCACAAGTCAGAGTAAGTAGTGGTTAAAAGGCATGAGGATTAAGGACTTACAACAATGGCTTTGACTGGTGTAGTCATGCCCTTCGTCTTGCTGGTGTGACAGTCCTTGAAGATTTCCACAGCATTTGGTTCAGGTACTTTTTGGTCCTTGCGGGCTTTCCTCTACATTTGAAAAAAAATCAATATAGATCTGATAATATGGCACATCGAAAAGAGTGAAACAACAACTAGTTACAAAAGCTTCGCAGTGTGTAATATAGCTACGAGTGAGGGAGTCCTGGATGGAGGGGTCCTCGGGCCGTCGACCTACTACATATGGGCCGGACTGATGGGCCACTATGGGGCCAAGCTAGAGTGCAGATCCGTGGTCGGATAGGAGATCTTCGGAGTCGTGGTGTGCCCTCCAAGTCAAGGGTTAGCGTGATCTTTCCTTCGTTGTAACCGATCGCATGTAACCCTAACCCTACTGGTGTCTATATAAACCAAGGGGTTTTAGTCTTTTGGGCTAGAGCAACATCCATCACCCCCTCAACCTAGGGTTTAGCTTGCCTGATCTCGTGGTAGATCGACTCTGTAACCATATCATACACATCAAATACAATCAAGCAGGACATAGGGTTTTACCTCTTCGAGAGGGCCCGAACCTAGGTAAACACCGTGTTCATCGTCCCTTGTTCCCCATTGATCCTAGATCCATAGATCAGGACCCCCTACCAGAGATCCGCCGGTTTTAACACCGACATTGGTGCTTTCATTGAGAGTTCCGTTGTTGGGTCGCCGAAGGATCAATGGCTCGCACTACAAAAAAATACACTTCCGTGATGATACGTGTTTATCACAGCAGGTCATGTTTTCTGTCATGCATGTACATCCATGACGATTTTATGATAGAATCAAGATAGTCATACCTGTGCTATCGTAGAAGTGTTCCATGACAATACCAAAATTATCATAACGGAAGTGTCCACTTCCATGACGATAAATGGTGTGTCATGGAAGTGCTTTCGTTAAGGGTAACCGACACATGGCATCCACCGTAACGGGTCGCCGTTAAGCTATCAGGTTCCGGTTTGGATCCGATAACCCGTTAACAACTGGGACCAATTGGGATTTTCCACGTGTAAAATTCTCAATGGCCAGAGAAACCACGTGTCGGCTCACCGTTGGGACAGATGTCATCCACTCATTGGACAGGAGGAGCCTAAGATATGTCGACACGTGGCACGGCCCAACAGAGGCCCATTTCGGTGAAAAGGCTGGCCCATTTGACTTGGTCAAAAGGTAGCGGGCCGGCCCACGGAAAGCCTGTTAACGGCCTGTTCGCATATAGCCCATTTACAGCCCGCTAACTCACGGCCTTTTATGGCCTATCCGAATTAGGCCCAGTAGCGTCATCTGGGCTGCCCAATATGATTCCAGCCCGTTGTAACTTCCGGCCCATGTATGGCCCATGACGTCTTTCGGCCCATACGAGGCCGTTTGTAACTCTGGGCCCATTAAAGGCCCGAGGTGAAACTGGCCCATAATGAACAGTGTATCCCTTTATACCCATTAACGGCCCATTATTACGTTGGCCGTGTCCAGCCCGTGTTAACTTTCGGCCTTCTAAGGGCCCATTTATTCTTGGGCTCATTTCCAGAATTCAGTTACTTACGGTCCGTTACTGGCCTATTCCGCTTGTGGGCCAAATTCAGCTCGTGGTTACAGTCGTCCCGTTTGTGGCGCGTTAACCCGTTGGGCTGTTTTCATAGCGTCATCAAATACGGCCTATTAACGGCCCGTTATGGTCGGGCTATAAATAGATGATTTCCACTCTAGCCCATTTACGGCCCATTTTGCGGACCGTTATTGGTCCATGAATAGTATGACCCATGTTTGGCCAAATGATTATACGTCCCGTAGAAGGCCCATTGATTACACGGCCCATAGAAGGCCCATGTATCCTACGGCCCGTAGAAGGCCCATGGATCCTACGGCCCATAGGAGGCCCATGGTCACTACAGTAGGTAGCAGGACCATGGTTACAATGGTCCGTATGTTGCCATGGTTATTGTGGCCTAGTTATAAAAATAGGTTATTGTGGCCACTAGAAAAACGCGGAAAAAGAACTGCAGTGACTACAAGCAAACAACTAAACAAGACAATAAGGAAATAAATAAGCAAGAAACTAATGCTAGGCTATTACGACTATTACACATATTACATCCACTAGGCATCAAAGTTCGCCACCAGTGCAAATATAGGGAACAAAGCAGCATATTACATACACTGGCCGTCTAAATTGGCCACTAGTGCAAATAAACGCGGCAGCAAAACAAGTCCATAACTGAAACAATTTCAGAAGAGCTCAAGAAACGTTATCCTAGGTATCCACCATGCTGGCAATAAGCTTAGCAAGCTTATTAGCTTTCTCCTGTTTGGCGCTAAAATCCTCTAACGCTTGCTATAGCACCAAAAAGTATGCATCTGAATTCTCCAGGGACTTCTGCAGTCCTTCGGCTTCTTGTCGCAGCACAGCTTATCGATGTCTTTCAGCTTATAGTTGAGACTCAAGAAACCGAACTGATTCAGACAGTGAGTTCGAATAGCTTGTGTCAGCGGTAGTGGCCAGTAACTCGAACACTACACCACGACAGGACTTTGGGGTTGTCTCACTGTCTTCAAGATAGTTTTCCTTAGCTGTTTTATCAGCTTTGTTGGAGACCAACAAGGATGTCTCACTATCCTGAACCTTATCTGCATTACTTCCTTTACCATGTCTTAATAAGGTACTCTTCCCCAATATTTTGTCAGCATTCTAAAAGAAGAAACAAGCAGACACATAACATGTTTAGTTCAAATCATATCAGTTCAAGACAAAACAGCATTGAAAGAATACAAAGCGTGGGAAACTACACGGCACAACAAGATTTCATATGGGTACCACGGGTCTACATGTACAACACCACTATTGGCTCTATTGTGATGCTAGTAATGAGCATGATATGAGAAGTCAACTGTATACACAATTGAAATTGAAATTAATAGAGCTATTTATAAGAGCAAACCTGTTAAACAAACTTGCTTAAACATACCTGTTGTGCCATTGGAGTTTCGATTGGATCCTTCAATTTATAAATAAGTTTGTATGAGTAATTACAGTGATACAAGGGCAAAGCAGTATGCACGATAGCAATGGAACTTTAAATGAGAACAATTTTTCTTCAGGTTTAAGCACTTGTTCTACACGAATAGCATACAGTAAGACGCAGGAATATAGTACTTAAAAATAAAAAATGAGCTCATAGACCTTACCACATTCTTGGTTCGGGACCAGTACAGAAGAAGGCGTTCCCAGTCATCGTCCCGTAAATGTGTCTCAGGAGAATGTAAGGGAATTTGATGAGTTTCTTTGCCAGTGAAGTACATTTTCTTCAGGTAATTCTGATACTGCCACCAAGCATTCTTGAAGATAGCAGAGGTATTAGCACAGGTTACCTCATCCTGAGTTTCCAAATCGGTCCTTTTCTATAGAGAAAAATGGGAACATTTGTTGTATTATAACCATCATGGAGGTAGAATGTATGGGACAAAGCAAAGTAATTGCCATGAATAACATTACTTACACATAACTCCTGGACGAACACCTGCAACTGACATTTTCCTTCATCTTCAGTATAATATTTCCATGATGGGAAGATACGCACATAGGATTTAACAACATCAAATACGATAGATGCTAAACTATGAATGGCTGGTTGTGCTTCCTCCACAGGAATAGGTGTACTAACTGGTGGAATTGGGGTTCTCCGTGGTAGTACTGGTGCTTTGGGCACTGGAGCTGCCTTACTAACTACTCTTGTTTGGGAGCTCTGTGGTGGAGATGGTGCTGTCTCAACAGAAACTAGGTTACTATCTGCTGGGGTTGGGGTTAGATTAGGTGAAGCTGGTTCTCTGTCCATCGCAGTAGGGGTACAATCTACGAGAGTCTGGGTTATGTGTGGTAGGGCTGGTTCTCGTGCAAGTACAACCGGGGTGCTATCTCCACTAATAGGTAGCACTATTTTATTTGAAGACCGTGTTTTTACTCCGCTAGATACTGCCATCACCCACTCCAATTCAAATGGCTGATAAACAGGAAACATAGTTGAATGTACAGACCTTGTATGAGAGACAGATTCAATAGATAGTGTGGAAAAAAGAGGACATGAAATAGTTCACATGTATATTGTTTAACTAAAAAGGATAGCATGACATAATTTCACATATATGATGTCTATCTAAACTGGATAGCATAGCATGACATAATTAAAAGATATGATGACTAACTAAACAGGATGGCATGAGATAATTATATGATGTCTTCAGTAAACAGGTTCGCATGACATAATTCACATACATGTATCTAAGTAATCAGGATCGCATGATTTAATTCACGTATGTGATTTATATACTAAGTAGATGGCATTCACATATATGATGTCTGAACTAAGAACATGGTGTTGAATATTGTGTATATGATGTCTAAACTATGCAATGCAAGAAATCATATGCATGATATGAGCAGTATAGCCGTGCCAAGTTAGAGCATACACCTCGATGGGGGAATAGGACTGGTCATCTGTCTCTGAATCCATCCCTGAGGAGCTATCAGGACCCAACAAGAGATCTGCTTCGATAGGTAGATCTGTCTGCTCTGAAGACCTTGTTTTCACTCCACATTTTTCCATCACCCACTCAAATGGCCGATTCACAGGAAGAGTAGTTGAATGTACAAACATTGTCGACAAATGGAAATGTAATGAAGAAAAGGATTGGCAAGATATCATTCAAATATATGATACCTGGTTAAACAGGATGGCATTGCATATTTCATATGTATTAAGGCTAGCTAAAAGAGATGAGATTGCATAATTCTCATATATGATATAGAAACTAAACAGGTGGCATTACATAACATGTCTAAACTAAGCAGATGACATATATGATGTCGAAAGTAGGCACTTCAAGGCAACATATGCATGATATGACCAACATCACCATGCCAAGTTAGAGCAAACACCTCGGGGGGTAAATAGGAGTGGTTAGCTGCGTCTGAATCCGCCTCAGAACAGATATCTTCCTCTGGATTACAATCTAGAGGGGGGCGGGGAGGGTTTGCCATTGAATCCACCATGGAGCGATGTCTGCATGACATTGTATTGATGCGCAAAATTCTTCTCTTTTTCTCTACATGTTCAGCATGACTGTGTACAATATCTGACATGCATACAAAAAAAATATAGTGAGATGATGTAAGGAGAGCATGCAGAAATCTAGAGTGATGGTAACAACCAGTGGATGGATCCAAAAATAATGATAGCAGGCTGATGATAGCTTTAATTTAATAAAAAGACAGATGATGATTGCTTTACTATTAGTTTCCCACCCAAGATGAACAACATAGGCATACCCTAGGTGAACCAGATAATAGATAGAGATACTATTCATTACTACCTCGATATGTGCCCCACAAGTAATTTTAAAACTCAAGTTTGAACATTAGTTTGGATCTGACTTGGAGTCTAAGAGGAGAACAGGACGATAAAGTAGCAGGTAATATTAAGCAATGCATTACATAAGCAGAAACGAAAGAGTGCGACCTCTCTTGTGGACCCGTGTACTCCTCAGGTTCATCTGCTGGGTCGATGATGGTGATGCAGTTGTGGTGGGTGCCGGCGGCAGGGAAGGAGATCTGAGGCGGTGAAAGACGGCCAGGAGTCATGATGTCTGGTATGGTCGATGCTTCTGTCGATGGAGCAGCTCAGGTGAGGTGGACGACATCGCGGCAGGAGCAGGAAAAACCACACAAAGTTTTCTTCGACACCTATCTGTAACTGAAGTAATTCTGTAAGGGCTCCTTTGGCTTGCAGGATTCTAAAAATGCAGGGATAGGAAAAACACCGGAATAGGATAAGAATGCACGTGGGAAACAAAGCATTTCTAAACACAGGATTTTTGTCAACTTGGGTGTTTGGTTCATAGGAATTGGAAGAGCAGAGGAATGCAAAGAAACATGGCCAAATTAAAGTGAAACCATGTGAAAGTGTGTACAGTTAGAATGTTATTCTGCCACTAATGCACTTAGTCTTGTTTTCATGCATAGGATTTTGAAAAGTAGGTCCAGGTGGATGTTTTGCTCCATTCCTTTCAACGAAATGCATGAATAATTGAATGGTAGAGTGCCATAGGAAAATTTCCTGTTGCTATGTTTTTCCTTCACTTTTTCCTTTCAACCAAAATAGCCCTAATGGATCGACATGAATGTAGAGTAATAAGTGCTGCGACAAGTGTACAACCTCTTGGCGTAGCCGTGTCGACCTCAGCATCATTGGGTTGGTCGCTGAAGAAGTTGCGGTAGAGGTGGCTGTCGGAGGTGTGGAGGAAGATCTGAGGCATCTGTAAACGGCGTCCAGGGCACTGCTCTGTTGTGATGTATGGTTCCGTCGCTGGAGCAGCTCCGGCGAGCCGTAAGACATCGAGGCTGAAGCAGTACAAGACAAACATCGTTAATCTCAAGTGGGATTCTAATAGCATCTCCAATAGATGATGTAAAATACATTACCAAAAAATGATAGATGTAAAATTTACATCACCAAAAAACACCTGACTACAACAGATGAGGTAAAAACTGTTGACTCTCAAATTAACTATCGAAACTGAAATTTACTATGGAATCTGAATGTTACAGTCGAAACTGAACACACTGGTAGTAGAAAGGCACTTCACATGTAGTTTAGGCTGCTCGAGCACTAGTAGTAGAGAAATAGTGATCTAAATCAGCAGGCGATCAACGGGGAACACAGTAGCAGATAGCAGCCAGAGCAGCATCGCCTGGAGGAGCAGCGCGAACTAGAGCCAGAGCAGCAACTCGTGTAGCTGCAGCAGCCCGTGTACCAGCATCAGCAGCGCGAGCGAGAGCAAGAGCAGAGCAGCAGGACGAGTGAGGGGGAGAGCAGAGCAGCAACGTGAGCGAGCGAGAGCCGGAGCAGCAGCAGCATCGCGAGCGAGCGAGAGACGGAGAAGCAGTAGCAGATCCGGCTGGTATGGAAGCCATCGCCGAAGGAGCCTCGCACTGGGGGAGAGCCGCCGTGGAGATGTCGCCCATGGTGCCGGCTTCAAGGTAGCCGTGCCATGGGGGTGCGGGATCGAGCACCGTCGAAGCTGGGAGGTCGAGTTAAGGAGAAGGTGCGATGCGATGAGTATACAACCTCTTTGGTGGCGCCGAGTAGGCCTCGGCTTTGTCCGAGGAGTCGGTGAGGATGCTGCGGTTTCGGTGGAGCAGGTTAAGGCGGCGCTGTGGGGATGGATCAGCCGCGATAGACGAGGCGATCATCGGAGCAGTTCCTTGGAGTTGGAGGACGGGGCGGTTGAACCGGCGGGACGACGAGATCTACGATGGATCCTCAGCTGGGGAGGTGGATGAGGGACGTCGAGCTGTTATGGTGGACGACATCGTCGGGGAAGAGGCTCGGCTGGGCAGCGGTGGGGTGGCGGATGGAGGAGGGTGGGGTTTCGCGGCTGGAGCAGAGAGGTTATGGCGGCCTGGGATTTCGAATGGCGAAAAGGAGGTGATGGGAGGGGGGAACCATGACTTAGGGACGCGCTTGTCCAAAATGTAGGGTGTGTTACAAAAGTACCCCCACCGATTTGAACTAGCGGCCCTTTCGGCTCAGGGTTATAAGGGGGATTTCACGTGTCGGGATTTGGCAGCTAGAGGGAGTTTTCGCGCACATTGTAATTTCGGGATAGCAAGGCGCGGGTTGCGAAGGCGCGAGTTTTGGGAGCACGATATCTGAATTTTCAGGATAACAAGGCGCGGGTTGAATTTTAGGGACAAGCCTAATGTGTAATTACGTACGTACCAAATCAATTCGTACTTCCCTCAATGAAAAAAACAAAAAAAATAAAATTATTCGCACCACACAAAGAGAGAGTCTTGTCCCGTTTTACTGTACAAATGCTATTCAAAGCTATGAATCCATGTTATGTCCAATTAAATTTTTTTGCTGGCTGTATAATGCATGTAACCTACTCATATGAACATTTTAGTGCATTCCAAATATCTATACTACCGCTGCAATTCGAACTAAATTTGAATTCGTTTCTCTATTTGAATAAGAATCTACAATCATGATTGTTGCCAACTTAAACCATCATTCGTATATTATCTTAACAACACACCACATGATTACTATAGAGATAGATATGAACTATGTGTACTATATGAACTCGAAATCAAAAGTTTGAATACACTTGATGTTGATTCCAAATAATAGTACATTTGATGTACTAACTAGATCTTCATAATCTAAACCATGTTTCATACGTACATTGTGTTTATCACACAAAGTATAGTGCCCCGCCCCCTACATTATGACAAGTATTTAGCCCTGAGCTGCAACAGCCACACATTATTACAAATTCAAATAAATGTTCTATATATTATATGTAGTATAACATGTTTGTAACCACACCATGCGTATCACCATTATATATATTCATGCATGCGTCGGTTTAAAACACTATGATATCTTCTTCAAATATCCGAATCCACTTTTTTATAATGAATTATGATCTATGTTCGTCTTTTACACCCACACAATCCTCTTATCTTTATAGCTAGCGCTAACTTTCTCTCGTGCATGCACACGCCCGCCCCCCTCTCACCCTCCCTCAGCGTCCCCTCCATCGCGCACATTCATTATTTCTCTTTAGGTCGTTCACCCACAGTGTGTGTAGGCTCCCCGGCTCCTTCTTTCCGGCACACACCGGTCGATATACCTCTCAAGCCAAGTGTGCCTACCACAAACACACACTTTCCCTCTTCTCTTCTCACTGTCCATGCCCCCCTATGTCCAATACGGTTCCACGCAGGTGCACACTCCCGCCCCTCTTTTCATCGATCTCATACTCGCACACTCCTCCCCCTCGATATAGTAGGCCTCTCGCACCACCTCCTAGCCGCATCCCTCTCCCCCTGTCCGTCTCTCCGGACCTTATTTGCTTCTAACACATGCATGCATGTATACCTATCGATCTCCCTACATATAGCTAGGTCAACTATAAGTCTTTTTCCCCACGCACCGATCGACGTACCTCACTAGTTATGTCTCTCCCTTTCTCCGACACACGATGATTGATCTTCCTATGTAGTTACGTCTGCTTACCACAACCATATCGCCCCCTCATCATCCTTGCATACCTCCCGACCCGTCTCTCACACGCACGTGCATAAACAGGCAGACATCCCCTCTCTTATTGATATTGCACTTGTACCCTCCGTTTGTCTAGCAGGCCTCTCCCACCATTTGTGAGAAGCAACTCCACCACCAACCCTTCGACACTCTACCTTTGTCTCTCTCCCAACCTTATTCCTCTGCTACACATATGCATGGATGCCGATCGATCTCCCTCAATACATAGCTAGGTCTCTCTCCTTCTCCACACATATACCAGTCGATCTACCTCTCTATAGTTAGGTCTCTGCCCCCTCCCACCACCCCACACACACACACCGATAGTCAAACGTTGTAGGTAGGTATCCATGCCACAGAGACAAACTGCACCTCTGCCCTCTCATATTCCAGTAGGCCAGCCACCCTGTATCTTTGACGTGGGCAAACACAAATTCGACGGCACTCTTTATCGATTGCGCATCCACACACTTCATCCCTGTTTTCGATTCTATCGATATCTCATGCCGATGATCCCTCCACTCTCTTCTCGTGGATTGCTCCCTCTATATATGATATATCCATGACTCTGTTTCACACACATTGCATATGTTACATTTTTTTGTTTGAGATATCATCGACACATTGCCTCTGTTTCGCACAAACCATCTCTCTCACACCCACCCACGTACGTACCTGCACGTAAAGAAGAGGTGCACGCACGACGCACGTACTCACGTCTCGTTCTCGACCACACCCGCGCGGGTACACAGTGGAGTTCATTTCTATACGAAAAGGCAGCCCACGTGATGATTTGACGCGTGTAGCGGTTGTTTAATCGAAGGAGGGTCGTGTACCACGCGTACACGGAACAAAGTTTGACTTGACGCGTTAGTATTAAATAAAGTTATATTCCTCAATGGCACATACAGAATATAAAATGATTGTCATCGGGAAAAAAGAAATCCGCTCCACTATATACAATGGAGCCTGCCTGCCGGGGTTTGTCTCTCGTCACACTATCTCACACAAGGCGGCGGTGGCCTCTCTCTTTCATCGTTGGTCACTGATCTGGCCGCATCCCATCCACCGGCGGAAAGGGAGGATGTGCATTGTTCCTCCGTTCCACGGTGTCAAGGCAGCATGTCCCGATCTGCGGTACCCGCCGTTCTCTCTGACCAAGCTCCGGCACGGTAGGGCCTTCGCCACTTGCTCGCTGCCGCAGTATGGGCAGATCCCGGCCGCCGGCGCCCTCCTAGTTACATCCCGATGACCCTCAAGTACAGCTTCCTTTGGCCTTGCTCCACTTCCCATCTTCCCATGTTGCTGCATGTGGAAAATCCTGCATGTGGATCTTCTTTAGTTCTTTGCTTAAAACGTATCTCGGCCGGCTTACTTTCCATCTTCAATCTCGTCCTCAAACCGTTTTTGATAAACCACCTTGCTGCTATCTTTCCCTTGTGACATGGAATATGCTTTTTTTTGTCGGTGTATGTGTCTTCAACTCCTGTTATTGTGCAGTAATTGTTTCCTTTCTACCTCTTTTTTGCAAACAGGGCTATCCATTTCACCTCGTTGCTATTGCGACCTTTTGGTGAATTGCACAAATCACTTTTTTCTTAAGAGTGTTTTGTGCAGTTCCACCAAAATGTCACACGGGCAATGTTTTAACATTTCCGTGGGACTGCAGAAAGGGAGATTGGTTTTGCTATCCTCCTCATCCAACTCCGTGCCTAATCTTCTCCAACAAGTAGTTAGTCCTAAAGAGAGATCGCAGAGGTGATCGGCTTCTATTTGTGTGTGTTTTGTTTCATCATCTAGTTCCACTATTATTGTAATCACACTGACTGAATATCTTTGCAAACATGGATAATCAGCTTGATTTTAGTGGAACTACAAAAAATGATCGGATTGTGATGTCCTCCATAGACCTCTTTCTTGGCTACAGAGCTGCGTGAAACTGGCTGCCAACCAATGAACACTGTGCCCAGGAAATGGAGCCAGGCCTACGAACATCATCGATCAATTATATATTTTTCTTTATTTGTGCACCTTCTCACAACTTTGTCTTCAATTGTGATGTGAATATTGGGGCTGATCTGTGAACCATTGAGATGCATTAGCAGCCATGGTAGTTTCATTTGTATTTGATGGAATGTTGTAACGAGACAATCTTGAGGCAAGAGGACACATGAATCCTAAGTTGAAACCTTTTTTTTTTCTACGGGAACCAAAGTTGAAACCTTCATAGCATTACAGTACAATTTCATTATGTTGGAAAATTATGCGTACATATAAACAAATCCTGAAAGATTGATAGCAATGCCAGAAACAATTCAACTTCATTTCGCTGACATGTGGGACATCCTTCATCCGGCTCCACCTGCCATGCAGCAATATTGAGTGCATAACTGCAGGGGAGATTCACCCCGGTCGTTGCGCCGCAGTAATAATGACTAGTGAGCAGTCAAATCACAGAGCCCCACCTTCGCCACAGTAAGTTGCTCGGACGAAGCAACCATCATTTCTCTCTTCGTTGAATCCGCTGGTACTCCAATATTCGTAGAGTAATGTAAGTTGCTTGGGCGAAGCAACCATCACTTCACCTTTCCCATAGTAAGTACTACCTCCTTTTTTTATTCTAGAAACCACCACACGCGAATATTGGACGGTAGCAGCACAACAAAGTGTACTAGCACTACTCAATTCAAAAATCAAAACCAACCAATGAACTACTACTAATTGTGAGTGTTTGCTAGTATCCTGTACCCCGTCTATCCATGTATATAGGGCTTAATGCGTTTTCTGAGACTAACTTTGGCCCTTTTTGGATCCATGGGTTAGAGTTAGTTTGAGCTAGTTGGGGCTCAAATAGGCCTAAAGTATCCAAAAATGAGCAAAGCGCCTTTTTAGTAGGGATTTTCATCATTCTATGAAGGTGTAAAACCAAGTGTTTCTACTACACCAAACAAGTTCAAAACGAGAAACTGGACCCACTCACGGCACGGCATGCCTGCCTCGTTTGGTCTGTCGGTCAAAGCTCTTCCTCTTCTTGGCATAACAATAGAGTACAGTAATTTTTTTAGAATGCTCTTGGCATGTCGCTAACATGTGGGAGCGAGTGATGAGTTAACCAACCTCAATAGACGGCAAAATCGCCAGCCCGCCGCACTTTGAGAGAGACGAGGAGCGAGAAGCGATACGGGCTGGTCATCCCTTTTTGGAGACTAATACACTACTTTTGATGTGTCCCGTCAACTCGCAAATGAGGAGAAGCTTTGCTTACTACCTCTCCCTCGCTCACGCACGCGCGCGGTGGCTCGCATGACGAGGAGAAGCTTTTGCTTTATGATAGTACGCTTAATACAGGCGGTGGACGTGTAATAGTTCATTCGGTGTCAGATTGCCAAGTATATATACTGTAGTACCATCATCATTGTTCGACTTCCGGAAGTTGCGAAGAGGCAAGCGCACGGTCACCTACTCAGAGTATAACCGGTCGTGTTTGCATGATTTTTTTTACGTACAATCTGAGTGGATTGCTCCAGTGGTCATCACATGTGAGCCAATCGATTCGCACCATTCCGCGCTCCATTTTGTCTTGCGTTCCTTCCTCCGTCCAGCACGCTGACAAGTGGGCCCCATGCTCATGTATGCCAACGTGGTAGTCAATTATTTTGTCAGAGTCAGCTATCACACCCTTTTGATGCCACGTCAACATACCAACTAGAAACAAGTTAGACTTGTTCGATTCAACCGCCTCCCTAGGTGTTTGGAGAGGAATTGGCCGACGCGAGGCGGTTCTATAGGTGGGCAGGCGGTGAAAAACAGGGGAAAACGCGTGAACCAGTTAGACAAGGGAGGGAAGCTTCTACAATCGCGGGGGACGTGACATTGGCCATTGGGCGGCAACACGCTGTCATCTGGGTACGCAATAAAGGATGCGAAGAGGCTTCCTATATCGGCAAGGACCAGCTTCCCTACAAATTGTTCATCCAATAGAACTCCCAAGTTAACTGTGCAGAGGCTGGAGTAGTCATCAGATGGGTGGCCGAATGGGAACTTAAATGTATATAGTGCTTCGTCCTATTAGTTGAACCTCGAGGTCTTTGTTTTGTAATTTTTGAATTTTTTTTTTTTGAACACATGTTAATCGAAGGTCTGTTGCGTTACTTTTTGATAATTTTTGTTTTTTGAACACATGTTAATTGGCTTGAAAGAAGGTCTATCGTGTTACTTCATGACATCTTTCCAAAAAAAGTGATATGACTTTCGTCAACCTATAAGGCATGTCTGTCAAATTGACCTTGAGGTACTTGTTCTCAAATTAACCTCTGGGTCTTGCAGGAGTACTTGTTTTTTGAACACATGTTAATCGAAGGTCTATCGCGTTACTTTTGGATAATTTTTGTTTTTTGAACACATGTTAATTGGCTTGGAAGAAGGTCTACCGTGTTACTTCATGACATCTTTCCAAAAAAACTGATATGACTTCTGTCAACCTATAAGGCATGTCTGCCAAATTAACCTCGAGGTACTTGTTCTCAAATTAACCTATGGGCCTTGCAGGAGTGCTGCAATTTGTCAGCGTCAATTGCAAGATGAGTCAGCAAGCTAGCAGTGGAGTTGCCAACATGCTCAAAGTGCACACAACATTGAGTAGAAAGAAGCATGCCCAGGAAATTAATGCGTGCTTAGGGAGGCCTTTGCTCAAAGAGCAAGTGTATATAAGGTGCAGTCGGCAGGCTATAAGGACAAGGAGCGAGAAGCGATATGGGCTGCTAGATATACTATAACTAGGTGTCCCACGGAGGTAACATTACAACCAACTTACGAAAATAATGGTAACCGGTTTTACGTGTTTATAATGGTATTATCATTGGACTGCCATTTAGGATAAATGATGAGGTGGATGAGAGAGACAATAAGAAAATGCATGTCTTCTCTTGATTAATAGATGATCTAATAGCAACAATATGTCTCACCAAATATTTATCATGTTATCAAAGATAAGACTAAAAATAACCCACTGCAACATATTTGATGTCTCATGTAGATTACGTGACAGGCTTAAGATAAAACTATCTTATCAAGCACTGTGCATGCTCTAAATAGTAACAAATTAACATTTGGGTAATCGACAATGACATGTGAGATTATGAATATATATTTTTGCAAATGTATCAGAAAAAAATGTTGTTTTTTTGCCGGTAGAAAAGAATGTTCAATGTGACTGATTACCTCCATGCTGGTTTTGACTACTTTAATTTAAAAATGAACCACGTGTTTTCTTTGGTAACAAAAAATTAGTAACTAAATGGTGATTGGACACCATGTCCTGCCATGTATGTATGTGCAGCAAGCAAGATTTATTCATGTATACAGGGCAGGCTTGTACTCCCTATAAGAGTGTTTAGATCAATACTACTTTAGTGATCTAAACACTCTTATATTAGTTTACGAAGGGAGTACTTCTTAGAGAAAAGTAAAGAAAAGAAATGGGGAAGCTGACTACGACACCGTGTGAAGTTGTGAACCCACATGTTGTATGAGCACGGGCCCTGCAAGTCTCCACGGCTTCGCAAGAATGTTCGAGATGGTTCACAGATAGCGCAGTAGTTTCTGCGTTGCAGCACGATGTGCAAGGTGGCAACAATCTGAGTGCTAAAGAGTTGATCCAATGGCTGGTTTTGTTTGGATTTTCCAACTATTGACCATTGGATAGAGTGAATCAATGGATTACATTCAAAGTTATTCTCACACTATAGAATGGTATAGGAATGTGGAGAGATTTGGTTGATTTTATATCGCTGAATAATATAAAATATTATGAGTGCAGACGCTCCACCGCGAGGTTACTTGCTCCTTCTCGATCGTCAGGAATCTATGTTCTTCCACTCTTTTTTTTGTTGACGTGAGCTTTGTTCATCCTTTTGCCAACACGCGGGACATCTAGCATCAAGGTGCACATGTCATGCAAGAAGATGGAGATAAGCAGTGCGTAAGTGAGTCGTGCACTTTGATGGCACATACTACACAATATTTTTTATCCTCAATGGCACATGAATAGTGCATGTACTCAATGACGGAGCACGGGATGGTAGCCATGGACAAGGTCGACCCTTTTTGGAGAGAGTACTAAATAACTTTGATGTGTCCCGTCATCTCACAGAACGACGAGAAGCTTGCTTACTACGCCTTCTCCCTCGCCCACGCGCGCGTGGTGGCTCATAGCACGAGGAGAAACTTTTGCTTACAAGCGATGGACATCCAGCAGTTCATTTGGTGTCAGATTGCCAGAAGTACTACTGTAGTACCATCATCATTGTTCGACTTCCGGAAGAGGCGAAGAGCCAAGCGCAAGGTCACCTACTAACCTATAGTATAATACTATAGCCAAAGCTGGTCCACCTTTTTAGAGCATGGTTAATTAATATAGGCGGCTCTTGCAGCAGCACATCATTTAGAGTAAGTACTCTCTCCATTTCTTTTCTTTCATTCGTAGGAACTTAAAACGCAGGAATAGGAAAAATAAAGGATTGGAGAGGCATGTCCACTTGAATCCCATAGCATTAACACAGTGTTCCCCTAAAAAAACCAGAGTGTTTGACACAGGAAAAACAAAGGAAGTGAAAAAAAAGTTGGAGTGGATGCTAGGTTGCCAATTAACACATGATTTCATAGGAAAAAAATCCTATAGTATTCTATCCTATGAATCAAATGACCAATGTAGGAAAATTATGAGGGGGTCTCTCCAATAGTGTTCCTCGGCTCGCACCTAGCATCACGGGGGTCGAACTTGGAGTCATTCATCTGGTAAACGTGGCATCTCAGATCTTGACACAAGGTGACATACACCGTCAAGGTCCATTAAGGATAATGTTGTCCTCAAAGCCGGACGTACACGGTCAAGGTCCACGGTGAAGGGGGTCAGGGTGGACGCGACCTCTCACTGCGTCCGCCATTGATGCGGCGCGCCAGCTGAGGGCGCCGCCCACTGCACTCCCAGCTGTACCCACCTCCTCGCCACATTCAAACACCGACATTTAAACCTGCGTGGAATGCGAGAAACCCAGTCCGACCACACACATCCGTTCAGGAGAGGGACGCCGGCCAAGCTCCTCCTTCCACCATTTTCTCCACTCTTTCGGCGGCATCCGACGAGCAGGAAGAGCTGTTCTCCGGCATAAAAGCCGTCTGGGTGGCCCGCCGAGCCCGACAGTTACGAGCGAGGCAGGTCGCTGCTCCACCTACCTCGCCTAGCCCGTCGGAGCCAGTTGCCGCACTAAGCCAGCGCTTGGTTTCGCAGCTGGCCGCTCCAATACAGCTCGAGGAAGAGTGTCGACTTGCTCCACGCCGGCTTGTCGGGGAGCACGGCGGCACGGGCATCGTCGCTGCCCTCGCCGCCGCTGCGTCGTACAATGCCTCCAGTCCTTGTGGCCACCTCGTGGCTCCTCCGACTTCATCTCCAAGTCTCCTGGTTTCCTTCTGGTCCATGAAAAATCATCGCGAAAGTTTTATTCCGTTTGGACTCCGTTTGGTATTCCTTTTCTACGAAACTCAAAAACAAGGAAAAAAACAAAAACTGGCACTGGGCTCTAGGTTAATAGGTTAGTCCCAAAAATAATATAAAATAGCATATTAATGCATATAAAACATCCAAAATAGATACTATAATAGCATGGAACAATCAAAAATTATAGATACGTTGGAGACGTATCAAGCATCCCCAAGCTTAATTCCTGCTCGTCCTCGAGTAGGTAAATGGTAAAAACAGAATTTTTGATGTGGAATGCTACCTAACATATTTATCCATGTAATTTTCTTTATTGTGGCATGAATGTTCAGATCCATAAGATTCAAAACAAAAGTTTAATATTGACATAGAAACAATAATACTTCAAGCATACTAACAAGGCAATTATGTCTTCTCAAAATAACATGGCCAAAGAAAGCTTATCCCTACAAAATCATATAGTATGGCTATGCTCCATCTTCATCACACAAAATATTCAAATCATGCACAACCCCGATGACAAGCCAATCAATTGTTTCATACTTTTGACGTTCTCAAACCTTTTCAACTTTCACGCAATACATGAGCGTGAGCCATGGACATAGCACTATAGGTGGAATAGAATATGGTGGTTGTGGAGAAGACAAAAAGAGGGAGATAGTCTCACATCAACTAGGCGTATCAACGGGCTATGGAGATGCCCATCAATAGATATCAATGTGAGTGAGTAGGGATTGCCATGCCACAGATGCACTAGAGCTATAAGTTTATGAAATCTCAAAAGGAAACTAAGTGGGTGTGCATCCAACTCGCTTGCTCACGAAGACCTAGGGCAATTTGAGGAAGCCCATCATTGGAATATACAAGCCAAGTTCTATAATGAAAAATTCCCACTAGTAAATGAAAGTGACAACATAGGAGACTCTCTATCATGAAGATCACGGTATTACTTTGAAGCACAAGTGTGGTAAAAGGATAGTAACATTGCCCCTTCTCTCTTTTCTCTCATTTTTTTATTTTTTTATTTGGGCCTTCTCTCATTTTTTTGGCCTCCTTTTTTTTCATCTGGAGTCTCATCCCGACTTGTGGGGGAATCATAGCCTCCATCATCCTTTCCTCACATGGGACAATGCTCTAATAATGAAGATCATCACACTTTTATTTACTTACAACTCGATTCTTAGAACAAAATATGACTCTATATGAATGCCTCCGGCGGTGTATCGGGATGTGCAATGAATCAAGAGTGACATGTATGAAAGAATTATGAACGGTGGCTTTGCCACAAATACGATGTCAACTACATGATCATGCAAAGCAACATGACAATGATGAAGCGTGTCATAATAAAACGGAATGGTGGAAAGTTGCATGGCAATATATCTCGGAATGGCTATGGAAATGCCATAATAGGTAGGTATGGTGGCTGTTTTGGGGAAGGTATATGGTGGGTGTATGGTACCGACGAAAGTTGCGCGGTACAAGAGAGGCTAGCAATGGTGGAAGGGTGAGAGTGTGTGTAATCCATGGACTCAACATTAGTCATAAAGAACTCACATACTTATTGCAAAAATCTATTAGTTATTGAAACAAAGTATTACGCGCATGCTCCTAGGGGGATAGATTGGTAGGAAAAGACCATCGCTCGTCCCCGACCGCCACTCATAAGGAAGACAATCAATAAATAAATCATGCTCCGACTTCATCACATAACGGTTCACCATACGTGCATGCTACGGGAATCACAAACCTTAACACAAGTATTTCTCAAATCCACAATTACTCACTAGCATGACTCTAATATCACCATCTTTATATCTCAAAACAATCATAAGGAATCAAACTTCTCATAGTATTCAATGCACTTTATATGAAAGTTTTTATTATATCCCTCTTGGATGCCTATCATATTAGGACTAAATTTATAACCAAAGCAAATTACCATGCTGTTTAAAGACTCCCAAAATAATATAAGTGTCGTGGATTTGTCACGGCAGATGTCCCTAGTGTGAGGACTTAGTCGTGAGGCCAACGCATCTATGTGGTACCTTGAGAGCGGTTGAGTGGGACGAGAGACGCGAGGTTTTACCCAGGTTCGGCCCCTCACAGTGGAGGTAAAAGCCTACGTCCTGCTTCATTGATATTGATCATGGTGATGCTCACGATTACATGGGTGCTCTTTCGCTACCTCTATCTCGAGAGCTATTGACTTGTCTGTTTTAACTTGTAAAACTCGTCCCTCTTGGGGTGCCCCGCCCCTCCTTATATAAGTTTAAGGGGCGGGTTACATGACTAGTCCTAGTAGGATTAGGATTACTCTATTACAAGTGGAGTCCTAGTCTTGCTTCCTTTGTAGGAGAATATTCCTTATGCCTTTCATCTTAAGCCGGCCCACCATAACACAAGCCGGTCTTCCATGAACGGCCTTCTGGGCCTCCGGGTCTTGTCGCTCCTCTGACCCGCCTGCCGGGCCACCAATGAGTCACCTGGCTCGGCTGGGTCATCAGTGAGTGGAGAGATCCGGGCGGGTCACTTAGTGAGTCGCCAAGTCAGGGCGGGTCACCAGTGAGTCGCCAAGTCCGGCCGGGTCATATATCCGGCCGGGTCATACCGCGGGTTATATCCCCGACAATAAGTGAAGCATGAGAGTTCAATAATTTCTATAAAATAAAGCCACCGCCGTGCTCTTAAAAGATACAAGTGAAGCACTAGAGCAAAATTGCCTAGCTCAAAAGATATAAGTGAAGCACGAAGAGTATTCTAATAAATCACGATTCATGCGTGTCCCTCTCAAAAGGAGTGTACAGAAAGGATGATTGTGGCAAACTAAAAAGCGAAGACTCAAATTATACAAGACGCTCCAAGCAAAACACATATCATGTGGTGAATAAAAATATAGCCTCAAGTAAAGTTACCGATAGACGAAAACGAAAGAGGGGATGCCTTCCGGGGCATCCCCAAGCTTAGGCTCTTGGTTGTCCTTGAATATTACCTTGGGGTGCCTTGGGAATCCCCAAGCTTAGGCTCTTGCCACTCCTTATTCCATAGTCCATCAAATCCTTACCCAAAACTTGAAAACTTCACAACACAAAACTCAACAGAAAATCTCATAAGCTCCGTTAATATAAGAAAATAAACCACCACTTTGGTACTGTTGTGAACTCATTCTTTATTTATATTGGTGTAATATCTACGGTATTCTAACTTTTCCATGGTTCATACCCCCCGATACTACCCATAGATTCATCAAAATAAGCAAACAACACAAAGAAAACATAATCTGTCAAAAACAGAACAGTCTGCTAAGATCCGATTTGTTATAATACTAATTTGTATATTAAATTATGAAAAATTAGGACAACATAGTAAATTTGTATATTAATCTCGTATAAAAAATTCAGGGATTTTCAACGCTCCAGTGAATTACTAAAATTTGATACTGGATGAAAAAGTTTCTGTTTTTCAGCAAGATCAAATCAAATATCACCGTAAGCCATCCCAAAGGTCTTACTTGGCACAAACACTAATTAAAACATAAAACCACATCTCACCAGAGGCTAGCTGAATTATTTATTGCAAAACAGAACCAAAAAAGTAAAAACAAAAATAAAATTGGGTTGCCTCCCAACAAGCGCTATTGTTTAATGCCCTTAGCTAGGCATAAAAAACACCAATAGATCTAGGTATTGTCATGTTCTCCCTTTTGGTAGTAAAGAGAGAATTTCTTGTCCAGAGCGCTTATCTTTCTATTTTGTGTAAGTACGCGGCCATTAATGGTGGAATAAATATTAAGCACACTTCGAAAATTTGCATCTAAACTAGCCTTCATCTCTTTGATTATTTCATTTTGATAAAAGCACATAAGAGTAGTTGATTCAACATTTTCACCTTTGGAGTGCCCAAATATAGTTTTCATCTTTTCATAAGTATCGATGGCATCCCCTTCAAGAAAACCATTTTCAAATATAGAATCCAAAAATTGCTTAAAAGAAGGGGGTAAACCAACATAAAAGCTTTTCAAGTATATCTCAATATGATATTGGAGCACATAGCTAGCTCGGATCCTCAACAGCCTATCCCAAGCATCTTTCAAAGATTCATCAAGAAGATAACAAAAAATTTCGGGGTCATCTTCATCAAAATTGTTAAAATTCTCATTAACAAACCCGGTAGCATCATTATTTATGAGCTTAGAGAGGATAGAGGGGCTATCTAAAGAATTAAAACTTGGGAGAAAACCCTTAACCCTTTTTGATTAGGCCATAACGATAGAAAGGCAAACTTAAGTAAACAAGAGGGCAGCGAGAGAAAAGGCAAATGAAGAAGACGAATGGAAGAGAGACGAAGAAAAGGAAAAGAGACGGGCGAAGAAAAAGGCAAATCTTTTCGAAAATTGTTTTAGAAGTGGGGGAGAGGAAAACGAAAGGCAAATGGCGAATAATGTAATGCAAGAGATGAGAGTTTATGATGGGTACTTGGTATGTCTTGACTTGCCGTAGATCTCCCCAGCAACGGCGCCAGAAATCCTTCCTGCTACTTCTTGACCTTGCGTTGGTTTTTCCCTTGAAGAGGAAAGGGTGATGCAGCAAAGAGATAAGTATTTCCCTCAGTTTGAGAACCAAGGTATCAATCCAGTAGGAGACAACGCACAAATCACCGAATACCTGCACAAACAATCAAACAACTTGCACCCAACACGATAAAGGGGTTGTCAGTCCCTTCACAGTTATTTGCAAAAGTGAGATCTGATAGAGATAGATAAACGATAAAGTAATTATTTTTGGTATTTTTGTTTTATAGATCGGAAAGTAAAGATTGCAAAATAGTAGATCGGAAACTTGTATAATGAAAAGTAGAAGATTATATGATGGAAAATAGACCCGAGGGCCATAGGTTTCACTAGAGGCTTCTCGCAAGATAGAAAATAGTACGGTGGGTGAACAAATTACTGCCGAGCAATTGATAGAAAAGCACAAAGTTATGACGATATCTAAGGCAACGATCATGAATATAGGCATCACGTCCGTGTCAAGTAGATCGAAACGATTCTGCATCTACTACTATTACTCCACACATCGACCGCTATCCAGCGTGCATCTAGAGTATTAAGTTCATAAAGAACGGAGTAATGCATTAAGTAAGATGACATGATGTAGAGGAATTAACGCAAGCAATATGATGAAAACCCCATCTTTTTATCATCGATGGCAACAATACAATACGTGCCTTGCTGCCCCTACTGTCACTGGGAAAGGACACCGCAAGATTGAACCCAAAGCTAAGCACTTCTCCCATTGCAAGAAAAACCAATCTAGTTGGCCAAACCAAACCGATAGTTCGAAGAGAATTACAAAGATATCAAATCATGCATATAAGAATTCAGAGAAGATTCAAATAATATTCATAGATAAGCTGATCATAAATACACAATTCGTCGGATCTCGGCAAACACACCGCAAAAAAGTATTACATCGAATAGATCTCCAAGAACATCGAGGAGAACATGGTATTGAGAATCAAAGAGAGAGAGAAGAAGACATCTAGCTACTAGCTATGGACCCGTAGGTCTGTGGTAAACTACTCACGCTTCATCGGAAGGGTAATGGTGTTGATGTAGAAGCCCTCCGTGATCGAATCCCCCTCCGGCAGGTTGCCAGAAAAGGTCCCTGGATGGAATCTCATGGGTACAGAAGGTTGCGGCGGTGGAAAAGTCTTTTCGTGGATGCCTCTGTTGGTTTCGGGATATATGGGTATATATAGGCGAAAGAATCAGGCCAGGAGGTGCACGAGGGGCCCACAAGGGTGGGGGCGTGCCCTACCCCCCTGGGCGCGCCCTCCATCCTTGTGGCCACCTCATGGCTCCTCCGACTTCATCTCCAAGTCTCCTGGTTTCCTTCTGGTCTAAGAAAAATCATCGCGAAAGTTTTATTCCGTTTGGACTCCGTTTGGTATTCCTTTTCTGCGAAACTCAAAAACAAGGAAAAAACAGAAACTGGCACTGGGCTCTAGGTTAATAGGTTAGTCCGAAAAATAATATAAAATAGCATATTAATGCATGTAAAACATCCAAAACAGATAATATAATAGCATGGAACAATCAAAAATTATAGATACGTTGGAGACGTATCAATCCGTCATGTTTATATGAAATCCGACCGTGTTTGCACGAATTTGCGTCCATGTTCGCGCTCTCGGGCGAGCGCTGTCCGTCGCTGGAGTGGGACGAGACGACGGACTCCATCTCTGACAACCCCGCAAAGTGCGTCACCACCTTTGTGATGGCCAGGATGCGGTGAAAGAACGTCGTCCTTCATACCGCGCGCTCGTCTAGATGGCTCGGTAGCTCATGAAGCAGCACCAACAACATGCCTTGTGCGTCTAGTACTCCATTGCAGTCGTTGTTGCTGCATGCGCAACTCGGGTTGCAGTTGCAGGTGAGCATGGTGACGCTGCGTGGCCATCCATCAATAGTGGCCGATATGAGGATGACATCGCCATGTGCATCCTATTTGTACAAAAAATCATGAATGAAGTGTATAAACATGTTTATGTACAACCTGAGTGGATTGCTCCAGTGGTCATCACACGTGTAGTGTCATGCAAAGCTTCATTTATTAGGTTATAGAGTCATTTTGTTTTGGTATGTGTGATGTTACTCATCATAGTAGAATGAGTAACTAGCTATAAGTTACTCAATTTACCTCTCTCCTCATTAACTAGTTGCCACATAGGCGAATTTTCTGAGTTGGACCCGATGTTACTCTTGAAGTTATTCCCACTGTGGTTAGTCTTAGGCCTTGTTTAGTTCAACCTCCTCCCAAGGGGTTTGGAGAGGAATGGAGGGGAATTTGGCTTGTACATGATTTAATCCCCCACAATCCTTGTTAATCCCCATTAAAACCCCTTGAACCGCACATGCCCTTAAGGTTAAAAATGACCGGGATTACAGAGGACAGGGTACAAACTTCAAGGATTTAAAGGCGAGGGGTTGTTTCCGACTAGCTCTACAACCTCAAGGTTTATAAATCGGACTTCACTCTACCCTCACGCACACGCCCGGGTACACTCACGGTGGAGCGCATTTGCACACGAAAAGGCAGGTAACATGATAATTTGAGACATCTCCTCGTCCACTTAATGTGGGGTCTGGGACCAAATGTCAGCCATACCAAGTGCAACCTAAACGTGGTGGCGCGGTTATTGATCGATTTTCTTTTTACTGGTACTGTTGGGGATATTCCCCACGACCAAGACCCGGCTCATAAGAATAAGCCGCACTGAGGTTTAAGTCATCTCTGGGTTTAAGTCGCCCTGACGTTAAGTCATCTCAGATCCTAACCCGGCAGGTGAGACCCAGCAGGTGATACCCGGCAGGTGAGACCCGACACGTGAGACCCGGCCGACAGTCTCTAACCCGGCAGACAGTGATGACCCGGCAGACAGTTATGACCCGGCAAACAGGTTGTGACCCGGCAGATACATGGAGTCACGGAGATGAGTCTTAGAGATGAGTCGCCTGGGGTTAAGAAACCCAAGACTAAACTTAAGTGCTTGTGAATGTTAGCTAGTATGCATACCGTATCTTGTGAAGCTTAGTTTAGTGTGAATGTTGACTAGCGTGTCAACCTTTACAATCTATGTATATTGTAGGCATGTTATTTAACCCCTCATTTTGTCGTGCTACGACCAGTGTGAGTGTCTGTATGCAGTACAACATCGTCTAATTTGGTGGATGCCAAGCCGGCCCGTGAAGGAGCTATATCTTTTTTTCAACTTGAAAAATGTTACCGATGAGGAGCCATAATTAAGCTGGAGGTGTCTCTCTTTTTTTCTTTCGAATGGGCAATAAGCTGGAGAGCTGGAGAGTGTCTCTAATGGGCTGCCTCTAGTGTTAAGGCCCTCCAGAATGAAACACACGGGCAGCCAACTAGGCCAATACAAAAGCCTATCCATCTTAAAGCCCATTTGTTTTTGTTTTTTGCGAGGAAAAGCCCATTTTTCTTGAAGAGGGGGCGATCCCAGAAAAACCCTCCTTCCTCCTCGCTTCCACAGCTCGCTGGACTCTCCCGCTTCCGTCTCCCCCCAATTCCCCCCGCTCCCCATCTTCCTCACTCGTACAGAAAACCCCCGCTCACCTTTCTTCCTCACTCGTACAGAAAGCGCCTGCTCCTCTTCTTCCTCGCTCCTACAGAAAACCCCAGCCCTCCTTCTTCCCCACTCGCACTGCCACTAGGCTCGTCTCTCGCTACTCTGCTCAAACCCATGAGCTCGGCGCGATGCCCGCAAGGAAAATGGAGTCGGCTGGACCCAGCGCCAAGAAGATGAGGCTCCCGCCAGCGGCGACGCCTGTTGTAGATCCCGCACTCGGCAGCGTGGGGAGAAGTGGCGAGCCCCCCCAACGGATCTGAGGAACCCGTAGAATCTCGGGTGGACCACATCAGCGATCTCCCGGATGACATCCTTGGGGAGATCATCTCGCTTCTCCCCACCAAGGATTGCTGCCACACCCAAGTCCTCTCAACTCGGTGGCGCCCTCTATGGCGCGACACACCCCTTAATCTCGACTGTCGTCTGCTATCTGTCGGTCCTGATGTTGAACTCCTCAGAGCCATCATCTCCTCCCACCAGGGCTCCATTCAATGCTTCTGCATCTCGACACGCTACCTGCTGTCCATACCCTGCATGGTGGATGCCTGGCTGACATCCCCTGAATTCGAAAAACTCCAGCAGTTTGAGTTCTACCATTACCACAAAAATTACATACCATGAACAAAAGGCCAAGAATTTGTGCCCACACCACCATTGTCCATCTCGTGGTTTTCCTCCTCTCTCCACACCGCCACCTTCGCCCAGTGCCATCTACCAGACGATCTGGTACAAATGCTTCGACTCCCACTGCTACAAAAACTTTCGCTTGTGGTGGTTTATCTGTCGGAGGCCTCACTGCACATCATCATCCACTCCAGTTGCCCTGCTCTGGAGTGCTTGCTGATTGTTTTGGAAATAGAAATCCCTATCAGTTGTCTCGAAATAAAGCCGCCTCACTTCAAAGGTTGCTCATCATCGAAGATGCCCCTTCACTTCAAAGGTTGCTCCTTCATTATTGTTATATACCTTCGCAAATAACTATCATCTCTGCGCCTAAATTGGAGACCTTGGGTGTAATTCCTGATCCATTTAATTATCACAAGTTGGTGTTTGGCTCCACACTTATTCAGGTACCGTATATTATCATCTACACATTTGTAATCATAAGCTGCATTTTTCATTTGTGCGCGTAAGTTTTATATCATCTTGGAGTACACTTTGGGTACTGATATTATGTTATATGCACAATGAAGAGTTTGTGCATGGATAGCCTATCAATGGTGCTGGATTCTGTCAAGATCTTATATATCGGAATGTTTAGTTATGATCTAAACACAATTATTGGCTTGCTGCGATGCTTTCCATGTCTGGAGAATTTGTATATAAAGGTTATGATTTCATGCACATTGAAAGCCCATAGATATTGTACTAGAATTAATCGTTCAGCTGTCGCTCTTTCGACATACTCTTTTTTTAGACCTTAACTATTTTTAATCTTCATGTCTACTTAGGCACTAACACATGGAGAAAAACATATAACCAATCGGTGGCGTAATAAGCACCGGGATTTTCTCAATTCTCATGACATTCGTTTGAGGACAATAACGATGGAAGGATATGCGTCCAACCAGGCAAACAGAAGCTTTGTCACATTCTTCATGTTGAATGCGAAGTTACTATTGTCCATGAGGCTTAAGTTTTTCAACAAGAAATTTCTCACAGATGGATATGTTGACAGCAAAAAAAGAAGTTTCAGGTGGACAAATGGGCTCCTGAACATGCTCGGCTTCTATTTACAACAACTTGTCGTCATGTTCCAGTAATTTTTTTCGCACAGGATGTTGATTTTATGGATCAGACCGATCCATTTGTTTGTGACTGCCAAAAATAGTGGTTGGGTTAGATGTTATTGCCATGTTCAATCTGGGTTTTGTCTAAATTTGATGAACAATTAATCCTTTGGCTTTTGTACCGTTTGTAAGCTTGAGTTAGATGTTGTTTCCCTTTTTAACTTGCCTGTGACTGTCATATTTTCATTGAAACATGGCAAATGGCTTGCCATTTCCTTTATTAAAGAGAGAAATACTATAACAACAGGGACCCAGCAGCTCGCCCATTAGTTTTATCAACTGCGCTGTGCGGGGGCTGTGACCCGTTAGCCCAGGCTTTTATTTAAGCACATGACGAGCCCAGTTGATATCTTTTTTCTTTCTGAAAATGGCTAGCCCAGTTCTATTTTTTTGGACAATACCCAACCCAGGCCTACTTGCTTTTCTCTGCCCTGCTGGGCTACAAATCTTTAAAGACGAGGAAATGTATTCGGCTTCCCCAGAAAATGGGCTATAAGTAGTAAGAAATGGGCTGTAAATTTTCAAAACACAGAAAACTGGCAACTAGATACAAATTTCATTTTTTCAGGATTTCAAGATTTTAAATTTCATTGCTTTTTTGCGGGAAAAATTTCATTGTATTTAAATTTGAAATAAAAATATTTTTATAATTATTTTTAATGTGACTCGAAATTTCATGATTAAAGAGTTCGGACCCCACCAGAATATGCAAAATTTTGTTGAATTTTTTAGCAGTTGCCAGAATATGGTCTGTAATGCTAACAAAAAGAATATGGGCTTCAAAATATCCTTAAGAATTAGCAAATGGGCTGTAAGTTATTAAAAATAATGGCAAATGGGTTGTATGCTATTTTCCACTGATTTGGAGGCTGACTTGTGGGCCTACTAGGTTGACGATGGCGCTGTCCTAATTTTGTTTTTTGACGCGTACGCAAGGCTTTGTCAACTTAGTGAACACAGAGCAGTGACTGTTGTATGTCCATCCAACCGCCGTTGTGCTTCTTCAATATCTGATCTTCCTGCTCCAGCCGCTCAAACCAGCGCTGGCGGGACAGCCTGCTTCCTCCTTCCGTGGCCGGCTGTGCTGCCGCGCAGGCCTCACCGACCCACCCTACTCCCACCGCTGGCCTCGCCATCCCTCTACCCACCAGCACCTCCTGTTATTTTCCGGCGACGGCAGCCTCACCCCGCAACCGACCAGTCAGCCCTCGTACTCCCCTCAGCGTGGGCATACTTTGCTGTGGCTTCGCCGGCTCTAGGTCATTCCCTTCCCGGGCCTCGCCGTCGTCCACCGTGTTTTTTTTGACATGGGTCGTCCACCGCGTTGGTGCTCTCGGCGCGGCGTGGTCAACATGGTCAACAAACGACAGCCATCGGAAGAGGGATGTAAGTGGAGAGGCTGAAAGTAGGGACCCACACAAGCAAGTGCCTCCTTATTACGCGAAAAAAATGATTGCTCCTGCTGACAGCTGGGACCCACCGGCAAAATCTTCGCACGGAAGGAAGTGCCTCCTTATTATGCGAAAAAAATATTCCTCCCGATGACAGCTGGGACCCGACAGATTTGGTGGCTGACTTGTGGGCCTGCTAAGATGACGCGTACGTAGGGCTTTGTCAACTTAGTCAACAAATGATTCTAGCAGCTGGACCGTTGGATGTTAATCCAACAGCCGTGCTACCTCTTCAACCTCTGATCTTCTTGCTCCAGCCGTCCAAACCAGCGCCGGCGGGACCGCCTGCTCCTGCCTCTCGTGGGCGACAGTGCTGCCACTTAGGCCTCACCGCCCCACCCTAATCCCACTGCCGGCCAGGGCTTCCCTCTACTCACCCACACCCCATGTTATTCTCCGGCGACGGCAGCCTCACACCGCAGCGGAACCAGTGAACCCTCGTACTCCCCTCCGCGTGGGCATCCACTGCCTCGTCTTCCTCGGCTCTGCATTGTTCCCTTAGCAGGCCTCACCGTCGTCCACCGCCTTGGTGCTCTCGGTGCGGTGTGGTCAATGTTGTCAACGAACGACAGCCATCGGAAGACGACTGTACACGGTGAGGCTGATAGTTGGACCCACCACCTACATCTTCACACGCAAGGAAGTGCCTCCTTATTACGCGCAAAGAAATGATTCCTCCCCCTGACAGCTGGGACCCACCACATATATCTTCGCATGCAAGGGAGTGCCCCCTTATCCTCCCTGACGGCTGGGACCCACCCGGTTGAACCGTACGTAGGGTTGTCTGTCTGGTCGCGAACATGTATGTACATACTAGTGGATCGGTCTCTGTGCAACGATGAACTGTGTCCGAGCAAGCAGTGACACATGTAGTAGTAGAGCCCTCGACATAGCAGTTCAGGCAGTCCCTTCAAAACTATGTACACATACATACAGCCAGATCACAAAAAATACCTCCACGTAGATACATACGGGCAGGCTCTCGAACGCCTACTCGCGCATACGTACGTGGAGAGGCAGCAGACGGCAGCAACGGTGTTGTGTTCATCGGGAGCCAACCGGCTTGGACGGAATAGCCAAAATGAGGTCTGGCTTACCACAGAACAGAGGAAACAGCGTTTCTGTTTGACCGCGTACGGTCGAAACGGGGTCCTGTCCATTGGGAAGGTTCTGGCGTACCGCAAAACGGAGGAAACGGACTTCTGTTCGAGTGCATATGGTCGAAACGGGGTCCTGTTGATCAGGAGGGGTGTGGCGTACCGCAAAACAGAGGAAACAGACTTCTGTTGGAGCGCCTACGGTTGAAACGGGGTCCTGTTCATCCACCGTCTACTGCCTCACTCCAGCGTCCACGGGTTACTGTTCATCCACAGTCGACTTCCTCCAGCCTCCACCTGCTACTGTTCATCCACGGGCTACTGTTCATCCAGCCTCCACGGGGTCTTGTTCATCCACCCCCAACCGGCTGGGGTACGGCGGCCTCCTCGGTGTCCTGTTCATCTAGCGGCAACGGCCTACTACCATGGTGCCCTGTTCATCCAACCCCCACCAGGAACTATTCATCCACAGCCAACCAACCGGCTTGACTCACCACATCTCGACTCGTTCTACGTACCACACGCACGGTAGCAACGGTCACTTTTCATCGAGAGGCAACCCAACACCAGCTGGCTACGTCTCGCACGGGGCTCGATCGGCTTCAGTAAGCAGCAGAAGTGATCGATCGCTCGGGTTCAGTTAGCAGCAGTAGCGAAGGAATCACTCGGGTTCAGTCAACAGCGAATGAATCGCTCGGGTTCAGTTAACAGTCAAGGGATCGATCACTCGGGTTCAGTAATGTAGCTAGTGCGATTGCTCGAGTTCAGTTAGCCAACGCCTCACACACACGCGTGTACACGAGAGAAACGCGCAAACCACAGTGCATCGCTCGGCCCCGACCACCCACCGCAACCGGGAACTCCCCGATATTTTCCTCGCCCTCGCTTCTACCATGATTTTTTCTGTCATGGACGGCTCAAAGAATGTCATGTAGGTGCGTCCCCGGCCCGCCCAGGACGAAAATCCCATTTTCTGTCATGATTTTTTGTCATAGAAGTAGGAGCCCACCACATCTATGATGATACGTGCTTTTGTCACAATTATCGTCATAGAAGTGTCATAAGCATGACAGATTTTTTTTCGTTTGGCCCAAAATGTCACGGATGTGTCTTTTTTTGTAGTGTCGCCTGATCATCGGAGAGGGCGTTAGCTCCAGGGACCTATTTGTCCCCGGCCAACTCTTTGCGTTCGGTAGCATCGTGCTGCACACCAGCCCAACTAGTCATCTAGACCAAATCAACAATTTTGCCCCTAAGCACTGGATTAGATTCGGCAACTTGGAGTATGTTGCGGACTCCCGAGGCGATCTGGTCTTTGCCGGATTCGTAGCCTCTCCCCGTACCCCTATGGGCCCCACTGTGCCCGCTCCGGAGCTTTCCCCCGATTCGATCTATGGATCGACCTCAATCCTTCAGCCGGCCTCGAGCTGGGATGGCTCCACCCTGACCAGAGGCCAGGAATCCCCTTCGACCACGCTAATAATGCCCGCCGAGGACCCTACTTCGGGCTTCAATGCGGAAGCGGTGTTCGAATGCCAAGAGTCACTCTCGGCCGAACCCTCTCCTCGTGACATGCCTACGGCCTTGAGCCCCAGTGACGGCTTGACGTTCAGAAGCCAGGAATCATCCCTGGCCGAACTTCCCCTCGTCAACTTGGCTTCGAACCCCGATATGGAAACGACGTCCGAAGACCAGGCCTTGGCCTTGGTCTCTTATGACTGTCCGACCCTGGGCCTTGAGGTCAGCTCGGCCCTTGAAGACCAGTATCTAGCCCGGGCCCAGATCATTCCTTGCCCCGCCACGTCGGAGACCGGCCCTCGGTGGCCACCACGTACTAGTCTGGCGACCCTTGCCTTATTAAACAAGGCGCTGGACAGAATCCAGATGATGGCTATTCGGGAGGATCCACCCTCGGCTTGCGTTCAGCAGCCCCTTGAGGCAGATTGTAGGGAATTTTACGTCCCACCCACCACCCACTTAGTGGCCACGGTCGAAGACTTAACCGACATGTTGGACTACACCTCGGAAAAAGCCAAATACATGGACGAGGATAGTGGAGCCACGTCTAACACCGATGCTGTTCCCCCCATCACCGGCTGCTGGACAGCCACGTCCACCTATGATGTCTACATGGTGGACACCCTGAAAGAAGATGACGGCACTCCCGGGAAGGGTGATGGCAGGCCGAGCGATGAGCCACTGAAATGCCACAGACAGCGCCGCCGCTCCAAGGCGCGTCGAAGCCACGCGAGCAACATGGACACCGGAGAAAATGCCATCCCGGACAACGCGGACAACCTCAGCGTTCCCGGCACCGACGAACAGCCACAAAATGACCACGAGGAGCATGAGGACCCTATCAATCCTGAATACCTTGATGACTCCGAAGACAGCAACTACCTCCCCCCTTCCGAAGAGGAGGTTAGTTTGGGCGACGAGGATTTCATCGTCCCCAAAGACCCGCTGGATCAAGAGCGGTTTAAACGGCAGCTAATTTCCATCGCACGAAGCCTGAAGAAACAACGGCAAAAAATAAAATCTGAACAGGATACCTTTAATGAGAGATGGACTAAAGTCCTAGATGTCAAAGAAGAGTACGGCCACAAGCGACAGACCAAAATCTACCCGAAGCGAAGGCTACAGCCGCAATTCGATGACGAGGCCATAGAGCCAGTGCCTGCAAGGCACACTTAGGAGGACCAGCCAGACCGCCCCCCTCGAGGACGGGACCGAACAACTGATAAAACTGAACAACCTCCCACTCACCCTCGCCGTCAACGCAAGGAGCCAGTATGGCAAGGTTATGAGTACGACCTACGCCGTGACCTGGACGCTCGGGCAGGTCTTACGAGGTCCATCTACAGACATAAAAGAGATCCTCCTGTTAGACGGGATGGATACAAATCCTGGCTAGACCAAAATGATAGAGCCCGGGAGCTACAACGAGCCCGGATGACAGATGATCTCCGGCGCGACGTAGCCCGAATCAGGGGCGCCGCTCATCCTCTTTGCTTCACAGATATAGTGATGCAACACCAATTCCCAGAAGGTTTCAAACCTGTAAATATCGAGCCCTATGACGGGACAACAGATCCGGCAGTATGGATCGAAGAATTTCTATTACACATTCACATGGCGCGAGGGGACGACCTCCATGCCATCAAGTACCTACCATTAAAGCTCAAGGGCCCGACTCGACACTGGTTAAACAGCCTCCCCGAAGACACCATAGGATGTTGGGAGGAGCTCAAGGATGCCTTCTGAGCTAACTTTCAGGGCACTTATGTTTGGCCCCCGGACACCGAGCACCTGAGCCACGTAATCCAGCAGCCCGGTGAGTCAGCCCGGAAATTTTGGAACCGGTTTTTGACCAAGAAGAACCAGATCGTTGACTATCCAGACGCCAAAGCTATAGCCGCCTTTAAGCATAGTATTGGGGATGAATGGTTAGCACGCCAGCTCGGACAGGACAAGTCGAGAACGATGTCGGCACTCACTTCCGTGATGACCCGCTTCTGCGCCGGAGAGGATAGCTGGCTGGCTCATAGAAGCACCAACCCCAACACCCCCGACACCTCAGAAGTTCAGGACGGGAATGGTTGGACATGAAGGAACAAGAAGAATGCCGCCACAATGACGACGAAGTGAATGAAATGACAGTCAATGCCGGATTCCGTAATCCGAAGTCCAGGCCACGGAAAAAGCCTTCTAAAGGCAAGCAGGATGGCCCAACCAAGTTGGACGCAATCCTGGATAGGCCCTGCCAGATTCATGGCACCGCCAAAAACCCTGCCAACCACACCAACCGTAATTGTTGGGTGATAAAACATGATGGTAAGCTCACAGCCGAAGACTCTAGCGAAAGCCCATGAAGCGAGGAGAATGAGGAGCCCCGCAGGACGAATAGTGGAGACCCAAAACCATTCCCTTCTGAGGTCAAGACGGTGAACATGATCTATGCCACCCATATACCAAGGAAGGAGTGGAAGCGTGCGCTGCGGGATGTGTACGCCGTCGAGCCCGTAGCACCGAAGTTTAACCCATGGTCGGCTTGCCCGATCACCTTTGACCGCAGGGATCATCCGACAGGTATACGTCATGGAGGATCGGCGGCCCTGGTACTTGACCCCATTGTCCATGGGTACAACCTCACGAGAGTCCTAATGGACGGAGGCAGTAGCCTCAATCTGATTTATGCAGACACAGTGAGGAAAATGGGGATCGATCCGTCAAGGATCAAACCCAGCAACGCCACCTTCAAGGGGGCTATTCCGGTCATAGAGGCCCGCTGCTGAGGCACGGTAACTCTGGAAGTGCTATTCGGCTCACCGGACAACTTTCGAAGTGAAGACTTTATCTTTGATATCGCCCCATTCCGCAGTGGCTACCATGCCCTCCTTGGCCGAACGGTGTTCGCCAAATTCAATGTCGTCCCACATTACGCATACCTCAAGCCGAAGGTGTCAGGTCCCGCGGGCGCCATAACGATCAACGACAGCATGGAGCGCTCACTCCGGACCGAGGAACACACTGTAGCCCTGGCAGCCGAAGAGCAAGCCGTCGCCAACGGGCCGAAGTATCAGCCCACCGTAAAGGCCAGAGATACAATTAAATGGGCTCGAGCCCGATCCCCATCATGGGAACCCGCCCGCGTATGCCGCAAATAGGGATACGCTCCCCACAGCACGTCCGCCTTCATCGCGCTCTACGTGCCTCGTTAGCACAACTTCGCGCTCAAGATACCATGGGCGGCCGTGGGGGCTTATATTAAACACATAACACCATGTGTTCGGCTCATTCGAACTATGGCATCACCGCGTCCTCGGACAACAACGGGCAGGACTCCGGACTAGCTCAGCATCAAGCTATGACAGCAAGGCTACATCTCAAGGTCCCTATTGAAGGCACCCCTCGCCAGCATGCGGTGTTCTACACGGATGTCCAATTCACTCCCCCACCTCGCAGAAGAAAAGTCGCAGACGTGCAGCAGGGCACAGTTGAGGCTTCGAGCCACACATCAAGGCCCTGTGTAAACTTTTCTCTGTAAAATTTTCTTTTCGTAATTATCATAAACGCCTCAGAAGTTTGAATTGTATGGATAGACGTCCAGAGCTTATGGAAAATAAAAACATCTTTTACGGTGTTCGGGCATCCACATTATCTAGCCCTCTTTCTTCTCTTTCTCTTTTTCCTGCTCTTCGAACAGCTGGGCATGCACACATTGTGTAACAAATACAAATCGGTTAATTGACCAAAGTCTTGATCTTCCCATCAGCTCTACTAACTAAGTATGGAACCACTTTTCATTGAGTGTTCGGCGTCTCGGATATTGCACTATATGCATTAGTTCCGAACTATGTCTTGGGTCAATAGTTGGGTTGCCCGGCTCCTGTGCTTGCCTTCTTACATTCCGCACGCTCGGCTAATAAGGTAAAGGGAGAACCCCTGCGATTGTACTTCTGGCTAGTCCAGTTAAGCACCTTAGGGGAGATAGCCGAAAATTGATTGTCGTAGTAAGCGAGAACTGGTCAGCGATCTGATGACAATTGTTAAACTAAGAAATCGTTGGCGATTTATCCATGTCATGCGCAGGGTTCGTCCTAGCACAAATCATTTGATTACAAAGGCATGCCTCGGCTCCCACGTACATCACAAAACACTGGGAACTAGTCATTAGCTCCCACCGTCAAGCTCCTATGGCTAAGTGAAAGCAATAAAGACGCATAGTCTGATTGCATAGTCTCTCTCGCGCACTACCACCTCCGGGTATCGAGGCATCGGCTAAGGGTAACAGTGCAGAGATGAAACACCCCTCGTACCATTTACTTGGGGGCTGAAGTCGAGGACTGCTAACTTTTAGAATAATAAACGGCCGCACAGGAGTCAAAATAAAAACACAATAGTATATAAACGAGCCGCATTATAAAGCAAAAGGTTCAGCTGACAACTCAATACAATCACTCAAGGATTACATCCTTGGAACACTGGCCCTCAATCGCCCGAGCTCCACCCATAACTTGTGCGAAATACAACTCGGGGCAACAATGTTCCTTTCCAACCGGAGGGGGACCAGTGGCTATCTCCATCGGCTTGATCTTCGGCCAATGAACCATGGTCTTCGCAAAGGCTAGCCTGGCTCCTTCAAGGCACGCAGAGTGCTTCACGGTATCAACCCGGGGCGACGCAACACGCAACTTCTGCACCAGGCCGAAGTAGCTGTCCGGAATAGGCTCCATGGACCATAGCTGGATGCAAAGATCCTTCATGGCCAGCTCGGCCATCCGATGCAACTCCAATAGCTGCTTCATTTGGTTGCTGAGGAGGGGAGGGTGCTCAGGCGCCTGGAACTGCGACCAAAAAAGCTGCTGTTCGGAGTCCTCCTACTGCGTGGCGTAGTGCTCGCCCGTAGCCGCCACACTCTTCGGAAGCTCGGCGAAAATGCCTGCGGAGCGCCAGACCCGCGTTAACAACGTGAACCTGTTGCCACCAAAAACACATTGCAATAAGTATTTCTTACCATCTGCGATCTGCTTCACCTGGCGGAGCTCCTCCCGGGCACCCCACACTTCCGTTCTGGCCTCCTGGAGCTCTTTGACCACCTTGGATAGCTTGGAGGACTTCTCTTTCTGCTTCTGCTCAAAGGCCTCACATTTCGTGACGGCATCCTTGAGCTCCACCTGCACTTCGGCCACTCGAGCCTCGCGCTTTTCACCGGCGGTCTTCGCTTTCTCAAGTTCGGCGGCCACTTTCTTTTCGGCCGCCTTGGCCTCGGCCTTCTTCAGCGCCACCTTGAGGCCTTTAACCTCCGCGGTGGCGGCTGCATTCACCAAAGACCATGGGATCAGCATACAATCCAGAATGTAAGTGTCCGGCGGTGTTGACTATGCATTTCGATAGAAGCTTACCTTGTGCCTCTTCAAGCCGTTTGTTGACAAGGTCAAGCTCTTCATCAAAGCGTTTAAGCTTCCGATCCATCTCCTCCAGGGCAGCAGCATTAGCAGCCGCGGCCAAGGACGATGCCTGTGATATCAAATCAATCATTATACTCTAAATATTGGCCTATAGATATTTGACCCTCAATAAGGTTTTTGCAATCCTTACAGAGTCTCGGGGGCTGTTATATATACGGCCTGCTCAAACTTTGATTATAGAAGTTAAATCCGTAATGCAGGGAAAGAACATTACTTGACTTACCTCGAAGCCTGTCAGAAGGCCCTGGATTGGATCATTCCGTCCGGTATGGACGGACTGAATACCCCGTAGAACCGCACCCATGAGGGCACGATGCCCGTCGATGATAACGGAGTTGTTCACGAACTCCTCCATCTCGTCCGCCAGCCCACCGCCTCCTGTGACGCGGGTAGAGGGACCTCAACCCCTTCCCTGTTGGAAGGTGGGACTGGCACCTGTGACGGCCTTGGAGGCTCAGGTGTGGCCGGCTGAGAGGGTCCGGACGGTCCAGATCCTCCTCCTGCATTTGCTAGGAGGGACGCACCCTCTTGGTCTTCGGTGACCGAGGCATCAGCCTCTGCCATGACTATGTCACCCCTCTCCCCCGTGTTCGGACGGGGATGGATACTTCGGGACAACACCTCCCTGGCCTCTTTGGGGACCAGGGATGGCACGGAGCGTGACGCGGACCCGCTATCCGCCAACTCGATGGGCGGAGAGGTCCCCTCCGAGGTCTGCTCGATAGGGTGGCCGCATGGTGGTCTATAATATTAATCGGTTCCCATCAGTAAGGAGGTTGGTAAAACAAAGTAAACAAAAAATATCTAGGTTCACACCTCTTGGCGGGGGGCTTGACCCTGGGTTCCCTCTTCGGAACCTTTTCGGACGCCACGGAGTCCTCGTCGTAGTCCGAACTATCGGGCAGGACCAGCTTGGGCTTGCACTGCCTCTTCTGGGCCTGAGGAGGCTGCTCCTCCACGACATCCCCGGACGCCGCCCTCTTCTTGGAGTGGGAGGAGGTGCTCTCCTCCTCGTCTTCCTCCTCATCCCCGTCTTGAGCAAACGGGGCGACAGTGTCTCCGGACTTGGTGTCCGGACGACCTCATCGGCGGAGGCCTTCCTGGGCCTCCGGTAAATCTTTCTTCTTCTTCCCCTTCTTTTCTGGCGCCACGACCAGTAGCTCCTCCAATTGAGCCGATCGGGGCTCTTCGGGAAGTGGAGCTGGACTGCTGATCTTCTCGGCCTTCTCAAGCTAGACCTGTAAAGGCCACAAGATGAATCTTATACCGAATTTTGTGCAGTATGACCACCCGAATATATACCAGGCAAGAGATCAATTACCTTCTTTGGGGGATTTGCGGCGTCGAGGCTGATGTCTTCATTCTCGGCTGGCCAGTCCTCCTGGGACTTGAATAGCTAACCCCACACCTTGTCGTGGGTTATGCTGAAGAGGTACTGCACGGTAGCCGGGTCGTCAGACTTGTAAGCCCACATCGGGCTGGCCCTTAGCTGACAAGGGAGGAGCCGGTGTCTGAGCATTATCTGGACCACATTGGTCAGCTTAGCACTGGTCTCCATCACGCTGACGATGCGCTTCTGCAGCATCTTCACCTCGCCGGCGGACCCCCAGTTAGGACCTTTTTTGGTCCACGAGGTTAGCCTTGCTGGGGGGACGGATTTGAATTCGGGAGCAGCCGTCCATGCCGCATCCCTTGGTTCTGTGATGTAGAACCACTCCCTCTGCCACACCTTGATGGTGTCAATAAACCGGCCCTCCGGCCATTGGACTCGGGTCAGCTTGCTATTCATTGCTCCGTCGCAGTCCGCCTGGGCGCCGCTGACCTCCTTCGGCTTGACATTGAACACTTTCAGTCACAGGCCGAAGTGTGCCTGAACTCGTAGAAGGGCCTCACAAACAATGATGAAGGCCGAAATGTGGAGGAGGGATTGGGGGCTAGATCATGGAAATCTAGCCCGTAAAAGAACATCAACCCCCTCACAAAGGGGTGCCGAGGAAACCCTAGCCCCCGGATAAAGTGGGGGAGGAATACTACACTCTCGCCCGGCTTGGCGTGGGGATGATCTGGCCCTCCTCGGGGGCCCGATGGGCGATGTCGACCGATAAGTAGCCGGCCCGCTTCAACTCCTCGATGTCGTTGTTGATGACGATGGAGGCATCCCACTTGCCATTCGCGGCAGATCCGGCCATGGCCAAAGCTGGGAAGAGGCTGGGAAGGGACTCGCCACTGAGGGACAAGGCAGGGCGCTAGAGCTCTAGAGATTGGAAAGGCAGCAGCGGGAGGTGGAAGAAGGCATAAGATGATAACTATAGTTGTTCCCCTTTTTATAGACCGCGGAGAAGCCAAGGATTCCCCTTTTCACGCCGCGAGCCTCTCCTCTTCTCGATATGCTCGCTAAGTTATGCGCGGGTGGGTACTCGAAGTCATTGATCATATCCCCTAAGAAACGGGGCATGATCTCTGCCTTGATGAGATGTACCAATGGTGGGGCGGCCTCGAGCTGCGCATCGGGAACCTCTAGCCATTCTGTGTTATGACCGGACGTGACCCTTCGATAAAAGTTGTCAGACGTGGGCACTGTTCACGCTCGAGCACTCTAGCCTTCGAGGCTAAGTAAAGTAAACACTCCAGATTCCGGACACCAAACGACTCCGAGCATGCACAGGACAAGATGAAGAACTCACCTCGCAAGAAGAAGAACATGAGATGTGCGGATGCCGGACACAAGCCGTAGCGTTGGAGGCTAGTTCGGGGGCTACTGAGGGAGTCCTGGATGGAGGGGTCCTCGGGCCGTCGACCTACTACATATGGGCTGGACTGATGGGCCACTATGGGGCCAAGCTAGAGTGCAGATCCGTGGCCGGATAGGAGATCTTCGGAGTCGTGGTGTGCCCTCCAAGTCAAGGGTTAGAGTGATCTTTCCTTCGTTATAACCGATCGCATGTAACTCTAACCCTACTAGTGTCTATATAAACCAAGGGGTTTTAGTCTTTAGGGCTAGAGCAACATCCATCACCCCATCAATCTAGGGTTTAGCTCGCCTGATCTCGTGGTAGATCAACCCTGTAACCATATCATACACATCAAATACAATCAAACACAACGTAGGGTTTTACCTCTTCGAGAGGGCCCGAACCTGGGTAAACACCGTGTTCATCATCCCTTGTTCCCCATTTATCCTAGATCCACAGCTCGGGACCCCCTACCCGAGATCCGCCAGTTTTGACACCGACAACGAGATCCTGTCGTCTGTTGGAATTTCACTTTCGTACGGTTGGCCTTGTTCTTTGAACAATTCACCTACAAGAAGATAGATTTGTGTGTCAGATGCGTAAATAGGAGTTCAACATGTGATCTAATCACATATATAATGTACTTGATACTTTGGATCAGACCAGTGTTTAACAAGGCCTCTCTAGTCTTCATCCGATATATTTTCCACTGGAGATGTTTGGGCAAGTTCACTGTTAGCCTTGCCTTCAAAGTGGGTTTTCCTCAAGTTATACCGATACTGTCACAGAGCAGACTTGAAAACATGGGTGCATGCTTGTCTAGTTGCATCGTATTGGCTATCCAACTTGAACCTCATCTGTTGAAAATTATGGGAGTCTCATTAACAGCAACCTAGAAAGTATGGGACAGAGCAAGACGATATTACTAATTTCTGTACATAACCATACTTACAGATTAATGGTCGAGGAAGGTGTTAAACTGGGTTTCATCTTTGTCATTCCTGTACTGAATCCATGTTGGGAGGATACGTGCATGACACCTAACGGCAACGGCTGCCTCTGATACTAACTTGGCTGACTCTGTAGCATCACGTGGCCTTTTTAAACCTGCCTCAAAACAGATCTCCATTCTTCCTTCTCTAGATTTAGTTCACCTGTTGAGCATTATCCCTGATGTCTATTTCCTCTTACGCCTAGGTGCTAGTTCAACAACGAACATGGGAAGTGTTAGTGTACATCAAACTCTGAGACTACATATAAAGAAGCATGCAACTGTGACTTGACTCGAGCAACTACCTTCTTGCTGTTGAAGCTCACAAGGTTCATCTGATCTTGCCAACTCGTCTTGTGTCAAGAGTGCTTCGGAAGTAGTGTCAGGTGGCAAGGGATCTTGGGAACTTGCCGCTAGCAGAGTTGTCGAACGAGTAACTCGTGCAGATGTTGGTACTGTGGAAGAAGGTGCTCCAATAACTAGGGCTGTCGTTGCTTGTTTGGTGGCAGCTATTCATTTGTGTTTGGATTGTTTTGTAGCTGGTGTAGCAGGGGATACCGTGTTTGTACAATTTTCTTGTGGACTTCGACCTTTTATTGCACCATCAGTACCAGCAGAATCTGCATAATTCTTCCGCTTCCATTTCCGTGCGTCCTGAGTACTAACACCATCCCCTACCATTCTGTGTTCCTTCCTCTTTCTCTTTGCCATGTCAACTCAAGCCGAAAAGAAAAAGGAATAAAAATTTAGTTCTTCAGAACAAATTGGTGCGTGATACAGACGAACTGAACTTTGATGTTAGACAACCGCATGATAGGAAGATGTAATATGTACGAAAAATAGGATGGCATGAGATAATCAGACCTATGATGTGTAAACTAAGCAGAAGGCATTTCAATAAATTAGAAGCAATGCAATGGAAGGTAGACACCATATGAAAGATGCTACAAATATCGCCCTGCCAAGTTAACAGTGTCTCATCATAACTGGCTCTTAAACCAATGTGAAGCAGTACAAGAAATAAATCATATGCAAGATGCAAACAACATCACACTATGAAGTTAAAGGTCTCTCGTCAATAGGGCCATTGCATATTCACAGCTATGATGTGTAAACTACGCTGAAGGCATTTCAACAAATTATAAGCAATGAAAGCTAGACACCATATGTAAGATGCAACAAATATCACTCTACCAAGTTAAAACTGTCTCGTCATTAGTGCCATTTCAACAAATTAGTAGTACAAGCTACAAAATAATGCAAGATGTAACCTATATCAGACTCCCAAGTTAAACGTGTCTTATGATAAGTGATTGTTGTAGGTTACACAACAGTAGTACTTTGATGTAAGAACATGGTGTGATAGACAGATATTGTATGTTCTAGAAACAGGAACGCGTGTCTTATTCATAAGTATAATGTGTAAAGTAAGCAGATGGAATTCAACAAAATTAGAAGCAATACAAGCTAGACATCATACATAATATGCAACCACATATAACAGTGCCAAGTTAGAGGGAGCACCTGTGATGGTGGACTAGGGGAGACATGCTCATCATCAACACAACTATGTTGAGTGTCCATGCATGTGTTTTCTTCCAAATCTTGTTGTTGGGGGGGGGGGGTGGCGGAGTAGAATCTGTAGAGGCCCTTCGTTTCAGTTAGTTGGGAGGAGCACCATTATACACTGCCATACTAATTTCCTTCCGCTTTATTGATTTTGCATTGTCAAGTAAAACCGACAAGAAAAAACAATAAAATTCACTCTTCAGAACTCATTCATGCATGATACTGACAATCACTACTTTGATGTAAGGCAAACACATGATACGAGGATGGAATATGTACGGAAAACAGGATGGCATGTCATATTCACACCTATTTGTGTAAACTAAGCAGAAGTAATTTAATCAAATTACAAGCAGTACAAGCTAGACACCATATGCAACATGCAAGACAATATCACACTGCCAAGCTAGAGAAAGCACCTGGGATGCCGGTTTCGCCAGAAGACCGCCATTAGTCCCTGCTTCAATTTTTGCCTTCCTCTTACTTAATTTTATTGCCTTGTCAAGTCAAACCGACAAGAAAAATGAATAAAAATTCGCTTGTTAGAACTCATTGATTCAGGATGCTGACGAGCACTACTTTAATGTAAGGCGACCGCATGATAGGATGATTGAATGTGTAAGAAAAAATGACAGCATTGCATATTCACAGCTATGATGTGTAAACTAAGTAGAATGCATTTCAACAAATTAGAAGCAGTGAAACCTAGAAACCATATGAAAGATGCAACGAATGTCACTCTACCAAGTTAAAACTGTCTCGTCATAAGTGCCATTTCAACAAATTAGAAGTAGTACAAGCTCGAAAAGAATGCGAGATGTAACCTATATGACACTCCCAAGTTAAACGTGTCTTATGATAAATGATTGTTGCAGGTTACACAACAGTACTACTTTGATGTAAGAACATGGTGTGATAGACATATATTGTATGTTCTAGAAACAGGAACACGTGTCTTATTCACAAGTATAATGTTTAAAGTAAGCAGATGGAATTCAATAAATAAGAAGCAATACAAGATAGACATCATACATAACATGCGACCACATATAATAGTGCCAATTTAGAGGGAGCACCTGTGATGGTGGACTAGGGGGAGACGTGCTCATCATCAACACAGCTACGTTGAGTGTCTATGCATGTGTTGTCTTCCAAATCTTATTGGGGGGGGGGGGGGGGTGGCGGGAGTACAGTTAGAGATAAGTAGAATCTGTAGAGGCCCTCCATTTAAGTTGGTTGGAAGGAGCACCACTATACACTGTCTTGCTAATTTCCTTCCACTTTATTGATTTTGTATTGTCAATTAAAACCAACAAGAAAAAAGCAAGAAAATTCACTCTTCAAAACACATTCATGCATGATACTGACAATCACTACTTTGATGTAAGGCAAACACATGATACAAGGACGGAATATGTACGAAAAACAAGACGGCATGGCATATTCACAACTATTTGTGTAAACTAACCAGAAGCCATTTCAACAAATTAGAAGCAATGCAATCTACACACCACATGAAAGATGCAACCAATATGACTCTGCCAAGTTAAAAGCATCCCATCATAAATGGCGTTTCAACAAATTGGAAGCAGTGCATGCTATAAATCATATGAAAGATGCAACCAATATCACACTGCATATAATAAAGGTGTCTCGCCATAATTGATTGATGTGGGATACAAAAAAACAGTAGTTTGATGTAAGGACATGCTTAATAGACAGATGTACTATGTACCAAAAATAGGAAGGCATGTCACATTAACATGTATACTGTATAAACTAAGCAGAATAGCACATGCAATTTAACCAGTTGGAAGAATTACAATCTAGACACCATATGCAACTTGCAACCACATATCACGCTGCCAAGTTAGAGCAAGCACCTGTGATGGTGGTGTAGGGGAAATGCGATCATCAACTACAGAGCTACGTTGACTATCTTCATCTAGCCTTGCTGTTTCTTGAGAATCATGTGGGGAGGCTGACACTGCATTCTTTAAAAGAGGATCTTTTGTCACATTAATCCACGGGCCTGACTGTCTCATCATAAGTGATTGATGAGGGATACACAAGAACATTAGTTTGATGTAAGAACATGGTTAATAGACAGATGTAGTAGTATGCACCAAAAACAGGAAGGCATGTCATATTCAAAGGTATAATGTGTAAGCGAAGCAGATGCAATTTAACCAAATTGGACACCCGGCTGGAGTGGTGAGCATGATCATCGAGGACCTAAGAGACTGGTGGGAGGCGGGCTGCTTCGCCACCATCGTGGCTTTTTAGTTGGCTTGCAGGTGATGCCTGTCTGTGCTGGGCTTGTCACTGGCTCGGCCAGTGCCCTGACTAGCTATTTGGCTTTTGGTGTTCCCGGGATGATGGTTCATGTAAAAAATATCTTTCCTTATCTTAATAAAGACCGAATTCAGCCTTTTGAATACAAGCTAGGCACCATATGCAACATGCAACCACATATGACACCTGGGATGGTAGTTCATGGCGAGCGAGATCATCAACTCCAGAGCTACGTTTACCGTCTCCATCTGCTGACACTGCACCCTTTAAAGTGCCGAAATGTGTCTTTCCTACCCACGTACAAAGCTAGAGCGACTTCTCTCTTTTCTTTCATGTTTTTATCAACAGTTTGGCAGGGGCTGAAATACTCATGCATAAAAAAACAATAGTGAGAGTATGGGTGAAGTGTGTGCAGAACTAGTGCACTGTAAAAGTAGCAGATAGCAGGTGGCTGAAAAATAAATGACAGGAGACATATGACGGCTCTACAACATTGCATGTCAAACGAAATTAGTCTCTACTCCGTATGATTTTGTAATATGAGCACAGGGATGGCTGGGAAATGCAGGTACTCCTCCAGCACACCACCACATGTGGTCCTATCAAAATAACAGTCGACTGAAAATAAATAGGTCAGTTAATTTTTTTCTGAACCGTCCGATCTATAGGGAACTAGAAGATGGCCTTCGTCTACCTCCCGCCAGTCACTATTGACGATCTTTCTCGAACCGCCAGCGACCATCGGCCCAGACCCCTGCCTCTGCCGCCCCGCCCTCCCCTCGACCTCACACCACCGCCGTGCATGGCAACGCCCCCCGGCCATCCCTTTAAGCCCGGCCGACCTCCAGATCGGGCGCCAGCAGCTCCTAGGCCACACACCCCTAAGATAGACACCGAGGCGCTGCTTCCCTGGCGTAACAGGCGGACTAGCGCCTCCGCGGGTGGTGCTTCCTTTAATTGGGAATCAACTGACCAGGAATTGAAATCCAGGGGGCGACGGACCTTTAGCTAAGGTGAAATAGTATGTGAGAAGAAACCTTGTGCCTCGCGAGTTACTAGGAACATCTAGTATCAACAAGAAGGTGCAGTAAGAAGTGGTCAACTAGTGTCTTCTCTAGGATGAATACCGTGCAAGCAGACATATAAGATTTGTATGAATAAGGGAAGAGGAGTACTAGTTCCGGTTTCCAGTGCTGTGTCCTCCTAATTTCACGCCGATCTTCTTGGTTTTACCGGGGGAACTGATGTTGTGGAGGACGGTGGAGCCTTCGATGAACCCATGGCCAAATTGTTGATTGTGTTGCGGTGGCCGTCTGTCGGCGGAAGGGAAGAAGATCTGAGGCGGCGATGGACGGCGAAGCGGGAACAACTCCGGTGCGGTGGACGGTGGCGACGTTGGAGCGGCAGCGGTGAGGCGCACGACGGCGTGCTTGAACTGGCTCGGGTACGGCGCACGTTGGCGTCTTGGAGGCAGCTCGGCCTCGGCTTCAACTACTAGCCGTGGTGGGCGTTGCGGTTGCAGTGGTCGACGACGTCGGGGTATCGGCTCCGGCGTGATGGAGGAGGACGGCGGTTGATGGGTGGGATGGGGTGGCGGATGGAGGTCGGTGGGGTTTCGCGGCTGGTGGAGAGTTAGTTTTCGCGCCCACGTAGTATGAATGGGGAATCGGACGGTTGGGTGGGGGGGAGCTATGTTTCGGTCTGGGACGCGCTTGTTTGAAATTTGGGGAAAGTACAAACTTTGCCCCCTCTTAAATTTCGGACTTACTGCATGTTGGGGGTAGGACGGTAATCCTAGGTGTCCCAAATAGTGGGCGGGAGCGATTTCGGCTGAGCGCATGTGTGTTTAGGCGGCCACGGTGTATGAATGTTTTTCGGAGGCGGTTGCGTGGTGTTAAGATGAAGTTACAAGCCTACCCCTGTTTAGACCTGTGGACGTCGGGCGGGTAGGTTTCACGGGTCAGAGTTAGAAAATTAATTTCCTTGTACCAAACATTGGTCTCACGTGGTTTCGGGCGAGTAGAGGCTCTTTTGGCGCTTCATTCGAAATTTTGAAACAGAAGCAATCACGTTTAGAGTACTCTTGAACTTTCAGGATTGACCTAAATAGACAATGTTAAATTTGACCTTGTATGTTTGAAAACCTCATTAAATTATGCGCTTCTTTTTGAAAATTTGAATCTTGAAAATCCTATAACTATGATTATTTTGGAATGGTGGAGGTAAATTTGAATCTATTTTGTACACAGCTATATATGCTATTATGCACAAAAGCATAGCAAAGATTTGGCGCCCCCTTAATTTAGGGTTGATTTACAAATGCCATGATCTCGAATTCAAATAATTGAATGGACTTCATGTTGAATTTGAATTTTTTAAACCACCTTAAGTTGAATTCAAATGTATGCTAGTTCCTAGCTAGCTATTTAGAATGTTCATTGTGTAACTTTTGTATGTATAATGTGCTTTACACACACACACCATGAACTATACTCACGTTTATATTCGAATTGCTAAAGCGATGCATTGTCTGAACTTCAAAATACTAACTCTATGGATCAATCATGTCGAATAATAAGATAGACATGCTCAAATTCGATAGAATATGGATGTCTGATGGATCAATGACTGTTCCTTAGGCGAATTGCAAATATCATGATCCCATCCTAATATTTGGATACAAATTATTTTTTTAATCAATGTGTACATCAGTCTTTTACATGTAGATTCATTCTCCATAGGCCCCTCCTCACACACGTGCTAACTTTCTCTCTCACACATACACACACACACACGGTGTATATCCATCGGGGGTCTTCTCACACATGCTCACACACTCTCTCATGTGGTGTCTTTCTCGCACACGTGCTCTCGATATCACCTTCCCTATCTCTCGCAACCATTTACGACTGCTTTCACTAACCTTTGTCACAAGTACTCTTCCTCTCACACGCATACGCACGCACGATCCCCATCGACCCTTTCTCACATATACCTTCCTACATGTCTCCCAACGCACATTATCTTTAGGCCTATCTCGCACGCATTGTCTCCACCTCTCTTCCTAATTGACGAATATCATTCTAGTAGAGCATTCTATAGGATGCACCTTAAAGTTACGCTGGATGGATGGTAATATCAAAGACAAGGGGTTACCTTAGTTCGGGGACCTAGAGTTACAAATCCTCGCCGGCTTTGTCAATGGACATAGAGTCCTTCACGGCTCTGGTATCTTTGTCTTGTACGACTAGTCCTCCATGGGTCTCCCTGAAATGCGTCACAGGTCGACCAATGTGGCGCAGGACAGAACCGACTGAAAGGCCTCACCTCGGCCCACCGGACCTTAAGTGGTGACACACACTATACCCCTAGGTCTCGTTATCTTATCACACCCACACATACCAACACAGACACCGCACAAACTATTTCTCCTCATGCCTCTGTCCCCTCCCCCTTTCATGGACACACTCAAGGGCATCTCTCATTGAGACATCCTATTCGTCTCTCTCTCTCTTAGTAGACCTCTCTCATTTCGCGTGCTATCTCTCCCTCGTCGCCCCCCCGTCGGCCCCTCTATCAATGCCTCTCTCGAATACGTACACATATCCTTTATAGGCCCTACTAAATATGTCAACTACACATTCACACATGTTACATCTTATCATGTACCCCATTGATCTAAAAAGCGCTCTCTTCACTTTTACTTTGCATACAACATTCCTTTTGAATAAAACCACACAAAGTGTGGCCAAAATTTTATTTTAGAAATTCTACATATGTACAACATTACAAAGTTATATGGAATATGAAAGTTAATTTGCATTGCATGGTGCACCCAATGATATTTATTCCGCACTGTGAATTTTTATATTTTTATACTATATATAAAGTTAGTCATAATAAAGAGAAACGAAGAGCATCTCTCTCTCCATCGCACACACCCCCTCTACGCCCCTTTCACGTACGCACACAAACTATCTCTAGGTCCTCTAAAAGTACGCCCCCAGCACATTCACGCATGGTTCATCTTTCTCTCGCGATATATACAATGATGATCAGTGTATTTGAAGCGAAAGCACGATACGTTCATTGGACTTTAGAATCCACTCATTACAGACAGCATTTACATCTTGTGGTTATTCTACAGTCACGGGCTCACCGTACATCTCTGTATTTGTTGAAGACACGACTAGTTGACCAGTTAAACGATCCACATGGCACATCTAGTGTTGCATCACATTATCTCACTACCATAGGGCCCACCTGTCGGCATGTATAAGAATGAAAACAAACGATAAAAAAAATATTGGATGGTGGGTATTCGAAGTCATGACTACGGGCACAACGGACAAGGTGGCCTTGTATTGGTATGCTGAGCCGTCTGTTTTAGTACACAGGAGCTAGTGTGGTGATTATACACAAACACACGCACGCACACGAACTGCATGCATGCAACACTCACACGTACACACGCAGCCACGCAGCACTCACACGCACACACACTCACAACACTCACACGCACGCATGCATGCACACACCACACGACCAACACACATGCTCACGCTCAAGTGCTCAATCTACACGTGCATGCGCACACATCAGGCCCTGCCAGAGACATACACAACCAGGTGGTTCCCGCGCACGGGTTGGAGTCTTGTCGCGCCTGCGTAAATTTGTGTTTATCTCACTTTTTTCCTCCGCGAACTGACAGGTGGGACCCACAAGGAACGTGGTCAATTTAACCAGTCAACATAGTGCCACGCAGACTATTTGGCTGGTCAACAAAGTGCAATCTGATGCTGAACGGTGAGCAAGTGATCGTATAATCACCGCTAAACGTATATAGTGACCGTAATGAGCGTATTCTGAAGTCCGGTGATCGTATTACGCTTTTCTCTTGAAATACACTGACCAGTGTATTTATATCTTCTCTCGCTCTCTCTGTGGAGCCGAGTAGGCCAACATGCCAGTGCCTAAATTGGCGCACGCCACCCCTGTAACACCCCCAGTGGTTAGCCACAGTAATCCCACTTTTGATAATGCCATGTCATCATGATCAACAGTGCCTAAACATCATTTGGATCATATCCCTTTTCAAATTCAAATTCAAATGGAAATTCAAACTTAAAGTAAAAATAAAAGTTGTCCAAACCCAGAAACTAAAATGTTCATTAAATAGAAAATAATTTGGAGGCAATGATAAAATTGTAACCAACCTTATTGAAATTGGATAAGTGACTTAAACATCCTCAAACAGTGGCTGAAAACAATATTTAATAACCTATTAATTAAATATAAAATAAATATGAAATGATAAATACCCCAAACTAATTTTTGGTGATAGGGTATATTGCACTGTGATTTATGGACTAGGTCATGTATTTTGCAAAATTCATTTGGGTGCCACACATTTTGCAAAACAGAAATAAAAAGAGCAAACAGGAAAAGAAAATAGAAAAAGGGGAAAGCAGGCCACAACTACTGGGCCTAAGTGGCAACAGTGGCGCAGCCCGCCTGGCCTTTTCCCTCACCTCCCACACTGCTCCCCCTGGCGTGCTGTCAAACATAGCGCGTGCACGCGCGCGCACCGCCAGGCCCCCCTCTCCCCTGCACGACAGCGTGCGCCCGCGCCCGTGGTGGATAAGGGTCGAGCCCCCTGCCTCCCTGGCCTCCCCTCTCCTCACTTCCCCCTCTCTCTGCCTCGTCCCCATTCTCCCCACCGCAGCAGGGTGCAGCCATGGCCGCCACGCGCCGTAGGAACGGCCACCGAGCCCTCCTTGCCGCTTCGCCGTGTCCAGCAGCACCGCTTGCGTCGACTACACCGACTAAGAGGACGGGCCCGAGCTCTACGCCACTGCATCGCCTCCACTCCGCCCTCTCCCTCCTCAGATCACCGCCACATGCCGTCCAGGATTCGCGCCGCCCCGAGCACCTCGAGCCGTCCCCGGGCCTTCTCTACAACAGTCGTGAGCACCCCGTCCTCCTCCCCCCTCTCCTTGCGCTCTCCTCTGCACCGTACGCGTCGCCCCCTTCTCGCCCGAGCTCACCGCCATGTAGCTCGTCGCCGGCGACGTTCCAGTGACCTTTGGGCCTCGTGCTGCTGCCCATCTTGCTCGCCGCATCACGCTGTCCTCGACTGCCTCTCCGCCTTACCCGTTGGCGCACCGTAGCCCCCTTCCCATAGCGCACCCGAAACCATCGCCGCCGCCGTCATCGCCGCCGTCCATCCCGGCCTCCCTAGCTCCGGCCGTGGGCGCCATTGCAAGCGGCGTGGAGCGGCCGTTCTAGCGCAGCAAACCGCGCGCCAAACCGTGCCCCGTAGACGAAATTCGGACTCGCCGGAGTTGTCGCCGTCATGCGGCCTCGCCGGCGTACTCCGGTGGCCGGCGCCCAGCTGGCGCCGACATGGCAGCCGTGGGCCCCGCCCCTGTGTCATTGCAACTGGGTCCCACAGGGCCCAGTTGACCTGGTCAGCGCGGCCCCGCCCGTTGACATGTGGGCCCTGCTGTTAAAACGTTTTAAAATAAATAGAAATTCTAATTAAAATGCTAATTAAGTTAATTAGTTAATTAAAATACTAATATGTCACTGACTAATGGGGCCCACACCTAATTAATCTGAAAATAGTTTAAATTAAACATAATTAACTTCTGTCTCACTGACATGTGGGTCCCACTGGACCCACCTGTCAGGTTTGACTCTGGTCAGCCAGAGTTGACTGCTGACGTCATCTTTTCGTCATGCTGACGTCACCGTTTACTGTTTTGGATAATTCAAATTTAAATAATTAAATAAAATTCAGAAAATCAATTAAACTTTAGAAAATCATATCTTTTAAACCGTAACTCCGATGAAAATAATTTATATATGAAAGTTGCTCAGAATTTTGATACGAAGCTGAATATGCCCTCCGTATTCCTGTCAGATGCCCCTAACTATCTAAACATGCAACCCTTTGCCTGTTTTCGATAAATGAATAGTGCCTAGCTTTTATAAAATAAATCCAAACAAATTCCAAAAATAACTAAATGACTTGGACATGTCTTTAGGCAACCCTGCACTGCATGTTAGCATAGCCTGCTTTGTGTTGCTCATGTTTGTTGTGTATTTATACTGTTTCCTCCCCCTCTTCTCTCTCGATAGACCCCGACGCAGTTCCCGATACCGACGCAGCTCCGGAGACCGACGACACCATTGACGGCCATGCCTCTGCCGCCGAGCAACCAGGCAAGCACCCCCCCTTTGAGCATACCGATATCGCCTATTCTTTCTCTCTCATGCTTGCATTAGAATTCCTGCTGCTACTGCTTTACCTATTCTGATGCATAGCCTATTTATTGTAACCTGCTATTGAAACCTTACCTGCTTATCCTAAACTGTCTAGTATAGGCTGGGTAGAGACCTATCAGTGACCCCACTTATCCCGACTGCCCCGCTAGATTATCAGAAGACCCGATCAATGGGATCGAAGACCAGGCCCCGGCACCGCACATCACCCCCCCTTAGTTGTAACGACACTGCAGTGTTACTATCGAGTGCCGAGGGTGATACCTCGTGTAGCACTTCTGATGTTAACTCTGTAGAGTAGCTAATCGGTCATGGTCATCGAGGGTGATTCCTCCTTCACCACTTCTGATAACGACGCCGTCGTACAAACACCTCAAGTGTGAACCCAGTGAGGGTGATTCCTCCGAGTTCACCTTGACGGATACATCATGTAGCAATCCAACGAGGGTGATACATCAGATTCCCTTGATGTTATGGACACACGGATACTTGGACTGTACTATTGTTACTTGGAAAGGCGGGTCGACCCTGAGGGGTACCCGCATGTGATGTGAAGACGGGTTGACCTGGATGGTGCCCGAGTGAGAATACCAGGCGTGGCCGGGCATTCTTAGCCCTTGCCGCAAGTCCTTGAGACGGGGCGACGGGGTCACATCGATCGTGAGTTTCTGCTCCTTACCGCAACCCCAAGGTACTAACGGTTTGGATATGTGATCTGAGTGGGCCTCTGGCCCGATAGCACTAACCATCACGTGGGAATAAATATGGGTACTCTGCATCGTATGCATCAGCCAAAAGCTTTGTCAAACATCTAGTTCAGCATGGCGGCATGGACGGACCGGCGCCATCCTGTAGTGTTGGTGCCTGGCTTCACCATGTGCGCAACGACCCGGAGGACGAGGGGCGATGACCAAGACCCCCTTGCGCTTAGGATGTAGACCGGCGGGGACCTCTCTACTGAGCTCTAGGTAGGGTTGCGGTGTGTCATTTGGCCGAGGCAGGGCATGACCCGGAAAAGTGTGTCCGGCCGGAGTTAAGCGAGCGTGGTGGGCAAGTTGATGCACCCCTGCAGGGAAGAACTAATCTATGCATAGACGGATCCTCGGTAACGGACACTCGGAGTTGTATCCCGATCGATACAACTAGAATTGGATACTATGGCTCTGGGATTGCTTCTCGCAGGGAGTCGAGAAGGGATCTCAGGACGAGGTTGATGGCTGTATGGCTCTGGGATTGCTTTCTCGCAGGGAGTCGAGAAAGGATCTCTGGGTGAGGATGAGACTTAATGATACTACTACTTTATACGGTACTAATCTACACTCTTCTAATGCTGCAAGACCTCTGAAGATGCTAGTCTTCGATAGGACTAGGCCTTCTCTCTATTCTGGCATTTCTGCAGCCCAGTCCACATATACAGCCACTCTTTGATAATGTTGCATATGTAGTGTAGATCCTTGCTTGCTGAGTACTTCGGATGAGTACTCACGGTTGCTTTGCTTTCTTTTACCCCCATACCCTTTTGAGGCAACCAGATGACGGAGCCCCTGAGACAGCTGCCCCGCCGACGATCGCTTCTACTACTACCCCGAGGGAGGATACTGCTTCGAACTTGCCGTCAGCCAGGAGTAGGTTTGGAGGGTCCCAGGCAGGAGGCCTGCGCCTTTCGATCGTAGTGTTTACTTTTGCCCTGCCTTCTAAGGGCCTATCTGTGTTTTCTTTTATATCTGTACTCAGATATCTGATGCTTCCGCTGACACTTGTATACGAGCTTATGTATTCGAGGCCCCTGGCTTGTAATATAAAGCTTGTATGACTTTATTTATGTTTTAGAGTTGTGTTGTGATATCTTCCCGTGAGTCCTTAGGCTTGATCATGCGCATTTGCGTGTATGATTAGTGCACGATTGAGCCGGGGGCGTCACAACCCCATTATTGCTGTACTGGTTTCGTAAGAGCGAACAAGCATTCACGTCTATCGTACAAACTGTAGATATGAGTTACAAATGCTATGAAGATGAATACAAATGTTTGAATCCACCTTATGCCCAATTTCTCTCTGTAGGCCCTCAAAAAGTAAATCTCTACACGTTCTCGCATGTTACATCTAATAACTATGCAATACAACACTACTACACTCTAACACAATAAATCATATGTGTTTTTAGTTTTACTAGATCTCATATTGTTACTTAATTATTCAGTTTGCATACATTAAAATTTCCTTTTAAATGTATGGCTAGTATCATCTAGTGATATGAAAGGTCAGACTACACAAACACACACACACACACACACACACAAAAGGGCCCATTACACATTCAAGCATTTCACATATTTCTCTCGCTCTCTGTGTCAAACCGACTATGCCAAACTACCCTACCTACCGCGCGGGGAAAATCCTGCCCTCGCCTGTTTAATTGGGTTTGTATCGATGGATCGTGCGAAATAGCAAAACTATAGTAGTACTACAGTACAAGTAACAGTTCACTGGGCCGCCGTGTCGTGTACTCCTCCGTTGTAAGAGTGGATCGCTCTCTTTCATAAATGTTCTAGTCCCTTTCACCGACATGTGGGACATCAAGCAACCGGGTCCACGTGCCATAGCGAAATAACAGTGCAGAGCAGCAGGGGGGACACACCCCGGTCTTGGCGCCATCGTAGTAATGAGCAATGAGGTGTCAAATCACAAAGCTGCACCTTTCCCGCAGTTAAGTTAGAGGGACGAAGCAACCATCGTTTCACTCTTTGCTGAATCCGCTTCTCCCTCATCTTCTTCAAGTTAACCACGTGTTGCTTCTACCGTTGTTCTGCCTCATGTGGGACGCGGATCGGCTTGGTACATCACTAACATGTGGGACCGCATGTTAGCAAACCGCCATGCCAACCTCCTCTAAAAATAAGAAACCTCCCCCGCCTTCCGCGCAGCAAAATCACCTCCTTTTTACTAATCTTGATATATTTCTTTAGACCAATATAATCGAAATTTGTATAGATAGCACCAAGGAGCAAAACCAAGTGGTACGCTTAAGGGTATCCACAGTGTGTAGCCAAATGTGAAAATAGCTTTTGGCATCGATGGGAACCATTGTGGAGGGTGCTGCCAAAGCCAAAAAAGAGGGAACCGAAGCTCCCTAATTGATTGATTGAAAGAATAGAAAGATGCAACCTCTCTCCTCTTTCTCCTGTGTTTGGACGCATGTATAGAGCACAGAGTCTACTCCCTTGTCCCTTCTATCACAAATCACAAAGCAGTGAGGCGTCAAATCACAAAGCACGGATAAAGCAACCATCATTTTACTCTTTGCTGACAACGCTTCTCCATCGTCTTCTTCGAGAAACCACCTTTACTGCACTATTGTGCTACTAGTAGTACATTTAGTCCTCCTTTGGTTCAACAGACTTCCTGGATGCAAAGAACGCAGTTGTCGGATTGCAGGCGGCACTTGCGAACGACTTACCGTGGTCTGCCTCAATGGTGTGCTCCGTCGAACGCACTTCGCCAAGCCATAGCGATCGAGATATCATCGACGTCACCGCAATGGGAAAGGAAGTCAAATAGTTACTACCTCCATTTTTTGTATACAAGGCCAGTATCAAAATTACAATTTGCAGAAGGCCACTAACACTAATCAAGGCAAAATTGATGGGGTTTGCCTCGTACTAGCAACCAAGGCCACTAACACATGCGTAAGTGAGAATGTTGGTTTGTATTGCGCTGCATTAATCAAGCAATGAGGAGTGAGATGGTTAGCTTGTTGGGCGTTGGAGAAAAAAATACGCATTAATTGACATGTCAAACGAGGATTTTTATCGATCGATCCCGCGAAGGAAAACCCCGCCTTCTTTTTTAACACAGTACGTACTAAAATCAAAGTCGCTCACCCTCGCAAACCAGATGTTATTACAAGTTCAAAATGAAAAGGAGGTACACTTAAGCACGCCTGTCGCGGTCGCACCACGCCCTCACACAGTCACACAATGGCTCTTGCACGCCGCAAACCCAGCCAAGGAACACACCCTCACTGACACATGCTACCGCATGTGATCAAACCAAACTCAGCCATCCAACCGCTGACACCTAATTTTTGTTCATATAGTATGTTTATCCAACCGCATGTTGGGGAAGATCTGTGCCACCCATGCGGTGGTTTGTTGGGGAAGAAGAAGGGTTAGGGGACGTAGGATATTCATCCAACTGCCTCAAATGGTCGACTGACCCAAATGATGAAAGTCAAGTGACTTGCATAAATATATGTTTTCACACAGCAAAAGATCCCTAAAAACAACAACATAAAGAAAAACTATCACTGCTCACGGAACAAGCCGACCTCTTCGTCTTTGGTTGCCGGCGTGAACCAGCCGTAGCTGCTGACGTGTGTCTCTGCACCATGGTTGTCCTCGGCCTCCAGCTACTCGTTCATGCGGAGCGTGCGGGAGCTCTGCACGAACGCGAGCACCGCCCGGTTCACGTCCACGACGTTCGGTTCCACCTGCAGGAGGGCCTCGATGGCAGCGGCATCCGCGCGCTTCGTGTCGAGTTGAGCCTCCGCCCCCCGGCTCAAGTCCAGGATGTCTGGTTCCGCCTGCAGGAGGGCCTCGATGGCAGCGCCATCCGCCTGCTCCACGTCAAGTTGAGCCTCCGCCGCCCGGTTCACATCCATGACATCCGATTCCGCCTGCAGGAGGGCCTCGATGGCAACAGCATACGCGCGCTCCGCATCGAGTTGAGCCTCCGCCTCCCGGTGCTCCTTTAGGATCGCCAAGTTGAACCACTGGTCCGCCTGCACCATGGGGGACCAGGACGCCGACACAAAGTGGACGTCCATCGTCTCATACGCATCGGGGGCCTTCTGCGCCGCGACCTCCGCCATGAACACTGGATTGGCTTCCTCCTCCTCGAAGCTTGGCTCCAGAGAACTCGGGGATTGACCCGCCGCAAAGCGAGCTTGGGAATGGAGGTCTATGGCGCGGACCACCGCCGTGATTTCTATGCGGCGCTCCGGCATCAGCATCTTGTAGTACGTGATCTTGCGGCGCACCATGGCTTTCCGGCGAACTAGGGGATGACTGATGCGGGCTAGGGGATCGAAAGGTGGGGGAATGGGCTGGAGAGGAGGTGTGGTTTTGGGGCAGTGGTGACCGGCTGGCAAGTAGCTGGCGTAGGCCGAGTAGCAAAGGTTCTGGTGTGAATAGTGGTTCTGGTGACGACCGGTCAATTGGTTTTGACAGTGCGGAGTTTGCAAAGCTGGACGGCTGGAGCCTGGAGAGTTGTGGGGTGGGATGGGACCAAAGTTTTGGAGTTTCACATGGCAGACGTCCGGACCTCCCCACCATTCCTGTCGACGATGAGGCGGTGACTTCGTAAATCTCAAGATGACTAGCAAGATGCCCGTGCACTGCACGGAACATCAAGATGCATTTTTTTTACAAAACACCTGTTGTGATTGACCCATGCAAGAGTAATCCCATGTGTAAAAACTAATGATATCTCAAGAATTTCATCGAAAAAAATGGTATCCCGAGAAATTCATAAAAAAATGATATCTCGAGAAAGATGAGAGATAAGGAGTGGAGGAGTGGGGCGCGGTGGTGGTTCGTGGTCGGACTTAGCGGAGTCATGGGGATGGACAACACCGGCAGCGGCCACCATGCCAGATTGTTCCAGAGGCTTACTTTTTTAATTACTCAACAATGAAGTTGTGGGAGATAAGGATGAACGAGAGAGGCGCAGGTATCCTTTTGCAAATTGCCATAGTTTGCTTTCTATCCGTCAGATATAGGTCGGACGGTCTATATTGCTAGATGGCAGGCACACCATCATCACCAATTCGGTTTTTTATAAGAGTAGAGATAGAGATATGATGGCTCAGTCTCTCGAAGGTGCTCATAGGGGTAGGGTGTGCGTGTGTGCGTTCATAGGGGTGAGTGTATGTGCGCATGTATGAGCGCTTGCGTCTGTACTATGTTAAAAAAAGGAGTACTCGAAGTATGCAAGTTCATAAGGAACGGATGGTGTACATCACTCTTGTCGGTTTCGCGTTCTACCCCGGCACGGTGGACCCTGCACGTCGCTCACCGAATGGAACACGCTTCATCTTGTGTTTTCGCTCGCTTGTCGGGCCGCAGTTGAGTGCAAACCGACATCACTCCCCCTTCCCCGTCCGCGTCATTTACTACTAGAAGAGAGAGAGGTCGGCCGAGTGTTACTAGTACTAGGAGCACTACATACTCTACTATAGATGTTGTCAGTACTCCACTAGTACTACTACTTCTACTACTATTGGACAGGGAGGTTAAAAAAAGTTATTATTGGACTGGCTATACGTGGCGAAATCCTAGTAGGAAGAGCATGCGCGAGAACAAGCATTCATGTGTTTGAATACAAATTGGAAACCATTTCTGTTTGAATACAAATCTAGGAGTACATACAAATCTAACAATATTGATTGGGCGTTGTTGAATGTTGATACTTTTTTCTGTAAGTTTGATCAAAGTAGAGACACTTTGACTACACACAAAACTTATATGTAAACTAAAAAGGATCGGAGAGAGTATATTGTACATTCAAAAGTGAAACGAACATTGAATACCCTTTATATATGGTTTGCTGATGCTATGATCACCGGTTCAAAATTTTGAATCCGCCTTAGGTATCACACATGCACCCACTCGTACTCTCTTGGTTTCATCTCAGGGTCTCTCTCTCTCGCACACACACATACCACCTCTCTTCCTCTTTGTGCATGTCAAACCTAATTGATCTCCCGAGGTATCGGGATTGTATCTCGCTCGTTGTTAGGTCGCTCTTCGACACACGCCTAGGTCACTCTACCATGCATTAATTGTAACCAAGCCTTTCATCTATCTTTTTTTAAGCATACATTGATCTTTCTCTCCGCCCCTCTCTAGATCGGTCGATCTCTGGACCCACCCTAGTCCTCTTTCAATCGATCTAGCTAGATGGTACACGACCTACGTGCACACACAGACCCCCCCCACCCTTCTATCCACCCCACGCGGTCATTTCTATCATAGAAACACACCAAACCTTTATCTCCTTGCACGACACGCACTTGATATCTCAACATCTATCGATCTCGTCAAGATGTGTCGGGGCATGAACCGAATGGGATGTCAAAACTAAGATGGGAAGCGGCACGTAGTGGATGCAACACGTAACTTTAAATGAACCGTTTGTGTGTATGCATGTCAAACAAATTACAACATTGGAAATACAAGCATATGGTCTAGGACCACATGCGAATGACACTCGGCGGAATGTTCAAATGAGGCATGCGGGAGGATGGACTCGACCGGAGGGCGGCATGATCGATGGAGAAGAGGGTTGGAGAGGAATGAGAAATAAGCAACGCCACATGATTATACTTGGACAGCTCAAATGAACAACCCTTTTGCAACAATATTGTGCAATGGGCTAGAGTGTGTAAAACTCTAAAATGAATTATGAAAGTAAATCCAGAGGTAATATATTATTGTCAATATTCATAACATACATCTCATTCATAATGAAAGTATGGCCCATATGTTATTCATAACACCGAACATCAAAAGTTCTCTTATGAACAACCTTCTTGCAAGATACCTTATGCAATGGGCTAGAGTGTGTAAAACTCTAAATGAATTATGAAAGTAAATACAGACAGTAATACACCAATGGAAGGTATAGTAACATTTACTATGTTCCCTGTGTATACCTGAACCTCATTACCGGTAAGTCTTTAAGGCCATAGTTCTTGTATCGAATTGCAAGAGAATGCAATCGCATGGGTTTTTCTGTTATTAAACCACAATACCCAAGAATTAGAGATTAACATGGTTAATCGTAACTCCCAAGAACTATATTTTGACCAGCCTTCCATAAATCAATAACTTGTATGACATTCATACATGAGGTGGATATTCCAGTCTTCTCTCTTATTGCCTTTATACTTCTAACAGTTTAACTTTCAGTATTTCTCCTACTCTCAGAAGAAGCACTCAACTTAAGAGTGGCATTTTCCCCGGACTTCCTAGGCGTGAAAGTTCACTAACACACTTCGGACATTTCCTTTCTCTTTAAGTTGTTGTTTTATTCACCTTTAATCATATGACAGGCGTTCTTCTGGATCCCTCTCTTATCAGTTTAATGCATAGTAAACACCTTTACTAATAGTTTGCAAACAAACATTGCTTTGGATACCTCATATCTTTTAGCTTTTGTTTGTCTCTGAAAACGATTTCCAGATTCCATGAATATCACATAACTATCCAAACTTCCTAAGTTCGGGTCTCATGGAAACAAACATATTGCACTTTGACTGAAAAGGAATTCTAGCTTTTTGGATCGAAGGACGAGAGTCACATGATCCACAGCATTAGCGGGAGAATACCGAAAGCATGCGATAGGACAAGTCCTTCTCGGCACTCTAGAGGACAATCCTCACATTACGTTACCAACCGTAAAGATTTAACCAGATATTTAACAGCTATTCAAATTTAACAGGGAAGGTGGAAACGCGAGCCATTATTCTACAACTATTTTGCAAATCACACTTGGACAGTGTTCAAAATTAATTGCACCGAGAATTAAACAAGTTAATTCTACAGTGCACTCCCACTCAAATCAATACCTCTCATAATTGATTGTGAGCGATTCAAGATCCATATTACAATTCAACGCCAAGGATGTATCCATCTCAAGTGACGAGAATTGCAATCGGTAGGCCAACTTGCCAATCACATCTCTATGTGACTCTTGTTCATCTTTCGATGGGTGTGTTCTGAGCTCAGGACTTTCAAGCTAGAATTTCAAGACAACCAAGTGATCTCGCTGCGAGGTCTCAACTCACCCGCTTCACACATCCCTAATCGTTCGTACCCATGTATCCATGTGATTCCCCAAAAAGTTAGGTGCCGTGACGGTGCTACACTTGGGAGAACACTAACTACTTGATATTTTTGTGAGAGATCACCCTAATAAAAAGCGACTACCACGCAATCAAGAAGGGTGCATCATAAGGGATAAACATCTCAGGCAATTCATAATAGCATGATATGGTATAGCCCTTTCTGATGGAGAAGTCTTGTATTTCTTCGTCTTCGGCATTCGCGTCGGTGTTCACCTTCGCGAAGATTGCCACCACCTTGTCGATGCACCAGATAATATTGCTATCTCTATAGCTAATAAAATAATGCATTACAACAAGGTTGACACACAGGTCATTTAAAGTGACAATCATATGGCTCCAGCCATCATGCCGAATCATGACACGCAGGTCATGTTAATCAATTTACATTATATAGTCATCTCATACATAATCAAATTATTATGAGCACTGCTATACCACATCACGTGCACATGCAAACCCTCCTACAAAACCAAGTTAGACACCTCTAATCGGTTCATGCAAAAACTTGTTTTACGTGGCTTCTAAGGTTTCAAAAACAAACCGAAGCTACCAACATCCATCATCAAGTATGATAATTCAAGTCGCTAGATTAACTTCGCGGGGTGTATGAAACATGAGATAATAAAATCTTGAGCCCCATACTAAACTTCGTCATACGCATGACCCCCATGCAGATCATATCTGCATTGCTCTTTTGTCTACGAAATTTCATCTTTCTTTTTAACTACAGTGGAATTCAATGAATTGTTAGCACTTCGTTGATCAATCAGGATCGCGGATTGCCAGAACATTGAAACTCCACCATGCTGTTATCAAGATAAAAAATATGCAAATTCCAGGGAAGCAACAAGAACATCGGGTAACAGATTTCATCTGCTACCCGCACAAATAATTTTCAGTAATAGAACTCATCTACTACCAAATTATATTGTGCAACACCCATACATCTCTATGTATTCTAGATCGCAACCTGCATCTACGCATAGCACGGCTATTGATGCCACTGTAGGGTAACGCAATAGAAAACCAAAAAATTCTGACTTACGCACCAGCCCAGGACCACTATGAAGACTGCATACAAGGTTTGATCTTTTCGTTACCGACTTGTAGCGCAGCGGAAGTATAGTCGATGACGATCGGCGGTGCAGATCCCCGCAGCTAGGATTAAGAACCTCCCAACCGCGAGGATGTATACTCTCGTATGCCCCTCAAACAACGCTCCGGGAGGTGGTCGGACAGTCCCTCGGACGGTGTCGCGGACAGCCCTTCGGGAGGACCTTCGAAACTCGGACGGTCACTCGGACAGCCCTCCGAGAGGACTCATAGAACTCAGATCGTCACTTGGACAGCCCTTCAGGAGACACTCTCAAATTAGCCCCTCGGGCACAAACATCAAAACTAGGACCTTTCTACGGGGTTGCACACATACGGTGTCATCTATCCGGCAGGGCTTCGCCGTCCAGAACTAGTTCCTGCCGGAATCCAGGCAGCCTTTCGGCTCTATGAAACTATTTCACTAGGAGGGAGAGAGAAGCCTGACAAGTATATGGCATGTGTATGAGAGCAAGGATTAAGCATTTGGGCTGCCCCCTCCTCCTCTATTTATAGGAAAGCCAAGGGGTAGAATGGACATTCAAAATACCAAAGTACCCCCACTTTATGTCAAACACAAAGGGCATACAAGGGAAAGGGAGTGCCATGTGGAGCTCCAAGGAGCCCCACGACCCATGGCCGGCCGCCCCTAGCGCCCCCCAAATGGGGTTCCTTCCCTTGTAAGCCACTTCCTTCTAGAACTTTGACCAAGTCTAAAAAGGTGGCTCTCCAAAAAATATCCCAAAAAGCACTTTCACTATTCATGATGACATTTTGTAGCGTCCGTTCGAACTAAAAATATTTATGTGGGCTTAGAACATTTCCAGTACCCACTAAAATAATTTTCAACGCGTTCCAGAACAATTTCAGGATTAGTGATTTTCATCTGCGAAAAGCATCTGAAGCGGTTCCGGCAGCTCCGGCATATTTCCGGTTTTTATCCCGGAAAATTCCCAGAAGTTTCCAGAATGATTCTGGCACCCTCCAAGAATTATCAGGCATGTGCCGAAAGCAATTTGACTTTATTGTATCCCCTGAAACAACTTTTCAGTTTTATCGAAACGATTCCGGTGTTGTCTCTCCGGAACTGTTCCGCTGTCTCCGAAACTTTTCCGGTGACTTTCTCTCAGACTCCTTGTCTAGTATTCAGCAGATAGATGACCCTTAAGCATGTGACCCTATAGGTTCGGTGAAGTATAGACATGACCTGGAACCCCTTCCGATCAATGATCAACATCGGAGCCGTGGAAACCCACATTGACCCCTATACCCACACGAATGAATATTCGAGTGAACCTCCAGTTGCCGTATGCTATTCCTATTGCTTCACGATATGTTACAAATACACGAGGTGAGACATGTTGGCATCCCCGTGCATCAACAACTTGTCCACTATGCCAGTTACCTCGTTACTGGTATTGTTCTATTTTCTCGTTACCGTGTTTCGGCATCCCCGTGATCAAATCACAAAGTGTCTGGCCAGACGATGATGGATACCGTAACACCGAGAGGGCCCAGAGATATCTCTCCATCGTCAAAGGAGCCAATCCCAATCTTGAGCTATTAAGTTACTTGACATTCTTTCCCATGAACCCGTAAGCCGCCATAATAGCCATCCAGTTACGGATGACGTTTAACAAACCCCAAAGTTCATGAATCAAGCATGAAGAAACTCGATACTCTCATGGTCTGAGGAATCATGCAAATGTTAACCATCTCTGTGTTATTAACCATTAACTTGTGACGAATGTATCTCACAGCATAACATCAATTTGGGTCGATTCAACACAAATGTTCTTCTAACATTGTGCCCTCAAAATTGCTGGCATAGACATGTCCATTATCAGGAAAACAGGACCATCATGCAACACTTGATCTAGTCTTAGAGGCTAGACTAGGAATACATTTTACCGTTTATTATTCCACACATGCATATGAGTCTTCCTCCGAGCCTCGTGGTTATTGTAGACTCGAGAACCATAGCAGTTATAGCGTGGAACATAAACGTAATTATGAACAGGGAGATAATCAATAACTTTTATTATTGCCTCTAGGGCATATCTCCTACAGACTCCCACTTGCACAAGAGTCAATAATCTAGTTAATGCTAATGCACTTTACACCTTTGGCACACCGGTGTAAATATGCTTCGCTTGTGGTATAGCCTGATGTCCAACGGATCTGACAACTTCAGATCCGTGTGTATCTTTGCATATCCTCACGTTTTCACGCTTTCACAAAATTCGTATTTTGTGTGGACTTGGCTTTGCATATGTGTGAATCATTGGTTAAAACCTGATTCCTCAGACTAAGCTATGGAGCAACTATCTGCAATAGTGTCCCATTGACCAAAGCCATCTTGGAACCACACTAAGTTCATAAATGAACTATATGATTCAACAACTTCTTTGTCGCTTCTAAAGAGCCAACATACTTAGCCATTTGTCATAGAATTCGCCACAGTAACCTGTTTGGAACAATTTCCAACTACCGTGCCACCATATTGTGTATTGCACAAAACCCTTAACTTAAATCAAAAATCGCTTGGAGCATGGATGAAGACTGTATCGATGTAACCTTTTACAACGAACTCTTCATGATCTCCGCTTGCGAGAAAACATGTCATCAGTGCTACTATAGTTCTCAATGACCCTTTTTCACTATTATCCCATGATCAGTACTCTTTATCACTTTGGTATCTATACTCGCAACAACTTTGGGAGTATTGGACATATCTGGTTGTTTTACATACCATGGAATACATGATTAATCCAAACACAAGAGTGTGTGGAATCTCCATCATGTATTTTGCTCATCAGTGTTTTGGGACACCAAGTCTTGCAAAAACTCTTTCCATGTGTCTTCGGCAAGAATCACTCCTTGACGTTTTCAATGCTAAAAGGTTTTAGCATTTTGTCAATATGTATCTTTGCTCAGCCCCATCAGGTAAATCTATATCCATAGATCATCATGCCTAATATCGAGGCTATTTAGCCCAAGCACTTCATTGAAAAACCCTTTTCAAATGAAGTCCTAATTTGTGTCAAGAAATTTAATTCCAATTAACAAAGTGTCAAGCACACAACGTTTTTAGAAATATTATTATGCTCCCACTTACTTTCTCGAATCACAAGCATCTTCGTTACCCATTGATGAAGTCAAAAACCCTTTTGACCATTTCATCAAAATTCGAAGATTCCAACTCCATTTTGCTCTCTTCTGTCCATCGCTGGAACTCTGAATTTTGCATACTTACTAGCATCCTCTGGAATGACAAAATACCTTGGACTGGAACACATGCAAGTCCTTGGTTTCATTTCCATTAGATGGAAATCCTTTCATCATCCATATTTCATATCTCATGATTGAAATATGTATTAATTTCTAGTTCAACCCGAACCGACTTTAAGCATCACTACGGTGAAACAACCTCATTGTAGTCAACTCCTTGAGCTTGTTATTGCAACAAGTCGAGCTTTATGGATTAAACATTTTCATCCGTATCAGTTTTTAGTTCCATAAATATTTGTTAGACTCTAAGTCTTCCAAAAGGTGTATCAAGATTTTAATCTTGAATCACTTATATGGAAACTATCTCGGATTTTATTGGCATTTAGCCAATTCCGGAGTTAGGGCCCATCAATGCTTCCTTGTGTATCGTAGGTATACTGTTGTCTAACAACATTATCTCGTTTGCGCACCTAAGAGGTTTGCACGAGCCTTGCCTACGTGGTTCAGCTGCAAGTTCGACCGAAGTCCATACATTTTATTGTAGAGACTTCCATATCAGTCACAGTAGGAAACTCCGGAATCAATTCCAAGGTTACATTCATTTGATCTGATGATGAAGATACTGGCTATCTCGTTGAGTTGCACTGTCCTCCCACTCACCTTTTTGAAAGAACCATTTTCTTCAAAAAGCATACCGTTCTTTGTGGCAAACCTATTTGCCTCGGTATAGTGAGGGAGGAATACCCAATTACTTGGGATAACCTACAAAGTAGCACTTGTCTGATTTGGAATAGGTTTGTAACCTTTTACACAAGCCCGATATTCCAAATGTTAAGAAAAGATATAACATGGTTGGGCGTACCATATCATGGCGTCATTTCAACAGACCCGATGGAGCTCTTTTCAGTGTAAAAGCCGCAGTCTCTAAAGCATCACTTTAAAAGGGATAATGGCAAATTTATTTATGTCATCTTTGAACTTACCATGTCATAAATGGTTCGATTACATCTTCATGGACTTTCCACTTGAAGTGGTGTTCCGGGAGGTGCAAGTTATGAAACCCCTTTCACAACTCATTAGACATTCGCTAAACTTGTAACTCAAATATTCCTTTCTGCAATCTAATTAAAGAAAAATAATTTTCTTGTTACAATAATTTATTCTTCATTTTGAAAACCTTTCGAATGATTTCAAAAGATCCAGACTTACGTCTCATCAAGCAAATATCCATATATCTAGTTGAGTCACATTTGAAGATAGATAAATCCACTGTTTGCAATATTATTTATTGGACTACACACATCAAAATGTATGATCACCAATAAGTTCGTTGCACATTCCTTTTGGCCTGTGAACAGTATTTTAGTCACTTCACCTTTTGGAGGAAAGTTGCAAGTGTCAGATGATTCAAAATCAAATGACTTCAAAATCCATCATAATGGAATTTTCCATGCGGGTTTCGCCAATGTGACCAAATCCAGTGCCACACCTGTGTGGTATTCTTTTAGTCTTGCAACATTTAGAGTCAGTGTTATGGATGTATCATATTACCATCAATATTCATAACATACATCCCATCTTGGATGGAAGCATGGCCCTTTATGTTATTCATAATACTGAACAACAATTGTTCTTTTATGAACAACCCTTTTGCAACAATATTGTGCAATGGGCTAGAGTGTGTAAAACTCTAAAATGAATTATGAAAGTAAATCCAGAGGTAATATATTATTGTCAATATTCATAACATACATCTCATTCATAATGAAAGTATGGCCCATATGTTATTCATAACACCGAACATCAAAAGTTCTCTTATGAACAACCTTCTTGCAGGATACCTTATGCAATGGGCTAGAGTGTGTAAAACTCTAAATGAATTATGAAAGTAAATAAAGACAGTAATACACCAATGGAAGGTATAGTAACATTTACTATGTTCCCTGTGTATACCTGAACCTCATTACCGGCAAGTCTTTTAGGCCATAGTTCTTGTATCGAATTGCAAGAGAATGCAATCGCATGGGTTTTTCTATGATTAAACCACAATACCCAAGAATTAGTGATTAACATGTTTAATCGTAAATCCCAAGAACTATATTTTCACCAACCTTCCATACATCAATAACTTGTATGACATTCATACATGAGCTGGATATTCCAGTCTTCTCTCTTATTGCCTTTGTACTTCTAACAGTTTAACTTTCAGTATTTCTCCTACTCTCAGAAGAAGCACTCAACTTAAGAGTGGCGTTGGCCCCGGACTTCCTAGGCGTGAAAGTTTCACTAACACCCTTCGAACACTTCCTTTCTCTTTAAGTTGTTGTTTTATTCACCTTTAATCATATGACAGGCGTTCTTCTGGATCCCTCTCTTATCAGTCTAATGCATAGTAAACACCTTTACTAATAGTTTGTAAACAAACATTGCTTTGGATATCTCATATCTTTTAGCTTTTGTTTGTCTCTGAAAATGATTTTCAGATTCCATGAATATCACATAACTATCCAAACTTCCGAAGTTCGGGTCTCATGGAAACAAACATATTGCACTTTGACTGAAAAGGAATTCTAGCTTTTTGGATCGAAGGACGAGAGTCACATGATCCATAGCATTAGCGAGAGAATACCGAAAGCATGCGATAGGAAAAGTCCTTCTCGGCACTCTAGAGGACAATCCTCATATTACGTTACCAACCTTAAAGATTTAACAGGATATTTAACAGCTATTCAAATTTAACAGGGAAGGTGGAAACGCGAGCCATTATTCTACAACTATTTTGCAAATCACACTTGGACAGTGTTCAAAATTAATTGCACCGAGAATTAAACAAGTTAATTCTATAGTGCACTCCCACTCAAATCAATATCTCTCATAATTGATTGTGAGCGATTCAAGATCCATATTACAATTCAACGCCAAGGATGTATCCATCTCAAGTGACGAGAATTGCAATCGGTAGGCCAACTTGCCAATCACATCTCTATGTGACTCTTGTTCATCTTTCGATGGGTGTGTTCTGAGCTCAGGACTTTCAAGCTAGAATTTCAAGACAACCAAGTGATCTCGCTGCGAGGTCTCAACTCACCCGCTTCACACATCCCTAATCGTTCGTACCCATGTATCCATGTGATTCCCCAAAAAGTTAGGTGCCGTGACGGTGCTACACTTGGGAGAACACTAACTACTTGATATTTTTGTGAGAGATCACCCTAATAAAAAGCGACTACCACGCAATCAAGATGGGTGCATCATAAGGGATAAACATCTCAGGCAATTCATAATCGCATGATGTGGTATAGCCCTTTCTGATGGAGAAGTCTTGTATTTCTTCGTCTACGGCATTCGCGTCGGTGTTCACCTTCGCGAAGATTGCCACCACCTTGTCGATGCACCAGATAATATTGCTATCTCTATAGCTAATAAAATAATGCATTACAACAAGGTTGACACACAGGTCATTTAAAGTGACAATCATATGGCTGCAGCCATCATGCCGAATCATGACACGCAGGTCATGTTAATCAATTTACATTATATAGTCATCTCATAAATAATCAAATTATTATGAGCACTGCTATACCACATCACATGCACATGCAAACCCTCCTGCAAAACCATTTAGACGCCTCTAATCGGTTCATGCAAAAACTTTTTTACGTGACTTCTAAGGTTTCAAAACAAACCGAAGCTACCAACGTCCATCATCAAGTATGATAATTCAAGTCGCTCGATTAACTTCGCGGGGTGTATGAAACATGAAATAATAAAATCTCGAGCCCCATACTAAACTTCGTCATATGCATGACCCCCATGCAGATCATATCTGCATTGCTCTTTTGTCTGCGAAATTTCATCTTTCTTTTTAACTACGGTGGAATTCAATGAACTGTTAGCACTTCGTTGATCAATCAGGATCGCGGATTGCCAGAACGTTGAAACTCCACCATTCTGTTATCAAGATCAGAAATATGCAAATTCCAGGGAAGCAACAAGAACATCGGGTAACAGATTTCATCTGCTACCCGCACAAATAATTTTCAGTAATAGAACTCATCTACTACCTAATTATATTGTGCAACACCCATACATCTCTATGTATTCTAGATCGCAACCTGCATCTATGCATAGCAAGGCTATTGATGCCACTGTAGGGTAACGCAGTAGAAAACAAAAAATTTCCGACCTACACACCAGCCCAGGACCACTATGAAGACTGCATACAAGGTTTGATCTTTTCGTTACCGACTTGTAGCGCAGCGGAAGTAGAGTCAATGACGATCGGCGGTGCAGATCCCCGTAGCTAGGATTTAGAACCTCCCAACCGCGAGGATGTATACTCTCTTCTACCCCTCAGACAGCGCTCCGGGAGGTGGTCGGACAGTCCCTCGGACGGTGTCACGGACAGCCCTTCGGGAGGACCTTAGAAACTCGGACGGTCACTTGGACAGCCCTCCGAGAGGACTCATAGAACTCGGATCGTCACTTGGACAGCCCTTCAGGAGGCACTCTCAAATTAGCCCCTCGGGCACAAACATCAAAACTAGGACCTCTCTACGGGGTTGCACACATACGGTGTCATCTATCCGGCAGGGCTTCGCCGTCCAGAACTAGTTCCTGTCGGAACACAGACAGCCTTTCGGCTCTATGAAACTATTTCGCTGGGAGGGAGAGAGAAGCCTGACAAGTATATGGCATGTGTATGAGAGCAAGGATTAAGCATTTGGGCTGCCCCCTCCTCCTCTATTTATAGGAAAGCCAAGGGGTAGAATGGACATTCAAAATACCAAAGTACCCCCACTTTATGTCAAACACAAAGGGCATACAAGGGAAAGGGAGTGCCATGTGGAGCTCCAAGGAGCTCCACCACCAATGGCCGGCCACCCCTAGGCCCCCCCAAATGGGGTTCCTTCCCTTGTAAGCCACTTCCTTCTAGAACTTTGACCAAGTCCAAAAAGGTGGCTCTCCAAAAAATATCCCAAAAAGCACTTTCACTATTCATGATGACATTGTTTAGCGTCCGTTCGAACTAAAAATATTTATGTGGGCTTAGAACATTTCCAGTACCCACTAAAATAATTTTCAACGCGTTCCAGAACAATTTCGGATTATTGATTTTCATCTGCGAAAAGCATCTGAAGCGTTCCGGCAGCTCCGGAACATTTCCGGTTTTTATCCCGGAAAATTCCCAGAAGTTTCCAGAATGATTCTGGCACCCTCCAAGAATTATCAGTCATGTGCCGAAAGCAATTTGACTTTATCGTATCCCCTGAAACAACTTTTCAGTTTTATCGAAACTATTCCGGTGTTCTCTCTCCGGAACTCTTCCACTGTCTCCGAAACTTTTCCGGTGACTTTCTCTCAGACTCCTTGTCTAGTATTCAGCAGATAGATGACCCTTAAGCATGTGACCCTATAGGTTCGGTGAAGTATAGACATGACCTGGAACCCCTTCCGATCAATGATCAACATCGGAGCCGTGGAAACCCACATTGACCCCTATACCCACACGAATGAATATTCGAGTGAACCTCTAGTTGCCGTATGCTATTCCTATTGCTTCGCGATATGTTACAAATACACGAGGTGAGACATGTTGGCATCCCCGTGGATCAACAACTTGTCCACTATGCCAGTTACCTCGTTACTGGTATTGTTTTATTTTCTCGTTACCGTGTTTTGGCACCCCCGTGATCAAATCACAAAGTGTCTGGCCAGACGTTGATGGATACCGTAACACCGAGAGGGCCCAGAGATATCTCTCCATCGTCGGAGGAGCAAATCCCAATCTTGAGCTATTAAGTTACTTGACATTCTTTCCCATGAACCTGTAAGCCGCCATAATAGCCATCCAGTTACGGATGACGTTTAACAAACCCCAAAGTTCATGAATCAAGCATGAAGAAACTCGATACTCTCATGGTCTGAGGAATCATGCAAACGTTAACCATCTCTGTGTTATTAACCATTAACTTGTGACGAATGTATCTCATAGCATAACATCAATTTGGGTCAATTCAACACAAATGTTCTTCTAACATTGTGCCCTCAAAATTGCTGGCATAGACATGTCCATGATCAGGAAAACAGGACCATCATGCAACACTTGATCTAGTCTTAGAGGCTAGACTAGGAATACATTTTACTGTTTATTATTCCACACATGCATATGAGTCTTCCTCCAAGCCTCGTGGTTATTGTAGACTCGAGAACCATAGCAGTTATAGCATGGAACATAAACGTAATTATGAACAGGGAGATAATCAATAACTTTTATTACTGCCTCTAGGGCATATCTCCTACAGACTCCCACTTGCACAAGAGTCAATAATCTAGTTAATGCTAATGCACTTTACACCTTTGGCACACCGGTGTAAATATGCTTCGGTTGTGGTATAGCCTGATGTCCAACGGATCTGACAACTTCAGATCCGTGTGTATCTTTGCATATCCTCGCGTTTTCATGCTTTCACAAAATTCATATTTTGTGTGGACTTGGCTTTGCATATGTGTGAATCATTGGTCGAAACCTAATTCCTCAGACTGAGCTATGGAGCAACTATCTGCAATAGTGTCCCATTGACCAAAGCCATCTTGGAACCTCACTAAGTTCATGAATGAACTATATGATTCAACAACTTCTTTGTCGCTTCTAAAGAGCCAACATACTTAGCCATTTGTCATAGAATTCGCCACAATAACCTGTTTGGAACAATTTCCAACTACCGTGCCACCATATTGTGTATTGCACAAAACCCTTAACTTAAATCGAAAATCGCTTGGTGCATGGATGAAGACTGTATCGATGTAACCTTTTACAGCGAACTCTTCATGATCTCCGCTTGCGAGAAAACATGTCATCAGTGCTACTATAGTTCTCAATGACCCTTTTTCACTGTTATTCCATGATCAGTACTCTTTATCACTTTGGTATCTATACTCGCAACAACTTTGGGAGTATTGGACATATCTGGTTGTTTTACATACCATGGAATACATGATTAATCCAAACACAAGAGTGTGTGGAATCTCCATCATGTATTTTGCTCATCAGTGTTTTGGGACACCAAGTCTTGCAAAAACTCTTTCCATGTGTCTTCGGCAAGAATCACTCCTTGATGTTTTTAATGCTAAAAGGTTTTAGCATTTTGTCAATATGTATCTTTGCTCAGCCCCATCAGGTAAATCTATATCCATAGATCATCATGCCTAATATCGAGGCTATTTAGCCCAAGCACTTCATCGAAAAACCCTTTTCAAATGAAGTCCTAATTCGTGTCAAGAAATTTAATTCCAATTAACAAAGTGTCAAGCACACAACATTTTTAGAAATATTATTATGCTCCCACTTACTTTCTCGAATCACAAGCATCTTCGTTACCCATTGATGAAGTCAAAAACCCTTTTGACCATTTCATCAAAACACGAAGATTCCAACTCCATTTTGCTCTCTTCTGTCCATCGCTGGAACTCTGAAGTTTGCATACTTACTAGCATCCTCTGGAATGACAAAATACCTTGGACTGTAACACATGCAAGTCCTTGGTTTCATTTCCATCAGATGGAAATCCTTTCGTCATCCATATTTCATATCTCATGATTGAAATATGTATTAATTTCTAGTTCAACCCGAACCGACTTTAAGCATCACTACGGTGAAACAACCTCATCGTAGTCAACTCCTTGAACTTGTTATTGCAACAAGTCGAGCTTTATGGATTAAACATTTTCATCCGTATCAGTTTTTAGTTCCATAAATATTTGTTAGACTCTAAGTCTTCCGAAAGGTGTATCAAGATTTTAATCTTGAATCACTTATATGGAAACTATCCCGGATTGTATTGGCATTTAGCCAATTCCGGAGTTAGGGCCCATCAATGCTTCCTTGTGTATCGTAGGTATACTGTTGTCTAACAACATTATCTCGTTTGCGCACCTGAGAGGTTTGCACGAGCCTTGCCTACGTGGTTCAGCTGCAAGTTCGACCGAAGTCCATACATTTTATTGTAGAGACTTCCGTATCAGTCGCAGTAGGAAACTCCGGAATCAATTCCAAGGTTCCATTCATTTGATCTGATGATGAAGATACTGGTTATCTCGTTGAGTTGCACTGTCCTCCCACTCACCTTTTTGAAAGAACCATTTTCTTCAAAAATCATACCGTTCTTTGTGGCAAACCTATTTGCCTCGGTATAGTGAGGGAGGAATACCCAATTACTTGGGATAACCTACAAAGTAGCACTTGTCTGATTTGGAATAGGTTTGTAACCTTTTACATAAGCCCCATATTCCAAATGTTAAGAAAAGATATAACATGGTTGGGCGTACCATACCATGGCGTCATTTCAACAGACCCGATGGAGCTCTTTTTAGTGTAAAAGCCGCAGTCTCTAAAGCATCACTTTAAAAAGGATAATGGCAAATTTATTTATGTCATCTTTGATCTTACCATGTCATAAATGGTTTGATTACATCTTCATGGACTTTCCACTTGCAGTGGTGTTCCGGGAGGTGCAAGTTATGAAACCCCTTTCGCAACTCATCAGACATTCGCTAAACTTGTAACTCAAATATTCCTTTCTGCAATCTAATTACAGAAACATAATTTTCTTGTTACAATAATTTATTCCTCATTTTGAAAACCTTTCGAATGATTTCAAAAGATCCAAAATTACGTCTCATCAAGCAAATATCCATATATCTACTTGAGTCACATTTGAAGATAGATAAATCCACTGTTTGCAATATTATTTATTAGACTACACACATCAAAATGTATGATCACCAATAAGTTCGTTACTCGTTCCTTTTGGCCTGTGAACGGTATTTCAGTCACTTCACCTTTTGGAGGAAAGTTGCAAGTGTCAGATGATTCAAAATCAAATGACTTCAAAATCCATCATAATGGAATTTTCCATGCGGGTTTCGCCAATGTGACCAAATGCAGTGCCACACCTGTGTGGTATTCTTTTAGTCTTGCAACATTTAGCGTCAGTGTTATGGATGTATCATATTACCATCAATATTCATAACATACGTCCCATCTTGGATGGAAGCATGGCCCTTTATGTTATTCATAATACTGAACAACAACTGTTCTTTTATGAACAACCCTTTTGCAACAACATTGTGCAATGGGCTAGAGTGTGTAAGATTCTAAAATGAATTATGAAAGTAAATCCATAGGTAATATATTATTGTCAATATTCATAACATACATCTCATTCATAATGAAAGTATGGCCCATATGTTATTCATAACACCGAACATCAAAAGTTCTCTTATGAACAACCTTCTTGCAAGATACCTTATGCAATGGGCTAGAGTGTGTAAAACTCTAAATGAATTATGAAAGTAAATACAGACAGTAATACACCAATGGAAGGTATAGTAACATTTACTATGTTCCCTGTGTATACCTGAACCTCATTACCGGCAAGTCTTTTAGGCCATAGTTCTTGTATCGAATTGCAAGAGAATGCAATCGCACGGGTTTTTCTGTGATTAAACCACAATACCCAAGAATTAGTGATTAACATGTTTAATCATAACTCCCAAGAACTATATTTTGACCAGCCTTCCATACATCAATAACTTGTATGACATTCATACATGAGCTGGATATTCCAGTCTTCTCTCTTATTGCCTTTATACTTCTAACAGTTTAACTTTCAGTATTTCTCCTACTCTAGGAAGAAGCACTCAACTTAAGAGTGGCGTTAGCCCCGGACTTCCTAGGCGTGAAAGTTTCACTAACACCCTTCGGACACTTCGTTTCTCTTTAAGTTGTTGTTTTATTCACCTTTAATCATATGACAGGCGTTCTTCTGGATCCCTCTCTTATCAGTCTAATGCATAGTAAACACCTTTACTAATAGTTTGCAAACAAACAGTGCTTTGGATATCTCATATCTTTTAGCTTTTGTTTGTCTCTGAAAATGATTTTTAGATTCCATGAATATCACATAACTATCAAAACTTCCGAAGTTCGAGTCTCATGGAAACAAACATATTGCACTTTGACTGAAAAGGAATTCTAGCTTTATGGATCGAAGGACGAGAGTCACATGAACCATAGCATTAGCGGGAGAATACCGAAAGCATGCGATAGGACAAGTCCTTCTCGGCACTCTAGAGGACAATCCTCACATTACGTTACCAACCGTAAAGATTTAACCAGATATTTAACAGCTATTCAAATTTAACAGGGAAGGTGGAAACGCGAGCCATTATTCTACAACTATTTTGCAAATCACACTTGGACAGTGTTCAAACTTAATTGCACCGAGAATTAAACAAGTTAATTCTACAGTGCTCTCCCACTCAAATCAATATCTCTCTTAATTGATTGTGAGTGATTCAAGATCCATATTACAATTCAACGCCAAGGATGTATCCATCTCAAGTGACGAGAATTGCAATCGGTAGGCCAACTTGCCAATCACATCTCTATGTGACTCTTGTTCATCTTTCGATCGGCGTGTTCCGAGCTCAGGACTTTCAAGCTAGAACTTCAAGACAACCAAGTGATCTCGCTGTGAGGTCTCAACTCACCCGCCTCACACATCCCTAATCGTTCGTACCCACGTATCCATGTGATACCTCGAAAAGTTAGGTGCCGTGACGGTGCTACACTTGGGAGAACACTAACTAATTGATATTTTTGTGAGAGATCACCCTAATAAAAAGCGACTACCGCGCAATCAAGAATGGTGCATCATAAGGGATAAACATCTCAGGCAATTCATAATAGCATGATATGGTATAGCCCTTTCTGATGGAGAAGTCTTGTATTTCTTCGTCTTCGGCATTCACGTCGGTGTTCACCTTCGTGAAGATTGCCACCACCTTGTCGATGCACCAGATAATATTGCTATCTCTATAGCTAATAAAATAATGCATTACAACAAGGTTGACACACAGGTCATTTAAAGTGACAATCATATGGCTCCAGCCATCATGCCGAATCATGACACGCAGGTCATGTTAATCAATTTACATTATATAGTCATCTCATACATAATCAAATTATTATGAGCACTGCTATACCACATCACATGCACATGCAAACCCTCCTACAAAACCAAGTTAGACGCCTCTAATCGGTTCATGCAAAAACTTGTTTTACGTGGCTTCTAAGGTTTCAAAACAAACCGAAGCTACCAACATCCATCATCAAGTATGATAATTCAAGTCGCTAGATTAACTTCGCGGGGTGTATGAAACATGAGATAATAAAATCTTGAGCCCCATACTAAACTTCGTCATACGCATGACCCCCATGCAGATCATATCTGCATTGCTCTTTTGTCTACGAAATTTCATCTTTCTTTTTAACTACAGAGGAATTCAATGAACTGTTAGCACTTCGTTGATCAATCAGGATCGCGGATTGCCAGAACATTGAAACTCCACCATGCTGTTATCAAGATCAGACATATTCAAATTCCAGGAAAGCAACAAGAATATCGGGTAACAGATTTCATCTGCTACCCACACAAATAATTTGCAGTAATAGAACTCATCTACTACCTAATTATATTGTGCAACACCCATACATCTCTTTGTATTCTAGATTGCAACCTGCATCTATGCATAGCATGGCTCTTGATGCCACTGTAGGGTAATGCAAGAGAAAACAAAAAAATTCCAACCTACGCACCAGCCCAGGACCACTATGAAGACTACATACAAGGTTTGATCTTTTTGTTACCGACTCGTAGCGCAGCGGAAGTAGAGTCGATGACGATCGGCGGTGCAGATCCCCGCAGCTAGGATTTACAACCTCCCAACCGCAAGGATGTATACCCTCGTCTGCCTCTCAGACAGTGCTCCGGGAGGCGGTCGGACAGTCCCTCGGACGGTGTCGCGGACAGCCCTTCGGGAGGACCTTCGAAACTCAGACGGTCACTCGGACAGCCCTCTGGGAGGACTCACAGAACTCGGATCGTCACATGGAAAGCCCTTCGGGAGGCACTCTCAAAACAGCCCCTTGGAGACAAAGATCGAAACTACGACCTCTCTATGGGGTTGCACACATACGGTGTCATCTATCCGGCAGGGCTTCGCCGTCCAGAACTAGTTCCCGCCGGAACCCAGACAGCCTTTCGGCTCTCTGAAACTATTTCGCTGGGAGGGAGAGAGAAGCCAGACAAGTCTATGGCATGTGTATGAGAGAAAGGATGAAGCATTTGGGCTGCCCCCTCCTCCTCTATTTATAGGAAAGCCAAGGGGTAGAATGGACATTCAAAATACCAAAGTACTCCCACTTTATGTCACACACAAAGGGCATACAAGGGAAAGGGAGTGCCATGGGGAGCTCCAAGGATCTCCACCACCCATGGCCGGCCACCCCTAGGCCCCCCCCCCAAATGGGGTTCCTTCCCTTGTAAGCCACTTCCTTCTAGAACTTTGACCAAGTCCAAAAAGGTGGCTCTCCAAAAAATATCCCAAAAAGCACTTTCACTATTCATGATGGCATTTTTCAGAGTCCGTTCGAACTGAAAATATTTATGTGGGCTTAGAACATTTCCAGTACCCACTAAAATAATTTTCAACGTGTTCCAGAACAATGCCGGATAAGTGATTTTCATCTGTGAAAATCATCTGAAGCGTTCCGGCAGCTCCGGAACATTTCCGGTTTTCATTCCGGAAAATTCCCAGAAGTTTCCAGAATGATTCTGGCACCCTCCAATAATTATCAGGCATGTGCCGAAAGCAATTTGACTTTATGGTATCCACTGAAACAACTTTTTAGTTTTACCAAAACTATTCCGGTGTTCTCTCTCTGGAACTCTTCCGCTATCTCCGAAACTTTTCCGGTGACTTTCTCTCAGACTCCTTGTCTAGTATTCAGCAGATAGATGACCCTTAAGCGTGTGACCCTATAGGTTCGGTGAAGTATAGACATGACCCGAAACCCCTTCCGATCAATGATCAATATCGGAGTCGTGGATACCCATATTGACCCCTATACCCACACGAATGAATATTCGAGTGAACCTCCAGTTGCCGTATGCTATTCCTGTTGCTTTGCGGTATGTTGAAAATACCCGAGGTGGGACATGTTGGCATCCCCATGGATCAACAACTTGTCCACTATGCCAGTTACCTCGTTACCGGTATTGTTCTCTTTTCTCGTTACCGTGTTCCGGCACCCCCGTGATCAAATCACAAAGTGTCTGGCCAGACGATGATGGATACCGTAACACCGAGAGGGCCCAGAGATATCTCTCCATCGTCGGAGGAGCAAATCCGAATCTTGAGCTATCAAGTTACTTGACATACTTTCCCATGAACTTGTAAGCCGCCGTAATAGCCATCCAGTTACGGATGACGTTTAACAAACCCCAAAGTTCATGAATCAAGCATGAAGAAAGTCGATACTCTCATGGTCTGAGGAATCATGCAAACGTTAACCATCTCTGTGTTATTAACCATTAACTTGTGACGAATGTATCTCATAGCATAACATCAATTCGGGTCGATTCAACACAAATGTTCTTCTAACATTGTGCCCTCAAAATTGCTTGCATAGACATGCCCATGATCAGGAAAACAGGACCATCATGCAACACTTGAGCTAGTCTTAGAGGCTAGACTAGGAATACATTTTACCATTTATTATTCCACACATGCATATGAGTCTTCCTCCGAGCCTCATGGTTATTGTAGAATCGAGAACCATAGCAGTTATAGCATGGAACATAAACCTAATTATGAACGGGGAGATAATCAATAACTTTTATTATTGCCTCTAGGGCATATCTCCTACAGGTCCGTCTCCCGTGTTCAACTCTTCCTCGCCGGAGACCGCACCTTCACTTCACGGGTCTTGAACCCCGCCGTCGTTCATGCAGACGACAGATGGAGGACATCGTCACCAATGCGGAAGTACAAAGGAAAGTGGACGTCGGTCGCCGCCGTAGAATAGGTTTAGGGTCGGGTTTCTTTTCTTTTTCTGTCCTATAAAAGTTCGAAATGTAATGAAAACCTACCGTGTTTGCATGTATCTCATCCGGTGTATATGAACTTTCACAATAATAGTAAGATATATTGTATTAAAATATATTGAATGATGATTCATTTTTGTGTGTATAAACTTGGTCTAAGTTTAGAGGGTTTGACCCGAGACAAAGCTAACATGCAAAGTAAATAAACACATAGGTCTACATACACAATTTATCTTAGGCACTCCAATAGTACGTCCACTACACATTCACGCATTTCACATCTTTCTCTCGCTTTGTGTGTCAAAACAACTAAGCCTTGTCCTAAAAAATAAAGTCCTAAAAAACAACTAAGTCAACCTCCCAGCATATCGCGCGGGAAAAGACCCGGCCGCGACGTTTTAGTCAGGATTACCGGATTACTAGTAGTATCGATGGATCGCATGAAGCACCAAGTTTAAAAGGAAAAAGATAGTACACTCACAACACGCATGTCGCGGTTGCATTGAACCCCTCACACGGTCGGTCCTGCACACGACTCACCCAAATGGAACGCGCTTCGGCTTGCCTCTTCACCGACACGTGGGATTGCATTTGGAGAAACCGACCATGCGCCAAACTCCCCCGCCCACCACGCGAAAATTCCCACCAAATCCCAAATTCAACTACCCTTCGGCCAACTAGCCAATAATACTCCCCAAACCCCCCTCCCCCCAGCCCCTCCACTCCATTCGCTCCGCCAAAGCCACCCTCCCCGCCGCACCGATACGTCGGCGCCGCGGTTCGTCGAGGGGACGCACGGCGATCCTCTTGCTCCCACAGTACGCTCTCATAGACTGTCGTTCTCCAGCCGCGCTGCCACCGCTGGCGATGTTCTTGTGGATACGCACGGCGGTCAACTTCTCCCACAGTACGTGCATTCTAGACTGAGGCCCTGTGCATGTCAGAGTAGCGCTGAATGTTAGCTGATAGACACTGTTAATCTCACTGTTTGCCGAAATAGTTTAGAGTCAATATGCTCTGCTTAAGAAGCTTCATTGCCCTGTTCTGCACTCAATCTGCTTTGCTGAGATGGCATGCCATGCTCGATTAGTTGCTAAAATATCCTGCCATATATTTATTGTGAAGTAGATTGCCATGGTCTAGTAGCCAATATGTTAGGTGAAATAGCTCGACACCATTTTATACTCGATCTTTGTTGCTGAGATGGCCTTCGATGGCTGTGTGCTTGGCCTCATTGACTGCTAAAATAGCCTGCCATAATTTAGCACTCAAATTTGTTTGCTGAATTAGCTTTACATATATTTTGTTACTTAGATCTGCTTGTCCAAATATCTTGCCATAGCTTTGGACACCGACCTAGGTATTTTTTTTTTCTGGACTTTATAAAAAAGCACATATGTTTTTCCTGTAATATCTAGTAGAAGAACTAATTTGTATGTCTAACAGATGGACAGGACTTGGATAACTTCTGCTCAAAAATTCTCCGCTGCATATGTCGAGGGGGTTGAAAATTTCATGAACTTTATCAAAGCTGAGTACGGTGGTCCGAAATCAGATGTGCTCTGTCCGTGTAGCAGTTGTATGAATTCAGTTACAAGACCCCAGTCAACTGTGCAAAATCATCTACACTTGTATGGGATGTTGGTCACATATACTAGGTGGGTTCATCATGGTGAAGCTGTGAACGTCAATGTTACTGACTATGTGGAAGCAGCAGATCACCATCTTGATTTGCCTGATGCTCAGGTGGAAGAGGAGGAGGAGGTGGTGGCAGCGGAGCCAGTGAGTTTGACCAACATTGAAACAATGCTACGAAATGCTCGCGCATTTCGTGAACTTTCACCTGCAGAAGAAAAATAGTGGGCCTGCATGTTGGAACAATGCAACGTGGCAGTCACCCCAGGAAATAAGCTGTCGGTATTCTCAGCTATGGTCACCTTTCTTCAGGTGAAGACATCTGAGGAGATGACCAACAAATCATTTGATGTGATGTTGGCTGCTTTCCGCAAATCTTTCCCAGATGCGTTTGAGCTGCCACACACCTACAGTAAAATGAAGAATTTCCTTCGTGCAGTTGGAATTGGATATGATATGATCCATGTTTGTAAGAATAATTGTGTTCTATTCCGGAAGGATTATGCCAACTTAAGTGAATGCCCAAAATGCAAATCATAAAGATGGAAAGATGGCGATGCTGTGAACAGGATTCCTCATAATGTTCTGAGACATTTTCCAATTATACCAAGATTGCAGAGGTTGTTTCATGATGCTGAAACAAGAGAGGATGTACCGTGGCATTCTAGGAACCAGGAGTACAGAGATCAGAATGTAATGAGCCATCCATCTCATGGTAGTGACTGGAAAAGCTTCAATCAGAATCACAAAAAGTTTGCTGCTGAGCCGAGAAACATTAGACTTGGCTTAGCTACAGATGGATTCAACCCATTTGGCCACCAGAGCGCCACATATAGCATGTGGCCAGTGCTTGTTATCCCTTACAACATGCCACCAAACGTCTGCACCAAAGAATCAAACTACATGATGGCCTTGCTCATCCTAGGTCCAGAAAGTCCTGGAAAGGATTTTGATTTATTCATGGAGCCTTTTGTGGAGGAACTTCAATAGCTATGGAGGGGTGTTCTCACTCGAGACCTATATAGCAGCCCACCAGCTGATTTCTTTCTACGTGCTATTATAATTTGGTGCATCCATGATTATCCGGCTTTGGGCACTATGTCAGGGCGAATGACACATGGTTACAATGCATGTGTTCGCTGTGACAAGAATCCGCTATCATACGCAATACTTAGCAAGATCTGTTACATTGGACACCACTGTTTCCTTGCCAAGGACAAGCCGTGTCCTGCAAAATACCGAAGACATGTGTTCAATGAAAAGCATGAAAATCGTCATGCGCCAAAGAGGCTCACCGGCAATGAGTTGCAAGAGGAATTAGAGAAGGTCAGGCATATTACACCGGGAAACCATCCTGATAATGGTAGTGGGAAAAGGAAGCGTGGCAGGGCAGAAGAGAGATTATTGTTTACCCGTAGGCCCACTTTGTGGGACTTGGAGTATTTGAAAGATTTGGATCTGCGGCATAATCTTGATGTGATGCACATCGAGAAAAATATATGCGACAGCATTATCGGCACACTTCTTAATATTGAAGGCAAGACGAAAGATACCTTAAAATATAGGATTGATTTGACACACCTGGGTATCAGATCCAATTTGCAGGTGAAAGATGATGGTGCATCACGGGATATGGCACCAGCTGTGTACATCTTGGAAAAGGTAAAAAGAAAATAATTCTGCAAGGTCCTGTCACGTGTGAGATTCCCACATGGATTTTCTTCCAACCCTAAAAGGAGAGTCAGTGCAGATGGAAACAAGGTACAAGGGTTGAAAACTCATGACTTCCATGTCCTACTTCAAAGGGTTTTACCTATTATCCTTAGAGGATTTGGCCGCCCTGACTTATACAGAGCAGTTGCAGAGTTGGGACAATTCTTCAGGGGACTCTGCAGTAGAAATACTAGGATAGATGCTTTGGAGCGTCTTAGAGACAAGATACCAACTATCCTATGCGAGCTTGAGAAGATATATCCTCCAGCCTTCTTTGATGTGATGGTGCAGTTGGCTTTTCATCTACCTGATGAGGCACTACATAGAGGTCCAGTACAGTATGGTTGGATGTACCCTATTCAAAGGTGACTAGGCACTTTCCAGGGCTATGTTAGGAACAGAGCTAGACCTGAGGGTTCCATTGCAGAGGCCTTCATTGCTACAGAAGCGTTGACATTCTGCTCAAAATACATTGAAACAGCTGATTAGCTTAGCAAAAAGATGGGTGAAGACAATCCCGAGCTCAATGTTTTTTATTGTTCTGTTCGAGTTACAGGGAAGAGTCAACAAGATGACAAACCTAAAGATTTGGACAAAATGGTTTGGTATGTGTTGAATAACTGTCCTGAGATTCTACCTTATATCGAGTAAGTGCTAAGTACTACAGCTTATACATCATAATCTACTAAACCTGCAGCACATTCTTATATATTTTGATGTTTGACGCGATCACTATGTTGTGCAGCATCTACAAAAAGGAGTTACTGGTGCAAAATCCAAGAAACATTGACAAACTGGTTATGGAGGATTTGCGAAATGGTTCAAGAGCCGTGTAAGCTTTTGAATTGCACTGTAAGTTTTTTAATACATTGAGTACATAAGATGATCAGCTTGTCGATTTTCTAACCATGGGTTAAGAAGATGCGGGAGGATGTGCAGGCAGTTAATGATGCCCTTTACGCACTAGTAATGGGTCCTGATACTCGGGTAAGACATTATGAATCTTGTGTTGTTGGAGATGTGCGCTACAACACCCTTGCACGCGACGAAGGCAGGAAGACACAAAACAGTGCCATCATAAGCATGGATACATACGGCAAAGAGAAAACTGAAATGTATGCTAACATAACAGACATCTCCAGTTTTGAGGTTCATCGGTGTGTGGTTCTGTTATGCTGTCGTTGGTATAATTTGTTTTCCAGGATCGCAAAACCCTGAGCTGATGATTATTTCAAATCCATCAATGTCAAGAAAGCGTACCACACCGACGTGATGGAAATATGCCCTAGAGGCAATAATGTAACACCCTGGATTTTGCCCATTTTCTTTTTCTTTTGATTTTGGTCCGGATTCGCTTTTCTGTGGCTTAGTAGTCTTGCAACCTGGAAGGATCACTCTTCATTCCTCTTCCCATGTGGCTTGCCAACTTCAAAACCATCCCAAGACCATGTCATTTCCATCTTGGACAAACCCCAATATTCTTTTTCTTGGGAATATTCCTTTTTCTATTAAAGGAATAACCCTGTCTGTCCTGGGTTGTGAAGCAACCCACATTTCCATCATTCCCAAAATTCCCAAATAATTCTCATAAATTGTTTGGGTCAGATATTCCAGAAATATGTCAAACCCTTCCTTGCCATGTTCAAAATTATTTTACAATTATTCCTTTTCTGATTCTGCCCCAACTGTCAAGTTGAGAAGCAAGTACCCTTTATATTTGCTTTCTTGGTCTCAAACTTTTTGGGCATTCTTTCCGATCCATATCATTGCCACATGCCAAAATTCAACTTTATTTGGATATTAAATCTCCTTTGGCTAATTTCCAAAGTTTCTAGTCAACTGGAATCTTTGTGAAGCAAGTGCTAGCTACGAGTATCCAAATGAGTTGAAATTTCGCAAGCATCTTCATATGCTCAAATCATGACTCTGCACCAAGTTTCAAGCCTATCCAATCATCTATGTGAGCACAGCCTCAAATCTTGGGTTCTGGTCAGATTTTCACATTGTGAAGCAACTATATTTTATATTGCTCCATAATTGCTGAAAATTTACAAGAGCATTCTCCTACCCATATAACCTATCTCCACAAAATTTGGGCTCAGTTAATCTTCCCAACAATCCCCTATCATTTTTCTAAGATTTTGGTCAGAGAGGATATCTGTGAAGGAAGTACTATTTTGGCATGTCCAAATGGTCTGAAAATTTTACAGAATCTTCATATGACCAAATCATCATGTTCTACCAAATTTTAGCCCAATTGGCTACTCCATGTGAGTGGCACATCAGGATCTAGTTTCTGGACCAGATCTGGCAGTTATGAAGCAACTATGACAAATATTTGTCCAAATCATCTCCAATTGCACCAGATCATAGTCCTTCCTACCCTAACACTCCCAGACATCTTGTTCCTCACAACTTCATGCCCAAGTTGGCTACAGCAAACTTCAGATGATCCCTCCCATCATCACAGTGGGGATTCGAGCAAACCAAGATCATAGGGGGTCTCTATCATGTAGGGTTCACATGTTTGACAACTTGTTGCACACCAGAGTGCACCACATGAGCTAGTGTACGTGGTGACCATGCGTTTGGCATACCAGTCAGCGCTCTGGCAATGAAACCGCTCGGTTTCGGCCGTTCCCTCGCTCCCTCGCCACCTTTCCATGTCCAGGAGGTTCGTCTCGTCGTCGCCCATCTCCTGGAAGCCTCTCCCCTCCAGTTTCTTCTCCGACGTGCCGCGACAAGCTCCGCCACTGTTCGGCCCGTGACCGTCATTGTCATTTTTCCCTGTCCCTATCTCTCGCGAGCTCTCTCGAAGCCCCTACCTACATCTCCACCCTCCCGGAGCTCTTGCCGACATCGCCATCGCCCTCCGCGTGTCCCCGAGCGCTAGTGCGGCGATAAGGCCGCCACGGCGGCCGTCCCGATCGCCTCGGCCGCCCCGGCTATATATAGCCACGGCCTCGAGCCCCCCGTCCCCCCCCCCCCCCCCCCCCGCCCCCCCCCCCCCCCCGAGCAACACCCCACCTCTCCCAGCACCTCCTCCACCCCCTAGCACCCCTCCCCACCTCCCAATTGAGCTCACAGAAGCTTCCCCGCCTCCAATGGCCGAAGCTCCACTGCTGGCCCCCTGCTCAAATTCGAGCGCGGTGGTCTCTCCCTCTCCGTCTGGACCTCACCCAAGTGCCCTCTCCACCTCCGCAATCCTCCTCGCGGCCCTAGCACCTCGTCTCCGTCATCGTGCAGCGCTGGCCGAACTCACAGGAGCCGCCGTCCTCCACGGTTATCGCCCCACTCGTCTCGGTGCTCCTCGGCATCCGTGCAGTGCGGGGATGGATGCGGCTCTCTTCCCTGAGCCCGCCGGTGCCCGGGACGCCAGCAACGGTGGCCGGAGTCGCTGGGGCTCATCGCCGGAGTGCGCCGCTGCCTCTATCCTCGGGCGCACGAGGAGGAGGAAGGAGACGAGCTGACGGGGAGAGAGAGAGGCCGCGCGGGCCCCACCGGTCTGCCACACAGCCGCCCGGCCCCGCCCCTGCCACATCACTTAAGTGGAGGCGTATTCCTCGGAATACGTCTCCCCCTCTCGAAAGCATACTCCGATGCTTCTTCGGGCTAAAGTACATTTTCCCCTCAGGGAGGCGTATTCTCGGAGAAGGCGCTTTCTGTTTTTAGCTGCCAGGGACTTGTTTGTGAGGAATCTTTTTGTAGATTGGTCCCTGGACTTCAAATGATCGTAACTTTTTAACCGTAACTTTGATCGAGGTGAATCTAACGCCCAATTCTTCGTCTCGTCGAGCACTATCTGTTGTTATCATTTTTGCTATGTGGTTCCAATGTGAAAATGACCATTTTGTCCTTGCCCGTAAATAGGCCCCTCCGGGAGAGAACTGTTTCCGGCAGTCAACTCCGTGGACTCTCCGCACTTCTTCCCGATGGTCCCTTCATCCCCAGGCAAGCCACAACTCTCATCTGCATGATTGCATTGCAATATCATAGTTTAACTATTTACTTTAACAACGAGTATGAGTTATTTGTGAAATGAATTGGTTACACAATACTTGAGTAATTTCCTGGATAGGTGACTACCATGTTGAGTACCGGATTGTTAGTGACTAGTAGTTTACCCACTCGTTGATGCCATGATGTTGAGATTACCATCTATGATTATTCTGGAGTTCATCCGGCAGTTCGTGGAGATGAGTTAGTAGCAGTGGCTTAAGCATACTAGTTACCGGATTTCTAGCCGGATATTGTGTTGACTTGAACTCCTATGATATCGGAGTGTCAGCTATGAAGAGATTATTCAGAGATAGGATACTTCATGGTTGATCCAGAGTCACCTGTCCGGACTTATCCGTGCAGCCACATTTGCCGGTATGGGACGGCCTTGACTTGGTCTGATCGCGTGCTCTTTCACCAGTACCGCCAGACAGGGAAGGTTATGCGTGCGCGCTACCCTGGCCCGGTAGGCGGCGATAACCTTGTGAGCCCAGTTGAGTTATATGGTACCAGGTCCCCGTTTGGGACAGTTTGTTAGCCACGACGGTGGCAGGTGTCTAGCGGTGACACAGGGGCCACCCAGGGCGGGACTCCGGGGGAGGATGATTACCGGTGGTACGATGGGAGAGTCACGAGTCAGGCGGGTTTCATTGGAGCAACGCTGGTCCACCCGAATGGGATCACGAGGTCAGGTGCTCCATGGTGTGGGTAAAGTGCGCAACCTCTGCAGAGTGTAAAATCTATTCGAATAGCCGTGTCCACGGTATTGGATAGTCCGTCCAGACCTCTTTAGGTGGTCAACCATAGTAGTGATAAAGATGGAAGAACTCGTCGTAAGATCAGAAGTACTCGATGGATCGTGAGTATTCTGAGGGTTGTGAGGCAACCCGGAAGAGAGTAAGTTTGTAAGACTTGCAGTGTAGATGGTATCAGGAATATGATATGTCAGCCATGGGATGACTATGAGATGAGTGGTCGGATGACCAAACGATGGGGATTGGATTTGGAATTGATTCAGATTGGACCCTGAGATTATTCGGAGTATGGATTGAATATGCTTTACTTTACTGGATTTACTTCAGTAGCTATCTTGCTATGATGTTGTCTTGCCTTAATGCTGATGTTTGCTGTATGCTTGCGAGTACATTCAAAGTACTCACCTGGTGTGTCATGCCAGCTTGCAGGTCATGCCATGATTGCTTGCTTGTCGAGGATCCCTAGTTTGCGACCTAGGATACGCGTTCTAGCCAGAGTCCCTGCGGAGTGGAGTCCATCACCGCCGTCGTTGTTCCGCTGCCGAGAGAGTTACTCCGCTGTTAGCATAGAGCTACCCTGGGCAGGCGTAGTGTCATCGTGCCGATGTAATCCTTGTACCCTTTGTAACCATATCCATTGTAATAAAGAGCTGATTTGTTCTATGCCAACAGTGCCGTATTCCAGAGGACTTGTACCTGGGCTAGAATACGGGGCGTTCCGGTCTTCTCTGAGCCGGGGTGCCATAGGCGTTGGTATCAGAGCAGGTCTGGCTATAGGACACGCGGTCTAGGTGCGAGCGTTAGTAACCGGTAGTATAGGATCCAGTTGGTTTGCTGCACTTGTTTGTTGCATTTGTTTGTGCATAGCATGCATATAGACTAGATATCTTATCACTAACGATGGATCTGGCGAGTGTAGGTGGCATCGGTTTCAATTCACTACCTGCACTCTCCAGTTTGCATATTTGTTCCTTGGTGTGGTGTTATCTCCATCCCAGCGGAGTGATGCCAAGGTGCTTGGTGGTGTCGATCCCTTGTCGGATTGATGCACCGGTACCACACCAATATATTCTCTTCAGTTACCCCTATCGTTTAGGTGATAGACAAGCTATATCCCGGATCGTGTCATTCCACTAGCCGCTTCGGCAACCCTTATTGATCCTTGTTATCAGAAAAGGGCAATGCCTGCAAGCCTTTCTCTCCACCACTAACTCATTCCGCCACCTATTCTTTGGACATGTATGGTTTTCTTCCGTACTCTTGATGATGTGGTCGTAACTTCCATGTTCCGACCCCGATCCTCAAGTTCATCCTCGCCACCATGTCCGTCCTGATGGAACCAGTATTAAGCCCATATTTGGTGTAGCCTAGTTTACACCAATTTTCTTCCACACATTGATTCACTTTCGTGCACATCGCCACAGCATGTTAGACCGTAATACCGGAGTTCTTGCGAGATTTGTGTGCTTAAGTAGGAATGCATATTATTGCTGTGAATAGCTGTAGAATGTGATATTGCTTTTGTGTGTGATCTTGCTGCTTGGTGTACTTTTGTTTAGTCATTTCTTTTGTTTTTTTTATTTGGGCCCTTGTTGTTACCTTGTTTTCCCCTTATGGAAGTTGCTCACCGACCCTGAACCCAAAGAGTCAGTGAAGAGACAGCCATTTGGAAGCTCAGGTGAGCAATATGAAATTTTCAGCAGACTGTGTTATATCAGGAATATCGGGCCTGAATACAAATGATATCCTAGCTGGATTGATTATCAGCATCAAGTATACATCAGTGCAACTTTCACAGCAGTAATGATCGCATCAGCAAGAAGGCAAATTGTGTACATGATCCACAGTGCATTCTGTGCCAAAGGTATGATTTAAATACAAGGTTTGAGTCTGCTATGAGTACAATTTGAAACCTGCTATGTCTTGGAAGCAAGTCAGAATGTGCTATGAACTTAGTGTTCAGCAAGAAGGATAGCCGAATACCCTGTATGCATAATAGTGAGCTGTTTGGGACGCGGATGAACCCTTGCTCGTCTTTCTTTGGTGACGGCACCACGCCTGTGTTCTGAGCTGTTTCCGGCCATCCGGGGTGGATGCTGACTTTTATTTCTCTTGTCAGCAACTGGCCCGTGTTCTGAGCTGCTTTTCGGCCGTCTCGGGCAGCTGTTGAATTTCTCTCCATAGCAGTGACCCTATGCTCTGAGCTGTTCTTCGGCCGCCTTAGGGAACTACTACTTTCTTCTTATCGACACCGTCTCATGCTCTGAGCTGCTTTTCAGCCGTCTTGAGTCGGGGTTGAGTTACTCCAATAATGTCCCAGATTTGAGTTGTAAAGACTGTTCTGGTGGCTACTGGTTTATTTGCTAGTTTTATCCAAGGGTTCAGACGGTCGTTACCCTATAGCTACAACTTGTAAAGTAATATGCCTGCCGGAATATTGCACCTGACAACACCTATGGTCACACGGAGAATCAAGAATACATAAGGCCAAGTTCATCTGCAAAGGATCCAGGCAAGGAGAACTATAATAAAAGAGCAAGGTTGTCCAAACAGGTAAGGTAATAGTAATGGTACAAATACTCCGAACAGTCTGGCTCGGTACCAGTCACCATGGGTACACACCCACGGGGTCTATTCCATTTGCAAGGACCCCATACCGAGACAACCCGCCCAGCCAACCAGATGTGCTCAGAATTGTCAAAAGAGGGCAACCAAGCTGGTCAGGTCAGCAGAAAGATTAACTCAGCAGTTCAAATTCAGCAACCATATTAACGCATTACACGGCCTACTATCCACATATGGAGATGCCAACAGACTGAGTAATCAAAAGGATGAACAACAGTCTCGAAGTATGTGTCCTCACAGATGGGAATCAGTTAAAGACTAACCTGCCGTGAACAAGATTCCGCTGCCAGGACCACTGTCAGCCAAGTCTATGGATAATATCACAATATCACAATAAGATCGTATACCTTCATGTTAGTCACGACAGGTGACAGTCAAATATTTGGCAGGAGCTTTATACCCGAGACAATGGAGATACCCAAGATGACTTAGCAAATTGTGAAAGAAGTCAGATTCCACCAGGAGAACGGTACAATTCACAGTATTGTTTTGAGCCTAGAGGACACACAGTCATTTGAAGTTACCCAATGCAATGTAAAAGATTTTGTGTCCACCAAGAGAAACTGTTCACAACTCAGTGAACGGTCATTCGTATTGGACCTCGTCACGACACGTCCATGAGGAACCACCCTCGAACTTACGAGCAGGACACATAGTTTGGTCAGAATAATTTATTGCCCCAGATAGGTCAGCAGACATAAAAAGGATTGGAATCAGAGTAGCATATGAGGTAAGATTTGCCAGAAAAGGTTCCAGTGAAGCAAACCACCCCGAAGCAAAGCAGTCAGTCATATGAAATTCAGTGGGAACATTATACAAAGGTAAAAAGGAAACCCGAGTTGGAAACGGTTTCCTCAAGTGGAAATATTCATGTTTGAACCCTCAGCAACCAAATCTCGAGGACGAGATTTCTTTAAGGGGGGTAGGTTTGTAACACCCTGGATTTTGCCCATTTTCTTTTTCTTTTGATTTTGGTCCGGATTCGCTTTTCTGTGGCTTAGTAGTCTTGCAACCTGGAGGGATCACTCTTCATTCCTCTTCCCAAGTGGCTTGCCAACTTCAAAACCATCCCAAGACCATGTCATTTCCATCTTGGACCAACCCCAATATTCTTTTTCTTGGGAATATTCCTTTTTCTGTTAAAGGAATAACCCTGTCTTTCCTGGGTTGTGAAGCAACCCACATTTCCATCATTCCCAAAATTCCCAAATAATTCTCATAAATTGTTTGGGTCAGATATTTCCACAAATATGTCAAACCCTTCCTTGCCATGTTCAAAATTATTTCACAAATATTCATTTTCTGATTCTGCCCCATCTGTCAAGTTGAGAAGCAAGTACCCTTTATATTTGCTTGCTTGGTATCAAACTTTTTGGGCGTTCTTTCCTATCCATATCATTGCCACATGCCAAAATTCAACTTTATTTGGATATTAAATCTCCTTTGGCTAATTTCCAAAGTTTCTGGTCAACTGGAATCTTTGTGAAGCAAGTGCTAGCTACGAGTATCCAAATGAGTCAAAATTTTGCAAGCATCTTCATATGCTCAAATCATGACTCTCCACCAAGTTTCAACCCTATCCAATCAACTATGTGAGCACAACCTCAAATCTTGGGTTCTGGTCAGATTTTCACATTGTGAAGCAACTATATTTTATAGTGCTCCATAATTGCTGAAAATTTACCAGAGCATTCTCCTACCCATATAACCTATCTCCACAAAATTTGGGCTCATTTAATCTTCCCAACAATTCCCTATAATGTTTCTAAGGTTTTGGTCAGAGAGGATATCCATGAAGGAAGTACTATTTTGGCATGTCCAAATGGTCTGAAAATTTTACAGAATCTTCATATGACCAAATCATCATGTTCTACCAAAGTTTAGCCCAATTGGCTACTCCATGTGAGTGACACATCAAGATCTAATTTCTGGACCAGATCTGGCAGTTATGAAGCAACTATGACAAATATTTGTCCAAATCATCTCCAATTGCACCAGATCATAGTCCTTCCTACCCTAACACTCCCAGACATCTTGTTCCTCACAGCTTCATGCCCAAGTTTGCTATAGCAAACTTCAGATGATCCCTCCCATCATCACAGTGGGGATTCGAGCAAACCAAGCTCATAGGGGGTCTCTGTCATGTAGGGTTCACATGTTTGACAACTTGCTGCACACCAGAGTGCACCACATGAGCTAGTGTACGTGGTGACCACGCGTTTGGTATGGCATACCAGTCAGCGCGCTCTGGCAATGAAACCGCTCGGTTTCGTCCGTTTCCTCGCTCCCTCACCACCTTTCCATGTCCAGGAGGTTCGTCTCGTCGTCGCCCATCTCCTAGAAGCCTCTCCCCTCCAGTTTCTTCTCCGACGCGCCACAACGAGCTCCGCCATGGTTCGGCCCATGACCGTCGTTGTCGTTTTCCCTGTCCCTATCTCCCGCGAGCTCTCTCGAAGCCCCTACCTGCTTCTCCACCCTCCCGGAGCTCTTGCCGACATCGCCATCGCCCTCTGCGTGTCCCCGAGCGCTAGTGCAGCGATAAGGCCGCCACGGCAGCCGTCCCGATCGCCTCGGCCGCCCCGGCTATATATAGCCGCGGCCTCGAGCCCCCACCCCCGCCCCCCCCCTTATCACCCACAAACCTCCCAGCTCCTCCTCTGCCCCCTAGCACCCCTCCCCACCTCCCAATTGAGCTCACAGAAGCTTCCCTGCCTCCAATGGCCGAAGCTCCACCGCTGGCCCCCTGCTCAAATTCGAGCGTGGTGGTCTCTCCCTCTTCGTCTGGACCTCACCCAAGTGCCCTCTCCACCTCCGCAATCCTCCTTGCGGCCCTAGCACGTCGTCTCCATCATCGTGCAGCACTGGCCAAACTCGCCGGAGCCGCCGTCCTCCACGGTCATCGCCCCACTCGTCTCGGTGCTCCTCGGTGTCCGTGCAGTGCGGGGATGGATGCGGCTCTCTTCCCCGAGCCCGCCGGTGCCCGGGACGCCAGGCCGGAGTCGCCGGGGCTCGTCGCTGCAGTGCGCCACTACCTCTGTCCTCAAGCGCACGAGGAGGAGGAAGGAGACGAGCTGATTGGGAGAGAGTGAGGCCGCGCGGGCCCCACCGGTCAGCCACACAGCCGTCCGGCCCCGCCCCTGCCACGTCACTTAAGTGGAGGCGTATTCCTCGAAATAAGTCTCCCCCCTCTCGAAAGCGTACTCCGATGCTTCTTCGGGCTAAAGTACGTTTTCCCCTCAGGGAGGCGTATTCTCGGAGAAGGCGCTTTCTGTTTTCAGCCGCCAGGGACTTGTTTGTGAGGAATCTTTTTGTAGATTGGTCCCCGGACTTCAAACGATCGTAACTTTTTAACCGTAACTCCAATCGAGGTGAATCCAACGCCCAATTCTTTGTCTTGTCGAGCTCTATTTGTTGGTATCATTTTCACTATGTGGTTCCAATATGAAAATGACCATTTTGTCCTTGCCCGTAAACAGCCCCCTCCGGGAGAGAACTATTTCCGGCAGTCAACTCCGCGGACTCTCCGCACTTCTTCCCGATGGTGCCTTCATCCCCAGGCAAGCCACAACTCTCATCTGCATGATTGCATTGCAATATCATAGTTTAACTATTTACTTTAACAACAAGTATGAGTTATTTGTGAAATGAATTGGATTACACAATGCTTGAGTAATTTCCTGGATAGGTGACTACCATGTTGTGTACCGGATTGTTAGTGACTAGTAGTTTACCCACTCATTGATGCCATGATGTTGAGATTACCGTCTATGATTATTCTGGAGTTCATCCGACAGTTCGTGGAGAAGAGTTAGTAGCAGTGGCTTAAGCATACTGGTTACCGGATTTCTAGCCAGATATTGTGTTGACTAGAAATTCTATGATATCGGAGTGTCAGCTATGAAGAGATTATTCAGAGATAGGATACTTCATGGTTGATCCAGAGTCACATGTCCGGACTTATCCGTGCAGCCACATTTGCCGGTATGGGACGGCCTTGACTTGGTCTGATCGCGTGCTCTTTCACCAGTACCGCCAGACAGGGAAGGTTATGCGTGCGCGCTACCCTGGCCCGGTAGGCGGCGATAACCTTGTGAGCCCAGTTGAGTTATATGGTACCAGGTCCCCGTTTGGGACAGTTTGTTAGCCACGACGGTGGCAGGTGTCTAGCGGTGACACAGGGGCCACCCAGGGCGGGACTCCGGGGGAGGATGATTACCGGTGGTACGATGGGAGAGTCACGAGTCAGGCGGGTTTCATTGGAGCAACGCTGGTCCACCCGAATGGGATCACGAGGTCAGGTGCTCCATGGTGTGGGTAAAGTGCGCAACCTCTGCAGAGTGTAAAATCTATTCGAATAGTCGTGTCCACGGTATTGGATAGTCCGTCCAGACCTCTTTAGGTGGTCAACCATAGTAGTGATAAAGATGGAAGAACTCGTCGTAAGATCAGAAGTCCTCGATGGATCGTGAGTATTCTGAGGGTTGTGAGGCAACCCGGAAGAGAGTAAGTTTGTAAGACTTGCAGTGTAGATGGTATCAGGAATATGATATGTCAGCCATGGGATGACTATGAGATGAGTGGTCGGATGACCAAACGATGGGGATTGGATTTGGAATTGATTCAGATTGGACCCTGAGATTATTCGGAGTATGGATTGAATATGCTTTACTTTACTGGATTTACTTCAGTAGCTATCTTGCTATGATGTTGTCTTGCCTTAATGCTGATGTTTGTTGTATGCTTGCGAGTACATTCAAAGTACTCACCTGGCGTGTCATGCCAGCTTGTAGGTCATGCCATGATTGCTTGCTTGTCAAGGATCCCGAGTTTGCGACCTAGGATGCGCGTTCTAGCCAGAGTCCCTGTGGAGTGGAGTCCATCACCGCCGTCGCTGTTCCGATTGCGAGATAGTTACTCCACTGTTAGCATAGAGCTACCCCGGGCAGGCGTAGTGTCACCGTGCCGATGTAATCCTTGTACCCTTTGTAACCATATCCATTGTAATAAAGAGCTGATTTGTTCTATGCCAACAGTGCCGTATTCCAGAGGACTTGTCCCTGGGCTGGAATACGAGGCGTTCCGGTCTTCTCTGAGCCGGGGTGCCACAAATAATAAATTTTTTATTATTATATTTCCTTATTCATGATAAAGGTTTATTATTCATGCTAGAATTGTATTGATCGAAAACTTAAATACATGTGTGGATACATAAACAAATACCGTGTCCCTATTAAGCCTCTACTAGACTAGCTCGTTGATCAAAGATGGTTAAGGTTTCCTAACCATAGACATGTGTTGTCACTTGATAATGGGATCACATCATTAGGAGAATGATGTGATGGACAAGACCCATCCGTTGGCTTAGCATACGATCGTTCAGTTTATTGCTATTGCTTTCTTAATGTCAAATACATATTCCTTCGACTATGAGATCATGCAACTCCCGGATACCGGAGGAATACCTTGTGTGCTATCAAACATCACAATGTAACTGGATGATCATAAATATGCTCTACAGGTATCTCCGAATATGTTTGTTGAGTTGGCATAGATCGAGATTAGGATTTGTCACTCCGTGTATCGAAGAGGTATCTCTGGGCCGTCTCGGTAATACACATGACAAGAAGCTTGCAAGCAAAGTGACTAAGGAGTTAGTTACGAGATGATGTATTACGAAACGAGTAAAGAGACTTGCCGGTAATGAGCTTGAACTAGGTATGAAGATACCGACGATCGAATCTCGGGCAAGTAACATACCGATAGACAAAGGGAATTACGTATGTTGTCATAAGGTTTGACCAATAAAGATCTTCATAGAATATGTAGGAACCATATGGGCATCCAGGTTCCGCTATTGGTTATTGATTGGAGAGGTGTCTCGGCCAGGTCTACATAGTTCTCGAACCCGTAGGGTCCACACGCTTAACGTTCGTTGACGATATAGTGTTATATGAGTTATGTGATTTGGTGACCGAATGGTGTTCGGAGTCCCCGATGAGACCACGGAGATGACGAGGTGCTCCGGAATGGTCCGGAGGTAAATATTGATATATAGGACAATGCTATTTGGACACCGGAAAGGTTTCGGGTTGTACCGGGTAACCATCGGATCACCGGAAGGGGTTTCGGGAGGCCCCGGGAGGTCTATGGGCCTAATGGGCCAAGGGGAGGCACACACCAGCCCACAAGGGGGCTGGCGCACCCTCTCCCTGGCCGCCGGCCCTAGGGGAAGGAAAGGGGGAGGGTTGGCCCCTCCTGCCTTCCCCTCCACATGAGAGAAAGGAAAGGGGGGCTGCCACCTCCCCCTGCCTTACTCCCATGCGCCAACAAGGAAGGGGGGGCGCAGCCAGGGCAGGAGCCCAAGGGGGATTCGGCCACCCTTGGGGCGCCTCCTGGCTGCCTCCCCTCTCCCCCACCTATATATATGAGGGAGGGGGCGCCACACATAGCCACGGCAATCTCTTAGCCATGTGCGGCGCCCCTCTCCTCAGTTTCATCCCTCGGTCATATTTTCGGAGTGCTTAGGCGAAGCCCTGCGGAGATAGCTTCATCACCACCGTCACCACGCCGTCATGCTGCCAGAACTCATCTACTACTTCGCCCATCTTGCCGGATCAAGAAGGCGAGGACGTCACCGAGCTGAACGTGTGCTGAAAGCGGATGTGCTGTACGTTTGGTACTTGATCGGTTGGATCTCAAAGAAGTTTGACTACATCAACCACGTTAATAAATGCTTCGACTTACGGTCTACGAGGGTACGTAGACACACTCTCCCCTCTCATTGCTATGCATCTCCATGGATAGATCTTGCATGTGCATAGAATTTTTTTGTTTTCCATGCAACGTTCCCCAACAGTGGCATCTGAGCCAGGTTTATGCGTAGATGATATGCATGAGTAGAACACAAAGGAGTCGTGGGCGGTGATGGTCATACTGCTTACCACCAATGTCTTATTTTGATTTGGCGATATTCTGGGATGAAGCGGCCCGGACCAACCTTACATGTCCACACACATGAGACCGGTTCCACCGACTGACATGCAACTTGTTTTGCATTAAGGTGGCTGGCGGGTGTCTGTTTCTCCTACTTTAGTTGAATCGAATTTGACTATGGCCGGTCCTTGAAGAAGGTTAAAACAGCAAACTTGATAATCACCGTTGCGGTTTTTGCGTAGTTAAGAACGGTCTTGCTAGAAGCCTGTAGCAGCCACGTAAAACTTGCAACAACAAAGTAGAGGATGTCTAACTTGTTTTTGAAGGGCATGTTGTGATGTGATACGGTCAAGATATGATGTGATATATGTTGATGTATGAGATGATCATGTTTTGTAATATCGACAACCGGCAGGAGCCTTAGGGTTGTCTCTTAATTATTGTATGAAATATAAGTGCTATGTAATTGCTTTACTTTATCGCTATGCATTAGCAATAGTTGTAGTAGCAATAGTTGGCGAGACGACCCCGACGCAACGATGGAGATCAAGGTGTCGAGCCGGTGACGATGGAGATCATGACGATGCTTTGGAGATGGAGATAAAAAGCACAAGATGATGATGGCCATATCATGTCACATATTTTGATTGCATGTGATGTTTATCCTTTATGCATCTTATTTTGCTTAGAACGGCGGTAGCATTATAAGATGATCCCTTCACTAAATTTCAAGATAAATGTGTTCTCCCCGAGTATGCACCGTTGCCAAAGTTTGTCGTTTTGAAGCACCTCATGATGATCGGGTGTGATAGACCCTACGTTCACATAAAATGGGTGTAAGACAGTTTTGCACATGCAGAATACTTGGGTTAAACTTGACGAGCCTAGCGTGTACAGACATGGTCTCGGAACACTGGATACCGAAAGGTCGAATGCGAGTCATATAGTAGATATGATCAACATAGAGATGTTCATCATTGATGACTACCCCATCTCATGATCGGACCTGGGTTAGTTGATTTGGATCATGTATCACTTAGATAACTTGAGGGATATTTATTTAAGTGGGAGTTCATTAGTAATTTGATTAATTAAACTTAATTTATCATGAACTTAGTCTTAATAGTTTTTGCATATCTATGTTGTAGATCAATGGCCTGTGCTACCATTCCCCTGAATTTTAATGCGTTCCTAGAGAAAGCTAAGTTGAAAGATGATGGTAGCAACTACACAGACTGGGTCCGTAACTTGAGGAATATCCAAATTGCTGCACCGAAGAATTATGTCCTTGATGCACCGCTGGGTGACAGACCTGCTGCAGGAGCTACTGCAAATGTTATGAATGTCTGGCAGACTCGATCTGATGACTACTCGATAGTTCAGTGTGCCATGCTTTACGGCCTAGAACCGGGACTTCAAAGACGTTTTGAATGTCATGGAGCATATGAGATGTTCCAAGAGCTAAAATTGATATTTCAAGCTAATGCCCGGGTTGAGAGATATGAAGTCTCCAACAAGTTCTATAGCTGCAAGACGGAGGAGAATAGTTCTATAAGTGAACACATACTCAAAATGTCTGGGTATCATAACCACTTGACTCAGCTGGGAAATGATCTTCCAGTTGAGAGTGTTATTGACAGAGTTCTTCAGTCACTGCCACCAACCTACAAAGGCTTCGTGATGAACTATAATATGCAAGGGATGACAAAAACGATTCCCGAGCTCTTCGCAATGCTTAAGGCCACGGAGGTAGAGATCAAGAAGGAGCATCAAGTGTTGATGGTTAACAAGACCACTAGTTTCAAGAAAAAGGGCAAGGGAAAGAGAGGGAACTTCAAGAAGAATGGCAAGCAAGTTGCCGCTCCCGTGAAGAAGCCCAAAGCTGGACCCAAGCCTAAAACTGAGTGCTTCTACTGCAAAGGGAATGGTCACTAGAAGCGGAACTGCCCCAAATACTTGGCGGATAAGAAGGATGGCAAAGTGAACAAAGGTATATTTGATATACATGTTATAGATGTGTACCTTACTAATGCTAGTTGTAGCACCTGGGTATTTGATACTAGTTCAGTTGCTCATATTTGTAACTCAAAACAGGAGCTGCGGAATAAACGAAGATTGGCTAAGGACGAGGTGACGATGCGCATCGGGAATGGTTCCAAGGTCGATGTGATCGCCGTCGGTACGCTACCTCTACATCTACCTTCGGGATTAGTTTTAAACCTCAATAATTGTTATTTGGTGCCAGCATTGAGCATGAACATTATATCTGGATCTTGTTTATTGCGAAACGGTTATTCATTTAAATCGGAAAATAATGGTTGTTCTATTTATATGAGTAATATATTTTATGGTCATGCACCCTTGAAGAATGGTCTATTCTTGTTGAATCTTGATCGTAGTGATACACATATTCATAATATTGATGTGAAAAGATGCAAAGTTGATAATGATAGTGCAACATACTTGTGGCACTGCCATTTAGGTCATATTGGTGTAAAGCGCATGAAGAAACTCCATGCGGATGGACTTTTGGAATCACTTGATTATGACTCATTTGATACTTGCGAACCATGCCTTATGGGCAAGATGACTAAAACTCCGCTCTCCAGAACAATGGAGCGAGCTAATGACTTATTGGAAATAATACATACCGATGTATGCGGTCCGATGAGTGTTGAGGCACGCAGTGGTTATCATTAATTTCTAACCTTTACAGATGATTTGAGTATATATGGGTATATCTACTTAATTAAACACAAATCTGAAACATTTGAAAAGTTCAAAGAATTTCAGAGTGAAGTAGAGAATCATTGTAACAAGAAAATAAAGTTTCTACGATCTGATCATGGAGGTGAATATTTGAGTTACGAGTTTGGCCTTCATTTAAAACTATGTGGAATTGTTTCACAACTCACGCCACTTGGAACACCACAGCGTAATGGTGTGTCCGAACGTCGTAATCGTACTTTATTAGATATGGTGCGTTCTATGATGTCTCTTACCGATTTACCACTATCGTTTTGGGGTTATGCATTAGAGACAGCCGCATTCACGTTAAATAGGGCACCGTCTAAATCTGTTGAGACGACACCGTATGAACTATGGTTTGGCAAGAAACCTAAGTTGTCATTTCTTAAAGTTTGGGGATGTGACACTAATGTCAAAAGGCTTCAGCCTGATAAGCCCGAACCCAAATCGGAAAAGTGGGTCTTCATAGGATACCCTAAGGAAACTATTGGGTACACCTTCTACCACAGATCCGAAGGCAAGATCTTTGTTGCCAAGAATGGGTACTTTTTGGAGAAGGAGTTTCTCTCAAAAGAAGTGAGTGGGAGGAAAGTAGAACTTGATGAGGTAATTGTACCTTCTCTCGAATTGGAAAGTAGCACATCAGAGAAAATCATTCCCGTGATGCCTACACCAACTGGAGAGGAAGCTAATGATGATGATCATGAAACTTTGGATCAAGTTACTACTGTACCTCGTAGGTCGACCAGAGCACATTCCGCACCAGAGTGGTACGGTAATCCTGTCCTGGAAGTTATGTTATTAGACCATGGTGAACCTACGAACTATGAAGAAGCTATGATGAGCCCAGATTCCGATAAATGGCTTGAAGCCATGAAATCTGAGATAGGATCCATGTATGAGAACAAAGTATGGACTTTGGTGGACTTGCCCGATGATCAGCAAGCCATTGAGAATAAATGGATCTTCAAGAAGAAGACAGACGCTGATGGTAATGTCACTATCTACAAAGCTCGACTTGTCATGAAAGGTTTTCGACAAGTTCAAGGAGTTGACTATGATGAGACTTTCTCACTCGTAGCGATGCTTAAGTCTGTCCGAATCATGTTAGCAATTACCGCATTTTATAATTATGAAATCTGGCAAATGGACGTCAAAACTGCATTCCTTAATGTATTTCTGAAAGAAGAGTTGTATATGATGCAACCAGAAGGTTTTATCGATCCTAAAGGTGCTAACAAAGTGTGCAAGCTCTAGCGATCCATCTATGGACTGGTGCAAGCATCTCAGAGTTGGAATATACGCTTTGATGAGGTGATCAAAGCATATGGTTTTTACAGACTTACGGTGAAGCCTGTATTTACAGGAAAGTGAGTGGGAGCTCTGTAGCATTTCTGATATTATATTGGATGACATATTGTTGATTGGAAATGATATAGAATTTCTAGATAGTATAAAAGGATACTTGAATAAGAATTTTTTCAATGAAAGACCCCGGTGAAGCTACTTATATATTGGGCATCAAGATCTATAGGGATAGATCGAGACGCTTAATAGGACTTTCACAAAGCACATACCTTGACAAAGTTTTGAAGAAGTTCAAAATGGATCAGTCAAAGAAAGGGTTCTTGCTTATATTACAAGGTGTGAAATTGAGTCAGACTCAAAGCCCGACCACTGCAGAAGATAGACATAAAATGAAAGTGTTTCCCTATGTCTCAGCGATAGGTTCTATCATGTATGCTATGTTGTGTACTAGACCTGATGTGTGCCTTGCCATAAGTTTGGCAGGGAGGTACGAAAGTAATCCAGGAGGGAATCACTGGACAGCGGTCAAGAACATCCTAAAGTACCTGAAAAGGACCAAGGATATGTTTCTCGTTTATGGAGGTGACGAAGAGCTCGTCGTAAATGGTTACGTCGATGCTAGCTTCGACACTGATCCGGATGACTCTAAGTAACAAACCGGATACGTATTTATATTGAATGGTGGAGCTGTCAGTTGGTGCAGTTCCAAGCAGAGCGTCATGGTAGGATCTACATGTGAAGCAGAGTACATAGCTGCTTCGGAAGTAGCGCATGAAGGAGTCTGGATGAAGGAGTTCATATCCGATCTAGGTGTAATACCCAGTGCATCGGGTCCAATGAAAATCTTTTGTGACAACACTGGTGTGGCACCCCGGCTCAGACAAATCGGAACGCCCCGTATTCCAGCCTAGAGATCGAGGTGAAGTCTTCTAGAATACGGCACTTCTTAGCATAGAACAAACCAGCTTTCTATTACAACACGAATATGAATACAAGGTCTCCGATATTACAATGAATAACACCGGCACGGTGACGCTACGCCAACCACAGTTGCTCTACGCAAGCAGCATAACAACTCGAGGCAGTGGAACCTCTACTAGCAGTGGAACAACGAACACGATGATGGACTCCAATCCGTAGGGACTTTGGCTGGAACGTTTATCCTAGCTTGCGAACACAGGAACCACACCAAACAAGCAAGCAAACTCGGCACGACCTGCAAACTGGCATGACACGCCAGGTCAGTACATTGAATGTACTTGCAAGCTCACCATAACCAAAAGCAGTCAAGACAAACAACAGCATGGCATTAGCAGGTTAAAGCAATCATGAGCATGATACTAACAGAACAACATGGCATGCACAAACTGAACATGATACGGCTAGAACAAGCATAGCATGAGCATATGAACATGATGATACTACATGTAACAGGTAAACCATATCATGCACCAACTTACTCTTGCTCGGCGGTTACCTCGTAACCATCTCATGCATCAACTTACCAACATCGGTATCCATGATACCTCCGTGATCATCTCGCGATGACAATAAGATCAACCAACTTTGGTATACACGATACCTCCGTGATCCTCTCTCGATCACAACCAATCTCTTACTCATCATCGAACCAGGGTTATTATTAATCAAGTTATTATTATAGTTGCCTCATAGTGTGACCGACTACGAACTGGGCCCATATCCACGGGCGCGGCTATCGATAGATTAAACACACACTCTGTAGAGGTTAGTACACTGTACCCACACCACAGAACCCATGGCCTCGCACTCCTATTCGGGTGGACCAACGGCGTTCCGACAAAACCGATCTATTGCCATCACACCCTCCTAGCCACTCTGACAAACTCTCCTTTCGGCTAAGTCCTGGGTGGCCCCATGTCAACTCGTGACACCCAACGGCCACCGTCGTGGCAAAACATAAACGGTCCCAAACGGGGACAAGGATTCTTACAACAACAACAACGGGCACACAAGGTTTATGTCCGCCTACCTAATCAGGGTAGTGCGCGCCCCTAACATTCCCTCGTTGGAGGCACCGGCGAGAGGCATGACAATAGACCGCATTAGGGCCTTCCCATAAAAGGCAAATCTGGCTGCACTGGTCAGCTCGATTTGGTGGCACCATGACTCAGCCAACAGTTGTTCAAGTTCATTATTATCCGGTTAAACTTGAATGCAATGAACTGAGGCATAATAAAATATGATGCAACTATAATGCATGAGAATGATATCAACATAAGCATGGAGGTGCAACACAATCATCGAGCATAACCACAATGAAGCATTTAACCAAATGAACATGGCATACTGACGAGCATAAGCATACATTAGACATGAGCATAGTATGACCACTGGCATCATAAATAAATACCATGCAAGAACATAGCAAGAACACTACCAAGTAAGCATGTAACCAGCTAGATGCAAAGGGACATGCATAGCAACGGTACTGGATAACAGACGACCAGCATGCATCAGGATGAACACCTCTACTACCAGCATGTAATACTACTACCAAGCATAACATGTGAACATGATACTAGCAAGTAGTACAAGATAACAAGATGCATCGGAAAATAGCATGAAGGTGAACATGAATCCACGAGCCTAACCGAAACAACGACAGTAGTAGAAAACAAGCAGACAGATAACGGGCAAACTTTTATTAAATATTCAAGTAGAAACCATGGCTACTGCATGGCTATCATGCAAGTGGCTGTTGTGGCTTGCCTGGGGGTGATGGAGACTCCGCGAAGAAGTGCGGTGAAGCCGCGGAATGAAACGTCGGATGGTTCTCTCTCGAAGGGGGCTGATTAGAAGCAAGGGCATAATGGTCATTTTCACTATGGGACCACCTAGTGAAAATGCTACCAACAGAAAGAGTTCTATGAGACGAAGAAGTGAGCGTTGGTTTCACCTCAATCGGAGTTATGGTCGCGGAGATACGAAGGGTGGAAGAACAGGGACTAATCTATAATAAAAACTAATACAAACAAGTCCCTGGGAGGAAAAACTGAAAGCGCCTTCGGGCAGATTACGCCTTCTGCAAAAGCAAACGTATTTTCAACCGAAGAACAATAGAAGTACGTTTCCTCAAACGGAAAACATATTTCGTGGAATACCCCTTTAGAAGGGGAAAGCGCATAAGCGAAAACGTGCCTCCACTAATCCACGTCAGCGGCCGGCTGTGCCACTGACGGGAGGGTCCCACGCGCAGGGGGAGGGGGCCAGGGCGCTCGTCGTCTTCTTCCTCGCTCCTGTCCCACACGGGACAGAGGAGGGGAACAGAGGAGAGGGGCGCCGGGGGGCCGGCCAGCTCAGGCCGTGTCCGGCCGAGCGACGACCATCGGCGGGTGCGAGAGGCCAAGGCGCATCCGTTCAGAGGAGAAGGCAGCACCGGGTAGGAGCGGGACGGCGGCGACGGGCGGCGCCAGGAGGAGGACAGAGAGGTGGGGGCGGTGGTGGTCCTCCAGCGAAGCGGCCGCTCCGGCGATGAATGGAGGGTGGTGGAAGGTGCGCCGGACTCCGGTGTGGCTATTGGCATGCTCGAGAGGGAGAGAGAGCCCGGACGGCTCGGTTGGAATGGTGGCCGAGAGGTGGAGGCGACGGCTGAACTTGGGGCGCGCGGCCAGGGTGGACTCCGGCGAGGGGCGAGGTGGTGCGCCGAAGCAAGGTGAAGCTAGAGGGAGGCTCAGGAGGAGGAGAGGAGGACTAGGCTCGCCGGAATCAAGAAGAGACCGAGGCGGCCATGGCGGACGGCGGCGGACAGAGGCGAAGCGAGGCCGCTCCAGAGGACAAATGAGGCGAGGGAGGAGTGAGTGAGGTGCGGGAGGACTCGGGGCACTCTTATATAGACGTGGGGAAGTCTCTAGAGCATCACGGGCAAGGTCAAGCAGATCTCTAATGGAGGACAGGAGCCGGACGCATCACGGGCACGGCTCTAGCGGCGCATTAATGGTGAAACAGGATGTGGCAGAGGCACGGGTCGATGCAGTCGAGCACGGGGGAGCTACTAGACATGGCGGGGAGTCGACACGACGAGGGAGTGGACGAGAACAGTGGCCGGAACGAGCCAGAGCTCGCAATTAGCATGACGCAAGCATGATCACCGCGTGCACTGGTGCAAGTGGCGCGTTCTGTCCGGGCCGACCATGTCCAGTAGATGGACCTTACTGCCCTGAGTTCAAAGGAAGAAACAACTCAGTCCAGGGGCAAAGAAGAGATTTGCAGGTGGTTCCAACTTAGATGAACAACAAGGTGTTTGCGCTGTGGGGAGACAAACACAGGAGGAGATAGAGGCTGAGCTTTGGCATGGCTTGATCACATGCCAAGGTGACTGTGGTGGATAAATATCAGACGAAATGGAGGAGCCTAGATGGGGGTTGTTGTAGAAAGTGACCCACTGGTCAGATTTGGAAATTTCGAAAGAGCACTCAAATGCTAAATGGGATTGAGCTGAAAATGGGCATGGCCCAATGATTTGAAGATATGAAGATGCCCAAAAAGTTTCATGCCATTTGAAGTAACCAAACTAGCACTTGCTTCATAGAGCATCTTCCTGGACAAAAATTTGGAAAAATTGCATAGGGCAAATTGATTGATGAAATGAGCCAACACTTGGTGGAGAGAGTTTATATAGATGGGAGAATGTCCTGGTAAATTTTCAGCTTAAATGAAGTAATATAAAATATACTTGCTTCACAAACTGAAAATCTGACAAGAAACCAGGATTTGGAGCTGGGCTCACATAGATGAGTTACATGAGCTCAGATTTGGTGGAGAGGCATGATTTGATCAATTGAAGGATGTGGCAAAGTTTAAACTCATTTGGACATGCCTAGAATATACCTCCTTCACAAAGTTCCTTCCTAGACAGAAACTTTGGAAAATCACTGAAAAATAATTACTAGGCAAATGAAGTTGAAATTTGGCATAGGGCAATGATATGGATAGGAAAAGATGTCCAAAAAGTTTGGGGTCAAACAAGCAAAGATAAATGACACTTCCTTTTCAAAAAGCCACTTAGGGCAGAATCAGAAAAGGAATATTTGTGAATTATCTTTGATGATGCCAAGGAAGGATTTTGACATATTTGAGGAAGATATGACCCAAACAATTTATGAGAATTATTTGGGAGTGACAGAAATATAGGTTGCTTCACAACCTAGGGTTAAAAAGAATTATTCCTTTAATAGAAAAGGAATATTCCCAAGAAAATGAATATTGGAATTGGGTCAAGGATGAAAATGACATGATCTTGGGATGATGATGAGGATGACAAGCCACTATAAAACCTAGGAACACATGCTCTTCCCAAGTTTCAGAACCACATAGCCACAGAAAAACAATTCAAAACAAGAAATCCAAGAAAATCAACAGAAAAAGAAAAGGGCAAAATCCAGGGTGTTACAACTGGAGCAATTACCTTAGCAAAGGAATCCAGGTTTCACAAGAGAACCAAACACATCAAGAGACGCTTCAACTCCATTCGTGAAAAGGTCAAGGATGGAGACATAGAGATTTGCAAAATACATACGGATCTGAATGTAGCAGACCCGTTGACTAAGCCTCTTCCGCGAGCAAAACATGATCAGCACCAAGACTCCATGGGTGTTAGATTCATTACAATGTAATCAAGATTATTGACTCTAGTGCAAGTGGGAGACTGATGGAAATATGCCCTAGAGGCAATAATAAAGTTGTTATTATTATATTTCCTTATTCATGATAAATTTTATTATTCATGCTAGAATTGTATTGATCGGAAACTTAAATACATGTGTGGATACATAAACAAATACCGTGTCCCTAGTAAGCCTCTACTAGACTAGCTCGTTGATCAAAGATGGTTAAGGTTTCCTAACCATAGATATGTGTTGTCACTTGATAACGGGATCACATCATTAGGAGAATGATGTGATGGACAAGACCCATCTGTTATCTTAGCATATGATCATTCAGTTTATTGCTATTACTTTCTTAATGTCAAATACATATTCCTTCGACTATGAGATCATGCAACTCCTGGATACCGGAGGAATACCTTGTGTGCTATCAAACATCACAACGTAATTGGATGATCATAAATATGCTCTACAGGTATCTCCGAAGGTGTTTGTTGAGTTGGCATAGATCGAGATTAGGATTTGTCACTCCGTGTATCGGAGAGGTATCTCTGGGCCCTCTCGGTAATACACATCACAAGAAGCTTGAAACAAAGTGACTAAGGAGTTAGTTACGAGATGATGTATTATGAAACGAGTAAAGAGACTTGCCGGTAGCGAGATTGAACTAGGTATGAAGATACTGACGATCGAATCTCGGGCAAGTAACATACCAATAGACAAAGGTAATTACGTATGTTGTCATAAGTTTCGACCAATAAAGATCTTCGTAGAATATGTAGGAACCAATATGGGCGTCCAGGTTCCGCTCTTGGTTATTGATCGGAGAGGTGTCTCGGTCATGTCTACATATTTCTTGAACCCATAGGGTCCGCACGCTTAACGTTCATTGATGATATAATGTTATGTGAGTTATGTGATTTGGTGACCGAATGTTGTTCGGAGTCCCCGATGAGATCGCGGAGATGACGAGGAGCTCCAGAATGGTGAGGTAAAGATTGATATATAGGACGTTGCTATTTGGACACCGGAAAGGTTTTGGGTTGTACCGGGTAACCATCGGATCACCGGAAGGGGTTTCAGGAGGCCCTGGGAGGTCTATGGGCCTAATGGGCCAAGGGGAGGCACACACCAGCCCACAAAGGGGCTGGTGCGCCCTCTCCCTGCCGCCGGCCCTATGGGAAGGAAAGGGGGAGGGTTGGCCCGTCCTGCCTTCCCCTCCATATGAGCGAAAGGAAAAGGGGGGGTGCCACCTCCCCCTGCCTTCCTCCCGTGCGCCAACAAGGAAGGGGGGCGCGTCCCGGGCAAGAGCCCAAGGGGGATTCGGCCACCCTTGGGGCACCTCCTGGCTGCCTCCCCTCTCCCCCCACCTATATATATATGAGGGAGGGGGCGCCACACATAGCCACGATAATCTCTTAGCCGTGTGCGGTGCCCCTCTCCACAGTTTCGTCCCTCTGTCATATTTTCGAAGTGCTTAGGCGAAGCCTTGCGGAGATAGCTTCACCACTACCGTCACCATGCCGTCGTGCTGAACGCAGAGGTGTCGTACGTTCGGTACTTGATCGGTTGGATCATGAAGAAGTTCGACTACATCAACTGCGTTAATAAACGCTTCCTCTTACAATCTACGAGGGTACGTAGACACACTCTCCCCTCTCGTTGCTATGCATCTCCATGGATAGATCTTGCATGTGCGTAGAAGTTTTTTGTTTTCCATGCAACATTCCCCAACAGGACGAGCCTTTTATTTTCGCAAATCAAGCAACACAGATATTTTTCTTGGAAGACACATATGCATGTAGCAATGACTGGAGAGTATTGCAAAGGTTTGAGCAGAGGAATTCGTTGAATGAAGTTGCACAACTAGGTGATGCTTACACTGCTCCTGATGTAGAAGATTCCATAGATGTTCCTAGTATCTTTGAGAACCATCATGTCAATGATGCTGGCGAAAAGATTGCCTGTCGGGCTGTGGACATATGAGAGTTGATCAATGAGACACCAACGTTCGAGGACATTGAGGATGAAGATGAAGATGACACTGGGGGGAATTATGATTCAGACTGATACACATGGCAAAGATGTTGACGCTGCTGCTGCGGATGATAATTAGATTTCTTTTGTCATATTTGCCTATGAGAAGAAGACTTTTTATCTACTATGTGAAATTGTGTTTGCTATGACAACTCAAACCTGATGAAGTTGTTGTTTAGTATTTTGCTGTGAGAACATCACTTATTATGTATGTTGATTTGTGTTTGGTGATTGTTTGACGACTAAAACATGATGACATTGTTCTTTAGTTGTACTCATATTTGGCTATGAAACTTGTATTTGATGACATAGTTTGCTGTTGGACTGCAATTTGCTTTACGTCTTCGAATGGGAACAAAGCTGACCCGACAGGGCCTCTGCTAATTTATTTATTTATTAGCAAAAGGGCCTCTGCTATTAATTTATTTATGAGCAAAAGGGGATACCCCCCATTTCCCTTAATAGAAATCATTAGGTGTTCACAATACTACGCCCAGCCTGCTAAACAGGTTTCATTCATTACTAGTTTCAGCAAAGTGCTCATGTCATAGCCACTGAATACATCACGAGTGCTACATACACTGCAAATAAAGACACAATCATCCTACAGAGCACAACGATATTACCCATAATCTTCACAAGCTCTTTCATCTCCTCACTGTTGTCAAGGCTGTTCAGCAGCTGTTGCTTGGCCAAGATCAGATGAACTGCATCTTTAACCTTCTGCTCTGCATCTTCCTCTCCTGCCGTTCTTTCAGTTACTTGTCCAACACCCCAACCTGCTGGTATTGGGATTCCTTGGCTAACCAAATAATCAGCGTAGTTCCATTCCCCCACATCAGCAACTTCCCAGAAATACAAATCACACGAATCTTCCCTTTTCTGCACGAATCAAATAGGAAGATCATCAACCAAACTATTAAAAAATCAGCAACTGAAAGCAGGCAAACAACACTTAAACATATGATTACCCCATGATTCGGGCATTTGTACAAGACTTGGCCATGGTTGAGGATTGTAGTTGAGACGCGATGGATGACTCTGGGTGATTTGCAGCAGTGGCACCACACCAACGGTAGCGGGTTGCGATGAGCAACCGGCTGCAGTGAGTGTGCCGGCGGGGGTGTGATGAGACCCACAGGGGATGGTACGGGTGGCGACTTGGCGCATATCTGGTTGTTGCCTGCTGAAGAGCAGGTGGATGAGCCGCCAGCAAACATGGTTGCTGCGGCCGGAGCTTCTGATGCTAGGTAGAGTAACTAGAGAAGAGGAGAAGCAAACGTTGGATATGTCAGTTTCATTACTTGCAGAGTAGCATAGCACTATATATAGTCATAGTCTAGGTTTGATTTCGAACCAGCTACAGGAGCACGTCTCTCTTTTTTCTAAAACTCAGCAACGTCGTTTTACTCGCACACTAGCTTGTTCTGTACGCCTTCTCAAGTGTTTGATTTTTGGGAATGTTATGTGGCGAATGAACGCATTTTCCTGGCAGTTTTAGTTGCTTCGCAAGATCAAACGGTGGCTGTTTCGGGAATGTTATCTGGCGAACGAGCCCAGCTTTTCTTTTCTTCCTATAAAAAATTATGCTACGTTGTGTCGGCTTAGTCAACAAACAATTGTGCCAACCTTGACCATTGGATTGACATTCAACGTCTATCGTGTTTCTTCAGTCTCTTCTTCCTCCAACTGCCAAAGCCAAACCAGCGCCAGCAGGACCGCCTGCTCCCGCCTCCCATGGCTGGTTGTTGTCGTGGTTATCTCATGGGGGGTTTGCGAGACGACAGATGCCACGGGGTGGCTTGAGGTGAGGGCAAGGTTGCAGTGGAGAGCCGGGGATGGGATTGGGCAAACAACATGCGGTGGTTTACCGAGGTTCGGCGCTCTCCGGAGAGATAATACCCCTACTCCTGCATGTCTGGAATATATGTGGAGTATACATCTGGTAGTACAAAGCGCTCCTGGAGCTGTATCTGAGATCAGTGCCGTGGGCTACTAGCTTCATATATTTATGAGTGTGTGGCGTGGTGGAGCTTGTCCATGCTCCTGGCCGAATGGCTTGTGGCCAGGAGGCCGTGGCCATATGAGTGCGTCAGCATGGATGGATGGATGCGTGTTTGTATATATAAGTGTGGAGTGGGTGGCTTGAGATGTAAGCTAAAGTGAGTAGCTTACATCTCAAGCTATGTGTAGCTTGCATGCTAGGCTATGTCTTGTCCCTGAGGCATTTTATAAATCAATGCCCAGGGGACAAGGTACACTGCAGATGACGTCGCATGTGACGAGTGAACTGTGTGTGCTTTTTCACGAACAGTGGCCGCGGTATGGCCGTCTTGTCCATGTCATGTTGATGTTGCGGTTGAATCCGCGCAGCAGGCCGGCTGGAGCAGCCGGACGGTGAGCGGGTTGGAGCAGCCGGGTGGCGAGCCGGCTAGGGCAGCCGGACAGGGAGCCGTCTGGAGCGGCCGGGTGGCGAGCCAGCCGGAGCAACCAGACTGAGGAGCGTCGGCCGCCCCGATGTTTTGAAGCATCATTTCGCCGTCTTGGGCCTACCCGGGGGTCATCCCCCCGACAGTAGCCTCCGAGCCTTTGGGCAACTTGGAAAGTCGGGCAGAGGGTTTTTGCGCGTGTTTAATGAAGTAGAATATGTCGATGACGGCCTGTTGCGGGCCACAGCCGGCGGGGGCGTGCAAGCGCACCCGCTAGGTGTAGCCTTCGAGCCTCCGGGCAACTTTGGAAAAGTTGGGTGGAGGGTCTTCACGGTTGTTGGTGCAGACGATGGTGTCGAGGATGCCGATTGCAGCTGGCGGCGGGCATGCAATAGGCGCGGCGTGTTCCGAGTGAGGGCGCGCAAGCGCACCCGCTGGGTTTAGCCTCCGGGCAACTTGGAAAAGTTGGGCGGAGGGTCTTGCTGTTGATGATGAAGACGACGGCAATGTCGAGGGTGCCGGGCGCGGACACGAAGTCTGCCTGCTGCCGGGCGCGGACGCGGAGTCTGCCGGCTGGTGGGCGCGGGGCCCTGCCGGGCGTGGATGCGGGGTCCGCCTGCTAATGGGCGCGGGCCCCTGCCAGGCATGGACGCGGGGTCCGCCGGCTGATGGGCGTGGGGCCCTGCCTAGCGGTGACGCGGGGTCCGCTGGCTGATGGGTGCGGGGCCCTGCCGGGCACGGACGCGGGGTCCGTCGACTGATGGGCGCGGAGCACTGCCGGGCACGGACGCGGGGTCCGCTGGCTGAGTGGGGGCGCGCGAGCGCACCCACTTGGTGTAGCCTCCGAGCCTCCGGGCGACTCGAAGAGTCGGGTGGAGGGGTTCCCCATAGAGATGATCGTGCAAAAAGACAAGGTTAGTCCGCGCAGATGTATCAAATGTTTGCTTTTAGCAGTGCAAGTGTTATGCGGAGGGTGCCCACTCGGTTTCGTTCGAGTCCCCTTCAATCTTTTTCATGTTCCCTCTGCTCTTTCGCTTGTGCCCTCGCTAGCGGGACAGCCGCGTGACGGTCTGTGGCTGAGAGTGGGCCGCGGAGTGAAGCTCACAGTACTCAGACTCTAGGAGCAGATTCGACCGAGCAGATACTCATAAAGGAAACTACCGGGTTGCCCAAGCCGTCTTCTCCCGGACATTTTTCGCGTGGGGTGACCTCCAGCTTTTGCTCTCGCTTGCCGGACAGCCGTGCGGCAGTCTGTGGCTGAGAGTGGGCCTTCGGTACCATGTGCGCTACTAAGCCGTCTGCGGGAACGAATGTATCGGGCCGAGCGACTAGCCTCCGGGCCGAGACTAGCTGGCGCCGAGGCAAACAGTAGTGCAACTGTAATAAAGGCGGATGTGGTCCCCGAGTGTCGCTCGGGGTTATCCGGTTTTGTGTGCACGGTGCAAGGGTATGTGGATGAGGAGCTCACATTGCTTTGGCGCAGACGAGGCGGCGGGGCGCACCGACGCACCCACTGGGGGTGGCCTTCGTGCCTCCGGGCGCTCGAAGGGGGTCCACCCGGTTGAGCCCGACCGGACAGGTGGCGGAGCGGGACGTAGCCGAGCCGGCTTGGCACAGCCGGTGATGCGTCGAGGTGGCCGGGTGGGCTTAGCACAGCCGACCGGGCGCTGAAACGGGCAGGTAGGGCCGCGGGCGGGCGGAGGCGTCTTGCAGCCTTCTTTCTCTCTTCTTCTTCTCTCTTTTTCTTTTCTTTTTTCAGCCGGCTAGGCACCCGGCCCTCGACTTTTCTAGCCGGCCCCACGCGAGCAGCCGGCCCCTACTTCTTTCTTTCTTTTCTTCTCACTAGCTGAGCAGTCGGCAGGAGCGGGCGCAGCCGGTGGCCGGGACCCGGCAGCAGCCGGCGCCCGGGTCGCGGCAGCAGTCGGTGTTCGGGTCGCGGCAGGAGCCGGCGGCCGGGACGCGGCGCGGCAACGGAGCCGGCGCGAGCGGCAGGCCAAAGCCGGCAGGAGGGCGTGCCGGGAAGAGGCCACAGCCGGCGCGGGCGGCAAGCCGAAGCCGGCACGCGGGAGGCCGCGGCCGGCACGCGGGAGGCGGCGAGCGGGACGGGCACGGAGTGGAGCAGCGTGGACGGAGGTGCGGCGAAGCCGGCAAGGAGCGGAGGTGGCCAGCCGCCGCGAGGCGGCGCAACAGCGGAGGGCCGGACGGCACAGGATCGGAGGACGCCGGCGCAAGGGCGACGACGCGAGCCCGGGGTGGAGCCGGCGCAGGACGCCCGACCCAACCAGCGGCTCGGGAGCTTGGCAGAGCTGCGGGGGGGGGGGGGGGGGGGGGGGGGGGGGGGCGGAGGAGCAGGTCCACCGCTGGTGCAGAAGCGGCACAGCGGGGCGACGCGAGAGGCCTGCGCGGGCGGAGCCGGACGGACGGGCACGTCCCGGCACGGGTGGAGGCGACCCGGCAGGGGAGAAGCTAGCGGCCGATGCAGGAGGCCGATGCAGCACCGTTGCAGGGCAGGCGGCGGAGGCAGCCAGCAGGTAGGAGCTGGCGAGACCGGCGCAAAGCCGGCCAGAGTACGCAGGGCCGCGCGGGCGCGGCTGGAGAGGTGGGGCGAGGCCGCGGTGCCCCGGAGGCGGCCAGGCGCGCCTGGACGGAGGCGCCGGGGCAGAGCCGATGCGGGAGGCCAGTGTCGCGGGATGCGTGCGCGGGAGGCCGGCGCCGGCGGGGTCGGACAGACGGGCGGGGCGAGCCGGCGGCTGGGACGCGGAGGGCCTGCCGGCATGACCAGCAGGTGGACAGGACGCGTAGCTGCCGGCCGGCGTGCCTAGCCGGCGGCGGGCCTAGATGGTCAAGGCGGTGAGGGGGCGGAGCCGGCGCACGGACCCACGAAGCACCATCCGGACGGTGGGGAGGTCCGGGCGAGGCGAAGGCGGGGCACCAGCCACCGGGACGCAAGGTGGAGCAGCCGTTACGAGCGCGGAGAGGCTGGGCGCGGCCGGGTCGCGGGCCGGCGCATCGTGGGCAGCCAGACGGAGCCATCGGGGTGGAGCACCCGGACGTGGGCGGGGCGCGAGACGGAGCCGGCGGAGGTGAGGTAGAGCCGGCAGACGCTGGTGCGCGGGCGGGCACGTGACGGCCACCCGGAGCCGGCCAGGGCGGCGGCGGGGCCGACTCCACGGAGGAGCGGCCTGAGCAGAGGCCAGGCAGGGGAGCTGCAGACAGGGGCGGGGACGCGGTGCTCGGAACAGAGGATGCCCGGAGCTGCGGGCGCACGGCGGAGGTGCCGGGCCGGAGCTCGGCGAGGCTAGAGCCGCGGCCGTGGCCATGGAGGCTCAGGAGCTAGGGCGAGCCTGAGCGCTAGTTTGCTAGTGCATAACCATTGTCTGAGAAGCGCACGGGGCATGTACGATTTGCATCAGGGAAGCGTATGGGTACCGTATGACCATGGTTTGGCTATTGGCTGGGAGGAAGAGAGCGGATGCGATGGAGCGTAAATGATCTTGCGGATGGGTGCACAGACGGAGAGACGCCGGAGGCACGGGAGCGAGGCGAAGAGTCACCGAGACCGGCAGCAAGGACGCGCCGTCCCGCACGGCCGCTCCGGAGCCATGTCGATGTCGAGCCCCCGAGCGCTGCCGGAGAGACGACGACGACGCCGCGGTGATGATGACGAAAAGGGCGATGCCAACGACGAGGACGCGCCATCCTGTGCGGCCACACCGGGGACGTGTCGATGTTGAGCCCCCGAGCGCTAACGGAGAGACGGCGCGATGCCGCGGTGATGATGATGAAAAATGGTCCCGCCCGGACCGCGGTTCCAGCAGCAGCTTGCCCCACAGTGGGCGCCGACTGTCGTGGTTATCTCACGGGGGGCGGGGGGTTGCGAGACGACAGATGCCACGGGGTGGCTTGAGGTGAGGGCAAGGCTGCAGTGCAGATCCGGGGACGGGATTGGGCAAACAACATGCGGTGGTTTATCCAGGTTCGGGGCTCTCCGGAGAGATAATACCCCTACTCCTGCATGTCTAGAATATATGTGGAGTATACATCTGGTAGTACAAAGCGCTCCTGAAGCTGTATCTGAGATCAGTGCCATGGGCTACTAGCTTCATATATGCATGAGTGTATGGCGTGGTGGAGCTTGTCCATGCTCCTGGCCGAATGGCTTGTGGCAAGGAGGCCGTGGCCATATGAGTGCGTCAGCGTGGATGGATGGATGCGTGTTTGTATATATAAGTGTGGAGTGGGTGGCTTGAGATGTAAGCTACAGTGAGTAGCTTACATCTCAAGCTATGTGTAGCTTGCATGCTAGGCTACGTCTTGTCCCTGAGGCATTTTATAAATCAATGCCCAGGGGACAAGGTACACTGCAGATGACGTCGCATGCGACGAGTGAACAGTGTGTGCTTTATCAGCAGCAGTGGCCGCGGTATGGCCATCTTGTCCATGTCGTGTCGATGCTGCGGTTGACTCTGCGTAGCAGGCCGGCTGGAGCAGCCGGACGGGGAGCAGGTTGGAGCAGCCGGGTGGCGAGCCAGCCAGGGCAGCCGGACAGGGAGCCGTCTGGAGCGGCCGGGTGGCGAGCCAGCCGGAGCAGCCAGACTGAGGGGCGTCGGCCGCCCCGATGTTTTGAATCGTCGTTTCGCCATCTTGGGCCTACCCGGGGGTCATCCCCCGACAGCTGTGCTGCCACGCACGCATCGCGGCCACATCACACCCTAAAACTTTGCGCATCTTCCCTGGCTCCTGTTCGTTCCCGCCTGAGGCCTCACCATCGTCCTCCGCCTTAGTTCGCTCGCCGCTGTGCTGCCCTCCGATGTTGTCAACATGGTCAACAACCGAGAGGAATAAGGAGATGACTGTACATGGTGAGGATGACAGTAGGGACCCACCAGGATCATGGCAGTAGGCAAGCAAGTGCCTCCTTTATTACAAGAAAAAAATGGTTCCTCCAGATGGTTTCCTGACATCTGGGTCGCACACCACTGTCAATGTAGTCAATAACCGAGATAACTGCACAAGGAGTGGCTGACACCCGGGACCCAGCAGCGCGCGCAGTATCTTGTTGTTTTTGGGACGGAGTAGGATATCAACTGGGTTGTGCGGGAGCTGTGGCCCGTCTAGCCCAGGCTTTTATTTCATATGTTTACCACATGACCAGCCCAGTTTTATTTTTTGTTTCTGAAAATGGCTAGCCCAACTATTTTGTTTTTTTGCAGAATAACCAATGAAGGCCTACTTGCTTTTTTACGCCCTGCTGGGCTGGAAATCTTTCAAGACGAGGAGGGATGCATTCGTCTTGCCAAGAAAATGGGCTATAAGTAATAAGAAATGGGCTGTAAAATGAAAAATACAGCAAATAGGCAATTAGTTCCAAATTACTTTTTTCTTTCAGATTTTGATATTTTAAATTTCATTGTTTTTGTGCGGGTAAAATTTCATTTGATTTTAAATTAAGGTATGTTTATTTTTAAATTAATTTTAATCTGGCTAGAAATTTCGGGTTGTATGTTGTTTGGGACAGATTTGGAGGCTAACTTGTGGGTCTACTAGGTTGACGTGTACGAAGGGCTATGTCAACTTAGTCCACAAACGATTCTAGCAGCAGTGGCCGTTGGATGTTAATCCAACGGCCGTGCTGCTTCTTCAACCTTTGTTCTTCTTGCTCCAGCCGCCCAAACCAGTGTCGGCCGTACTGCCTGCTCATGTCTCCCATGGCCGGCTGTGCTGCCGCGCAGGCCTAACCGCCCCAAACTACTCCCATCGCTGGCCAAGCCATCCCTCTACGCATCCACAGATCCTCTTATTCTCCGGCGATGGTAGACGAACTAGTAAACCCTAGTACTCCCCTCCGTGTGGGAAACAACTGTCGAGTCTTCTCTAGCTCTGGGTCGTTCCCTTCCTAGGCCTCACCATCTTCCACCACCCTGGTGCTCTTGGCGCGGCGTGGTCAACGTGGTCAACGAACGACATCCATCGAAAGAGGACTGTACGTGGAGAGGCTAACAGGTGGGTCCACGGCCGCACGCAAGGAAATGCCTCCTTATTACACGCAAAATAATGATTCCTCCACCTAACAGTAGGGAGCCACCGGAAGGACCTCTGTATTTTGCGAAAAAAAGTTCCTCCCGCTGACAGCTGGGACCCACCAGCTACATCTTCGCACGCAAGGAAGTGCCTCCTTATTACGCATAAAAAATGAATACTCCCCCTGCTAGCTAGGACCAACCATATTTGAAGGCTGACTTGTGGGCCTACTAAGTTGATGCGGACGCAGGATTTGTCAACTTAGTCAATATAAACGATTCTAGCTGCAGTGACCGTACGATGTCCATCCAACGGCTGTCGTGTTTCTTCAACCTCTGGTCTTGTTGCTCCAGCCGCCCAAACCATCGCTGGCCGTGCTGCCTGCTCCCGCGTCCCGTGGTCGGCTGTGTTACCCCATAGGCCTCACCGCCCCACCCTACTACCATCGCTGGCCTGGCCATCCCTGTACTCACCTAGACCTCCTGTTATTCTTCGGCGACGGTAGCCTTACACTGCAGTCGAACCAGTAAACCCTCGTACTCCCCTCCACGTGGGAAACAACTGTCGAGTCTTCCCCAGCTCCATCGTCCATCGCCATCGTCCACCGTCTTGGTGCTCTTGGCGTGGCATGGTCAACGTGGTCAAGGAACGACTTCCATCGGAAGCAGACTATACGTGGAGAGGCTGACAGCTGGGTCCACGGCCGTAGCAAGGAAGTGCCTCCTTATTACGTGCAAAATAATGATTCCTCCACCTGACAACAGGGACCCACCGGAAGGGCCACCATATTTTACGAAAAAAACATTTCCCCCTGACAGTTGGGACCCACCAACTACATCTTCGCACGCAAGGAAGTGCGTCCATATTACGGGCAAAAAATGATTCTTCCCCCTGACAGCTGGGACCCACCAGCTATATCTTCGCATGCAAGGAAGTGCCTCCTTATCCTCCTTGACAGCTAGGATCCACCGGGTCGAACTGTACATAGGGTTGTCTGTCTGGTCGCGACCGTGTACGTACATACTTGTCGATCGGTCTCTCTGCAGCGATGAACTGTAGTTGAGTGAGGAGATGCACATGTCGTAGTAGAGGCGCGGACGTAGCATGTCACACATTCCTATCTATATCATGTACACGTACATACAGCCATGCTGCAAGAAATTAAATACGGCTATGTACGTACATACGGGCGGGGTCTTGAACGCGTACTCGTGCATACATACGGCCAGGGCTCGTGTACATGGAGAGGCAATGGACGGAAGCAATGGCGTCCTGTTCATCGGAAGCCAACCGGCTGGGTCGGAACAGAGAAACCGCGTCGTGTTCATGGGGAGGCAACGGAAAACAGCGTGTTCATCGGGAGCTAACCGGCTTGGACGAAACAGCCAAAACAGGGTCTGGCGTACCACAGAACGGAGGAAACGGCCTTCTATTCGAGTTCCTACGATTGAAACGGGGTCCTGGTGATCGGGAGGGGTGTGGCATACCGCAAAATAGAGGAAACGGACTTGTGTTGTAGTGCCTACGGTCGAAATGGAGTCCTGTTCATCGGGAGGGGTGTGGCGTACCGCAAAACATGACTACACGGGCTACTGTTCATCCACCATCTACTACCTCGCTCCAGCCTCCACGGGCTACTGTTCATCCACCATCGACTTCCTTCCAGCCTCCACCTACCACTGTTCATCCACCCTTTACTTCCTCCTGCCTCCAACAGCTACTGTTCATCCACGGGGCTACTGTTCATCTAGCCTCCACCGTCTACTGTTCAACCAGCCCTCCACGGGGTCCTGTTCATCCACCCCCACCTCCTCGATTGGGGTACTGTTCATCCAGCGGCAACGGCCTCTACTACCGTGGGGTCCTGTTCATCCAACCCCAACCAGGAACTATTCATCCAACCCCCAACAACGGTCACTATTTATCAAGAGGCAGCTGGTTCGATCGGCTTGAGTTAGCAGTAGTAGCGAATCACTCGGGTTCAGTTAACCATAGCCAAAGGATCGATCGCTCGGGTTCAGTAACATAGCTAGTGCAATCGCTCGGGTTCAGAAAGCGAACCCCTCGCTCGGGATCAGTTAGAGCCCAACGCCTCGCACACACACGTGTACGTGTACGAGAGAAACACCCAAACCTCTGTGCATCGCTCGACCCCGACCAACCACCGTAACTGGGAACTCCCCGAAATTTTCCTCGCCCTCGCTTCTACCACGATTTTTTCTATCATGGACGGCACAAAGAATGTCATGCAGGTTCGTCCCCGACACGCCCAAGATGAAAAGCCCATTTTCTATCATGATTTTTTGTCATAGGATCAGTATAATTTTTGTTATAAAAAATGATTGCATTTTGGATCTTCCAAATTAACCACAACATATCCGATAGTCCTACCAGAACTGTTGGGGATATAACTCCGAGGTGTGACCCGCCCAGGAGGGGCCGGGTTACACCATTGGCGACTTATTGTGAAGAAGGCCCAAGAGGTCCAAGGCATAAGGATGGAGGTTCATAAAGCAAGCTTATTGGAGGCCCAGAGACCCGGCGGCGACTCAAGGCCCAAAGGTGTGAGTCGCCATGTGTTAACTTGCTCTGTACGGCAGGTTTAGTTAGAAGCTGAGTCATGTTTGTGTGAGCCGGCCGGGACTCTGTAAGCCGTCGGGCATCAACCTGTATATAAAGGGGTGACCCGGCGGCGGGTTAACTCAAGAATCAACAAGTCGAGAACTAGGTCAAGTATATTTGCTCCCTTGTAATCGAAACCCAAGCAATACAACTAAGAGCAGGACGTAGGCTTTTACCTCGTTGAGAGGGGCCAAACCTGGGTAAATTCCTTGTGTCCTTTGTCCCGTTCAACTCCTTCAAGCTAACCTAGTTGCGATGGCTCCACACCTAAGTCCTTTTGCTAGGACATCTGCCGTGACAAGTCCACGACAGTTGGCGCCCACCGTGTGGCTCTCGCCCGGTGGTTTCGAGTTCTTGAAGGGCAATTTCTCAGGGATCAAGGGATACGCCGTGGGCCAGATGACCAAGAGTCGCCGCGGCAAGATCTACATCGACGACGCTGGATGGGGTCCGGAGGCCGATTCAATCGAATACGGGTACCGGGTCCCCTTTGGTGGTATCCACATTTTCATCGGCAAGATTGGTGAGTCTGAGCCTGAGCCGGAAGTCTGCGCTGACACCATTGAGACGGCTCGACGTGCGAGACCCGCCAAGGTTCAACCCGCCAGGGTCCAACCCACCAAGATTAAACCTGTTCAGAAGCATGTTTTCGTCGGCTTTGTCCATGGAGCGGATCTCGAGGAAGGCTACGTGTCCGGTGGTGAGACGGCCATCTACTCAGGTGATGAGTCCTCAACCGGTGAAATTTAATCGATCTATCAACTGCAAGATGGTGGGCTTGGGGGCTGTTCCGATGGCGACAGTATTCCAGACTCCTATGAGCCACCAAACAGGGCAGCTATATTCATGGCCGGGACGCAGCAGATGGTGCACTCATCAACTGCTGCAGCGATGACCTCCGGTTCAACGGCTGCTGCAATGGCCGGGGCGAGCGGCTTTGCGCGTTCGCCGGCTCAAGTTTTATCCGAGCTCTTCGATGCTTTGGCAATGTTACTAGCGGCAAAGGTGACCCCGGCGACTCAGGCACAGCATAATGTGGAAGTTGCAAAGCTAAGGGATGAAGTAACTCAGGCTAAAGAGGAACTTAACGCTGAGAACGTCAGGATGGCTGCAGAACGGACCGCCCTAGAAGCTGAGACACAGAGGGTAAGGGCCGAGGCATTTCACTTAAGTATGGATCAGAACGCGTCAAACGCGGTGATGCGGAGGAGGCACCAGAGCTGTTTGCCACCGCAATTCGAGGGGAGGAATCTTTTTATCACACCCGGAGCAGGGCCAAGTAACCCGCCCGGTGAGACCCGGGCTGATGAAGCACCGGCAACCGGGGCGGCGGCTCAGCCTCGTATAGCAGATCCGCCTCGTGTGAACTTGACCCTTCCTCAGCAAGTGCAGACACCCCCGGGTCATTACTCCAACCCACTGGATAATATGATTGCTGCAGCCTCACGGCTGGCAGCCCTCCCAATTGAAGGTGAGTCGCCAGCTGCGGTAGAGGCCCAGAACGCCGTGGAACTTCTTAAGATGGAGGTGATCCAGCAAGCGGCTTATTCCTACAGCCGTGAGCAAATCCATTCAACTCCGCGACCGAGCCGAAGCTACAGCCGGCGCATGGAGTCGCTAGCGGTTTCCTGCAGTGAGCGGCGCTGTAACCCTCCCCATGGGCTTAACCCACCACGGGATGATAACAATGCCCAAGTCCTGACGGATCAGGCTAGAGCACGCCAAGAGGCGGAGCTGGCGGCTTAATTAGCTGCTCATCGACAGCTTCAGTTGAACCCCTCCGTATCTGTAGAGGCTGGGATGACCTCAAGGTCAGTTGGTGTGCCCTGTTTGGTGCCGGCTCTGCGCAATGAGCGCTTGCCCAAGGATTTTAAGGGCCCTCAGAAAGTGCCTAATTACACAGCCGATCTCCCACCTGAGGGGTGGATTGAGAGTTATGAGCTGGCAATGGAAGTGTTAGATGTGAACGATGTTGTATGTGCCAAGTATTTCACTATGATGTTGGATGGGCCGGCTCAAACCTAGTTGAAGGGGCTACCGGCTAATTCTATCAGTTCGTGGGCTGAGTTGAAGGCACGTTTCATCCAGAATTTCAAAGACACGTGTAAGCAGCCTCTGTCGATCATCGACCTAGACACTTGTGTCCAGCGCGAAGACGAGTCGACCAAGCACTGGGTGCATCGGGTCTCAGCTATTATCCACTCGTCGGATAGCATCAACGCCGGTTCCGCTATTTTAATTTTGGAGAAAAATTGCCAGTTTATCCCCCACAAACAGAAGCTAGGGCAACTTAAACGTCATTGCAATGACATGGGAGAGCTCATGGCGGCTCTTATCAAATATGCCGACTCAGACAACACTAAGGATCCTGATTCAGATGAGGAAAATTCCAGCAAGGGGAAGAAAAACGGCAAGGGGCAGCAGCCGAACACAGCGAGGCAGAGTCAAGGCAACAACAGTAAGCGCAAGCAAGCCGATGGCGGGTCAGACTTTGTGGCAAACACCAACACGCAGAATCAGCGTCGAAGGGGAAAGCCGGAGCCTCGGGTCGGAGGGCCAAAGTTCGAACTAGAGGCAATGTTGAATCAACCTTGCCCGAAGCATAGTCGTCCTGACAGACCGTCGTTTCACTTCTGGAGAGATTGTTTTGTAATGAAGCAGTATAAGAATTTCAGTTTTCCTCAGGATCACCATAACAATAATGGCCCGCACAGCGGGTCAGGTTCCGGTTCACAGGGGCCTGGCTTTGGAGGTAGCGGCTCAAACTCCGGATTTCAAGGTCAGGGCAATCAGGGTGGTTTTAACCAGTAGCTCAGTCAAGGTAATCAGCAACAACAGTCAGGATATCAGAGCAATCCAAAGCAGTTAAATAGTGGTCAATATCATGTTTTCACCACGAACCTATGCAAACGAGATCAGAAGGTTCACAAGCGAGCGGTTAGCACGGTTGAGCCGGCGGTCCCTCGATACTTACAATGGTCAGAGCAGCCGATTGTATGGAGCCGTGAGGATCACGCGCCCCGGGTTGACAATCCGGGTCAGCTGGCTTTGGTGGTGGCCCCTCAAGTTGGAGGTTACAAGTTCACTAAGGTGCTTATGGATGGAGGCAGTAGTATCAATATCCTTTATTATGATACTTTTCGCTGGATGAATTTGACTGACAAGGATCTTAAGCCATCCTCTACGGTCTTTCATGGAGTGGTGCCTGGTAAATCGGCTTATCCAGTAGGAAGGATAGCCTTAGAGGTGGCTTTTGGCAATGAACATGACTACAGGGCTGAGACATTGCACTTTGAAGTGGTTAAAATCAAAAGCCCCTATCATGCTCTATTTGGGCGGCCGGCTTATGCCAAGTTTATGGCACGGCCGTGTTATGTATATTTGCCGCTTAAAATGCCGGGTCGCAAGGGTACCATCACGATACATGGTGACAGGAAAATAGCCTCGGAATGTGAAGAAGGTGACGCAGCTTACGCCGAGTCTGCCTGTGCCACAGAGGAACTCAAGTTTTATAAAGACAATGTTGACCCGGCTGATATGACTCCATTGAAGAAGCCAACCACAGAGCAGGATCCTTTATTAAAGTTTAAATCGGCGGATGATACCAAGCAGGTTGACTTTGTCCCTGGCGACTCATCTCAACAGTTTGTGATTAGTGCCAATATGGATCCAAAATAGGAAAGCACACTCATCGAGTTCATCCGTGAGAACCGGGACATCTTTGCATGGAAGCCTTCAGACATGCCAGGTGTACCGAGAGAACTCGCTCAGCACACTCTTAATATTGATCCTAAGTTTAAGCCGGTCAAACAGTTCCTTCGCCATTTTAACGAAGAAAGGCGCAAGGCTATTGGAGAAGAGGTGGCCCAGCTCTTAGCAGCCGGGTTCATTGTTGAAGTTTTTCATCCTGAGTGGTTGGCTAACCCGGTGCTCGTGCTTAAGAAAAATGGCACTTGGCGCATGTGTGTGGATTACACAGACCTTAATAAAGCTTGCGCAGCTGATCCTTTCGCTCTTCCCCGTATTGATCGGATCATTGATGCTACGGCGGGTTGTGAGCGTTTGAGCTTTTTGGATGCTTACTCTGGTTATCATCAGATCAAGATGGCAGTTAAAGACCAAGAGAAGACGGCTTTCATCACACCTTTTGGAGCTTTCTGCTATGTGTCTATGCCCTTTGGGCTCAAGAGTGCCCAAGCGACTTATCAGCATTGTGTTCAGAATTGTCTTCATAGCCAGATAGGACGCAATGTTCATGCTTTTGTGGATGACATTGTGGTGCAATCCAGAAAGGAGTCTCTGCTAGATGATTTGAAGGAAACCTTTGATAACCTTTGGGTCTACAAGATGATGCTTAACCCAGCCAAATTCGTTTTTGGTGTGCCTGCAGGCAAGCTCTTGGGTTTCTTGGTTTCGGAGAGAGGCATTGAAGCTAACCCGGAGAAAATCAAGGCCATCACTTCATTGGCTAAGCCGGCATGCATTAATGACGTTCAGTGTCTGGCGGGTCGTATTGCCGCTTTAAGGCGGTTATAAGCCGCCTGGGAGAGAAGGCTATTCCTTTGTACCACATGATGAAGAAAACAGATCACTTTGTTTGGAGTGATGCTGCTAACGAGGCGTTTGAAGCACTTAAAAAACAGTTAGCTGAGCAGCCGGTTCTTGCAGCTCCTGTTGAGAAGGACATTTGCTTTTATATGTGGCTACTAACAGTAGACCCATCAGTGTGGCCATTGTTGTAGAAAGGAAGGAAACAGGAAAGGAATACCCGGTTCAGAGGCCGGCTTATTATGTGAGTGAAGTTTTAATTGAGTCCAAGCAAAGGTACCCACATTGGCAGAAGCTAGTCTATGGGGTGTTCATGGTCAGTCGCAAGTTGAAGCATTATTTCCAGGGTCATCCCATTACTGTGGTCAGCTCTGCTCCCTTAGGGGATATTATTCAAAACAGAGAAGCCACCGGCCGGATAGCCAAGTGGGCCATTGAGCTTGGACCTCATGGTTTGAAATATATGCCAAGGACGGCCATCAAGTCTAAAGCTCTCATGGATTTCATCAACGATTGGACAGAGTTGCAGGTGCCTGAGGAGAAGCCAGATAATACATATTGGACTATTCATTTTGATGGGTCCAGGCAACTGGAATTCTCGGGGGCAGGAGTTGTTTTGACTTCCCCACGAGGTGACAAATTTTGCTATGTTTTAAGGCTGATGTTTCCTTGTGCTAATAACTCAGCTGAGTATTGATGACCCACAAGTATATGGGATCAATTGTAGCCTTTTCGATAAGTAAGAGTGTCGAACCCAACGAGGAGCAGAAGGAAAAGACAAGTGGTTTTCAGCAAGGTAATGTCGGCAAGTACTGAAACTGTAAGTAGCAGAGTAGTTTGATAGCAAGATAATTTGTAATGAGCAAGTAACAGTAGTAATAATAAAAGTTCAGCAAGGTAGCCCAATCCTTTTGAGGCAAAGGACAGGCCAAAACGGTCTCTTATAATAAGCAAAGCGTTCTTGAGGGTACACGGGAATTTCATCTAGTCACTTTCATCATGTTGGTTCGATTCGTGTTCGCTACTTTGATAATTTGATATGTGGGTGGACCGGTGCTTAGGTGCTGTTCTTACTGGAACAAACCTCCTACTTATGATTAACCCCCTCGCAAGCATCCGCAACTACGAGAAAAGTATTAAGAATAAATTCTAACCATAGCATTAAAGTTTTGGATCCAATCGGTCCATTACGGAATAGAGCATAAACTAGGGTTTAAGCTTATGTCACTCTCGCAACCCATCATCTAATAACTACTCCACAATGCATTCCCTTAGGCCCAAATATGGTGAAGTGTCATGTAGTCGACGTTCACATGACACCACTAAGGGAATCACAACATACACACTACCAAAATATCGAACACATATCAAGTTCACATGATTACTTGCAACATGATTTCTCCCGTGACCTCAAGAACAAAAGTAACTACTCACAAATGATAATCATGCTCAAGATCAGAGGGGTATTAAATAGCATATTAGATCTGAACATATAATCTTCCACCAAACAAACCATATAGTAATCAACTACAAGATGTAATCAACACTACTAGTCACCCACAAGCACCAATCTATAGTTCCGGTACAAAGATTGAACACAAGAGATGAACTAGGGTTTGAGAGGAGATGGTGCTGTTGAAGATGTTGATGGAGATTGCCCTCCCCAAGATGGGAGTGTTGTTGGTGATGATGATGATGATGATGATGATTTCCCCCTCCGGGAGGGAAGTTCCCCCGGCGGAATCGCTCCGCCGGAGGGCAAAAGTGCTCCTGCCCAAGTTCCGCCTCGAGACGGTGGCACTCCGTCCCGAAAGTCCTCCCCTTATTTTTTCTAGGTCGAAATGACTTATATACCAGAAGATGGGCACCGGAGGTGGGCCGAGGGGAGCACAACCCACCAGGGCATGACTGGGCTCCCTGGCACGCCCAGGTGGGTTGTGCCCACCTGGTGGGGCCCCTCTGGTACTTATTGGCTCCAATATTCCTCATTTATTCCATAAAAAATCTCCGTGAAGTTTCAGCTCATTTTGAGTTGTGCAGAATAGGTAGCCTGACATAGCCTTTTCAGGTCCAGATTTCCAGCTGCCGGAATTCTCCCTCTTTGTGTATACCTTGCATATTATGAGAGAAAAGGCATTAGAATTACTCCAAAAAGCATTATTATGCATAAAAACATCATAAATAATAGTAGGAAAACATGATGCAAAATGGACGTATCAACTCCCCCAAGCTTAGACCTCGCATGTCCTCAAGCGAAAACCGAAATCGAAAAACATGTCCACATGCTTAGAGAGAGAGGTGTCGATAAAAACAAAATACGGACATAGAAGGATCATGTGCATTATTGTAACAACAACAAACTTTAACATAAAACTTTTATCATAGACTTCTCATGAATAAGTAACAATTCATCACACTATCAAAGTATAAAGCATAAACTCTATTAGAAACCAAGAAACTATGTTCTCAGTCAACTTTGCAACTACAATTCATCATCTTTTTAGGAAGGGTCATGTATCAGAGCCTTTAGGCAAGTCCACATACTCAACCATCATATAGTCTTCTATGATTGCTAACACTCACCGCATACACATGAGCAAAACATTTCAGCCGGACACATAGAAAGATAGGGGCTTTATAGTTTCACCTCCCAACGTATTCACCTCAAGGGTGATGTCAACAATAGTAACTCATGCTACCCATATTCAACTGGACATATGTGCCTAGATCTTTCCTCACCACATGATGCTTGCCAAAGGATAAAAATAAAAGGAAAAGAGAGAAGAACTTTGACTCTTCATGAAAATAAATACATAAAAGTAAAAGATAGGCCCTTCGCAGAGGGAAGCAGAGGTTGCCATGCGCTTATTTGTTTGTATGCTCAACCCCTTAGTGCAAGAGAACATCACGTTATATTGCCCCTTGTGATGGCGACCTTTATTATGCAGTATGTCGCTTTTATTTCTTCACCATCACAAGTTCGTACAATGCTCAATTTTCTCTTACACTAAATGATCTTACACTTTTAGAAGCAATTTTTATTGCATTATTGCATCGATGACAATTTACTTGAAGGATCTTACTCAATCCATAGGTAGGTATGGTGGACTCTTGGAAATAAGATTTGGGTTTAAGGGTTTTTGGATGCACAAGTAGTATCTCTACTTAGTGCGGAATTTTTGGCTAGCAAAGATGGGGGGCAAGCACCACATGTTGAAGGATCTATGACAATATAACTTCTATGTGAATATGAACAAACATAAATCATTAAGTTTTTTTCCTTGTCCAACGTCAACAATTTTGGCATATAATATTTTGATGGGGGCTCACAATCACAAAAGATTTCTATGATAGTGTATTTATATGTGAATCTTATCCTCCCTTATTAATTCTTTCATGAGTTGCATCATTGACTAATGCTATGTTTGTCAATCTCCAATAAAATTTTCTACTTATACTTTTCCTTATGTGGTGTTATCACCTACCATAGGATTAGCATATGATCTTTTCATTTATTTCTTTTCTTTTTATTGCAACAAGAAAGTAAAGAAAGCAAAAAACTCAAACTAAACTTTATTTTATATCTCGCACTCGATTACAAGGATAGATCACTAAGCAAGCTCTCAAAAAGAAAGGATCGAACTAAACTTTTATTCATCTAAAGCAAAAGATCGAACTAAGAAAAGTAAAGGCAAAAGGTAGTGGAGGTGATACGATACCGGGGCACCTCCCCCAAGCTTGGCGGAAGCCAAGGGGAGTGCCCATACCCGATACTCAATTTTCTTTTGGTGGTGAAGAAGGAGGTGGTGATGAAGTGGAGGGTTTGTCCTTCTTCTTCAGCTAAAGCTTGAGGATGGAATTTTCCTCCTTCAATTCACCGATCTCCTGCTCAAGCTCCAGTACCTTCTTGCATAAATCTTGCTTATTTTCCTGCAAAAGGCGGAAGGGTATAAATTGAACCTTAGGCCTCTTTGCTTTGTTGGGGAGGCTTGACTTCTTGAATTCCACATGCATGTCTCCAGGTTGAGGCAATGGGGCCTCGTCCTCATCCGAGCTTGTCTCCTCCTTCTCTCTGGGATAATAGTCTTCCTCTTCCTCCGAAGTCCAGCCATAATGCTCCACGTCCCCATAAGACTTGGGATTTGCGATAAAATCAGCAACATAGCTCTCGCCCTCAGAGTCTTGGGATGACATATTTTCAGATCTACAAAGAAAACAACAAGAAAAGAAGGAAGAAGATTTCTCCACGATACGGTGGTCAATAGGTTCGGGGAGTATATAAAGATTTTTTTATCTTGGGAAACAAGCAAACGGTAGAAAAACGGAGTCCGGAAGGTACCCGAGGTGGGCACAACCCACCTGGGCGCGCCTGGCAAGCCAGGCGCGCCCTGGTGTCTTGTGCCCACCAGGGGTGCCTTCCTGGTTGCTTCTTATTTTCCTAATTTTCTAAATATTCCAAAACTGACAAAAAATATTTTTGTGGATTTTTCGGAGTCCATTTACTTACCGTATCACGTACCTCCTCTTTTTCATGATTCTGGAGTGTTCCGGAAGGACTCTTTTATGTGTTCTTCCGGTGTCATAGTTTGGATAATATTACTTTCAATATTAATGGGTGTACCTGAGATATAATGTTTTATTCGTTGCCTATTAACAACCTTCGGGTTAGTGCCTTCGGCATTGTTTATTTTGATAGCTCCTGACCGATAAACCTCCTCGATAACATAGGGTCCTTCCCATTTGGAGAGGAGTTTTCCTGCAAAGAATCTGAAACGAGAGTTGTACAAAAGAACATATTCTCCAACTTTGAACTCACGCTTTTGGATTCTTTTATCATGCCATCTTTTAACTTTTTCTTTAAACAATTTGGCATTTTCATAAGCTTGGGTTCTCCATTCATCTAATGAGCTAATATCAAATAACCTCTTTTCACCGGCAAGTTTGAAATCATAGTTGAGTTCTTTAATTGCCCAATATGCTTTATGTTCTAACTCCAGAGGCAAATGACAAGCTTTCCCATAAACCATTTTATAAGTAGACATACCCATAGGATTTTTATATGCTGTTCTATAAGCCCAAAGTGCATCATCTAATTTCTTAGACAAATTCTTCCGGGACCTATTGACAGTCTTTTGCAAAATTAATTTTATTTCTCTATTGCTAAGTTCAACTAGACCACTAGACTGAGGATGATAGGGTGATGCAATTCTATGGTTAACATCATACTTGGCAAGCATTTTACGGAAAGCACCACGAATAAAGTGTGAACCACCATTAGTCATCAGGTATCTAGGGACTCGAAACCTTGGGAAAATAACTTCCTTAAGCATTTTAATAGAGGTGTTGTGATCAGCACTACTAGTTGGAATAGCTTCTACCCACTTAGTAACATAATCAATAGCAACCAAAATATGTGTATACCCATTAGAGGAAGGAAAAGGTCCCATGTAATCAAAACCCCAAACATCAAATGGTTCAACAGCAAGTGAATAATTCATAGGCATTTCTTGACGCTTACCGATATTACCTATTCTTTGGCATTCATCACAAGATGAGACAAACTTACGAGCATCCTTGAAGAGAGTAGGCCAATAAAATCCAGATTGCAATACCTTGTGAGTAGTTCTGTCTCCCGCATGATGTCCTCCATAAGCTTCGGAGTGATGTTTCTGTAGGATTTGTCCCTATTCATGCTCAGGTACACAACGTCTAATAATACCATCTACTCCTTCTTTATAAAGATGTCGGTCATCCCAGAAGTAATGTCTTAAATCATAAAAGAATTTTTTTCTTTTGTTGGTAGGTAAAGCTAGGTGGTAAATATTTAGCAACAATGTAATTAGCATAATCAGCATACCAAGGAGTGTTATTAGAAACATTTATTGCAGCTAACTGCTCATCAGGAAAACTATCATCAATAGGTAGTGGGTCATCAAGGACATTTTCAAGCCTAGACAAGTTATCAGCTACGGGTTTCTCAGCTCCCTTTCTATCAATAATATGTAAATCAAATTCTTGTAGCAAGAGAACCCATCTAATAAGTCTAGGTTTAGCATCTTTCTTTTCCATAAGATATTTAATAGCAGCATGATCGGTGTGAACGATAACTTTAGAGTCGACAATGTAAGATCTAAATTTATCACAAGCAAACACCACTGCTAGAAATTCTTTTTCAGTAGTAGCATAATTTCGTTGTGCACTGTCTAGAGTTTTACTAGCGTAATGAATAACATTTAGTTTCTTATCAACTCTTTGTCCTAGAACAACACCAACAGCATAATCACTAGCATCACACATAATTTCAAAAGGCAAGTTCCAGTCAGGTGGTTGAACAATAGGTGCAGAAATTAAGGCTTTCTTGAGTGTTTCGAAGGCTTCTAAACAATCATCATAAAAAACAAAAGGAGTATCCTTTTGCAAAAGGTTCGTAAGAGGCCTAGAAATTTGAGAAAAGTCTTTGATAAATCTCCTATAGAAACCAGCATGACCTAACAAACAACGAATACCTTTGATATCTTTAGGACATGGCATTTTATCAATTGCATCAACCTTAGCTTTGTCCACTTCAATACCTCTTTCAGAGATTTTATGGCCCAGAACAATACCTTCATTAACCATAAAGTGGCACTTCTCCCAATTCAAGACAAGATTTGTTTGCTCACATCTCTGCAAAACTCGATCAAGATTGCTTAAACAATCATCAAAAGACTTCCCATACATAGAAAAGTCATCCATGAAAACCTCAACAATCTTTTCACAAAAGTCAGAGAATATAGCAGTCATACATCTTTGAAAGGCAGCAGGTGCATTGCATAAACCAAAAGGCATACGTCTATAAGCATAAGTTCCAAAGGGACAAGTGAAAGTGGTCTTCTCTTGATCAGGTTGAGAAACAGGTATTTGTGAGAAACCAGAATATCCATCAAGGAAACAAAAATGTGTGTGCTTTGACAATCTTTCTAGCATTTGATCAATAAAAGGCAGAGGGTAATGATCTTTTCTAGTGGCTTTCTTTAATTTTCTAAAATCAATTACCATTCTATAGCCTGTACCAATTCTTTGTGGAATAAGTTCATTCTTATCATTTGGAACAACAGTAATACCTCCCTTCTTAGGGATACAATGAACATGACTTACCCATCTACTATCAGCTATATGATAGATTATACCTGCTTCTAGAAGTTTTAATATTTCCGTCCTTACCACTTCTTTCATCTTCGGATTTAACCGGAGTTGGTGATCAACAACGGGTTTAGCATCAGGTTCTGTCGTGGATTTGTCTCGGCAGATATCCTCGTGAAAAAGGACTTAGCCGTGAGGCCAACGCATCTATGTGGTAGCTTGAGAGGGGTTGAGTGGGACGAGAGACGCGAGGTTTTACCTAGGTTCGGCCCCTCATGGTGGAGGTGAAAGCCTACATCCTGCTTCATTGATATTGATCATGGTGATGCTCACGATTACATGGGTGCTCTTTCGCTACCTCTATCTCGAGAGCTACTGACTTGTCTGTCTTAACTTGTAAAAACCTGTCCCTCTTGTGGAGCCCCACCCCTCCTTATATAAGTTGAAGGGGCGGGTTACATGACTAGTCCTAGTAGGATTAGGATTACTCTACTACAAGTGGAGTCCTAATCCTGCTTCCTTTGTAAGGGAATATTCCTTATGCTTTCCTCTTAAGCCGGCCCACCGGACACGCACCTTGAGCCGGTCTTCTCATAAGCCGTCCTCTGGGCCTTGGGCCTCCGGGTCTTGTCGCTCCTCTGACCCGCCTGCCGGGTCACCAATGAGTCACTTGGCCCGGCCGGTTCATCAGTGAGTGGAGAGATCCGGACGGGTCACTTAGTGAGTCGCCAAGTCTGGACGGGTCACCAGTGAGTCGCCAAGTCTGGCCGGGTCATATCGCGGGGTATATCCCCAACATTAGCCCCCAGTTTAATTTGGATTTATCCATGTTAAACTGATTCTGCAAAATAAACACAAGAACAAATTTGACAGGTTGTGCTCTGGGTTAAAAGTTTTTCTGAACCGGCACCTGATCATCCTTAAGTCCTTGTCATTTTCTTCTCCTGGAAAGTCCGGGTCAATAGGCCAACTTCATTGTCAATTTGCTTGTAGAAAAAATATTGTCAAAGAAAATCCATTTGAGTCGGCCTCCAATGCTCTGACTTGACAAAAATATTTGTCTTGAAATATTCATCCAATGTTCAGCCAGCTTGAAGATGTAGAGCTTGGTGAGTTATGATTACCAAAATTGCGGGATTATAAAAACTGATGATACCGGGTCATTATCATTGCTGACACCGGGTCATGTAATTGACTTTCTTGAGTTATCCAGGCCAAAACTGAGAATATAATACCTGGTTTGTTCAAAAAACTGAGAACTTGAAGATATTCCTCCCTGATATGCATATCATCTGTAGCCCCCAAGTCTTAAGAGGAAAACATAGTGATAGCTTAAGACTTGCTTCAATATAAATGCTGCAACTTTGGAGAAATCCGGATTGTTCATGTAAGTCGCCAATCATAAACTGAATATTTTGCACCTCACATATGTAGCCCCCAAGTGCCGGGTCATTATGCAATAATGAGCAGGGACTTTGTAGATATAATCATGCAGATTTGAGCAACAACGTGTAGCCCCCAAGGGCCGGCTCAGTAAGATAATACTGAGCTAGGACTTTATATGTACTTCAAAAAATAACACCATATGATGTAGCTCCCAAGTTTCGGGTTACCTTTGACAGGAACAATTAGTAGCACCCAAGGGCCGGCTCATCACCATGTGATGGGTCGGGTCATCAATGAGGCAAGTTAAAAATGACCTTGCATTAGCCCCCAAGTGCCATGGTGCATGCTTGCAGTGACATGGGACTTGCATACTTGATATAATCATGATTTGAATAATGTAGCCCCCAAGTGTCGGGTCGTGTGCCTGCAGCGACTCGGGACTATTCCTTCCAAAAATAAAACCATATCCATTGCCCGGATGATGTTGCTGAAAGCCTTTGCATATTCAATATTGAACCATGCTCTCTGCTGTGAGCTGGTATTCTTGGATAAATAAATAATAGCCATTGCTATGAAACGGCTTTTGAAAATCTCAATCATAATACTGGTTATTCATAACCATAATAAAAATCCAGCCATATTTGGCTATTCAAGATTTGAACAATATAATCCAGTATGAAAACCTCAATCTCAAGATCTTGTCTATTGACAAGTAAATCCAGAGTTAAATACTCAGTGGCTCTTGGCCGATGGTGACTTAATGCGCATTCATTGTTATCCGGAATTTGTGCAACCCGGCGGCTTGTAGCCTTTGTAAAAAACAAGAACTAATAACCCTTTTGAAACACCAATTTTAATCTTTGATGATGGGCTTAAACTTACTCATTTGTGTAAGCCATAGCTTTGCATGTCCTGCACAAAGTTTAAACAACATATGCCCTGGCGACTTAACGTCAAAAACTAGGGCGGGTAACAACCCAAACACAATATAGTCTTATGCAAATATGGAAAAGACTAAAACTAAGGTCATTCAAGCCAAAATATACTTGCGACTTAAAGTCAAAAGCCAGGGTGGGTTATCAAACCTTGCGTATTCTTATAACAATCAAAAACATACCTGGAAAATTGGCACATACTGCCGGCTTACATCGCCATATCCAGTGAGGGTGACAATCCAAAGATTTATAAGCGCATGATTTCAATTTGCGCAATCCAAAGTATACTAGCGACTTAAAGTCCATAACCAGGGCGGGTTATGAAAAACCCGAAGTATTTATTCAAATATGAAAAGTCATACATGTAGACGCCGGCTTGCAGTGCCGTATGCAGTAATGGTAACAGCCCAAAACTGGAAGTGCATAACTCCAAATGCGCAATCAAAATATGTTGGCGACTTATTGTCCAAAGCCAGTCCGGGTTATCAAAACCCCAAATAAGCTCAAGTATGAGTCATAAGGATTAAGGCTACATGGCCTTAATCGTGTTAAACCATATATCAATATGGTACAAGGGTATGAACCCGAACAATGTTCAAAGAAAATAACAAATCAGAAAAAACAAGGCTTCTATAGGCTGCCAAGCCTCAATATCAAGTGATGTTCATGGGCCGCACAGCCACTGAGTTAATCCTTCATTTAAACCTATAAGCCGGGCCTCACACGACCAACCGCCGTTTTAACCTTGACAAGTTCACGGTCTTTATAAGATTGACTGTCAAGAGTTCGGCGGGTCATTCCAGATAACCTGGGCGGAGTGGCAGACATATAGGCAGGATAACCCGGCGTTTTTTGGTGTTTTACACCTGGCATCCAAGCCGATCAAAAGGGTCAATAAAGCTATGTTCATTGAACAATAAGCCCCCAAGTGACCAATAATGAGCCTTCAAGGCAGGATACCTATGTTTGAACTGCTCATTGTAGCAGGTTCTCTTTGGTACCCGTTCAATTTGGGTAATAAGCCCCCAAGCAATTTGCATCAAAGCATATAAGCCGGATCAATAGGGTAGTCATAGCTATGCTCAATGAGCAGGAAGCCCCCAAGTAATTTTTTAAACAAGGCGTGTAAGCCGGATCAAGAGGGTAGTCACAGCTATGCTCAATGAACAGGAAGCCCCCAAGTAATTTTTTAAACAAGGCGTGTAAGCCGGATCAAGCGGGTAGTCACAGCTATGCTCAGTGAGCAGGAAGCCCCCAAGTGACCCATAATATGATAAGCCAATAAGACAGGATACGCATGTTTGAACTGCGCACTGCAGCAAGTTCTCTTTGGCAACCTTTAATTTTTCTGAGAATTCAAACTTGCGAGAGATGAATTCCTTTTGAACCGGATGTTGAACCGGATAGTGAGATCTCAAAACATTGTGGGAGAGAGATTTCCCTTGAACCGGAATCTTTTTTTTTAAGCCGGAAATTTTCTGACGGCCTTTAAATTTTCCATCAATATGGCAGTAGCCTCCAGGACCGGGTTATCTTTCCCTCCAACGTCCTGGGGTTCTTGAATTTGCTGAAACTAGCAAGATTTGCCGAGTCATGTCATTGTAGCCCCCGAGTCTTAAGACGACTCGAGGAGTTGTCTTGAAACTCTCCATACTTGACCGTGATATAAACCGGCATATAGTTGAACAGTGGAACGCTGGAATATGTTGAAGCTCAGCGGGTTATAAATGATCCCGCATGAGCTGTGTCAATAACCCAGTTGATGATTCATACCAACTGGTTGTTGAAGTTTAAACAAACCACAGTGGCGGCGACTTGTACACCTGTCCATTGAGCCATCCGGTGCAGCCGGAGGCTGATAATATAACATGATTTGCTCCAGAATTGTTGGAATAGACCGGACCGCAGGGCGGACAGTAAAGACGACCGCGGCATCAGAGACAGCACGGACACGGGTGAGTCAGCCACGAGCATGGACAGATGAGTCGGCCGTGGCATTATAAGCCGGTGCGTACAGGGAGTAATTCGCAGGCGCGGTAAGCCGCACGGACGGGCGAGTCAGCCACGTCGTGTTGATGTAGACTGGGCCGCAGAGGCAGCGGCTTGCACATACATTCGTCGAGCATTCTGGAACGGTCAGATGCTAGTACATGATATCCATGATACAACCATCGCTCTTGCAGTGAACAATTGTCTTGCATCAAAAAATATCACAAGCCAGAGTACTTGTTCTTTGACAAAAAACAATATGTGTTAATAAAATAGACTTAGATGGATATCACCTATTTTGTTCGGATGAACGATAATCCGTATATGACGTCCCTGGATAGACTGCCACGGGAGCGGACAGATGAGTCGGCCGCGACGTTGTAAGGTGGTGCGGACGGACGAGCCGGCCGTGGTGTTGTAAGCCGGCGCGGACGGGTGAGTCGGCCGCGGGCGCGGACAGGCGCGTCGGCCACGGCGGTGTACACTGAAAACGCAGAGCGGCGGCTCGTGCGCATGTCCAAGCCACGTAGCGCAGACGAACACCGGTGCAGAACGATTCTGACACGCGTTCGGTATCCGCGGTATAACCGCACTTTTTGTCATGAACAATTTGCCCTGGTAATTTTTGTCGGATGAACACGGACGCTGATTAGCCTCTATCTGATCTGATGTGGCCTCTGCCTCACGTAGCCTTCTGTTAATTTTCTTTTTCTTTTCTTTGATCTCCACATGGGACGGAGAGTACCAGTACTTGGTTTCAATGATAGCAATTCCGTGGTCACATCCATCCCCCCCCCCCCTCTAAACTTGGGTAGGCCATGACCCACCCTGCCTTTGTAGAGGCTCCTGGGCAGGCCATGACCCACCCTGCCTTTGTAGAGGCTCCGCCAGTAAGGAGGATCGCTCTGTCTGCGCCGGAGACCGGCGGGTCAGGCGGGCCATCAAATGCCACACATGGTGGACTCTGGCGAAAAAGTCCTCTTGTCATATTTCCTATTTCCATCTCCAGTAGATTTGACTGACGTACTGAGCTCTTGCCTGCATCTGAGCATGGCTGGTCATTAAAGAAAATAGCAGCCGGTCCCGTTTGATGCCAAGGGCTTCATGTGAGTAGTAATCCTAGTCTGAACAGGGCAGTGCTTCTTTAATTAATACAGCCTTGATTCCTGTACTTATCAAGCAGTACTAGTACTAGTAGTACTATGGTTAATTGAATAGTCTTTTATACTCTGGACTTTATAACTTCTCCGGTGGCGATTCTGTCCATGAGTGGGGCAGATATTCCTTTCAATCGCTGCCTGCTCTTCTTTTTTAAATCGGACGCCGTTAGTACAACCAGTACTCCGATTGCTTAATCGCGTGACGTGACGGGGAAAAATACTCTCGCCTGTATGCGGACTTGATACTGGTAGCTGTCGGTATTGCTTTTTGTTTGATCTCAGGGAGCAGTAGCAGCTTTAATCCTCTCGGGACTTACTTTGTGCAGGGAGCAACATCACAAAACGTGGCGACTTAACCAACTCAGCTTGCTATTGACCCTCTGCATTTATACGTAGACGAAGAAAACGCGTAGTAACAGTAGGACACGGCGGACGCATAGATAGAATATGCAGCAGGAATTCTGGACTGTCTTTGACTCGGCGACTTGCAGCACCGCACGGCCATAAAACCCTAACTCGTCCAGTCGAACCTTGTACAGGCCGTTCCAACTGCCTGCTGATGATGTAGATCCTCTGTGCCGGCTCTTTTTCATCCGGCTCATCACGAGCTTCTCGATCCCTGAAGAGATCCCTCCAAAAACTCAACATCACTGTGCGCATGCCCCACAGTGGGTTTCAACTATCGTGGATTTGTCACGGCAGATGTCCTCGTGAAAAAGGACTTAGCCGTGAGGCCAACGCATCTATGTGGTAGCTTGAGAGGGGTTGAGTGGGACGAGAGACGCGAGGTTTTACTCAGGTTTGGCCCCTCATGGTGGAGGTAAAAAGCCTACATCCTGCTTCATTGATATTGATCATGGTGATGCTCACGATTACATGGGTGCTCTTTCACTACCTCTATCTCGAGAGCTACTGACTTGTGTATCTTAACTTGTAAAAACCTGTCCCTCTTGGGGTGCCCCGCCCCTCCTTATATAAGTTGAAGGGGCGGGTTACATGACTAGTCCTAGTAGGATTAGGATTACTCTACTACAAGTGGAGTCCTAATCTTGCTTCCTTTGTAAGGGAATATTCCTTATGCTTTCCTCTTAAGCCGGCCCACCGGACACGCACCTTGAGCCGGTCTTCTCATAAGCCGCCCTCTGGGCCTTGGGCCTCCGGGTCTTGTCGCTCCTCTGACCCACCTGCCGGGTCACCAATGAGTCACCTGGCCCGGTCGGGTCATCAGTGAGTGGAGAGATCCGGACGGGTCACTTAGTGAGTCGCCAAGTCTGGGCAGGTCACCAGTGAGTCGCCAAGTCTGGCCGGGTCATACTTCCGGCCGGGTCATATCGCGGGGTATATCCCCAACAGGTTCCATATTAATTTTGTGCTGACATAGAGTGAGACTAATGCCCTTAAGATCATCAAGAGTATATCCAATAGCAGCTTGGTGGTTCCTTAGAACTTTCAATAGTCTTTCTTCTTCGTGTTCTGAAAGGTTAGCACTAATAATAATAGGATATATCTTTTTCTCATCAAGATAAGCATATTTTAAAGTGTCTGGCAATATTTTTAATTCAAACACAGGATCACCTTTAGGTGGAGGAGGACCTCCTAGAGTTTCAATAGGCAAATTGTGTTTAAGCAGGGGACGTTGTTCAAAGAAAATATCATCTATTTCATTTCTTTCATGCATATGTAAATCATTTTCATGGTCTAGCAGATATTGTTCTAAAGGATTAGTAGGAGGCACAACAATAGAAGCAAGACCAATTATTTCATCCTTACTAGGCAATTCTTTTTTATGAGGTTTTCTACTAAACTTGGAAAAGTTAAACTCATGAGACTTATCACCAAAGCTGACACCGACAGTTTGTTTCTTACAATCTATTCTAGCATTAACGGTGTTCAAGAAGGGTCTACCAAAGATAATGGGACAAAAATCATCTTGCGGGGAACCAAGAACAAGAAAATCAGTAGGATATTTTATTTTCCCACACAAGACTTCAACATCTCTAACAATCCTGATTGGTGATATGGTATCTCTATTAGCAAGCTTAATAGTAACATCTATGTCTTCTATCTCTGCGGGTGCTATGTCATTCATAATTTCTTGATATAAGGTAAAGGGAATAGCACTCACGCTAGCACCTATGTCACATAAACCATGATAACAGTGATCTCCTATTTTAACTGAGACAACGGGCATGCCAACAACGGGTCTATGATTATCTGTTTTATCAGGTTTGACAATTCTAGTAGCTTCATTACAGAAGTAGATAACATGCCCATCTATATTTTCTTCCAAGAGATCTTTAACCATAGCAACACTAGGTTCTACTTTGATTTGTTCATCAGGTTTAGGTGTTCTAATATAACTCTTGTTGACCACAGTTGAAACTTTAGCATGTTCCTTTATCCTAATAAGGAAAGATGGTTTCTCAATATAAGCAGTAGGAATAACTAGATCAACATTATAAACAATAGTTTCCTATTTAGCTGGTTCCGGTTCTTTAACTTCCTTTTTAATAGGTGGGTGATATTTAAACCACTTCTCCTTACGGAGATCAACATGAGTAGCAAATGATTCACAGAAGGAGGCTATTATCTCAGAGTCAAGTCCATATTTAGTGCTAAACTTTTGAAAAGCATCGGTATCCATAAAAGATTTAACACAATCATACTTAAGCTTAATACCTGACTCTTTACCTTCATCGAGTTCCCAATCTTCAGAGTTGCGTTTAATTCTTTCCAAAAGATCCCACCTGAATTCAATGGCCTTCTTCATAAAGGAACCAGTACAAGAAGTATCAAGCATGGATTGATCATCACGAGAAAGCCGAGCATAAAAATTCTGAATAATGATTTCTCTTGAGAGCTCATGATTGGGGCATGAATATAACATTGACTTAAGCCTCCCCCAAGCTAGAGTGATACTTTCTCCTTCACAAGGACAAAAATTATATATATAATTCCGATCACGATGAACTAGATGCATAGGATAAATTTTTTGGTGAAACTCCAATTTCAATCGATTCCAATTCCAAGATCCAATATCATCGCATAGACTATACCATGCCAATGCCTTTACCTTCAAAGATAAAGGGAAAACCTTCTTCTTAACTTCATCTCCGGGTAAACCTGCAAGCTTAAACAATCCACAAATTTCTTCCACATATATCAAGTGCATATCAGGATGTTCGGTTCCATCTCCTGCATAAGCATTAGCTAGCAGTTGTTCTATCATAGCCGAAGGAATTTCATATTCAATTTTTTCAGTAGGTGCAGTAGGTTGAGGGGTAATTAATTGTGGTTCCGGTCGAGGTGAAGATACCCCGAAAAAAACCCTCAAAGGATTGTTTTCCATAGTAACAAGTGACAATAAATTTCAGCACGTACTAATAATTTTTCCTTACCAATTTCCACTTACCAAGAGCACTTCACTCCCCGGCAATGGCGCCAGAAAATAGCCTTGATGACCCACAAGTATATGTGATCAATTGTAGCCTTTTCTATAAGTAAGAGTGTCGAACCCAACGAGGAGCAGAAGGAAAACACAAGTGGTTTTCAGCAAGGTAATGTCAGCATGTACTGAAATTGTAAGTAGCAGAGTAGTTTGATAGCAAGATAATTTGTAACGAGCAAGTAACGGTAGTAATAATAAAAGTGCAGCAAGGTAGCCCAATCCTTTTGAGGCAAAGGACAGGCCAAAACAGTCTCTTATAATAAGCAAAGCGTTCTTGAGGGTACACGGGAATTTCATCTAGTCACTTTCATCATGTTGGTTCGATTCGTGTTCGCTACTTTGATAATTTGATATGTGGGTGGACCGGTGCTTAGGTGTTGTTCTTACTTAAACAAACCTCCTACTTATGATTAACCCCCTCGCAAGCATCCGCAACTACGAGAAAAGTATTAAGAATAAATTCTAACCATAGCATTAAACTTTTGGATCCAATCGGTCCCTTACGGAATAGCGCATAAACTAGGGTTTAAGCTTCTGTCACTCTCGCAATCCATCATCTAATAACTACTCCACAATGCATTCCGTTAGGCCCAAATATGGTGAAGTGTCATGTAGTCGACGTTCACATGACACCACTAAGGGAATCACAACATACACACTATCAAAATATCGAACACATATCAAGTTCACATGATTACTTGCAACATGATTTCTCCCGTGACCTCAAGAACAAAAGTAACTACTCACAAATGATAATCATGCTCAAGATCAGAGGGGTATTAAATAGCATATTAGATCTGAACATATAATCTTCCACCAAATAAACCATATAGTAATCAACTACAAGATGTAATCAACACTACTAGTCACCCACAAGCACCAATCTATAGTTCCGGTACAAAGATTGAACACAAGAGATGAACTAGGGTTTGAGAGGACATGGTGCTATTGAAGATGTTCATGGAGATTGCCCTCCCCAAGATGGGAGAGTTGTTCGTGATGATGATGACGATGATTTCCCCCTCCGGGAGGGAAGTTCCCCCGGCGTAGTCACTCCGCCAGAGGGCAAAAGTGCTCCTGCCCAAGTTCCGCCTCGAGACAGCGGCGCTCCGTCCCGAAAGTCCTCCCCTTATTTTTTTCTAGGTCAAAAGGATTTATATACCAGAAGATGGGCATCAGAGGTGGGCCGAGGGGAGCACAACCCACCAGGGCACGCCTGGGCTCCCTGGCACGCCCAGGTGGGTTGTGCCCACCTGGTGGGCCCCCTCTGGTACTTATTGGCTCCAATATTCCTCATTTATTCCATAAAAAATCTCCGTGAAGTTTCAACTCATTTGGAGTTGTGCAGAATAGGTAGCCTGACGTAGCCTTTTCAGCTCCAGATTTCTAGCTGCCGGAATTCTCCCTCTTTGTGTATACCTTCCATATTATGAGAGAAAAGCCATTAGAATTACTCCAAAAAGCATTATTATGCATAAAACCATCATAAATAACAGTAGGAAAACATGATGCAAAATGGACGTATCAAGTATGAGGCCCTGCTCCATGGTCTTCGGATGGCCAAAGAGATGAACTTAAGCCGGGTCAGGCATTTTGGCGACTCAGATTTGGTGGCCCAGCAAGTCTCAGGAACTTGGGACTCTAAGGATCCGCTCATGGTGGCTTATCGCCGGGCGGTTGACAGTATTGCTGGTCATTTCAAAGGTTATCAAGTGGAACATGTTGATCGAAGGAAAAATGAGGCGGCCGATGCTTTAAGCCGGCTGGGGTCTCAGCGTAAGCCGGTACCACCGAATGTTTTTCTTGATATACTGAATAGCCCTCCAGTGAAGTTACCAACAGAGGAGGATCTTGCAATTCCTGTCCCGGAGGCACAGTTGGTGGCGGCTCTTCATGCTATACCCGATTGGACGGTGCCGTACTTGGCTTATATGACCCGGGGTGAGTTACCAGAGGATGAAACGGAGGCCAGGAAGATAACCCGGCGGTCTAAATCCATGACCATTGTCAATGGCGAGTTGCACTGATGCAGTGTCACAAGTGTGTTCCACAGATGTATTTCTCCTGAGGAGGGCCATGAGATTCTAAGGGAAATCCATGAAGGTGATTGTGGTCATCACGCCGGCTCTAAATCTCTGGTTGCTAAAGCCTTCCGGCACGGTTTTTATTGGGTGACGGCTCACGCTGATGCAGAGGATCTGGTTAGCAAGTGTGATAGTTGTTAGAAGTTTTCTAGACGAGCTCATGTGCCGGCTCAAGAATTGACGATGATTCCAATTACTTGGCCATTTGCAGTGTGGGGGCTGGATATGGTTGGACCTTTCAAAAGATCCAAGGACAAGAAGACCCATCTCTTGGTGGCGGTTGATAAATTTACCAAGTGGGTTGAGGCAGAGCCAGTCAGCAAGTGTGATGCGGCAACGGTGGTTCAGTTTATTAAGAAGGTGAGAGTTCTGTCAGCGAGAGCATATTCGTCTTGATGTCTCATCAGTTGCTCACCCCCAATCCAATGGTCAAGCTGAAAGGGCCAGTCAAGAAATCTTGAGGGGAATCAAACCCCGGCTCATGGTCCCTTTGCAAAGGACGTCGGGTTGTTGGGTTGAAGAGTTACCCTCAGTGCTTTGGAGTATCAATACTACCCCCAACAGATCCACGGGTTATACGCCCTTCTTCATGGTCTACGGGGCCGAGGCTGTTCTTCCAAGTGACATCTGTCATGACTCACCTCGCGTGGCAGCTTATGTTGAAGCTGATAATGAAAAGGCACGTCAGGATGCTCTTGATAGGTTGGATGAGGAGCGTGACCTAGCGGCGGCTCGTTCAGCAATATATCAGCAAGATCTTCAACGTTATCATAGCCGCCGGGTTAAGACCCGGACCTTTCAAGAAGGCGACTTGGTGCTCCGGCTCATCCAAGATCAAACAGATATGCACAAGTTATCCCCACCTTGGGAAGGACCTTTTCTGGTTAGCAAGAATCTGAATAACGGGTCATACTACCTCATTGATATTCGAGAACACAAGGATTCATGCACATCAGAGGAAGAGACCTGCCGGCCTTGGAACATTGCTCATCTTCGGCCTTACTACACTTGAGCCACCGGCTCTTGTGCTGTACATACTTTCATCAATGTATATATTATGATCAGTATAATAAAGCCGGCATCCCTGATAATTCAGGGCCTTTGTCGTTTTCACTTCACTGAGTTTGAGACTTTATCATTTGTTCATAAAGATCATTTGGGGGCCACCTGCTCAACGAGCAGAGCCTTGATTACCCTCTTGGTCGGCTTCCTAGCCATCTTATTGGTCACTTGGGGGCTACCTACTCAATGAGCAGAGCCTTGATTACCCTCTTGATCGGCTTCCTAGCCAGGTGGAAACACCATCTTATTGGTCATTTCGGGGCTTCCTGCTCAATGAGCATAGCCTTGCATACCCTCTTGATCGGCTTCCTAGCCAGGTGGAAACACCAAATTATGGGTTAACCGGCTTGTATGTCGTTGTTCCTCTACCCAGGTAATCCTGGAATGACCCGCCATGTTCTTAACAGTCAATCTTTTAAAGACCCTGAACTTGTTCAAGTTAAACCAGCGGCTTGTCATGTGAGGGCCGGCTTACAGGTGTGCTGGAAACTAACCTAGTGGCTGTGCGGCCCATGAAAGCACTTGAAGTTTTAGGCTTGGCGGCCTATGAAAGCCTTGTTTTTTGACTTAATATTTTTCTGAAGATTGTTGGGTTCATGTCTTTTTTCCATATGAATATATGGTTTTCACAATTTAGGCCATGTAGCCTTATTTCTATGACCCATATTTGAGCATATTGGGTTAATAACCCGTCCTGATAAGCAGACTTTAAGTTACCAGGGTGTTTTGCCTTGAATAAATTCAATTCATGATTTTTCCTATTCATGGGTTAATACCTCTGATGGATTACAATCATCACAGCATCATTATGATATCAGTCTACAGGTATGACTTCATATTTGAGTAAAAATTTTGGGTTCTTTTTAACCCGCCCTGGTTATCGACTTTAAGTCGCCAGAGCATGCTATATTGGAAATTATGATCTGCCCTGGTGTAAACCGCCAAGGTGTATGTTGTTTACTATGTGTGTAGGAACATTGAAAAACAATATGATATTCCCTGCAAAGCTCATTAGTGGCACATAAAGTATTTCAACAGCCGTTTTACGGCTCAACATGCACGATGGCATGACAGATCATTGTTTTAGCTAGCCTATTACACGGCTCTCCAAAGCCCGAATGATTAAGAGTTTTTAAAAAAGAAAATGCCGCGCTGCAGTTTGTAAGCCGCCCTTTGGATCAGTTGGTCTGGTCTTGGCGAGTTGAAGCCTCCGGGTCATCCTGCGTCGGTTCTTCTTCTTCTCCCTCCGTCGTCTGGAAGTCAGATGATGTCCAGTCGATGCCAGTTAAAGCTGTGAACTCAGCTTCATCGTCTATAAGGTTGGACGGATCAATATTAGGAGCAAAAGTGTGCTTACGTATTGGAGGAATGAGCTCTACAATCTCATAAGCCGGCGCTTTCACTTTTTGGTTCTCCTTGGTATAAGCCGCCTAATACTTAGACAAATATGTCTCCTCAGCCAATTTACTGGCCAGCGGGCGCATCTCTTTTACACATTTTGTGAAGTCGCTGGCATTGAAGGGAGACCCGCCTTCTTTGAAGCTCGGACAGCCAGTGGCCATCTCCTCCGGGTCCAACTCCGCTTGCGAGGCTTTAGTCCGGCTCAAAGCAGTAATTGCACTGGCTCGAGCTGCGGATCGCTTGATCTCTTCAATCCTTTTGGGCATGACAGATAACTTGTCTAATACATCCTTGATAAGTGCAGGGGGTTGTTTATTATGCGAGATAACTGCTAGTGACCGCTGTGTGCCTGTGTACAGCTGTTCCACCAGAGTGTAAACCTCCTTGAGCTTTACCAACATATCTTGGCCGAGGTTGGTACTCTTGGGGCCGGCTGAATAAGTGCACAAATGAGTCGCCGGGCGAGTTAAGGTTAAAAAGTGGAAGTGGGCAAAACATCCTCAGTTGCTTACCGAAGATTGCAGCTGTCATCTAGGATATGCGGTGTTTTAAACCGGTCAATTCTGCAGCCGTTTCCTTCAAAGAAGATTCGGCAGTTTCTGCTCTTTGAACCAAGGCGGCCTTCTCCTTGTCCCAGGTGGTTCTTTCTGTGGAAAACCTAGTTTTGAGCTTCTCGTTCTCTTCAAGACTAAGCTTGAGCTTGGAATCAGCTTCGCGTGTCTCCGCCTCTTGCCGCTCAAGCCGGGTCTTCAAATCGGCTGCTTGGTTTTTGGCCTGGGTTAACGCATCCTGCAAATAAGAGTTAAACAAAATTATATACATGTTTGCCAGGACACAATTTATGGACAAGTCTCAAGCACGTTGCAAGCAAAGCACTTGACACTTGGGGGCTAATGTGTGCGGAAGTTCTTTTTCCCACTTATATTTCTTTTGAACCGGCTCATCTTTATCAACATAAGCCGGCCCATGAGGGCTATAATCTGGAGTTCTTTCAAAGTAATGAACCGGCTCATCTTTATTAAGATAAGCCGGCCCACAAAGGCTATAATCTGGAGTTCTTTCAAAATAATGAACCGGATCATCTTTATTAAGATAAGCCGGCCCATGAGGGCTATGGTTTAAAGTTCTTTCCATATAAATGAACCGGCTCATCTTTATCAAGATAAGCCGGCCCATGAGGGCTACGACTGTGAAAGATTGAAGAAACATATGGACGAAGTCTTAACCCTACTCAAAGTATCTTTTCCTACGGATAAGACTTGGGGGCTGGATGACTATATATGTAAAGGAAACAAATGTTCATACCTCATATTTTTGGCGCAAGTTCTTGACCAAGTCTGCCTCCAGATCACGACCAGTGTGCAGCTGGCTCAGATAGCTAGAGTATAACTCATTAACGCCCAAGTGTGAGTACTTGGCAACATCAAACCTGGCCTTGTTCTTTTTCAATCAGCTCTTCCTTGGCAGAGTGCTTGGCTAGAATGGTGGGGTTCCCTGGTTTAGTATAGCCAGCACCAGTAATGACAACATCCTCCACATCTTGCTGTGAAGGAGTTTCGTCAGCAGGTCTTATGGGACTTGGCGGTTTAGCACTGGATGGATCAACATGTATTGGGTCTACCGTGACTTCACGAGTCTCTGGTGGCAGGTCATCAACAGCAGCCTCAGAGTTGTGATGAGAAGCCTCAGATATGTTTTGGATTTCTGGTTCATTAACTTTGGGGTCTTCGGCCGGTTTATTAACCTTCAGCTTTTTGCTGGGCTTGGCTATGCCACTGAAAATAAGACGTATGAAGAGGTTAGTATGTTAGTTGGTAAATTGTTAAAGCAAAGAAATTAATGTTCTCACCCGGGAGCGACTTTGAAGAGGGGAATCTGAGTCCCAGTTGAGTCGTCGGAGGAGGAGTGAGAGGTTCCCTGATAGTTTGAGTCGGAAGGGTTAAGCGGTTGACGAATAAGACCCGCCTTTGGAAAAGATAAGGTTGGATTCTGTGGCACCTCATTTCGGCGTTTCTGAGGAACCGGCGTGTTGGGTAAGCCAGAGGAAAGGTTTCCACAGCCGCTGTTCCGGGTTGTGCGTCGAGCTTCATGTTGTTGTTTCTTCAAAATAAAGTTTGTATCCAAGTAATCTAAAGGGTGAGAAAACCTTACTTTCCGGCTCACTTGTCGAACTTTCTGTCTTGGCAAAGGCTCTGAGTCGGAGGAAAGGATAGTTACCTCTTCACCATCTGCATGGCTGGCCTCTGCGTCATCCTGATAGTAATAAGCGTCAATAAGATGTACAAAAAGGAGCCAAGGGAATCAATTTCTACCTCCGACTCATCGTCGTTCAATGTAAATAGCTTCGTTGTGTCTGTTTTCTTCTTAGCAGGCCTCTTGGGAGCCTTACTCTTTACCCTAGTCTTTTTGGCCGGCTTGTCCTGAAGTTTCTTGTTCCAGAAAGGATCATCAGCCGGAGGAAAACAAGTAATAGTAAGAAGGCAACATATAAGAAGAAAGAAAAAGATAGAAATGAGCCTGAAGTACTTACAGCCAGAGCCGGGTTAAGGGTGCAAAAGGGATTCAACCCCGTCTTGCTACAAGTGGCCAAGCTCTCGTGAAGCAGCGTTTTGGTAATCTTATTGATCTCATTATTGTCCAGTCGCACTTGGCAGTAACGCTGTGGATCTTTGACATCGCCAGTATATTCACACATTAAACCGGGCCGGCGGCTCAATGGTAAAATTCTCCAAGCGACCCAGCATCGGACTAGATCAACTCCGGTCAACCCGTTGGCCATTAAGGCTCTTGTCTTTGAAAAGATTGGCATATATTTAGCCCGTTCTTCAGTGCTGATCCGGTCTTGGAGGGGATGTCTTGAACTAAGCCGGTTTTCATGAATACTCGGCAGAGGATTTTCATCAGCTGGAGATGTATCACGGCAATAAAACCAAGTTTGATTCCAGTCCTTCAGGTGGCTTGGAAGTGCGGCTGCAGGAAAGACATCTTCTTTCCGTCTTTGAATAGAAATCCCGCCAAGTTCTAAGCTGGGACCATCCGTGAATTCGGTTTGGCGGTTCAAGTAATAAAACTCTCTGAATAAATCTATAGTGGGTTCTTCTTGAAGGTATACTTCGCAGAAAACTTGGAAGTTGCAGATATTGGAAACAGAGTTGGGTCCGATGTCTTGAGGGTGGAGTTGAAAGAAATGCAACACGTCATGAATTTTTTTTGAGCCGGGTGGGGAAAAGCCCCGGAGCATATGATTAGCAAAAACGATGACCTCGCCTTCCTTTGGGGCAGGTATGGCCTCTTCTCCCAGAGCTCTCAAGTGGATAACATTTTTGGCTGCTAAGACGCCTTCTTGGACTTATTCATTGAGAGTTTGTTCATTGACAATGGAAGCGACCCAGTTGCATGAGGTGACGGTCTTGGTCATTTTTATCGATCAAAAAACCTAGAAAGGGAAATATTGCCGGGTCAAGTTTATGATGTTAAGCCATCTAATATTCAGAAAGCAAGTGTTATGCAAGATTGATTCGTATGCAAAGAATACATGCTATCAAGATTGGCATGATTAAACCGGCAAGGCACCGCCGGGTGATAGACACTGAATATATACTGGCGGGTTAAAGCAGGACAGACTGTGTTTGGCGGGTTACGGCATATCATATGAGCCGCCCGTGCGGCTACAGTGCACAGGTATCTATAGATCTATAAGTGAAATTTTGCTAAGTGCTGAACAAACAAGTTCCACAGATCAGTTCTATGATTCTGGATCTACTGCAGTTCAAAAATAGAAGGAAATTATTAAACCTAACACGCAGTGGATGAACTACTACATCGAAGTTTTATCTGAAATAGATGGGAGGCATCTACAAGTACATCTGGATGTTGCGAACAAGAATCACGCAATTCCTGCGCTATTAAGAGATTGAATACGGCATGAACGGAAGTATTGCAAAGAATTCCAAGGAATCGCCGACGAACGCAGATGAACTTAGCAAACCCTAATGCAGATTTATAATGGAAGGGGATGCGAACCTGGCGGCTGAGATGGAGAGCGGGTGTGCGCCGCGTTTCTCTGGTCCGTTTAGGTCGATGCAGTGGCCGGTGCTGACGTTGTGGAGAGAGGACAGCGGCGGTGGAGCTCGAGTGGCAACGGCGTCGCGAGGAAGGAGACGAAGAGGAAGAGGCAGGGGTAAAGAGTAACAAAGAGGACCCCTGTCCCTATTTATAAGGAAGCGATAAAATGGCAAGTGCAAAAATCGAGGAGGAAAAAATGATAAGTGGCCATATGGACACCTCGATTCTCGGGAAGCTTATTAAAGATAAGGATCCATTGAGATATCCTGAGCCTTGTGCAGAATTAATGTGCATGACATCATGGCGGGTTATGATGATTTCACTTATGTGATGCCATGGCGGGTTACAGCGGACGGATGAAGACTCAGCACAGATACATTCTGTTAAGTTAAACAGTGGAGATTGATATGAACAAGTTCAAATCAACCTGGGGCCTAATGTTGGGGATATAACTCCGAGGTGTGACCCGCCCAGGAGGAGCCAGGTTACACCATTGGCGACTTATTGTGAAGAAGGCCCAAGAGGTCCAAGGCATAAGGATGGAGGTTCATAAAGCAAGCTTATTGGAGGCCCAGAGACCCGGCGGCGACTCAAGGCCCAAAGGTGTGAGTCGCCATGTGTTAACTTGCTCTGTACGGTAGGTTTAGTTAGAAGCCGAGCCGGTCACGTTTGTGTGAGCCGGCCGGGACACTGTAAGCCGTTGGGCATCAACCTGTATATAAAGGGGTGACCCGGCGGCGGGTTAACTCAAGAATCAACAAGTCGAGAACTAGGTCAAGCATATTTGCTCCCTTGTAATCGAAACCCAAGCAATACAACTAAGAGCAGGACGTAGGCTTTTACCTCGTTGAGAGGGGCCGAACCTGGGTAAATTCCTTGTGTCCTTTGTCCCATTCAACCCTTTCAAGCTAACCTAGTTGCGATGGCTCCACACCTAAATCCTTTTTCTAGGACATCTGCCGTGACAAGTCCACGACAAGAACCTTTTCTTTCCTGTTTAATAAACGTCTTAACCCATCCCCAAAGCATTCCTCAACATTTACATAAGTTTTTTTCAAATTGAAAGCACATTTCAATAAGCTCCACACTAAAGAAGCAACTGTACAAGTAAAGAACAAATGATCTATTGTTTCCTCTTTACAACAAAGCACACAAAGTTTTGACCCAACCCATCCTCTTCTGATTAAAGAGTCTTTAGTAAAGATACTTTTCTTGTTGACTAACCACAGAAACACTTTGATTTTTGTAGGGATTTTCACTTTCACAGAAACTTCTGTGGATAGTTACATCCATCTGTGATCAACTTCCTATATAATGACTTAGTAGAGAAGTTTCTATCACCAGTTAGGGTCCATTCAACCTTATCTCTTCCCTCCCCCATTTCTACTTTTCACATCTGTCAATCAAAATTTTCCATAATTCTAAAGTTTCTCCATGTAAAGTTCTTCTAAACCTAAACCCATGCCACCCCTTATCAATAGCCTCAACTACAGTAATATTATGATCAAAGCACAAACTATAAAGTCTGGGATAATCATCCATCAATGCATGATCATCCACCCACACATCTTCCCAAAACCTAGTGTTTTTTCCCTCTCCAAGTTTTTTCTTAGCCAAATCATAAAAAATATCTTTGACCTTTAGAAGGCTGTCCCAGAATTGTGAATCCTTGTTTTTTCTTAACTCAGGAGATACACCCATCACGGATGTATTTGTTGAATATAGCGTTCTACCACAACCCCTCTTTTGTCTCCATTTTCCAAAACCATTTGACAAGCAGTGCTTTGTTCATTATTTCTAAATTTCAAATTCCTAGCCCTCCATAATCCTTTGGGAGACAACATTCTCTCCAATTAACCAAATGATACTTTTTTATCTTCATCTTCTTGCCAGACCAATTTGGCTCTATAAAAATCAGCTTTTTTCCTCACTCCAACTTGCATATGATAGAATGACATCAAGAACAAAGGCATGTTAGTTAAACAAGCTTGCACCAGAGTAATTCTCCCAGCTATGGATCCCAGCAACCTCCCTTGCCAGCTACTGCGCCTTTTTCTTTTTTCCACCACTCCATTCCAGTGTACATTTCTAATTATTTTGTCTAGTACAAGTAGTCCTAAGTATTTAATAGGTAGTTTCCCCATAGCACAAGTAAAGATTTCTTGGTATGTAGCTTGTTTCTCCACAACTCTACCACTGTACTAGCTTGCTGGCTCTACATAATAGGGAAACTGTAATTTTTTTGAACAATAGAAAGTGTAAGTTTCATGCTATTCATGCTACGGTTGTATACGATTGGTTCATATCCCTCTTCCACAGTTTGATAAAATAGAACGTGGGCCTATGTGTGTGGAGGGAGAGAGAGCGGTTGTCTTGAGCCATGCTTATTGAGTTAGGGGTGTAATATTTTTTCCTCCTGTTGCACCATACATGCATATTTACTAGTATGACATTAAACTAGGCAGGACCAACTTATACGGTGATCGCTGACTAGCATGAACTAGGACGAACTTATACGGTGATCACTGTTGAATGCTCCTAGCTTCGGCAGCTTCTCTAACAATCACTAATGACATGGAAAACTATTTGGAAGGGCATTGTTGAATGTTGAAGCGCCATCGGATCTCCCCGTACCAGCGATGTAGCAGCATCGGCTCGATGAACAGCGTGTTGTGCGCAACCGACATCGTTTCCATGTTGAGCTTGTCTCGGACCGCGCAGCTCAACACATCAGCGTCATAAGCCGGTGAAACCTGCACTTGCCCTCACTGAATGGATCTTGCCCCAGTGCCGAGAGCACAAAGGTGTACTATTGTCGCCTCTCACAACTGTCCCCCCTGACGCATATGACGATGGCCGGGTACCCTACCTTCCAAGTGCTATCGTACAGAGGGTTCACAGCCAGGAGGAATGCGGCGCCATCCTCCTCTGCGATCAGCAGGCAACGCTGCTCGTTGCCCACCAACGCGACAAAGGAGTAGACCGTGTCGTAGCTTATCTTCTCCACGGGCCATGAGTGTGGGCCAGACATGCTCGCGAAGTGGTGCAGGAGCATCGCCGGGGAGACGTCGATGCCATATTGCGAGCAGCAGATCGGCCCCGCCGTTGTCCGTTGTGTTTGCACGTACCTCAATCCTCAACACATGAATGCATGTTTGCGGTTAGTGAACTTTGGAGTTTGGAGCACGGTAGGATGTAAAAGAGATAATTGCTTCTTCTTGTATCAATTTTCAGTAAAATAATCGCACCGCCATTTAAAATCCAAGCATCCATGAAACCATGAAAGGTGGCAAATCCAACCAAATATAGCGAACAGATACCTTAACCACGATATGATCCAAGAATATAGGCAAAGCCCAAGTACAACAATATAAGACGATGGATAATTAAAGGACCCTGATAAGTGCCACACGTTCACGTATGAGCACATGGCAACTCCGAACGTTTTTATGGCAAGTTTAGTTACACGAGGATGGAAACTTTAGTTGGCAAGCATGACAACTTTTGTGTTTCAGTTTATTTTTGACAGAAACTTGTCATGTGTCACTGAAATTTGCCATCCTTACTGGAATTGCCATTGAAAAACGTCAGGGCCGGAATGCCACGCACATGATGTGTGGCACTTATCATTTGCTTAATTAAATCGGGTCTAGTTGGAACAAACAAGGTAAACTCTACTGCCATTCGAAGATCCATCCTCAATCATTAATCCAGGTCATGAAGGATCAGTAATTGGAGAGCATGCTAATGCCTTTGGGAGCCTTACAGTCTCACAAATGTAACCTGCATATTGTCCAAATGGTTACCAAGTCTTAAGAGTACACCCTTATAACCTTATAAGAACTGTAAACCACAAGATTTTTTACTGCTAAGGAATTCCATGTGTGAACGACTTTGGTACAAATTTACAAGGATATTTCACATTACATTCTCCTTCTACAGAAAGATATAATGATCTGTTTTCCCTTTTTCCATTTTTTTCTTCTAATTGTCTTGGGTGTGTTTCCACCACTTGCTTTTATAGATGATGAAGGCGCAATAAGTATATGAGTAGTGATACCAACTTACCTTTAGAAGTCATCTCAGTCTGCTGGGTATGCTGAAGATACCTGTCATAGGCTTTCAAGATCCTACAAATCGCTTCAACCCCCTGATACGTCTCCAACGTATCTATAATTTTTGATTTTTCCATGCTATTATATTATCCATCTTGGATTTTTTTTATATGCATTAATATGCTATTTTATATCATTTTTTTGGACTAACCTATTAACCTAGTGCCCAGCGCCAGTTGCTGTTTTTTCCTTGTTTTTGTCTTCTACAGAAAATCCATACCAAACGGAACGAAACTTTTTGAGCATTTTTTTGGGACCAGAAGACAACCACAAAGCTTCGGGAAGAGGCCAGAAGTCCCACGAGGGAGCCAGAAGCTCCTAACCCTAATCTCTTCTATATAAATACCCAAATATTCCCCTTACGTCAGAAGGCACACCAAAAATACTTTTCCATCGCCGCAAGCTTCTGTTCTCTTGAGATCCCATCTTGGGGCCTTTTCCAGCACTCCGCCAGAGGGGGATTCGATCACAGAGGGCCTATACACTAACCTTCCGATGAAGCGTGAGTAGTTTACCATGGACCTAAGGGTCCATAGCTAGTAGCTAGATGGCTTCTTCTCTCTCTCTTTGATCTTCAATACAATGTTCTCCTTGATGTTCTTGGAGATCTATTCGATGTAATCTTCTTTTGTGGTGCGTTTGTTGAGATCCGATGAATTGTGGATTTATGATCAGATTATCTATGAATATTATTTGAGTCTTTCTGAATTCTTTCATGCATGATTAAGATAGCTTTGTATTTCTCTCCGATCTATCGATTTGGTTTGCCAACTAGATTGGTTTTTCTTGCAATGGGGAGAGGTGCTTTGTGATGGGTTCAATGTTGCGGTGTCCTCACCAAGTGACAGTAGGGGTAGCAAGGCACGTATTTGTATTGTTTTCATTAACGATAAAAAGATGGGGTTTTCACCATATTGATTGGATCTATCCCTCTACATCATGTCATCTTGCTTAAGGCATTACTCCGTTCTTGTTAACTTAATACACTAGATGCATGCTGGATAGCGGTCGATATGTGGAGTAATAGTAGTAGATGCAGGCAGGAGTCAGTCTACTTGTCATGGACGTGATGCCTATATTCATGATCATTGCCTTAGATATCGTCATAACTTTGCGCTTTTCTATCAATTGCTCAACAGTAATTTGTTCACCCACCGTATGTGTTCTTTCGAGAGAGAAGCCTCTAGTGGAAACTATGCCCCCCGGATCAATTTCTCATCATATATTTTCAGATCTATAAAACCAGAAAACCAAAAATACCTTGCTGCAATTTATTTATATTTACTTTATTTTTCCTTTTACTTATCTTTTATATCTATCTCTACCAGATCTCACTCTTGCTAGTGACCGTCAGGGGATTGACAACCCCTTTTTCGCGTTGTGTGCAAGTGTTTGTTAGTTTGTGTAGGTGCATCTATTGGGGACTTGCTTGTACCTCCTACTGGATTGATACCTTGGTTATTAACTGAGGGAAATACTTATCTCTATTTTGCTGCATCACCCTTTTCTCTTCAAGGGAAAAATCAACGCAAGCTCAAGAAGTAGCACCCTCCTATCAAACTCTTCTTAAAAAATCTAGCTACCATAAATTTCTTAGATGGGAAGGGCTGATCATGTGGATTGTAGCTTCCTTTGGTTTCCACCCAATCGACATGCATTTGTATCAATCGTGATAGTTACCAAAATCAACTAATTGTAAATGATAAGTTGATAACTTTAACGAGCCAAAAGTTATCAGAATTGTGAAACATATACCTGACCTATTTGAAGTGTGAGCATCTCTAGAACTAGTGTATGTTGTAGAAGGCATATCAGTGGTTGAAGATCGGATACCACACACCATTCATTAAGCAACAAAATCTTCAAGTTGCTAAATTTAGGGCAGCACATCAAATCCATTCTGAAAAGAAACTGGAAAAATGGCAATGAAGTAGGGTAGCTCCAGGTTAGTTTCTGAGTATAGTGAGCTCAATGATACCAGAAAATGGAAGTCCCAAAGACAAAAAATAATGAGGGAACCTATAAAAATGATTAACCTAAATTTCTTACAAACAATGATGGTATTTTCACTAGATTTTTAAACAAGATTTTCTCGAACAACAGTAATACAATTACTGTTTCCAACGATTCATCGCATCTGAGCAAAATTTTATTACCGAACACCTGAAAGTTTCCATATCACAAGGTGAAATTTCCCAAAACATCTATATTCCAATTAACTGGGCCCTTTTTACTTTGCACCTCATAATATATTTTTTTGCATGTAGTAATTGTGGACTGACTTGGTGATGAAGTGTTCGGCAACCACGTGCTTCACTTTCTCTATCTCCTTGTACTTGTCAGATTTATTATGGTGGTAAGGCCGATGGCGACGACCTCCGGCACAATGTACTGGCTGACAAGATCGTGTAGGTATGTAAGTACTCATCATCCGGAGCTCTACCCTCAAAATCAACTTGCTTGCTGCTACGTAAAGGAGCATTAAGCACCTCCATATTGAATAAATATGGGCATAATTATTTTGTATTTTTAAATCATGAGGGGGCAAAGCCCCCCCAATGATTAAAGGAGGAAATTGGAAGAACACGCACACACATCACTTGCTCCGTATAAAAATAAAAAGAATAGTTTTCCTTCAATTGGTTACATAAGCTCGGAACAAAAGCGTCACAAATAAATGCACTTCTTAATGATGATTTTAGTTACGAAATTTGCAAATTTGTCTAACTTGATAATGACCTATGTAACCCATTTTTGTGTGTATATTCTTTAAAAATTGTATGAATAAACCACAATGTATGGATAAACCACATTGCACAGAGTAATATATTAATGTACTATTTCTGAACTACCGTTCGATAGAAATCAAATCCTTATCATCTTAGAAAAAATTGACCACGGTACAATCAAAGATGCTCACATACACACATATACACTCACCCCTATAAAAGCGCACACACACCCTATTCTTATGAGCACCTCCGAGATATTGAGCTGACACAACATCTTGAGATTGACAAAGTCATCACAAGCAACTCTTAGTCTACGGGAACGTCGCCTCCCACTGGAAAAACATCGCTAGAAAAGATTAAAGTAAGTTCAGGAAAATGCGAACACCACCGCCAAGTCTATGAGTTGAATGTCTCAATCAATTCTGCTTTCATCAATAGCTATTCTAATTTCGACAATTTGATGAACTTTCGTGCTCGAGAATTCTGAACGGTTCCTTTATCTCCACCACACCCGGATCCTCGCGCTTTCTATGCTATGTTTTTCTACAAGAACGCGGGGATATATTTTCTTCCGTTGCAATGCACGACCATTTTTGCTAGTATAACAACAAACTAGTTAGGACCAACTTATACAGTGATCACTGGCTAGCATCTGTTAGGTCAAACTTATATGGTGATCACTAACTGACATGGAAGACTATTCCACAGGGTATCATTGAAGGCTGACGCATGATATGATCCAAGAATCCATGCAAATCTCAAGTACAACAATATAAGATGATGCATAATTAAGGCGGGCCTAGTTACAACAGACAAGGCAAATTATACTGCCATTCAAAGATCCATCGGCAATCATGTATCCAGGTCATGCAAGATCATAGTAATTGGGGAGCATGCTAATGGCTTTGGGAGTCTTACAATCTCACAAATGTAACCTATATATTGTCCAAAGGGTTACCAAGTGTTAAGAGTACACCGCTATAACCTTATAAGAACTGTAAACCATAAGATTGTTGGAATTCCTTGTGTGATCGACTTTGGTACAAATTTACAAAGATATTTCACATAACATTCTCCTTATACAGAAAGATAGAATGATCTGTTTTCCCTTTTCTTCTAATTGTTTTGGCCGCTTTTCCATCACTTGTTTTTATGGATGAAGGGACAATAAGGCAATAAGCTATATGAGTAGTGATAGCCAACTTACCTTTAGAAGGACTCTCGCTCTACTTGATATGCTGAAGATACCTGCCATAGGCTATCAAGATCCTACAAATAGCTTCAACCCTCCTATCGAACTCTTCATAAAAAATTCAGAAACCGTAAGTTATTAGATGGGAAGGGTTGATCCAGTGGACTGCCCATCCGAAGGCACCAACTCTAGCTACGGCGATGGGGTCCCAATGGCAATGATGATGGGCAACAAATGGTTTGTTCGATGTTCTTCAATGGTGCTAGTCTTGCATAGTTCCCCTTTTTAGATCTCCATCAGAATCGAGCAGCATTGTTTTCATCGCATGTGCACGACATGGGCTAGGACTACGGTGAAGTTGGAGTCAATTTATCATGGAGATGGGATGGCGATGACGCTTGCTCAAGGACAAGTAATGATGGTGACGCCAATGTGCTACTTTGACAAGGCCTCATTGAAGTGTTGTGTACGAGGTATCTTGTGAGAACCGCTCAGAGGATTGTGATGAATTTCGCTCAGTTTTTCGATAATCAACCAAGAAATTCTCTTCTTCTTAATTAATGGATGGCACAAATATTTTTCCTTTGTTTAAAAGAAATAAGGACTAGCTAGCAGTACTTTGTGTGAACCGATAATACATCTGGCTTAAAAAATGGTCAGCCAAATAAGATAGGATTTTGACTATGTTATTCCCGGGCGCAATACACTTGCACCCAGGTGAGCTATGCAAAAACTTCAATCCTCTTGGCATAAGGGAGTCCACCACATGAAGTTAGGGCAACTCCAACATGGTCCATCAAAATGGACACCACTAAATGTCCATGGTTAGGAATAGGGGGTATGTAATAAAAAAATTGATGAGATAAACAAAAAATTGATTAGCCATGGTTTCGTATGAATTATTTGACAAGGTATATAAAATTAATTTTCCATGGCAAGAAAAATATGCCACGGAAAATGCAAATAGTAATGTTCTATGGAAATACTAAAACTACTTTCATGTATACACCTATGGCAAATAATTTGTCATGATATAATTAATAAAATTTTCAAGGTCTAAATAATAAATTGACATGGTCTAAACAATAGAAGTGTCATACTACCTACAATAAAACTACCATGGTCTAGTTGTTAAAATTGCCATAGTCAATAATAAAAGTATCATGCTACCTATAATAAAACTACCATGGTCTAATAAATAAAATTGTCAAATTGTAAATATAATTTGCCATGGTCTAAGCTATAAAAGTATCATTCTAACTACAATAAAACTACAATGGTCTAATTAATAAAATTACCATGGTCTATAAAAGTGCCATGCTATCTATAATAAAACTACCATGGTCTAATTAATAAAATTGTCATTGTTTAAATAATAAAAGTGACATGCTACCTATAATGAAATTGCACAAGGCAAATTAGGAAGCTTGTTCTCTAAAAATACATCGCAACTATTGGAATTTTGTAATAGGAATATAGAATTCTCTTCTTTGATGCAATTTGCAATGGGCACATGACAAAAAAAATTGGAATTTTCCATTGGCACGTGGCTAATTTAGGAAAAAATTCTTTTGAAAGATGGCAACTTTAGGGATTTTGTTCACTAGAAAAGCATAGCGACTATTGCAAATGGCAAATTTGGCATGGTACAAAAAAAGAATTGTCATGTTATGTTAAATAAACTTATCATAGTGTATATAATATATTTACTATGGACACATGGCAAGTTTGAAAATGGTACATGGAAATAAAATTTGCCATGTAGTTTGGTATCTAAAACATTGTTGCGAAATAAATCAAAACAAATTGTCGTGGTGGCCATTTTTATCTAGTATTTGCCATGTAGAATTTCTACATTTTCCATAAAATCGTTACAAAAACATTTTTAAAAATTGACATGTTCGAGAGAACACAATTTACTTAAATTTGCCATGTGATCAAATTTGCATAAATTTTCCATGTGATTAAATTTTTGTAAATTTGCCATGTGATCAGTCCAAGACATTTTGATCTAAAATTTACCATGTTCTAGGGACCAATTTTTCATAAATTGGACATTTCACTGTGATGAAGTTCTCTATTTTTTCCATGACGTGGTAAACAATGTGCCATCATTAATAGGGGAGAAAGGTAGCAGCATCTTTTGCACTCCTGAACCTTATACCAGCATCACTATCGTTTGCAATTTCCTCACTGGAACAAATTGAGTTTATAGGCCAAGAATTTGGGCATAAATGAAAACAAGATTAGAACCAGATAGTAGAAACACAATTCCAGTGCGAAAAGAATCATACACAAGTGTCACGCTCCAATATACGTCTGGACTTCTTGTTCATGCCAAAACAAAATGAAAATAAATATCATGAGATGCAGAATGCCACAATCAATTTTTTTAGTAAAACAGGGAGGAGCTCCCCTGGCTACATTTATATAAATGAAACCATCAGTTTTGTTTGATACAGAGGCAGCTAAAGGTTGTTTTTAGGGGAAACGCGTATACTTGAAGTCTCAAGGCTCAATTACATCTGCCACCCATAAAAAGTAGACTAGCTATTACATTTCTAAAGAAAAGGAGCACGTTGGCGACTTCTGAATCTCCAAAACAGCGCGTTTGGCCTTGAATGGTGGCGCAGTCGAAGGCTGGGTGTCAGGACCCAACTATCGATCTATGGATTATGATGTAGAAACTATGAATAGAGTATGCAGATTGGTATGGAATTTGTCAAATCAAGAGGGATGGCTTGTATTTAGCTAGGGTTTCGAGTATATCAGTTCATGCCGTCGGCAGAAATGTGGATAAAAGCATGAGTGCTTCAGCCATAGCCCAGCTATAATATAGGTCCACACCCCTAGGTAACTACTATATTGAGTTTAACAGGTAACTCGCAGTAACTGAGATCGGCTATCGAGGGAGCGTTCCACCCGAGCAATGATGGCCATTAGATGAAGTTAAGCATTGCCTGAACTGTGCCAGTTAACTGAATATCGACACTTCGTCAGGTTTAGGTATTGGAGCTCGACACTGGGGCGACCAGCAGACCTCCAGGTGTGATATCGGGCTCTACATCATCAAGATGATCTTGCTCTTCATCAGCGTCCTGAAGTACGTGTCACCCTGTCCGCCTCCTGGGACGTAACTGAAGACAAGAAATGGTCATTTTTTGTTAGGTTCAGCCTGGACAGATCAATAGAGGCCTCCTCGAGAATTCTAAAAGGAAGTTGAAGAAGCTCTCCAGCCTCTGCTGAGATTGATCCTGGGAGAGAACCGCCCAATACCTGACTAATCTCAGGATGTTCCACCAAACCTGTTTGACTGAAGACCACTGTACATTGTTAAATATCATGGAATTTCAAAATTCCAGATATTCCAAACAGCATTTAAGGCAGAATGTTGCCACAATCAATTGGATAACACAATGACCAAGTTTCACTTTTATAGCATGATGTCATGCATGTGTAACATAATATAAGTCCATCCAACTGTATAATTCAAAATTTTGGCAAAAGATATATACAAATCCAGTATATGAAAGCAACCTACTATGTGCATTGCTTGAACTTTGATCAGTTGTGCAAAAAATAAAAACCCATGTAGTGGCATTAGCTTCTATACAAGAAAACTTCTTTAATCTATCTTGCATCAGGCCTATCAAGCAGTTCACTTTCTATGACATTGTAAACATATACACCAACAAGATCCTGTAATTTTTTTAAAAATTATGCAATATTTGTGTGATAGCTATATCAAAAAGGTGTACTCTGTACTCTCAGCATATCAGTTCCACTTCATAAGTGCTAGAGAAACCTACATTTCATATGATACAACACTAAGAATCTATCTAATTGGGTAGGGCCACATTTTAGTTAAAAAGTAATCTAAGTGGTGTAAGAAAACAGTTTAGCTCAATTTTTCATATATTTAAATGCTCTAAATAGACACAACAGCAAATTAGAGCAACATGCCATTTTTTGAACACCTGCAGTTCTCATACTTTCCTTCGATATGAATGAAGAGGGCTTCGAAGACATAATTTAAAATTGTCATGTTTGGTACAGATAGGGGTGAATGGGCCCATACCTGTTTCTTATCACATGTGTATACTAATTGTTTGTAGTAAGCACCAAGAAGTACAAGTTTCTCATGTTCTGGGAGATGAGTAATACTTTCTAGGACACATCAAACACAAACAAAGTTCCAATACTTTGAACCCTAAAGCAAGCAAGAAAGGCATGAACTCATATGTTGCATGCAGACAAAAACTTCCAGGAATTCCAAACATCATGGACGAAAATTAGGATCCAATAATCCTGAATCGTTCATGGTGTACCTTGTGGAGTTCATTAAGCGGGAGAAAATGTTATACGACCGGGGATGCTGATACGTCTCCAACGTATCTATAATTTTTGATTGTTTAATGATGTTATATTATCAATCTTGGATGTTTAATATTCATTTACTAGCAACCTTATATCATTTTTTGGGACTAACCTATTGGCATAGTGCCCAGTGCCAGTTGCTGTTTTTTGCTTGTTTTTTTCACTTTGCAGAATATCAATACCAAACGAAGTCCAAATTCCATGAAACTTTTTGGAAATGTTTTTCTGCCTAGAAGACACCAAGGGAGCCAAAGAAGTGCACGGGAGGAGGCCCGTGGGGCCCACTAGGCACCAGGGCGCACCAGGGGCCTGGGGCGCGCCCTGGTGGGTAGTGGAGCCCACGGGAAGCTTCTCCACCGACCTGCGCCTCTATAAATACTCTAAAATCCCCAAAACACTAGTGGAGTCGATGAAACACAATTCCAGCCGCCGCAAGTTCCAGAACCACGAGATCCAATCTAGAGGCCTTTTCCGGCACTCTGCCGGAGGGGTCAACGATCACGGAGGGGTTCTTCATCATCACCCTTCCCACTCTGATGATGCGTGAGTAGTTTACCACGGACCTACGGGTCCGTAGGTAGTAGCCAGATGGCTTCTTATCTCTTTTTGATCTTCAATACAATGTTCTCCTCGATGTTCTTGGAGATCTATTTGATGTAATGACTTTTTGTGGTGTGTTTGTTGGGATCCGATGAATTGTGAGTTTCTGATCAGATCTATCCATGAATATTATTTGAGTCTTTGCTGAACTCTTTTATGCATGATTGTTATAGCCTCATATTTCTTCTCTGAAACTTTGGTTTGGTTTGGTCAACTAGATTGATTTTTCTTGCCATGGGAAGAGGTGCTTTGTGATGGGTTCGATCTTGCGGTGCTCAATCTCAGTGACAGAAGGAGACATGAAGCGCATGTATCGTTGCCATTAAGGATAAAAAGATGGGTCTATTCCTACATGAATAGATCTTGTCTACATCATGTCATCGTTCTTATTGCATTATTCCGTTTTCCATGAACTTAATACACTAGATGCATGCTGGATAGCGGTTGATGACCCACAAGTATAGGGGATCAATCGTAGTCCTTTCGATAAGTAAGAGTGGCGAACCCAACAAGGAGCAGAAGGAAATGACAAGCGGTTTTCAGCAAGTAATTTCTGCAAGCACTGAAATTATTGGTAACAGATAGTTTGATAGCAAGATAATTTTAGCGGGCAAGTAATGGTATCGGTAAATAAAGTGCAGAAAGATAGCCCAATCCTTTTTGTAGCAATGGACAGGCCAAAATGTTCTCTTATAATAAGCAAAGCGTTCTTGAGGGCACGCGGGAATTTCATCTAGTCACTTTCATCATGTTGGTTTGATTCGCGTTCGCTACTTTGATAATTTGATATGTGGGTGGACCGGTGCTTGGGTGCTGTTCTTACTTGAACAAGCCCCCCACTTATGATTAACCCACTCACAAGCATCCGCAACTACGAAAGAAGAATTAAGATAACAATCTAACCATAGCATTAAACTTATGGATCCAAATCAGCCCCTTACGGAATAGCGCATAAACTAGGGTTTAAGCATCTATCAATCTAGCAACCCATCATATAATAACTACTCCACAATGCATTCCCGTAGGCCCAAAGATGGTGAAGTGTCTTGTAGTCGACGTTCGCATAACACCACTAAGGGAATCACAACATACATATCATCAAACTATCGAACGAATATCAAATTCACATGATTACTTGGAACATGACTTCTCCCATGGCCTCAAGAACAAGGGCAACTACTCACAAATAATATTCATGCTCAAGATAATAGGGATATTAAATAGCATAATGGATCTTAACATATAATCTTCCACCAAATAAACCATCTATCATCAACTACAAGATGTAATCAACACTACTAGTCACCCACAGGTACCAATCTGATGTTCCGGTACAAAGATTGAACACAAGAGTTGAACTAGGGTTTTGAGATGAGATGGTGTTGTTGAAGATGTTGATGAAGATTGGCCTCCCAAAGATGAGAGGGTTGTTGGTGATGACGATGACTTCGATTTCCCCCTCCGGGAGGGAAGTTCCCCCGGCGGAATCGCTCTGCCAGAGGGCAAAAGTGCTCCTGCCCAAGTTCCGCCTCGAGACGGCGACGCTCTGTCCCGAAAGTCCTCTCCTTATTTTTTCTAGGTCAAAAGACCCTATATATCAGAAGATGGGCACTGGAGGTGGGTCGAGGAGCCCACTACCCACCAGGGCATGCTTGGAGGGGGTGGCGCGCCCTGGTGCCTTGTGGGCACCTGGGTGCCCCCTCCGGTAGTTCTTTTCTCCAGTATTTTTTATTTATTCCAAGATAATTCTCCGCAAAATTTCAGCTCATTTGGAGATGTGAAGAATAGGTAACTCTGACATAGCTTTTTCAGGTCCAGAATTCCAGATGCCGGTATTCTCCCTCTTTGTGTAAACCTTGCATATTATGAGAGAAAAGGCATTAGAATTACTCAACAAAGTGTTATAATGCATAAAAACACTATAAATAACAGTAGGAAAACATGATGCAAAATGGACGTATCAGCGGTGGATGTGTGGAGTAATAGTAGTAGATGCAGGCAGGAGTCGGTCTACTAATCTTGGACGTGATGCCTATATACATGATTATTGCCTTGGATATCATCATAATTATTTGCTCTTCTGTCAATTTCCCAACAGTAATTTGTTTACCCACCGTATGCTAATTTTTGAGAGAAGCCTCTAGTGAAATGTACGGCCCCGGGTCTATTTCCTATCATATTAAAACCCAAAAACACCTTGCTGCACTTTTTCTTTATTTGTTTTATTTTTTATTTTTGCTAGATCTATTTATCAATTCTCATACAATTTAATCTATCTCAATACTGAGGAGGGATTGACAACCCCTCTTACGCGTTGGGTTGCAAGTATTTGTTGTTTGTGTGCAGGTGTTGTTTACATAGTGTTGCTTGGTTCTCCTACTGGATTGATAACCTTGGTTTCATAACTGAGGGAAATATTTACCGTTGTTGTGCTGCATCATCCTCTCCCCTTCAGGGAAATACCAACATAGATACAAGCAATTAGTAGGGTGGCAAACGCGGCCGGAAGTACTAGAGGGGAGCTCGCACAAGGGAGTTACCCAGGTTCGAGCCCTCATGCTGAGGTAACACCCTACGTCCTGCTTTAGATTTCTATTGATGGTGGAGCACCTTGTGCGAGGGGGTTACAGTGGGGAGAAAGTATATGACTACCAAGAGTATAGTCTACATTGTAGATGTCAATGGCTACCCCTAGCCCTCGCCTTATATAGGTGACACCGGCTAGGATTTAGAGGGGACTTAACCGATCTCACGCCGCCACCATCTTTGCTTGCATGCCAAGATGGTCTCCTAGTCCTTATTTGGGCCTCTGTGCTGCCTTCTTCCTCTTGATGTCGGGCCTTCGTTATGCCTTCTGGGCCTTGAGGGATTCTTGCCTGACCAATACGTCCCAATGTCGCTCCACGCGAAGCCGACGGAAGATATTCCAAATCCGGTGAGCTGGCATAGAGTCATCCATACCTCCTTTCTCTATCGCATCCTCTCTCCCCCATTCACTGTTTCATTCAGGGAATCCTTCATTACTAAGCCTATGAGCTTCACCACATTACACCCAACAGGGTTCTGCATCTCGCCCGCTTCATCACTTTGTGCGAGCGTTTCTTGGGAATAGCCTGTATTCGGCCTCTGGCGCTACTTCTTCGAGGTGAAGATGCGGAGGGAGAATAGCATGATACCAGACTGCGGCGGGGCAATCCTTCAACCTCATCAGGATTCAGGATACTTTCAGCTTCCCGTGCCACAGATGAGGAGGTCATGGCAACATGACTAGTTTTACGCCGTGGGCCTACCAAAGTACATAAAGAAACCGAGCTTGCCACTCTTCAAGAACGAGCCACCCCAAGACTCGATGACCGACCTCTCCATGGAATTTGCCCAGCTAGTACATGTCATCTTTCAACTCATGAACACTGGGCTCACAAGCATGCAGATGTTAAAAACGTGGCTGGAGAGAAATATTCAACCGCTAGCAGCGCGGGAGCATCCGATGTACATCTATAGAGACCCGAGTGATCCCTATCGCCTTAATAACCGAGTGATCTCATGATCCGGGTTAAGGTCTCGCAAGCTCTTTGTGGCTCATGTTCCTATGGACTAGATTTCTTTGAAAGTGGCAGTGGAACCCTTCCATTGGGGTCACCGTCCAAACAATCGTGAGTGCAAAACCATACACTGATGTTGGGTCGTTATTGGTTGCTACTTGGCACTCGCTTTTTGTGTGTCATACTCAGGCCTTCGGGGATCTTATCTCGGAGCCCCCTGAACCTCATCATCCAGTTCCAGTGGAGTTGTCATGTCTAATGCAGCCGCCACTTGCCTTGAAAATTGCGCCAGAGGTGTTATAGGGCCCCAACATGTGCCATCTATGAAGAGGCCATGGGATGAACCAGTTAAGGCGGCCTCCTCACCGCCAAGAATGGGCGTTATGGAGACCTATGGGGGCAGCAGTAGTAGGCCCATTGCTGTAGCCAACTTACGTGCTGGAGCCGCAAGCTATCGTTTCTATCCACCCCGTGGTTCCGCACCAGCAACCCAAGGTCTCGTGCAGTTACGTGCTGGTAGTACGACATGCAAAACATGAAGGCATGAAAAATATTTTGATAGTGTGTCTTGAATGCTTGGCATTTCAGTAGTCTAATTGCATAGTGATTTTGCACAAAGCCGAGAGCAAGATTTTTGTTTATGAGATTATATGAGACATATCCCACATCAAAATTTGCAATGATTCATTTGAAAGGAGTCTGTTACAATAGTATATGATGATTATTATTATTCACTTGAATATCTTGCCTCTCAATTTTATATTTAGTTAAATGTAACCACATGATAATGCCTACTACCTTTGCTTCTGCAATCCTTTTCTGAAACTTCTCAGGTCTTGTTAATTTACACCTTCAATGATCTAGTAATCGAACATATAAACGCTGCTAGAGTACCCGCATACCTGAGGCAACTGCGAGCGCTAGCGATTTTGGGTCGCTAGATCTACCTACGTGTAAAGTTTTTTGTACTTTTCATTTGCCTGGTAAACATCCGGCCGTCAATTTTGCCTCACGTGACCTGGTTACAGTTTTGGCAGATGACGGCTAGGCCATCCTCCGTTGCGGGACCAGCTATCCAGTGTGTGTTGTGTGTGCTCGTTCGGGTGCGTGTTCGATGTGTGCTGCGGTAAAAAGGTGGGTGGGCTATGATCATGATGGACTGGAGCGCTTGTCGGTCACAACATGGGGTGGAGACCCAGAACCAATCCTCTCCCCGAAACCTAGCGCACTTAGGCCAATCCTCTCCATCCTCGAGCCCCTCTTCTTCTCTTTTGGCGCCGTCTTGCCTCCCCTGAACTCTCCCGTCCACCTTGGCGAGTGGGGCGGCCGTGAGAGATCATCAGTGGCGGCGAGAGAGCTGGCGGAAGGAGGGACCGGGTCAAGGCGGGTGTTGGCAGCCGACGGGGTCTGGCGGGCGTGGCAGCAGAGCAGCAGTGGCCTGTGGGGTGTCGAATAGACTGGCAGCGACCCCGATGGAGGGGAAGGCCCAACAGGCGCGTGTAGGCAGGAGAGGCTTGGGGGCCTCGTGGATTGGGGAGATGGCGGGCACCCGGGTTTCTCCGATCGATCTGTGATTTGGACAGGGCCAGGGCAACGCAGGCGAGGGGCATAGGAGAGCGACCCTCTGTAGCCACGCGTTGACAGGTAGAAGGCGTAACACTCCTCCCACCTTTGCTTCTCCACTCCTCCCCTTTGCTTCCCACTCCTTTCCGATCTAGGCTGCCCACCTACGTCCGCATATTTTTTGTCTTAGTTTTTACTGCTTGATTCTCTGATAATCTTATTTTAATTATGTCGTGGTTCAACATGGCAACCTATGGGGCCATCGGCCCCTTGTGGTTCGGCAAGGGGGAAGGGTGCATTGCACATAGAGCGGAGACCGTAGAGCAGCACGGCAGTGATGACACATGTAGTTTTTACCCAGGTTCGGGCCTCCGCGAGGTGTAAAACCCTACTCCTGCTTTGGTGGATTGATAAAAGGACCGTGGTGGAGACGCAACGCTCAAGCCCGGCAAGGTCGCCTTCGGACGAGAGTAGCTACACACGTATGAGTGTACAAGGGTCCGAATCCTTTCTAAGGTTTCCACGGCCCTCCTTTTATAGGTCAAGGGGTTACCACAATGGCAAGACAGTCATTATCCAGTGATTAGATAGCCAAAGTGCTATCATACCTAACTCTGCAGACAGGACAGGGTGCATTAAATGCACCACTTGGTGTCACATCGTGGGGGTAGCCCGGCAAGCCTTGTCGTGCTATTCATCCACCTTCTCGCCTGCCTACGTGACACGCCTCTAGACGGGTGTCATTTGGGGGTGATCTTCCTCAGAAATGGCTGCCACATGCCAAATAACAGCCACTTAATCACTTGGGGGCTCGACACCTCACCGATAGGTGACTTGCATTGCTGTGAGGTGGAGCGGTGGCATCTTGGCGGGGTGGTCCGCCCTCGGCGTCCCCGGCAAGCTTGCCGGGGGAGTCTTGAGACTTTCCTTGGGGGTGACCTTGACCTTTCCAGGCTCGCCTGCCCGACAAGGGAGGTTTTTCCTTAGTGATATCTTGCTCATTTGGCTTGTCTTGGTCTTCTTGATTCGCCCTTTGATTTCTCAAAGAGCTATCTCTTCTGCTTGGCCTTGTCTCGGATGCTTGGTGCAGTTCGTTTTGTTGTTGTCGTGCCGGAGACATGCCTGTCTGGGCACATGTCATAGGGAAACATACACCCCTGTTTGTGTACCCCGACAGAAGCCCCCGGGCCTGAGCCATACGTGTCGCCGGGCACGTTGGGTTAGGTCCAAAATGGTGCACAGACATGTGTCGATGAGGTGTTGTGCATGCAGCGATTTGTCATGATGACCAGTCAATCCAACGTCCACTCCGCGTAATTACCGCAGGTCGTGGGGTCATGGGACTGTAGCAGTTAATGCAAAATGGTAACTTTCTAAGGGAAAGTGGCGAAGTGCCGCTCCTCTTCCCACGTTCATTCCTCATAAAGGGGGAAAACGCAGAAAGGCATGGCTCATTCGCACCCGTTTATCCATCGTCTTCCTCCTCAAGCCAGAGCACCCGCTCCCGCGCCCACATCTGCTTTTGACATCTCGCTCGGCCTTCCACCTCTTCTAGAGCTCCGGAAGATGAGGAAGAAAGCCCCGCTGTGAAAGGGAAGCAGGCGGCCGCTGCGAAGGAGACGGCTGCGGAGGGGGACAAGAAGAGGGCGGCAAATTTGGACAGGAAGCGACGGGGAGATGTGGTTTTCTTCCCGTCTAACCTGGACAGTGATGCCCTGGTTGCAAGGTACGGATATATGTGGGGGAGAGAAGTTCCCAAGGGACATGGTGCGCCCAAGGTTTTGTCGGAGGGAAAGAATGATCCGCCGGATTTGTACCGATTTTTCTGCGCATATTTCTTCTGCGGCCTCTGCCCTCCTTTTTCGGATTTCTTTGAGGCGATGATGGTGGTGTATGGGTTCCACCTCTTAGACTTCACGCAAAATGCAATGGCGTGCATGGCGATTTTCGCTCACTTGTGCGAGAATTTTGTCGGAGTTGCCCCCAATGTGGATCTGTTCAGGCATTTCTTCGTCCCGCGGGTGGAGAACAAGGCCCACCGTCCCGAGAATGTAAGCTGGATCCCTCGAGTGGTGAGGGAAAGTTGGGATTACCTTCCTGGCCAGCAGCGCGGCAGATGGGAGGAGTGGCGGGTGGATTGGTGCTGGATCCAGGACGAGAAGGCCCTAGAGTTTTGCTAGGCGCGGACGGAGTGCATTGTGCGTGGCAACGACTAGAGGGAATTTGGCCTTACTAACGACAGGCTTCGCCCGGCACTGAACATGATCGCCTGTCTGAAGGCTGCCGGGTTAACCATCGAACAAGTGGGAGCCAATTTCCTTTGTCGCCGCATTGCACCGCTGCAGAAGAGGGACATGTTTGCTTGGCGGTATGGAGATGCGGGGGACAGGATGCGCCTATACCCGGGCCTAACCAACAACTTGCCAGTCTATGGCCACGCTTGGCTGTGCGAACAATTGTTTGGAAGCCTTGGTCCATTCAAATTGCCGGCAAGGGTTGTCCCGCTGAATGTCAACTCTGCCCTGGACAAGATCTTGAAGTGGATGCTTGATTGCAACGCTTACGGGGTTGCGGGCGATTGGCAACTACCCGAGTTGGATGCAGAACTTGAATGGACCTCTAGCTTGGTGGAAAGGGCGACCAGGGTGGAGAACAACACATTCAAGCGCACTTCCAAGGTAGAGGCGGAGTTTATCAAGAGGCGGATTGAGGAGGACAAAGCGCTCCGGGCCGCCGAAAAGGCGAAGCCTGGAAGGGTAGAGGAAGAAGGGGAAGGGGAAGCCGAAGGCGAAGGCTCCTCCCACGACAAGGGCGAGGCGCATATCGTGGAGGAGGCTGCCGGGGATGACCTTACCGGGGCTGAGCCTGCCGGGATCGAGGCCTTATATGCCGCGGCAGTAGAGTCCCAAGAAAAGGACGAGGCCGGGGATGCGGAGCAACCCAAGGAGGATTGGCCCACAGCGGGTCCGCAAGCTCCCGAACAAGACCTGGAGTAGCGTCCTCGCTGACGACCCAGCCGAGGAACAGTGGCTCCTGCTCCTGCGCCCACTGCCAAGAGGGTGAAGAAGATCGCCTCCAAGAGTGACAGGGTGGACGCGCCACGCCATCATTCTTCTCGCCTTTCCGAGGCCAAAACCCCTCCCGCCAAGTGACGGGCGGTCACGGGAGTCGGTTCCAGCTCCCAATCAGATTCGAGCTCCTCACGCAGCTCGTCCTTGTCGGAGCCCCCTACATCCCAATAGGGTCTACAGTTGCCAGGAAGCACCACCGCCGCGACCCTGAAGAGGAGCAGAGCACCTCCGCCACCCATGGGGTTCGCATTGGGCTCCATGCTCATCGATTCAGAGTAGGGATAACAATTTCTTCTGTTGTTGAAGTTTCGCGTGCTTGTCAGCTCGTTGATTCAATCTTGTTCGCTGCCTTTGACAGGGAAGAGGAGGAGGAGGAGACCCTCATCCATCGGGCCAAGCGGCTCAGGCGCGCAGAGCCGCCGATGTCCCCGGGAGGCACGGGCTTGGCGGGGAGCAGCACAAATGATCCAGTAACAAGCCCCCAGCCCAGCCCCCGGCGCGAAGGCACGGGACTGGTCCCCCCGCCAAAGATGGTGCATTAAGAGCACCCCCCATCTCCAATTAGAGAGGAGGGAGAATCAGCCTAGGATGGGGCCTCCCAAGAGGGGTCCACTCTGCTTGCTGATCGAGCTGAGGGGACCCTGACGAGGACTCCTATGGATGGCCCTGCCCAGGTTGACGCCATAGTTACCGGGGAAGGGGGCGGCGTTCATGCTTCGGCAACTAATGTTGCCGGGGAAACTGAATACCCTTCATGGCAAACAACTCCCGGTAACTTATTTGTTTTCCTTTATCATCATGCTCCGAGTTCTTGGTCCTCCAATGCTTCTACCACCTCATAATTGCTTGTTGCCTTTGCCCGCAGTATCATTGGCCAAGGAGCCCGAGTTGTTAGAGGAGGTGGCCAGCATCGGGAAAGATGCTGCTGAGGAGGCCGCCAAGATCGCTGCCGCGGAGGGGCAGGAACACTCCGCCGGGGGTGCTTAGGAGCCCTCGAAGGAAGTAGAGAAAGCCCCTGGCAGTGCGTCAAGGTCAGGGGCATTGGTTGAAGAGAAAATCCCCCTTCGAACCATGAGCCCTCCTTCCTCGTTTAGCACCTCGGCTGGGACCCCTCAGCCAACTTCAAGCCAACTGGCGTTGGTGCTGGCCCAACCCGGTCTCGGAGCCCCCGGTTCTTCAGCAGCAGCGAGCGCAGAACTAGATGAGGAGATCCAGCGTATCATGGCGCCACTGTCTCAGCAAATCAGAGAAACCGATGGCCCTGTTGATGCAGTCTTGGACCTGTCCTTCCTGGAGTCTGTGGCGGCGGGCATTAAGGAAATGCAGAACCGGTATGACCAGAAGTGGCAGGCACTCAAGGAGCAGCGCAATTCGACCAACAGCGTAGATCAGAAGCTGAGGGACAAGGGCGGCGAGCTGCGTGAGTGGCATGGCAAGTAGTTCCAAGTCCTTACACGGTAACATGAGGTGATCTCCATGTTGAAGGAAGACGTTGCTGCCCGGGAGGCCTGTCTGGCGGAGCGCGCAGTGCTCTTGAACGCCAGGGAGAAGGATATCGCTTCCTGGGAAGAGAAACTCGAGGCCACCCTTCACGGCAAAGACGAGGAACTGGAGGTCCTTGTCCAACAACGCACCAAGGAGCTGGAGGACAAGCACAAGGCGGCCCTCGATGCGCTCTCCACTGATTCTGCCGCTCAGCTGAAAAAGGTTGCTGATGACCTTGCCGCGACATCCATTGTCAAGGCTGATCTTGATCAACGGGTGGCCAAACTGACACAGGAGCTTGCCGGGAGTACCAAGGAAACTATGGCTCTCAAGGAGGAAGCGCAGAAGGTAGAGACCCTTCTGAAGGGGGTGCAATCGCAGCTCTCCTCCAAGAGCCAGGACCTCGAGACTGCCAATGGCACCATTGAAGATATGAAGGCAAGGCTTGGCACCCTGGAGAGCGAGATCGAGTCTGGCGGGGTTCGTGAGAAGCAGCTGATGAAGGACCTGGAAAATACGAGAGTCCTTCGAAAGGATGCAGAGGACAAGATGGCGAATCAATCCGAGCAGGTCGACCTTTGGATCAAGAGCCTGGCCGACATCGTCGAGCACCTCTCTGCCCAAATTGCAACAATGGGCATGGAGGGGCCAGTCTTCTCGGTTGGCAGGCATGAGGTCCCGAGCATCAAGTTAGGGCTCTTCTTCAACGAGCTGATTGAAGGGCTGAAGACCCATGAGGAAGGAAGAGGTGCTCTCTTTGCAAGCGAGTCTCGAAAGCTCGCCCACAATGCCCTCTTCATGGTCTTAAGTAATCTTGCCTATCGCCACCCCAAACTCAACCTTGTTGATGGCTTCAGGAAGCTCCTGGCAAGCGCCGATGTTTTTGCTGCTGAGAAGAAAGTTGGTCCCTTCGCCGACAGGGTCCTCTCCGTCCCCACGGCTCCACAAGGCCACCAAGTCGGGCCACGAATCATTCTTGTCGTTGTGTTGCCCTGTAACAAAACATTATGCATGTCTTGTGTTCAGATTCCGTATTTCTTTTACTCATGCTGAACTAATGTTTAATTAATTTCAAATGCATGCTATCCCTCCTGCGTTGCATCCACTGAAGCCCGTATGGCTAGTTTCTTTTTCGCACGCTTTTGGTTGCCTGCCGGTAGCATGCTGCCGCGGTTGCTGCAAGGAGAGGGTCCTTAGCATTTAGCTGGCGAGGGAAAGTCCCGGCAGGTTTTTCCTTAGGAGTCTTTGACGCAGCCACCCACTTTGTTGAGCTAGCTCGAAACAAGGTGGGGGCGCAGACAAATACAACAAGGTGCCATTGCATGGTAAGGCTTAAACCATACGGAAAACATTGAATGACCGAGGGGAAAGCAAATGCAAACTCGGGAGATAAAATCAATGGGCAAGTTGACTTAGCTTTTGTCCATGCTTCTTTTATTCTACGATAACAGCCATTCTCCATGTCCGTGTGCCTTAGGAGGCTGGCATTTAGCTTGTCATTTTCGGATCCCCGGCAAGGGCCGGAGGGGATCATAGATCTCTCGCGGGCGACAAAACATGGTGCAAGGTAGGGCCGGTTTTTCTCTCTCCTTCCCCTTACACTTTGACGATCTTACGACGGTCGGCACAAATGTCACGTTGACATGGAAGGCCTTGCCGGAGCATGCTTGCCAGGGCGTCAATCAACGGATTTGCACCAGCGCTCTACTCAGGATTTTCCCTTAGCAGGGCAAATGCTGAACCGAGTTTCGCGCGGCCTCATCGACGTCGATGACGCTAAACCCAGTGTAGCTCGATCGTCGACCAGTGGAAGTGGCGGAGAGAGGAACCATGTACCTTATCACCTTGCCCCTTTTTCCAAACGGGGCCCGCATGGTGACCATGCTGCCTGAACTGTTCGGGGTTGTCGCACCACCGTCACCCCTTGCTCCCGCCGCCGCGGCGGAGATAGATGATGGGAACTAGGTAGGGCGGGCGAAGGAGCGATGTCGCTTCCTTCCCGATCCGCTATGTCGCGCTTTTTCTTGGGCGTCATGGATGATGAAGCCGTCGATGAAGAAGACAATGATGAGGATGACGCACTGCTTACACCCTCAGCTTCGCACAAGCGTCTTCCCCCTACCTGGTGCGCCAAAGATGCCGTGGTTCAACACGGCCACCTATGGGGCCATCGGCCCCTTGTGGTTCGGCAAGGGGGGAGGTCTCGTTGCACAAAGAGCGAAGACCGTAGAGCAGCATGGCAGTGATGACACAGGCAGTTTTTACCCAGGTTCGGGCCACCGCGAGGCGTAAAACCCTACTCCTGCTTTGGTGGATTGATGAAAGGACCGTGGTGGAGACGCATGCTCAAGCCCGGCAAGGTCGCCTTGGGACGAGAGCAGCTACACGCATATGAGTGTACAAGCGTCCGAATCCTTTCTAAGGTTGCCACGGCCCTCCTTTTATAGGTCAAGGGGTTACCACAATGGCAAAACAGTCATTATCTAATGATTAGATAGCCACAGTGCTATCATACCTAACTCTGCAGACATGACAGGGTGCATTAAATGCACTGCTTAGTGTCACATCACGGGGCTAGCCCGACAAGCCTTGTCGTGCTATTCATCCACCTTCTCGCCTGCCTGCGTGACACGCCTCTGGACGAGTGTCATTTGGGGGTGATCTTCCACAGAAATGGCTGCCACGTGCCAAATAACAGCCACTTAATCACTTTGGGGCTCGACACCGCACCGATAGGTGACTTGCGCTGCTGTGAGGTGGAGCGGTGGCGTCTTGGCGGGGTGGTCCTCCCTCGGTGTCCCCGGCAAGCTTGCCGGGCGAGTCTTGAGACTTTCCTTCGGGCTGACCTCGACCTTTCCAGGCTCGCCTGCCCGACAAGGGAGGTTTTTCCTTAGTGATATCTTGCTCATTTGGCTTGTCTTGGTCTTCTTGATTCGCCCTTTGATTTCTCAAAGAGCTATCTCTTCTGCTTGGCCTTGTCTCAGATGCTTGGTGCAGTTCGTTTTGTTGTTGTCATGCCGGAGACTTGCATGTCTGGGCACAAGTCAGGGGGAAACGTACACCCCTGTTTGTGTACCCCGACAGATTCCTCAACTTTTGTTACTTGTGGAGACTATAAGAAGAATTTTGAGGAAGAGTTTGATCAAGAAGACCAAGGTGAATTATATCTCTCTTGAACACAGTCACGCATGTTCCTGCATTTTAGGACTTTTCTGTGTAGTAGAGCACATGCCATGATTTTGTACTCCTCTTACCCACCAAGAAAAGCTACATTTGTAAATGAAGGTCTTAGAAGTTTTTGTTTTTACCTTTTGGTTTGATAGATCAGTACATGGTGTTGGTCATGTGAATAGAGGCTGTCTGTTCTCCTTCTGAAAGATCAGTACATGGAATTATTATATATGTACATATGAATATTTGAGTGCTCTTCTTGTTTGAAATTTGTTGTTCACAAGAGCAAGTTGACACCCGCAGCTGTTTGGCATCAAATTCAGAAGATACACATCCTAAGATTGAAGCGATGCTACCTGAACCAAAGGGTTGTACGCCCACCAATATTAATATTCCATACTATTTGTGTTCTTTAGATCCCAATAATTTATTTGGTCTTGCTTTTGACATAAAACACAAGTATTGGCTTTGAGCCCCTTCTCCACCACAGGCAAAGAGAAGACGAGGTCGAACCGCAACAGTGGAAGGTATCTTGGCACAAAACCATCGCGAGGAGAAGGGGATGTGTTGTTGTACATGAGGTGTTAATAAAGTTTCACATTCTTTGTTCTGGTAGATTTGGTGTGTTGGGTTGCCATGTATGCTGTATTGATTTTCCTTAGATTGTTCTGGTGTTTTTGGTGCAAATTGATCAGGGAGGGCCTAGGATTTTGTCAAGTTTTTTGTCAGGTTATTCTATGTATAGGACTGCGCTTCTATGTGTCGTTTCCTTCAAGCTGTCATTGCAACAGAAGATGAAGGGTGTCTTCGTGATCAGCAGACCAGTGTGTAATACCGCCTGTTGTAGTTCTATTGCTATGCATACATGGGCAATAAATGCAAGTATTATAGTTTTGATGATGTCTGAGTGTATCTTGTGTATGTGCAGATAAGCAGCCCTGTTCAGAAGTGCTTTATAGAGGTCCTGTAAGCTTTCTAGACATACATGTTGTTTCCAGTCTCGCTCGGCTTCCCCAATCCTAGTGGTAATAATATGATTTCTTTATGTTGTTCGCCCAAATTAAGAAGTGAACTTTTGCTGCATATTTGCTTGATGTGTGTCCTGTAAACTCTAGGCTTTCTAGGCGTACATGTGCACGTGTATTTGCTACTTACTAATATGAATTCTGAATGTTGTTTGCCGAAATTCAGAATTGACATTTTGTTGTATATTTTCTCGCTACATGTCCTATAAACTCTAAGCTTTCTAGGCGCGCATGTACACGTGTATTTTTTAGGTAATAATATGATTTCTTTATGTTGTTTGCCAAAATTTAGAACTAAACTTTTGTTGTATATTTGCTCGTTGTATGTGCTGTAAACTATAAGATTCTAGGTGTACATGTACACATGTATTTGTTAAACTAACAACCTTATGAATGCACATAACATTTAAACAAACCGTAGCCCCTTGTTCTGTGGAACACCTATTTTTATTGCCAAGCAAGCCCCTTTTTTTGCGGTTGTAGCCACCTGATCACTAACCTCAATGAGTAGACATTATTTATGGACTGCCTCCTTTCACGTCTGCACAGATGCAATTTTTGTTTCAAGGAGCCCTAAGGTGGCTTTTAAGATTGTTCTAAAAAAATGGGTACTTTTTTAGATTAAAGGCCTCAGGGATAGGCAAGAACTTTAAGAAATCTCACCCTAGACTTACTACATCTTTTGCATATGAGTGTTTGTTCTGATTTCAAGGATTGGGAGGGGAATGCATTTTCCAGTGCCTCAATTTTTGGTTACTTGTGGAGAGTAGAAGAAGAATTTTGAGGAAGAGTTTGATCAAGAAGCCCAAGGTGAATTATCTCTCTCTTGAATACAGTCATGCTTGTTCCTGCATTTTGATGTTTGATTTTTCTGTTTAATAGAGCACATGACATGATTTTTCACTCTTACCCACTGAGCAAAGCTACACAGTAAATTGTTGGGAAATGTAGTAGAAAACAAAAAAAAAATCGCACCTACGATCACCAAGATCAATATGAAGATGCATAATGGTTTGTGATCAACGATCGTTACCAACTCTGGAGTGCAGCGGAAGAAGAAGAGTCGGTGTAGATCATGCTTGAAGTCCCTCAAATGTTGATGATGATCCTGCGAACAGCCCTCGAACGATCCCTCGAACCTAAGACCGAAAGCACGGCATCTCTACTTGGTTGCAAGTGTACGGTCTTCATGATCCGGTAGTGCTTCGCCGTCCAGAGCCAATCTTCACCGGAGAATTGGAGGGAGGAGATTAGAACCACACTGGGCTTATAATTAGGAGGATTATAAGTGGCTAGGGCTAACTCTTATTAGTCTAGGACCAACTAGAACTAGAACTAGATCAACTAGAAGAGGCACCCAAAACTTGTTCTTCAAAAGGGTGGAAAACATCTAGTATATATAGGTTTAGGGGGGAGGAGGGGCAGCCACCAATGGAGGGAAACCGTCCCTTGGAGCGCCGGCCTAGGGGGGAGTCCAACTCCCACCCCTAGTAGGATTCAGCCCCCCACAAGGAAAGGGGGGGGGGGGCGCCACCTCCACTTGGGCCTTTATGGCCCAAGTCTCCTATCCCCTCTTGGCCTTTTAAGGCCCGTTGATATTTAATTAATATATAAAATACCTTAAACATTTTCAGAGCATTATATATATAATTTAACATCTCCGAAAACATTTTCCAGCTATATATATGAATCGGTAATACCCGGTATTATCTGATATTCACCGAAACCCTTCCGGTGACCCCGAAATGCTTTCGGAACCTCTCGGAACTATTCCGGTTATTAATGAAACTATTTCATAAATATATTCTCATCACTCCCATTCCACTAACACTCAGCATATCATGATTACCTTAAGCTTGTGACCCCGTAGGTTCGGTAAAGCATAGACATGAACGAAACTCCTTCGTTCAATGACTGATAGCGGAACCGTGGACATCCATATCGGTCCCTATGATTACACGAATGATATTCAAGTGAACCTTTGGTTATCATGTGACATTCCCTTTGCTTCGTGATACTTTACAAAACCCGGTGTGCATCGGTATCCTCCTGGGTCATCATCATGCGCACTATACCGTTGCTCCCGTTACCGGTTTTGTTCTTTTTTCTCGTTGACGTGTTTCGGCATCCCCGTGACGTAGTCACTTGTGTCTGGCCAGACGATGATGGATGCTGTCACACCAAGAAGGCCCTAAGAATATCTCTCCATCATCGAAGGAGCAAATTCCACTCTTGATCTGTTCGTTCACCTGTCAAACTTTCCGGTGAACCTGAAAGTTGTCGTTATGATCACCTTGTTACAGATGACGTTGAGCAACCCCAAAGTCAACTGCTAGTAGGAAGTAACCGAAACACTCTCATGGTCCGAGGAACTAAAGTACACATGCTAACACTTCGTGTTATAACACATGATTTCAAACGATATGATCACAAAGTATAACATACAAGATTGGGTCGATTCAATATGATCGTTCTTCTAACGTCATACCCTCAATGTTGTTTTAGGACTATCATTGCACCTAACGATATCCTAAGATCCGGAAAATGTGATCACCAACAACACTTGAGCCAGTCCTAGAGGCTAGACCGGAAACCTATTGTTTGACTGTTTATCATTTCACACGTGCATATGAGTTTTCCACTGAATCGCACATTCCAGGATCAAAGCGGTTATAGCATGAAATATAAACTCTTAATTATGAATAATGGAAATATAATAATACAATATTATTGAATCTAGGGCATATTTCCAACAGTCTCCCACTTGCACTAGAGTCAATAATCTAGTTGCATAACACTTAACAACTTATCTTGTGTTATTTATGCATTGCTTGTGGTAGAGCCTTCGTCATTAGTTTGACACACTCAAAAACTTTGTGATATTTGTGCTAGTATTGTGTGATTCCGAGATCTTAATCCATATAGTTTTTCATCCATAATATTTTATTCAAAATAAATATTATTGGATTTATTATCATAATAATCTTATGTCAAGACTCTTCTTGATCATATCTTGAATTAACCCATTTTATAAAGATTCTCCTGGCATAACCTTTATGGGTCACTTATAACTCTTGCAATATTTATTCAAACAAAACATTTATATCAAGACATTTCTTGATTCAGATAAAATGGAAACATCTCATGTTTTCAAGTCGTTTATCCTTATCGTTTATAGATTCAACAAATTGTTCATAAATAATTGAATTATAATGTCCCTATCGTAACAACTATGAAGTTTGATATTCATATATTCTTAATAATGAATTTCAACTTCAATCCTCAGAATAAACATTTTATTCTTTTGAGTTCCTTGATATTTTATTACTAACTTTTAGTAATATACTTTGGCCATTATATATCATAACTATCAAGACAATTTTATCTTCCAAGCTATCATTCATAAGCATCAAGTTATATGACATTTAGAGAAAACATTTTTCTCTATTTTATAACTCTTTTAAAATTTTGTCAAAATATATATATATAAACTTTCTTTTAGCTTAACTAGACACCTTAATCTATCTTCATAGATTCTTTCATGCCCATTTTTTTTGCTTTACACTTTGATTGAAAAAGTGTTTCAAAATCATTTTTAGTGCTTTAGGAACTTGATATTGTTTCTATTCCAAATATGCTATACATACAGGATTGAAAACTTTATATCGCTCCCACTAGGTTCTACAAAACTATTTTGTTAGTACTTAGGAGCTTTATATTATTTCTATTTCATGATATGTCTTACATATATATGACTTAGAAATACTATATAACTCCCACTAAATTTTACACAAAAATACTTTTGGACAAGTCCAAAATTTAATACTAGTTCAAATCTTCAAACGGTTTTTGAAGTTTGCACATTTATCCGGTTATCTTGAGGATAAAATCTTTTTCTGGTTGTATCATCCATACATCCTTTTCCAAATTTAGGAAACTTGTTTTGAAATCCTTCTTTTACTCCACACTCCTTGAAGTATTATCAAGTTATAAACTTGTCAGAAAATAACAACTAAGTTCCAAACTTGATTGTATAAGAATTTTCATTCTGGTGTGCATGGCCAAGGGCCATTCCATATGAGCTAGGCGCCACCTTTGTTTCTTTGTAGTGTTTACGTTCATCTTCTTACAAGATGAAAAGAACTTTGTCGTGTCATTTCATAAATTCAACGATGTTCTAGATCATGTTTTAGCTTTTAGAATTTTCTACATCTAATGTAGTAACTAACGGTATATCTTGTAAATAATTTATCGGAACAAATTATGATTAGTTTTGTACCGTTAAAAGATTCACTAATCTTTCAAGCTATAACATCCTCCCACTTATTCTTTTGACAAGAAAACCATTTTCCATGACAAACATTTTGTCTTTCAGATATTTCAATGGGAGAAATCATATAAACCTACAATTCAACTGTCATCTAGTTAAATAATATTCATATCTCATATGATTTCATTTAACAAGATCTATACGTGGTTTTTCTATTTTAGTGTATATTTTTGTTGTTTCAGTTATACCTTAATTATAAATAGCAGATAGAATAATTCCATGATCATTCAAACGATCTTGCTAAACTTATGACTTTAGATCTATTTCTTCAAATGAAGAATCACAATATCAATTGTCATAATGATCCTTAATCTCATTAAAATATTTGAACTCTTCAAATAAATTCTGAAATTCTGTTGAACTATTCAAATATTTCAGTCTGAGTAAAACATTTTACTTATTTTAATGAATTTAAATTATCCACCATACTCTTATTCTTTCTATCGGTTTTATACATCATTATGTATTTTAACGATCATGATGATCGAATACTTCATCTATATGAAGATTATTCCCGATGTATCCAAGCAGAGATATATTCATGTGGAACTTATCAGTCTTCTTAAGACGTTTAGCATAAATGTTGTAATACTTTAAATCAAGATTTCATGAATAAACCATCGAAACTTGTGGTAAATTCAAAACATATTCTTATAATTACTTCAACAACTATTGTTCAAAACTTTATAAGAATGCCCATGGCATAATCCAAAAAATAATGTCTTATACAACCCTGGAACGTAATAACTATTATTCGATCCTAAGATAAATCTTGAAGATAGACTCCATCAGTCTTGAGTAGCGATCCCATCACCATCCTTGACTATCATCTTGTCTTTATTTCTTATCCACTTGTGAGCTTTCTGTAGTTCCTATATCAAATTGCAAATTAAAAGCAATTGATTAGTATCAAATACTTATGACATAAAGAAACAAGTAAAACAACATTAATGTTGTATAACTTTTATACCTTTGTCTGAAGAACCATTCTTCTTATCTGGTAAGTACTTCTTGTAGTTCCGCTTCCAGTGACCCTTTTGTTTCCAGTAGAAACATTCAGTCTCTTTGTTGGCTCCACCCTTGTTCTTCTTCTGTGAAGCGGTCTTACCAGCACCAGTAGTTTTCTTCTTGGACTTGCCCTTCTTCTTGAAACTGGTAGTCTTGTTGACCATCAACACTTCTTTGTTCTTCTGCATCCCAGCTTCCGCAGTTTTGAGCATAGCAAACAACTCGTTTGCACTTTTCTCCATCTCGTTCATGTTGTAATTCATGATGAAACCATCATAAGATGGGGGGAGTGAAGCAAGCACAATATATGCACCGAGCGTTGGCGGAATTCCAAATTCCAGTGAAGCAAGCCTATCAACATAGCCAGCAAGCTTCACTATATGCTCACTCATTGAGGAACCCTCTTTCATTTTGCATTCTATTAGGGCCTTGGTTAATTCAAATCGTTTGGTTCTTGCCTGTTTCTTGTACAGAACTTCCAGTGACCCAATTACAAATTGAGTGGTGGATCATTCAAAATGCTTCTGTAGTTCAGGATCCATGCAAGTTAACATGAGGCGCTGGACTGACTCATAGTCATCACTACGAGTAGCATAAGCACCAACTTCTTCTGGTGCAGCATCTTTTGAAGGAGCTTCACCTAGGGGTTGATCCAGCACGTACTCCTTTTTAGCACTCCTGAGAACAAATCTCAGGTTTCGGATCCAATCCGCATAGTTTCCACCATTTGCAACCAACTTTTCTTTCTCAAGCATAGGGGCTAAGTTGAACATATTGCGAGCCATCTACAACGACAAACAAACAAATGATTTTAGACATAATTCATATTTAATTTATAGAACTTATTGTTTAAACAAGTTTTAATATAAAGTGCACTCCCACTTAAATTAATATCTCTCATAATTGATTGTGACTGATTCAAGATCCAAGTCTAGTTCTCAGCCATTGATGTGTGCATCACTGATGACGAGAATTTTGACCGGTGGGCAATCTTTTGCTGATCATATCTCCATATGACTCTGATACGTCTCCAACGTATCTATAATTTTTGCTTGTTCCATCTGTTATATTATCATTCTTGGATGTTTTACAATCATTTTATAGCAACTTCATATCATTTTTTGGGACTAACCTATTGACATAGTGCCCAGTGCCAGTTGCTGTTTTTTGCTTGTTTTTTACTTCACAGAAAATCAATACCAAACGGAGTCCAAACGCAGCAAAACTTTTTGGAGATTTTTTTTGGACTAGAAGACATCCAATGAGCCAAAGAAGTACTAGAGGGGGGCTCCGAGGGGAGCACAACCCACCTAGGCGCGCCTGGGGGCCCAAGCGCGCCCTGGTGGGTTGTGCCCACCTCGGCCGCCTCCCGCACCGCCTCTTTGCTCTATAAATACCCTGAAAATCCAAAAACCCTAGGGGAGTCGACGAAACACAATTCCGACTGCCGCAAGTTCTAGAAACATCAGATCCAGTTTAGACACCATCACAGAGGGGTTCGTCATCCTCATTGGTGCCTCTCCGATGATGCGTGAGTAGTTCATTGTAGACCTACGGGTCCGTAGTTAGTAGCTAGATGGCTTTCTCTCTCTCTTTTGATTCTCAATAAAATGGTCTCTTGGAGATCTATTTGATGTAACTCTTTTGGCGGTGTGTTTGTTGGGATCCGATGAACTTTGAGTTTATCATCAGATCTATTTTATCCATGAAAGTTATTTGAGTCTTCTTTTGATCTCTTATATGCGTGATTACTTATAGCCTCGTATTTCTTCTTCGAATCTTTGGTTTAGTTAGGCCAACTAGATCGATTTTTCTTGCCACGGGAAGAGGTGCTTTGTGATGGGTTTGGTCGTGCGGTGTTCTTTCCCAGTGATAGAAGGGGCATCAAGACACGTATTGATCGTTGCCATTACGGATAACAAGATGGGGTCTATTCCTACATGAATAGATCTTGTCTATAGGCTTGGGCGTTCGGTAGAAACCGAAATTTTGGTTTCTGCAGTTTGGTTTTTTTAAGAATTCGGTTTGCAGAAGTGAAAACCGAATTTGGCACTAAAATTTAGCTAACCGAAATTTCGGTTAACCAAATTTTTGGTTTGGTTTTCGGTTTAGACCGAATTATGTACCATGTATAGAAAATGCACTTTCAGGACATATTGACAGCAACATCAACATGCATGTTTTAAAGAAAAAATTTGACAGCATAACAAGGCAAAATTGTAAAATGCGTATAACATATTCACATCTTTCCAAATATCACATAATATCAAATACAAGGATTTCAGAACAGTGACAGATGCATAACCAATCATCAAATGTAAAACTTCCAAAGTCCACACTGATAAGTGACAAACTGACAAGTAATAGAGCCAAGTTCATGTTCCAGATTTCCAGCCCAACACATAACCAAATTCCAAGTTCCAGGACACATAACCAAAGTCGAAGTTCAACAAAACACAACCAAGTTTAAATTTTACTTATTATTACACTTCAAAACATAAGCAAACAGGAAGGAGATTGAAGTGCACTTCAAGAGCAGCCACAAATAAGAATCCCAATTTGCCATCATGAATAGGAACATCTTGACATGTCCAGAGAATCTTGACCAACCCAGCTTCTAGCCAAGCATTGTGAATCTATAATGTTCTGTGCATGGTGCAGAATTCGGTTAGAATAGATAGTACATGACACAGAATTCAGATAAAATAACTATATATATACACGTAAAATAGAATAGCAGATGGCACATTACAAGGATTGACATGATTCAATTACAAGAACTACATATATGTAAAACATAATATGTTGGACTATATGTACCTAAAGAATAAAGAGTAATCTGAAGATCTTTTCTTCATAAGAGTTTCCAACAGATTTTGGAAAACAAAGTACATGAGGTTCATGAAACAACATTTGTATTACAACAGCATTTACATGAGGTTAATTACACCAAGTGAGCACCATTTGCATTTACATGGCTGTGTTGTGCATCTTTTGAATCATACTTAAGAAAAAAATAAAAAATGCTAAAAACATGAACAAGAGCAGGACAATTTCTTGCAACTCACTCACCAACGTTTAAGTACAGGATGGAGGTGGGCAAGATGGCACAGCCCCAGATGGCTTGCAAACAGACTTGCTACTGCTTGCTTTCGACTTGGATGAATTTGTACTACCAACTCTTCAATTAGTTCTGAAAAAGAATGAAATGAACATGTAATAAGCATATGAAGTTAAAAATATAGAAAATTACATAGAAAACAATCACAATATGTTACCCTTTTCCAATCTTAACAATTCCTCCTCATCTTCTTCAATGTTGATAGTAATAGAACCCCTTAGCCAATCTTGGGCACAAACAAGAGCTTGGACCATGAATGGTGTAAGCGATGTTCAAAATTCATTTAGAATGCGACCACTTGTGCTAAATGCCGACTCAGATGCAACCGTTGATACTGGAACAGCCAACACATCACGGGCCATTCTAGCCAATATTGGGAATCTAGCAGCATTGTCTTCCACCATTTTAGAATGTTAAAATCATACCTATTTACTTCATTCTCTTCATGTAGGTATTTCTCAAATTCAGATTTGCTCATGCTAGCTTCACCATCACCACCAACTCTCAACTTTTTATTTATCCGAGACACCAATTTCCTTCCGTCCCTTTTTTGAGTTGGTTCAGATTGTGGAGCACCCACATGCTTGCTTGCATCACTTGGTGCATACTTAGCTTTGTACTCTTCAAACAAAGCATGCATAAATGTTTTCATCGCCTCCCAAGCTTTGCCTCCATTTAACTCACCATACATTTCTTCAATTGCTAGTTTCGTGAAATTTGATAGCTTGAATCTTGGATCAAGAACAGTTGCAGCAAATACAAGCATGTTCACATTCTCCTCTTCCTTTTTCTTTCCTTTCCCCTTCCCCCTTTCATTCTCCACCTCCTCATGCCAACGTCCCCAATACTTATCATACTTATCTTGCATTTTCTTGGCCATTGTTTTGTGCAAAATATCATCACTATCAGCCCACTCTTCCAACACAACATTAATTTCAGCAATAACCATAACAAATTGATTCACGGTCACATGGAGTGTAGCGGAAACACTAAGAGTAAGGTGATAAAACTGTCCAAGAAATTCAGCGATTTTCTTAGCATTCTCCCAATCACTATCAACAGGAATACCAGGAGCTTTCCCACTAGTTAAATCTAGTGTATAGAGTGGATCTTCTTCCTCATACCTCGCAAACACTCTCTCAAAGTTGATTGTGGTTGCTAACATTAGGTATGTGGAATTCCATCTAGTGCATACATCCAAACTCAAGAATGCCTCGTTGTCCACCTTTTCTAACTGAGCAAGTTCTTTAAATCTTGTAATTCTAGATGGCCCATGTCTTATATATCTAACCGCAGCTCACACACGCTTAACTGATTCATCCAACTCTTTTAGACCATCAGTAACAATCAGATTTATAATATGGGCAGCACATCTCATATGAAAATATTTACCTTCAACTATGCTATTTCCAGTTTTGATCATTTTCTTCCGTATGTAACCCACACCACCATCATTCGCGCTAGCATTATCAACAGTTATTGTCATAACTTTGTTTATTCCCCACTCCATCAAGCATTGCTCTATGGATTTTCCTATATCATCTCCCTTATGACCTTTTACTAGGAAAAAACTAATGATTTTCTTGTGCAAATTCCATTCAGGATCCATAAAATGTGCCATGACTGTCATATAACAATCTTGTGTTTGAGAAGTCCAACCATCAGTAGTGAGACACACTCTTTGACATGATTGTTTAAAAAAAGTTTCAGCTTCGCTCTCTCTTCAAAATAAACCTGCACAACATCCCTAGTGCATGTTCTTCTAGAAGGCATATTGAAACATGGACATGCAATTGACATCACTTCTCTAAAACCAGCTTTTTCAGTAAATGCAAATGGAAGCTCATCTACTATAATCATCTTAGCAATAGCTTTCCTTAGTGCTTCGGGATCAAATTTATGCACTGAAGGACTTTCCCCTTGGATAACTTGCAAAGTACCTTGATTCTTATTCTTATCATTATGAGGATTATACTTGCAAGTATTAAAATGACTCTTTAAGGCAGATGTATCGTTAATCTCTGGAACAGCCTTGATATCATGATTGCAATGCTTGCACTTTCCAAACTTGAGCATACCACCAACTAGTACCTCAGAAAAGTGATCCCACATCGGTGATCTTTTCTTCATCTGCCTTCTTGTAGGTCGTTCCTCGATCTCCTTCTTTTCCTTTTCATACTCATCAATCTTTCTTTGTTCTTCCTCATAAACTCGCATCTCCTCTTCAGTCATGTCATCACCAAGTCCACCAGGTTCAACCATCTACGAAATAGTAATGTAATTAGAATTCATGTCATCATTCTTCTATATTAATTACTTTGGAGAAGAATTAAATAACATGTTCCTTATCAGCAGCTTCCACAAGTAAATAACAGATTAGGAATTAAAAGAAGCTGGCAGAATCATATGACAACATAAAAGTAAACTGACCATATTAATAATTCACAGACTACTAATGGTTACGACATGGGATTGGGACAGTATTCAACCAAGCGAAAATGTGGCAGCAAACATTATCTCTTTGAATTAAACTTCGAGTGATATACACTATACAGTCATTTCCATTCTGCTTCTGCAATGCATTAAAAGCTGAATCCACTCCACTGTAGTTCAAATGTTATTTTCCCGACAAGATAATAGAAGCGTTCACAAGTTGTATTTGTGAACAGTTGGTCATCCAAGTAGGATTTCGTAGTGATATACGCAGAGATGTCAACACTCAACAATGGAGCAGCACAAAAGATGGCATCCATAGACAGAATGAGAAAAAACTAAACAACAAGAGCATCTAGATCCACCTTTACCATCTACTCACAAAGAACAAAAAAATTGGAGACAAAGGATGGGAGATTGGGCTTATTACGTTGACTGACTGCTGAGTTTCTACTATGGAAGACGTGATGACGAACTGGAGGCCGAGATGCTGCCGACGGATGCGCGACGGTGGGTCCTTGTCGGAGTTGTCTCAGTGCTCCTCTCCTTCCTTCATGCAGATGCGGTGGAGTCCGCTACATCGGGGATGGCCGAGTGGGGGAGAACCGGAGAAGATTCGGTGGCCGGTGGCGCCGGCGTCCCTGCCGCTCAGATGAGAAGCAGCGGTTGCGTCCCTGCCGCTTAGATGAGAAGTAGTGGCAGCTGAGTAGTGCAGGGGGCGGGTGTGGGGGAGGGGAAGACTGGTCGACTGGGATGGGGTTAGGGCGTTAGGCTACGGGGGGTCATCGGTCGTGGACTCGTGGCGTCGTGCCTGGGTGGGTGGGGCGGTGGGCTGTACTCGGCCAGTGGGCCGGGGGTGGGGAGTGGAGTGGGTTGTTATTCGGTTAACCGAGGAATATACCAAACCGACCGAATTTGGTTCGGTTAGTAGCCCAGCTAACCGAATTTTTCTGTTAACAGTAAAAAAACGAAAATTCGGTTTATTCGGTATCGGTTCTGGTTCAGTTTTTGGTTGGTCGGTTTTTATGCCCAGCCCTACTTGTCTACATCATGTCATCATTCTTATTGCATGACTCTGTTTCTCCATGAACTTATTACACTAGATGCATGCTGGATAGCGGTCGATGTGTGGAGTAATAGTAGTAGATGCAGGCAGGAGTCGGTCTACTAATCTTGGACGTGATGCCTATATATTGATCATTGCCTGGATATCATCATAATTATTTGAAGTTCTATCAATTGCCCAACAGTAATTTGTTTACCCACCGTATGCTATTTTTTGAGAGAGAAGCCACTAGTGAAATCTACGGCCCCCGGGTCTATTCTTCTGCATATTTGCTTTCCGATCTATTATTTGCTACTTTTATTTTATTATATATTATTCCAAAAACCCAAAAATATCTTGCTGCACTTTTTCTTTATTTATTTTATTTTGTTTTATTGCAAGATCTATTTATCCAATCTACCACAGATTTATCTATCTTTTTACCGTGGAGGGATTGACAACCCCTCTTACACGTCGGGTTCCAAGTATTTGTTCTTTGTGTGCAGGTAACATTTACATAGTGTTGCTTGGTTCTCCTACTGGATTGATACCTGGGTTTCATAACTGAGGGAAATACCTACCGTAGATGTGCTGCATCATCCCTTCCTCTCTGGGGAAATACCGACGTAGTTCAAGCGACATCAAAAGGAATTTCTGGCGTCGTTGCCGGGGAGACATCATCAACATTTATAAGGTTCCGAATCACAAATCTCATCTCCTTGCAATTTATATTATTTGCCATTTGCCTCTCGTTTTCATCTTCCCCACTTCACAAAAATTTGCCGTTTTATTCGCCCTCTTTTTCGTTCGCCTTTTTCTCGTCGGATCTCTTGTTTGCTATCTCTCACTACTGGAATCAGGGAATTTGCCGTCAGCTAGTTCTTTGACGTCTGTTTCCAAAAAATAGAGGGCAAAGAACTGGCAGATGGCAAAGATACAGTTTGCCATCTGTCAATTCTTTGCCGTCAGCCGGCGGATGGCAAAGGGACCAAAGACAGACGGCAAAGAGACTAGCTGGGCCCCACTGGGGCATGGAGTTGGCTAGGTCAAATCTTTGCCGTCTGCTTTCCTGTCTTTGCCGTCCGCTAGCGGACGGCAAAGAATTTTCCTAACTAACGGCCGTGCCCCCCCCCACCCGTGTTTTTAGTCTTTGCCGTCTGCTTTTGTGACAACTGACGGCAAAATGTCTATTTCTATTTTTTTATTTTTTTAAAAATGCAAATAAGGTCTAAACAATATGAAATTTGACATGGTATTGGTTTATGATTGCTAGAATGTGTGGAAAAAGTTTGAAATTTTTAACTAAATTTTAACATAGTTGTTTTATCAAAATTAAGAGGGTAAACAAACACAAAGTAATGCTTGTTTCCTATTGGCCTACCCCTCCCTCCCACGAATCGATGATGTGGCAGGGCAGCCACCCCCCCACCACGTCCACGAGCCTCTCTTCCCCGGTGTCTCTCTCCCTCTTATCCTATATATATATCTCTCTCTCTCTCGCTCTAATCCTATTCTCTCTCTCTCTCCCGTCCCTGACGCATGTGCCCTTCCCAGCCGAGCAGTGAGCGCCTCCACCTCGCGCCGCCACCAAGCACCAGCTCAAGCTCCGCCGCCCGACCTCCTTCTCCTTCCTCCTGCCTCTCTTCCCCGTTCTCTTCCTCTCTCCCATACCTCGCCCCTTGCCCTCTCCCTCTCAACTATCCGACGCCATGGGCGCCCGAGGAGCTTCTTCGGTCCACCCCTCCCCTTCTCCGGTCTGCCACACGCCATGGTCAGCATCTAGGAACACGTGCAGGCCGCCCCACCTTAGCACCTGTCGGCGTTCTGGGAACCAGGGTACCCAGACTTGCCTGCCTGCGGCCCATGGTATGGCACCATCGACGGCCTGGTACGGCCCGTCTACAACACCTTCAAGACAAGACCCTCGCGAGGGTCCAAGCCTCGCGAGGCGGGCGACATCAAGACCTCCAGAGGGAGCGGCCTCCTTAGGCTGGCTCCTGAGGAGTGGAGATTTCTATGTTGGTGCCCACCTCATGAGGTTGAGGTGATGCAAGCCATGACGACCAAGGCCAGGCAGGCGCCAGCGGGCGCAGAGCAGCAGGTTTCCTCTTTGGTGCTAAGGAGGCAAGCGCAGGCGCGGGGTCCCGAGGAATAACCCAAAGGTTTCCATTCCCGTGCAACGAGACCAAGACCGCCAGGACGGATGTCATCGCCGAGCCCACCGCAGCACCACGGCCAGAAGCTTTCCAGGCGAAGACCACCTTTCATCAGGATAAGATGTACTACTTGTCCCCTTTCAAATTGGCCGGTGTGGAATCCCTTCCCGCCTTCGTTTTCGGGGAAGAGGACCAAGGCCACTATATATAGATTAGACACCACCATAGGAAAGAGATTCGATCAGATCCAAAACAACTCACTCCCACCAGAGCAAACCTCGCGAGCTTGTTCATCCTCTGTACTAGTCCTTCCTCAGCCCCTCGTGAGGCTAATCCACCACAAAGCAGGAGTAGGGTATTACACTGCACGGTGGCCCGAACCTGGGTAAACGGTCGTGTCCATCTTCTTCCCTGTTCTTCGAGCTAGGCTGTAGGGCGGCGCGTTTGGTTGGCTGGATAGGTTGAGTTCTTCGCACACGCCCCAGAGCTCGAACCTCCCATGGGTCTGCGGAGCCCTGAATCCGACATTTGGCGCGCCGGGTAGGGGCATGTCGAAGCTCCTCTCCCGCCGTCCGCTCCGTTGTTGATTCCGCTGTCCCTAGGCCGATGCCGGCGTTCTGGAACCAGGGTACCCAGACTTGGCTGCCTGCGGCCCACAGCGTGGCTCCATCTGCGGCCTGGTATGGCCCATCTTCAGCATCAACAACACAAGACCCTCGTGAGGGGCCAAGCCTCGTGAGGCGGACGACGTCAAGACCGCCAGAGGAGGCGGCCTCCTTAGGCCGGCACCCGAGGAGCGGAGATTTCTATGCAAGCCCCACCTCGTGAGGTTTAGATGATGTAAGCTCTGACGACCAAGGCCAGGCGGGCGCCAGTGGGCGCAGTACAGCAGGTTTCTACTTGGGTTCTAAGGAAGCAAGCGCAGGCGCAGAGTCCCAAGGAATCAGCCAAAGGTTTCCATTCCCATGCTACAAGACCAGGACGGCAGAACGGAGGTCATCACCGAGCCCACCACGACGTCACAACCAGAAGCTTTGCAGGCGAAGACCATCTTTCGTCGGGATAAAATGTACTACTTGTCTTTCTTCAAACTTGGCCGTTGTGGGATCCCTTCCCGCCTTCGTTTTGGCGGAAGAGGACCAAGGCCACTATAAATATAGCTAGGCCACCACCGTAGAATGGGACGGATCAATCAGAAAACCCCCACCAGCTCACACCAACACAAGAACACACCTCCTAAGGTTGTTCTCCCCCTGTACTGGTTCATCCTCAGCCCACCTCGAGGCCAATCCACCACAAAGCAGGAGTAGGGTTTTACACCGCAAGGTGGCCCGAACCTGGGTAAACTGCTGTGTCCCTTTCCTTTCCAGTTCAACAAGCTAGGCTATGAGATCGACAAGTTGGCAGACTTGGGAGATTGAGTTCTTCGCACGCACCTCAGAGTTCGAACCTTTCTTGGGTCTGCGGAGCCCTGAATCCGATATTTGGCGCGCCAGGTAGGGGTGCGTCGGAGCCTCTCTTTCGTCGGTCGATTCGCCGCCATTCCATCATCACCATGGCGGGAGATCCTCTAGTTCACGCTGAGCACTGGGCCGCTTGGCCCGCCCGAGCAGCGCCCCGTGCCCAAGAAGCCCTCCACTCTGCGCTCCTTGCAGCCCGCACGGCGGCCAGCGCCATCGGCAACAGGCGACACGGACCACCTGCGCCCGCTTCCGCGGCGCGTCGCTACCGCGCCACCACACGGTCTTCGGGCTACGCCGTGGCGACGACCCTACACATGCACCGACAGCTGGCGAACACGCGAGCCGCACTCATCGTTGCACGAGAGCTGCTCTGGTGCAGGTCGGCGGAAGGTGGCCACGACGCCCTGCTGGAGCGCGTCGCCGAGCTACTCGATGCCGCCTGCGAGAGTGCGGCGCCCTTCTGCACCTTGCCTACATCGCAAGCGCTGCCGGGGGCACGCGCCAGCTCTCGTCACACCTGCGCGCCTTTCCTCGGGGGACCCGGAGGATCTCACGATGCCAACCTGGCCCGCGATGCCGCTTACCCTACCCAGGATACGTTACACCCGGGCGTGACGGGACCGGGCGGCCCATTCTGGGACCACAACGGGATGCCACCCTACGGTCGTTGCGACCTGGCGCCAGGCATGACAAGCAATGGCGTCGGGCGGCCAGGCGTAGACCCGGGGATGGCGGCTTCGGGCACTCCTGTACCTCCACCGACAAGCTTGATGTATGCGCCAAGAGGAAGCCCCTGCTCGTTCCTCTCGCCAGCTTGGGCGCCAGGACCACGTGAGACCGAGGCTCTTCGCGGGCCGCCCCAGAGCTTCACTGGCGTCTTCGACAACAACAGCCACCGGGTATGGCCGATATCTCAGGAGCACGATTACGCTAACGATGGACTACAGGTTAACCAAGCCACGGCAACGGCCATGGTCCTCAAGATGATGGCCCCGCCGCAAGCAGACAGAGTGCACTGAGATCTGCGCGGGGGGAGCCCGGCGCCAGGGCCTCCACCGCGCCGCATGGAGCAAGGCACCGCCACGACGGCAGCACACGCTGCTCGGAGGTAGGTCCTTCGTCGGGGAAGGCGCCGGTGAGCCCTTCCCCCCAGTGGGGGGTCCTGCGATCGCTGGGGCACCGCCAGCGTCCCCCTCGCCCCTTGGTCTCGTCCTGGTTTTCCGACGCCCCAACGGTGGTCAGGGGAGGCGCAGGGCGGGGCCCTTGCCAGGCGTCAGGGACGCCCGTGAAGATCTCCGCTCGTGACACTCTCACGTAATAATGAGTTGGGGCTGTACATGCCCCAGAGTCTCCTGAGCACCGCCCTCGGGCCTCACGGGGGCTCCCACCCATGTCCAAGTGGAAGCACCATGCTCCGCGCTGGCCGTCGACACTGTCCCCCAATGACTATGCCCACGCCCAGTGGAAGCACTTAGCTCCGCGCTGGTGAGAATACTAGTCTAGGTGCCGGACGCGGCTGTTTGTTTCGCCCTCTTTCTGTAACCCGATTTGCCATCTTTTGAAATGAGATTTGGAGTTTCGTGAGCTTATCAAAAGGAAAAACGGGGGAGATTTTTTGATTCGTGGTGTTTTCTTGCCTTTTGGTTTATGTTAAAAAGCAGGGCTCATGCCCGCTGCCCCCCCCCCCCCGGTGAGCACCCCGCGAGCAGGGGTTGGGCGTAGCATGTGCACTGCACGCGCACTTGGGCCAGCCCAAGCGGCGCCGAGGCCCCCATGGGGCCAAAAACGCATCTGCCGCAGGACCACTGCGCGCACACCTTGCCGTGACTCAGCAATCGGCACCTCGTGCGGCGCTCTCAGACGGGCCTGCAGGCTCCTCAGGAGGCTCAAGCCCTCATGAGCCCCCGCGGGGCCCGCCTTGGGAAGGGAGCGCCCTCACGACACAAGAACCCATCCAAGACCGCCGGCACCAAAGATTAGTCATAACAAACTACTCTAGTAGGGGGCCTTTCTGCCCTAGGAGGGGGCCTTTCTGCCCTAGGCATATCATCGTTTCATACATAACGGGGGAACCCCCACCAAGAAAATGTTTTTCCGAGCCCGAAATTTTGGTATACAGTTCAGGATTGGAAAGGAAACGTAAGCCTAGCAAGACGCGCCGCCATCGGCGTCGCCATCTTCATCATCACCATCGTCGGCACCACCCTCTTCAGCTGCGGGCACGTCCACGCCATCTTCACGGGCGAACTCCGCGACCAGGTCGTCCACATGGTCATCCACCCAGCTCGCCAGGTCGCCCTGCGTGACCCTGGGCACGGGGGCTATCGCAGCGTTGAAGTCGAACTCAGGATCAAGGCTAAGAAGGTAGATGAAGACACGCGAGAACGCGCGCCCGAGAAGTCCCCTGCTTCTTTCCTCAACGAGCTGGCGCGCCCTCGTGGCCTGGTCTTCCAGACGGGTCAGGACTTGGGTAAAGAAGTGGAGGTAGCCGGCATCATCAGCCTCGTGCGGGCGGGAGACGCTCTCTTCACAGATGGTATCCAACGCCCGGTTGGCCTGGACCCTGAGGTCCTCAAGCATCGAGGAGCGCTCGCGCTGCATCGTCCGGCGGTGGTTCGCTTCGTTCATGGCTTTCTCCACAAGAGACGTGACGCCCGCGACCTACTGCTGAAGTGAGGACAAGTCGGCTTGGGCGGAGGCCCGAGCCTCCTTGGTGGTCATCTCGCGCTGCTCTGCCGCGGCAAGCTTCGCCCTGAGGGTGTAGGCCCTGCCCTGCAACTCAACCTGCCGACGTTGGAAGCGGGTCTCCTGGAGCCTCAACTTCCGGTGGTATTCCCCAACAAGAGCCCCGCGAATCTCCGCCACCCTTCGGTCAATCTCCTGCTGGATCTTGGCCTCCCGGGCGGCAACGGCGTCTTCAGCCGCGGCCACTTGGCATTCCCTCACCTCCAGCCACTCGAGCTCCAGATTATGTTCCGAGATCTCAAGCGCCAGCGCATCCTCATGCGCCTGGCCTCCTTGCTCATCCGAGGGGGCCTCGCTCGACGGTACCACCAGGGTGGCCCTACGCTCCTGGACTTGCCGCTCAAGGGTGGCGTTCAAAGCTCGAAGCTCCTTCTCCTGCTCCTCGGCCGCCTCACGACGGCGGTCAGTAGCCCTGGCCTCCTCCAGAGCGCAGGCGCAGGCCTCACGAGAAGCTGTGAGGGACGCCGCGGCATCTGTACGAGCGCGCTCATGCTGCAGATGCCCGAGGTTAATGACGACCTTCGGCTGGTGCCACTCGCGCGCCAGGCGGAGGCCTTCCGCCTTGAGGCGTGCGTTGACATCAATAAGTTCTCCCCCAAGTCGACCCAGCACGCCCATTGCCTCCTGGAAAAGGTCATGGCGGACGACGCTGCGCCCACAAGCAAGCTCCAGCACGCGGCCGAGCCCTTCTTCCGCGCCAGGGGCTGCCGGAGAGGCGCGAAACGACTCGCCCGTCTCTGGCAGGGGGCTGGTAGCCGGCGCTCCTTCATCTGTTCCCCGGGCCTCGACGGAAGCGCTGTGCGACTGAGCATCGCTGCTCGAAGACGAAGCCGATGATGGGCTCGCCCAGCTACCAGCGAGCACCAGTGGAGGAGCCCTCGGCACGCCCCCTGCACCCCAGAGATGGTCATGGAGGAAGGAAGCTGGGAGCACGGGCTCGTGGCCTCCCGGCGGCGCCTTTGCCTCGCGGGCCGGCTCCGTGCCCTGCGCGGGCACCCGGCACGAGGGGCCTGGAATCGCGAGCGGGCCAAGGGCATCTGGGGGTCGCACCCCAGGCGGCTTCACCGCAGCAACCGAGGGAATCCTGAGGAGCCAGAGTCAAAAAAGGGCGTGACACGCGAAGATCCACGAAGATAAGGTACTTACTTGTCCACGGCTATCCACTTCCTTTGCTTCAGGGCCCGGGGAGTGCCACCACTGCAGCTCCAAAGCTCTTTCCTCTTGTGGAGTGCCCTAAGGTCCAGACGAGGTACGCCGGGGGCCGGTCCGCCACCCTTCGCGGTTGGGCTGCGGGCCGCCACCTCAGAAGCACCTGACGGCACCCGCTCTCCAGCGGACGCCTCAGCAGCACCTGACGGCACCGCTCTCCAGCAGCCACCTCAGGAGCACCTGACGGCACCCGCTCTCTAGCGGCCGCCCCAGGAGCACCTGACGGGACCCGCTCTCCAGCAGTCACCTCCGGAGCACCTGATGGCACCCCCTCTCCAGTGGTCGCCTCAGGAGCACTCGACGGCGCTCGCCCCCCTACAACCACCTTAGGGGCGTGCGCCACGGGATCGACGAGCACGGGAGCCACCAAAACAGGGTTCTCGCGAGGCCCCTCGAGACCTTCTGGGCGTAGCCCCCACTCATCGAAGAGGGGCATCTGCTTCATAAAGTCCTCCGTGTTCGAGCAGTGATACAAGAGGCATCCCTCCACCGGGAGCGCGGCAGGCGCTGGCTCGCCAGTCAGGAGCTCGAGCACCACGCGCAGTGTCTTGGAAGGGAGCGAGGGCACCTGGAGCCTCATGGGGTCGTTGGGGCCAGTGAAGGCCCACATTGGGCGAGAATGGCGCTGGAGTGGGGCGATGTGCCGCCGGACGAACTCCCTCACCACCATCGATGCCGTCACCCCTGCCCCCTTCAACCTGGCAAGCCTAGACCAGACGCGGGTGAGCCGACGATTGACGAGCTTCACATGCCCCCAACCGGAGCAGGGTTCCGCCGGTGCTCGCGGGAGCAGGAGCAGGGGGCTGTGTGTGGCGGCGTCCACGTACACCCACTGCTTCCGGAATCCCTTCACGTCCGGGCAGAGTGTGAAGTCGATGCCAGAGCCAGCTGTCGCCGCCACAGCATGGAATGCCACGCATCCTGAGCACTGTCGGCCGTCGACCAGGTGAAGTGAGAAGAAATGGCGAAACAAGGCAACGGACGGAGCAACACCCACCATAGCCTCACACAGGAAGGCGAAGGCGGCGAGGAGGATGATGGACCTGGGGTCAAAATGCAGCACTTGGATCTGGTAATGCGAGATTGTGGCATTGAAGAAATCAGAAAAAGGAGGGACCAAGCCAGCCAGGAGAGCATGAAGGTGGATGGGGATCTCGGTGGCCTCCACATCGACCAAGGCCCGGGAGGCAGGCCAGACCGTCGTCGCCTTCCACTCGTTGGAATCAGCAGCGACGGCCGACCGGACCTTGTCCAACCCCTCCTGGTTGATCATCGTCGACCAATCAAGCGCGGTCTCCAAACCCAACTGGGATTCGGCGGGCGCGAAGGCCTTCCCCTTCTTCTTCGACCTCGGGGCCATGGAGTCAGGGGTGGATTGGCGCCGACGCCAAATCTGGAAGAGGAGCCATGAGTTCACAGGGAAAGGGGGAAGCCAAGGACGAGCACGACGGGCAATGTTGGCAGAGCCGCGCTCGCAACAGGCAGCCATCAAGTCAGGCGGTTGCCGAGGCAGCGTGGGGAAGCAGAGATGCCCACGTCCCATCAAGCGCCACGCGTCGACTGGGCCCGCGGCGCTTCGCCCTTACCCTTTGGCTTCGCCCCGAAGCCAAGTCCGAGCGATTCTTGGGCCTGGGGGCTACTATCGGCGTTCTGGGAACCAGGGTACCCAGACTTGCCTGCCTGCGGCCCAAAGCATGGCTCCATCTGCGGCCTGGTATGACCCATCTTCAGCATCAACAACACAAGACCCTCGCGAGGGGCCAAGCCTCGCGAGGCGGACAACGTCAAGACCGCCAGAGGAGGCGGCCTCCTTAGGCCGGCTCCCGAGGAGTGGAGATTTATTTCTATGCAAGCCCCACCTCGTGAGGTTCAGAAGACGCAAGCTCTGACAACCAAGGCCAGGCGGGCGCCAGCGGGCGCAGTACAAAAGGTTTCCACTTTGGTGCTAAGGAAGCAAGCGTGGGCGCAGAGTCCCGAGGAATCAGCCAAAGGTTTCCATTCCCGAGCTACAAGACCAGGACGGCAGAACGGAGGTCATCACCGAGCCCACCACGACGTCACAACCAGAAGCTTTGCAGGCGAAGCCCACCTTTTGTCAGGATAAGATGTACTACTTGTCTCCCTTCAAACTTGGCCATTGTGGGATCCCTTCCCGCCTTTGTTTTTGGGGGAAGAGGACCAAGGCCACTATAAATATAGCTAGGCCACCACCGTAGAAGGGGACGGATCAATCAGATCACCCCCACCAGCTCACACCAACACAAGAACACACCTCCTGAGGTTGTTCTCCCCCTATACTGGTTCATCCTCAGCCCACCTCAAGGCCAATCCACCACAAAGCAGGAGTAGGGTTTTACCCCGCAAGGTGGCCCGAACCTGGGTAAACTATTGTGTCCCTTTCCTTTCCAGTTCATCGAGCTAGGCAGTGAGATCGATGAGTTGGCAGACTGGGGAGATTGAGTTCTTCGCACGCACCCCAGAGTTCGAACCTTTCTTGGGTCTACGGAGCCCTGAATCCGACAGCCGACGCTTGCCGTGTTCGTGCCGAGCGTCGGGCCGCTCGTGTCGCCCAGACGGCACCCGCGGGCAACGGCGTCCCTCGCCACTCTGCCTCCCCAGAGGCTAACGCCGCCACCGACCCTGCTGACCGCGAGCAGCAGGACTCATCGCTGCCGCCGTCCATGCTGCACGACGGCCGCACCATGCCCAGCCGTCCGTGGGGAGATCTGCGCAATCAGTTTGTCACACGCTTCGCGGCACCGGCGCCCCACGCCGTCGCGGCCATCCTCGGTGGGTCGCAAGTGCCGACCTCAGGCTGCCACATCAAGCAGTCCTTTCGGCAGATGGGGGCCGCCCAGCCGCGGCAAGGGGCTCCTGCGGGCCGGTTGGCGCCTGAGACCGACATCACCTTCGACTCCAGGGACCACCCCAAGACCACAGTCGGCGCGGGCGTGCTTCCCTTGTTGTGCACGCCCATCGTCAGCGGCGTCGCGGTCACCTGAACCCTCATCGACGGCGGCGCTGGCCTCAACATCCTCTCCATAGAAGCCTTCGACCTGCTTTGGGTGCCGTACGACCGGCTCGCCCCCACCAGGCCCTTCTCAGGGGTGCTCGATGGCTCCGTCATCCCCCTGGGGCAGATTTGCCTCCCCGTCACCTTCGGCACGTGCAGCAACTACCACACCGAGCTCATTGACTTCAACGTCGCTCGCATCGGCCTCCCGTACAATGCCATCCTCGGGTACCCGGCCCTCGCCAAGTTCATGGCGGCGACGCACCCCGGCTACAACGTCATCAAAATGCCGGGGAGCAGCGGCATTCTTACTGTGGTGGGAGACACCAAGGGTGCCCTCCTGGCCCTCAAGCTCGCTTTCAAATCCCCGGCGGCCGTGCGCCTGGAGGCGGAGAGCGCTTCAGAGGTCCCAAAGGCCGCGCCCGCGAAGAAGAAGCCTCTGTTCTCTCAGGACCGGGCAGAGACGAAGCAGGTACAGGTCAACGATAAGGGCTCAAGCCTCACCTTCACCATAGGTGCCGGCCTCCCGCCGTACCAAGAAGAAGCGCTGGTCGGTTTCCTCCATGCGAACAAGGATGTGTTTGCATGGGAGGCGACGGACCTGGTTGGTGGCCCGCGGGACGTGATTGAGCACCACTTGATGGTGTGCCCCGGTGCGCGCCCGGCAAAGCAAAAGGCGCGGCGGCATGCCCCGGAGAAGCAATCGTTCATCGTCCAGGAAGTCCGCAAGCTGCAAGAAGCCGGCGTCATCCGAGAAGTGCGGCACCCGGATTGGCTGGCCAACCCAGTCATCATCCCCAAGAAGGGGGGAAAGGAGCGCATGTGCGCCGACTTCACGAGCCTCAACAAAGCTTGCCCTCAAGACCCTTTCCCTCTTCCGCGCATCGACCAGATCGTTGACTCCACCGCTGAGTGCGACCTACTGTGTTTTCTAGATGCCTTCTCAGGCTACCATCAGATCCAGATGGTGGTGCAAGATGTCGAGAAGACAACCTTCCTCTCCCCGTGCGGGGTGTACTGTTACACGTGCATGCCGTTCAGGTTGCGCAACACTGGCGCGACCTTCCAGCGATTGATGCACATCGCCTTGGGCAAGCAGCTCGGGAGGAACGCCGAGGCATACGTCAACGACATAGTGGTCAAGTCGCGGGAGGCAAAAACCCTCATCGTAGACCTGGAAGAAACATTTTCCAACTTACGCGCAGTAAACCTGTGCCTCAACCCGGAGAAGTGTGTGTTCGGCATTCCGTCTAGCAAGCTGTTGGGTTTCTTGGTGTCGCACAGAGGGATCGAGGCTTACCCAGAGAAGATCAAGGCGATAGAGAGGATGAGCCCACCGCAGACCCTCAAGGAAATGCAGAAGCTCGCAGGCTGCATGACCTCGCTAGGGCGTTTCATCTCCAAGCTCGGCGAGCGCGCCCTCCCATTTTTCAAGTTGATGAAGAAGAAGGGCCCGTTCGAGTGGACTCTGGAGGCCGAGGAGGCCTTCCAAGACCTCAAGAGGTATCTAACCAGCCCTCCGGTGATGGTGGCACCTCGACCTCTTGAGCCCCTGGTGCTTTACCTGGCCGCCACACCCCACTCGGCGAGTGCGGCACTCGTGGTGGCCCAGAAAGAGCACGCGGGCGCGGGTGCGCGGCACAGTACCCCGTGTCCGGCCACGCCATCGCCACCTCAGGGCGGCGCCCCTGAGGCATTAGTCACCCCAGCAGAGGGGAAGGATCCTGAGGCCCCCACGCCTCGGGCAGGGCCGGACACTGTCAGTGCCCCCTCTCTTGTCGAGCACCCTGTGTATTTTGTCAGCACGGTGTTGCGCGACGCGCGCGCGCTACCTCATGCCGCAGAAGCTTCTGCTCACGCTCCTCGTCGCCTCCAGGAAGCTGCGCCACTACTTTCAGGGCCACCCCATCAAGTTTGTGTCCGCGTTCCCCTGGAGAGGTTGCTCCGGAACCCAAACACTGCAGGCAGGGTTGCTGAATGGAACATCAAGCTGCAAGCGTTCCAGCTGGAGTTCAGCACCACCAGGGTCATCAAGGGCGCGGCCCTCGCTGACTGTGGCGGAATGGACTGACGCCCTCGACCGGGGGGGTTAGTGAAAACCGCTCCCTCGTGCCCGGAGACGAGACACCTGATGGCTGGGTCATGTACTTTGACGGTGCATTCACACGCCGAGGCGCGGGGGCTAGAGCTGTGCTCGTCTCGCCCACTTAGGACAAGCTCTACTACGCCGTCCAACTCTGCTTCCAGCATGGTGAGAAGGTCTCCAACAACATCGTAGAATACGAAGGCCTGATCGCAGGCCTCCGGGACGCGGAGGGCCTGGGGATCAAGCACCTCACCATCAAGGGTGATTCTCAGCTCCTCGTCAACTTCGCCAACAAGGAGTACACGCCCAAGGACGAGCACATGGAGGCATACTTGGAAGAGGTACGCAAAATTGAAAAACAGTTCTTGGGTTTGGAGTTGCAGCATGTCCCGCGCGGCATGAACAAGGAGGCGGACGACATCGCCAAGAGGGCGTCGTGGAGCGACCCTCAGAAGCCTGGCGTCTTCGAGGAGAGGCTATTCAAGCCATTGCCGGCCCCCTCCACCGCGAGCCCAGCGCTGCTCCGGGAGGAACTGCCCTTGGCCCCCGCCTCGGGCGCCCCAGCCTGCGGTCCAACCTCCAGAGCCCACCTGCTTCTGGCCCTCGAACCTCAGGAGGGATGCTGGACCGAGGAGTTCAAGGTGTACCTACTCCAGGGCACCTTGCTAGAGAAGCAGGAAGAAGCAGAACGCGTGGCCTGCCAGGCCACCGCTTACTGCTTGCAGGATGGCGAGCTCTACCGAAGACGCCCAAACGATGTTTCTCTGTGATGCATCTCCAAGGAGCAGGGGTGCGAACTGCTGGCTGACATCCATAGTGGGGACTATGGACATCACTCTTCGTCGCACCCTTGTGGGCAAGGCATTTCGCAGCGGGTTCTACTGGCCCACGGCGCTCAACGACACCACTGAGCTGGTGAGGTCCTGCGAGGCATGCCAATTCCATGCCAAACAGATCCACCAGCCCGCTCAGGGCCTCCAGACCATCCCGCTCTCATGGCCGTTCGCGGTATGGGGGCTGGATATCCTGCGACCATTCCCTCGAGCAGCTGGGGGCTACCACTACGTCTACGTCGCCATCGACAAGTTCACCAAGTGGGCGGAGGTGGAGCCCGTGCACACCATCCCAGCTGGTTCGGCCGTCAAATTCATCAAGGCTCTCATGAGCCGCTTCGAGGTCCCCAACCGTATCATCACCGACAATGGCTCTCAGTTCATGAGCAACCTTTTCAAAACATATTGTGCTAACCTTGGAACGCAGATATGCTACGCTTCGGTGGCACACCCATGGAGCTACGGCCAAGCCGAGCGCGCCAACGCGGAGGTCCTGAGGGGCCTCAAGGCGAGGAGCTTCAAGAAGAAGCTCGAGGCCTGCGGCAGGGGCTGGCTCGATGAGCTCCAGTCTGTGTTGTGGTCCATCCGCACCATCGCGACCAAGCCCACGGGCGAGACCCCGTTCTTCCTCATCTACGGGGCTGAGGCGGTCCTCCCTCATGAGGTCAAACATCGCTCCCCACGGGTCTTGGCGTTTGACGAGGCACGCCAGGACACCTCACGGGGGATGGACCTCATGCTGGGGGAGGAGGGCCGCCGCCAAGCCTCGCTCCGTGCCGCGAGGTACCAGCAGGCGCTGCAGCGGTATCACTGCCGTAGCGTCCACTCCAGGACCCTCGAGGTGGGTGACCTCGTCCTGAGGTGGGTGCTCTCCAGCGAGGAGCTTCACAAGCTCTCGCCCATGTGGGAGGGCCCGTTCAGGATTGCCCGTGTCTCCAGGCCTAGCGCCGCACGCCTGGAGACACATGACAGGGTCCCCATCCAGAATGCCTGGAACATCCAGCACCTCTGGAAGCTCTACCCATGAACAAGGCCATGCGCCTCTCAAGATCTCCGCCCGTGACACTCTCACGTAATAATGAGTGGGGCTGTACACGCCCCAGAGTCTCCTGAGCGCCGCCCTCGGGCCTCACGGGGGCTCCCACCCACGTCCAAGTGGAGGCCCCATGCTCCGCGCTGGCGGGAAGACAGAAGACTAGTATAGGTGCCGGACGCGGCTGTTCATTTGCTTGCTTTCTGTAGCTGATTTGCAATTTCTTGAAATGAAATTTGGAGTTCTCGCGTCTTTATTTGAAAGGGTTGGGAATTTTTCTCCTTGCAGCACTCGCTTTTTCAAGCCTTGTTTTAGGGAAAGTGACAATTGCCCGTCGCTCTTCCTCGCGCGTCCCGCACGTGGGGGCTGGGCACGGTGTGTACGCTTGGGCCCGCCCGCGAACGCACCTTGCCAAAGCCCTAGCCTTTGGCATCTGAATTCTCGCGTGACGCCCTCAAACAAGCTAGCGGGCATGCACGCCCTCCTGAGTCCATGCCTCCGGGCATCGCGATGTGGCGTACCAGCGACCCATGCTCGGGGGCTCGCGCAGGGAACGACACCTCCAGAGGTCCCCTGGCCCCATGGCCGCACCTGGGGATCTTCGAGTCCACAAGAAGGAAATCTCCGAAGGACCTCTCCGGAACCAGGGACATGCGGGAAGTCTAAAGCTCCAGGGAAGCTCGTCCTCACGGTACAAGAGTCTACCGCAGGCACACTAAGCTAAGTCATTTCAATCACAGTCAGTGGCAACACGGATACCAGGATGCAATATAAAAACGATAACGCAATGGCGCAAGCACCGCGGTCCATTACACGCCCCGACAGGGCTTTCCACCTTTTTGATGCAGAAAAAAAAGAGAAGAAGAAGAAGAGAGGCAAAAGCAGCCGCGCAACTACAGCAGCTCCGGGGACCTGCCTCCAGCAACGCCCGCGCTCAGTCAGAGTCCTCCTCCTGCTTCATCGGGGTGCGGTGGCGAGATGGTTCGTCTCCCTCCCTGGTCCGAGCTCGGTGGCGTGGTGGCTCGTCATAGTCGTCGTCGCTCATGCTCTCCCCGGAGGAGGAGCCACAACTACTGGAGGCGTCACGGCCGTCACCAAGGGCAAGCTCACCACCGGCGTCGTCGTCACTGTCGCTCTCCGGGCAGCACCCCAGGCGCTGACCATCTTCCCCGAAGACCCTGACATAGAGGGTCGCGGCGCCATCGTACCTGAAGTGGAGGGTACACCTCCCTTGCAGGCCACGTGCGTAGGCGAACGTCTGCCATCCGCGGTTCAGGAACACGTTGCCGGTGGGGGTGACCTCGACCACCACCCAGGAGGCCTTGCTGCAGCAACCATCGGCCTGCAGCCAGAGGCCGCCAGGTCCGTCGGCCGGCAGCGCACCCGCAAAGAAGCGTGGGAGATGGGGCCAGGCGCCGGCGGGCCTCTCCACCCACGTTGTCGGATTCAGGGCTCTACAGACCCAAAGTGGTTCGAACTCTGGGGCGTGTGTGAAGGACTCAACCTAACCAGCCAACCGAACGCGCCCTACAGCTTAGCTCGAAGAACAGGGAGGAAGATGGACGCGGCAGTTACCCAGGTTCGGGCCACCTTGCGGTGAAATACCCTACTCCTGCTTGTGGTGGATTTGCCTCACGAGGGGCTGAGGAGGAACTAGTACAAGGGTGAACAAGCTCGCGAGGCTTGTTCTGGTGAGGATGTATTGTTCTTGGTTTCCTCCGTCCGGCCCCCTTCTACGGTGGTGGCTAGCCTATTTATAGTGGCCTTGGTCCTCTTCCCCGAAAACGAAGGCGGGAAGGGATTCCACAACGGCCAAAGTTGAAGGGGGACAAGTAGTACATCTTATACTGATGAAAGATGGTCTTCTTCTGCAAAGCCTCTGGTCGTGACGTCGTGGTGCGCTCGGTGATGACATCCGTCCTGCCGCCCTGGCGGTCCTGGTCTCATCGCACAGGAATGGAAACCTTTGGGTGATTCCTTGGGACCCCGCGCCTGCTCTTGCCTCCTTAGCACCAAAGAGGAAACCTGCTGCTCTGCGCCTGCTGGCGCCCACCTGGCCTTGGTCGTCACGGCTTGCGTCACCTTCACCTCATGAGATGGGTACCTGCATAAAAATATCCGCTCCTCGGGAGCCAGCCTAGGGAGGCCACTCCCTCCGGACGTCTTGGCGTCGCCCGCCTCGCGAGGGTCTTGTTTTGGAGGTGCTGTAGATGGGCCGTACCAGGCCGTCGATGGAGCCACGCCGTGGGCCGCACGCAGGCAAGTCTGGGACCCTGGTTCCCAGAACGCCGACAGTAGCCCTCGTGCCCAAGGCGCGCTAGGACTTGGCTTCAAGGTGAAGCCAAAGGGCAAGGGCAAAGCGCCGCAGGCCCCAATCACCTGTGGACCAGGCTGACGCGTGGCACTTGATGGGACGTGGGCGTCTCTACTTCCCCACACCGCCTCGGCAAAACACGCGACTTGACAACTGCCTACCGCACGCGGCCCAGCCATCATTACCCGCTGCGCTTGCCTTCTGCTCCCCTTCCTTCCTGCGAGTTGGCATCTTCCTTACCAAGCTCCATGCCAGCTCCCATCTGCTCCGCCGCCATGGCTCCCAAGACGAAGAAGGGGAAGGCCCGAGTGGCCGTGGAGCCCTTGCCGGGGCTGGAACCGGCGCTAGACAGGTCCACGATGGTCAACCGTGAGGGAGTGGACAAGGTATGGTAGGCCCTTGCCGCCGAATCCAACGAATGGAAGGCGACAATGGTCTGGCCTGCTTCTCAGGCCTTGATCGACATGGAGGCCACCGAAATCCCCCTCCATCTCCATGCTCTCTTCGCCGGCCTGCTGACTCCATTCTCCGATTTCTTCAATGCAGTGCTTTCGCACTACCAGATCCACGCGCTGCATCTGGATCCTGGTTCCATCATCCTCCTCTCTGCTTTCGCCTTCTTGTGCGAGGCCTTCATGGGCATCGCTCCATCCGTGGCCCTGCTCCACCATTTCTTCCTGCTCCATCTGGTCGATGGCGGGCAATGCCCGGGGTGCGTGTTGTTCCAAGCAGTGATGGCGACTGCTTGCTCCGGCATCGATTTCACGCTCTGCCCGGATACGAGGGGGTTCCAGAAGTAGTGGGTGTATGTGGAAGCCACTGTGCTCAGCCCCCTGCTCCTTCCTCCATCGGCGCTGGCAGAGCCGAGCTCCGGTTGGGGGCACGCGGAGCTTGCCGACCCGCGGATTGCGCGCGTCTTGTCCAGGCTGGCCAAGCTGAGGCAAGAGGGGGTGGCGATGGCGATGGTGAAGGAATTTGTCCGACGGCGCATTGCTCCGCTCCAGCGTCATACTCGCCCAATGTGGGCCTTCTCCGGCCCTGACGACCCCATAAGGCTCCAGGTGCCCTCGCTCTCCTCAAAGACACTGCACAGGGTGTTGCAGCTTCTGACTGGTCGGGATCCTGACGCGCTCCCCGCTGAGGGGTGCCCCTTGTACAACAGCTTGAACGGGAAGGCCTTCGCCGAGAAGATGCCATGCTTTGACGAGTGGGGGTTGCTCCCCGAGGGCCATGAGGGACCTCGGGAGAACCCCATCTTGGTTGCTCCTATGCTCGTCGGTCCTGTGGTGCGCGCCCTAGAGGTGGCCGCGGTGGAGCGAGTGCCGCCGGGGACTCCTAAGGTGGCCGCTGGAGATCGAGCGCCACCACTCGCACCCGAGGCGACGGCTTACACCCCCGCAAGCGGCATGGGAGGAGCCCCGTCCACGGGGGCAGCTTCCGCCGCTGCCGCGAAAGGCCGCGCGTCAACCCGCGGCTTGCCCTTTCCAGGCCTCGGGGTGTCCCGCAAGAGGAAGACACCTGGGTGCCACTGCGGCCTCGCTCCCCTGGCCCTGAAGAAGGGGAAGTGGATAGCCGCGGATGATTAAGTACCTTGCCCCCTTTGACTTCTGCACATCACGCCCTCTTCTAACTATTGCTCCTCGGGATCCCTCCTGCCGCGGGGGTGAGCCCGCCTGTGGCGCGACCTCGGGAGGCTTCCGGTCCGGTTGGGACCCTGGGCCTCACGAGACTGGATGCACTGCGCGAGGTGGCATATGCCCACGAGCCGAGGCCGCTCCTGGGGGACCGCGGGCCTTCACTCCCGGTGTCCTTCTTCGAGAGTAGCCCATGGCGCACGGAGGCCGTGCCGAGGGCTCCTTCGCTGGTTCTTGCTGGTGGTTGGGCGATCCGTGCGACGGCTCCATCTTCAAGCGGCGGGTCTGGACCGCGCCATGCTGCGTTCGTGGCCTAGGGAGCGGCTGAAGGAGCTGCAGCCTCCGGTCCCCTGCCGGAGATGGGTGAGTCGTCTCGCGCCCCTCCGGCGGACCGGGGCGCGGAGGATGGGCCCGGCCGAGCCCAGGAGCTCGCGCGCGGGCGCAGCACCGTCTGTCACGACCTCTTCCTGGAGGCAACGGGCACGCTAGGCCGTCTCGGGGCAGAGCTTGCCGACGTCGACGCGTGCCTTGAGGCAGAAGGCCTCCGCCTGGCACGCGAATGGCACCAACTGAAGGTTGCCATCAACCTTGGGCGCTCGCAGCACGAGCGTGCCTGTGCGGAGGCGGAGGAGTCCCTTCAGTTTCTCAGGAGGCTTGCGCTCACGCCCTGGAGGAGGCCCGGGCCGCAGATCGCCGTCGTGAGGCGGCTGAGGAGCGCGAGAGGGAGCTTCAAGCCTTGAACACCGCCCTTGAGCGGCAAGTCCAGGCGCGTAGAGCCGCCCTCGCAGCGCTGCCAGGCAGGACCCCTGCAGACGAGGCGGGAGTCCGGTCTCGCGAGGACGCACTGGCGCTCGAGGCATTGGAGCACAGCCTGGAGCGCGAGCGACTGGAGGTGATGGAGCACCAAGTGGTCATGGCCGAGGAGGCCCTTGACTCTCGGGGGGCGAGCATCCCGCGGAAGGTCGAGCGGAAGGCGGCGGAGATTCACGCGACCCTTGTCGAGGAATATCGCAAGAAGTTGGGGCCCCAGGAGGCTCGCTTCCAGCGATGGCACGCTAAACTGCAGGGCGAAGTCGATGCCCTCAAAGCGAAGCTGGCCGCGGCCGAGCGGCGCGAGAAGGCCGCCAAGGCCGAGTTGTCCTCCCTTCTTCAGCAGGTCGATGGTGTTACGTCCCTCGTGGAGAAGGCCTTGGACAAGGCTGGCCATCGCCGAACACTGTAGCGCGAGCGCTCCATGATGTTCGAGGACCTCAGGGTCAGGGCCAACCAGGCCCTAAGCACTATCTGCGACGAGATCATCTCCCGTCTGGACGAGGCTGATGATGCCGGCTACCTCTGCTTCTTCACCCAGGACATGACCTGCCTCGAAGGTGGTCCTACGAAGGCGCGCCAGCTCGTTGAAGAGAAGAGCCGCGGCCTTCTCGGGCGTGCGTTCTCATGCGTCTTCAGCCACCTTCTTAGCCTCGACCCGGACTTTGATTTCAGTGTCGCGATAGCCCCCGTGCCCGGAGCAATTCAAGGCGACCTGGCGAGCTGGATTGACGACCACGTGGACGACCTGATCGCAGAATTTACCCTTGCCGATGATGTGGCCGCGCTCGCAGCCGAAGAGGACAAAGCTGATGATGATGATGATGATGACAGCGACGCTGACGGCAGCGCGTCTCGCTAGGCTTGCATTTCCTTTTTTGCCTGCCAAGATTTCGGATATGGCCCCGCGGGGTGTGAAAGCATTTTGGGGGGGGGGGCTTCCCCGTAATGTACGAAACAATGATGTGCTATCTAAATTATTTTTGAAAATATGGCATCGTGAGCAGGTGAGCTCCCGACTAGGGTAGTTGGCGTGGCTTAGCTTTTGTGCTCGCGACCTTGGATGAGTTCTTGTATCGCAGAGACGCGTTTCTTCTAAGACGGGCCCTCCGGAGCCCCGAGTCTGCAGGATCCCAGGAGGGACTTGTGAGGGCTTAGGGCCTCCTGGTGCACCTCTGCCGGGCGTCAAGCTTCACGGGAGTGCAGGGGGGAACGCCCGCCGCCGAGTGCCCCTGAGGCCCGGGCTAAACGCCGGGCCTGGTGCGTGCCTGCTGGCTTGCTCGAGAGCGCCGCGCGAGGAGCCAAGGGCTAACGCTTTGGTGAGGTGCGCGTACGGGCGGACCCGTGGCAGTTATATGCTTGGCCCCGAGGGGGCCCTAATGCCGCTTGGGCTAGCCCAGATGCGCATGCCACACCTAGCCCCCACTCGCGGGGCGCTCTAGGGGAGAGCAGCAGGCAGAAACCGTGCCTCCCAAAACACGAATCAAAGGAAAAGGAAACACTGCGAGTCAAAAAACTTCCCCCCTTTTCTTCAAATAAGTGTAAAAAGTTTTAAATTTCATTCCAAAGGCAGCAAATCGGATTACAAAAGAGGGCAAAACAAAGACGGCCGCGTCCGGCATCTACATTGGTCTTCTAGTCTTCCCCCAGCGTGGAGCATGGGGCCTCCACTGGGCGTGGGCATAGCCATTGGGGGCCAGTGTCGACTGCTAGCGTGGAGCATGATGCTTCCACTTGGACGTGAGTGGGAGCCCCCGTAAGGCTCAAGGGCAGCGCTCAGAAGACTCCGGGGCGTGTACCTACCCCGTCGCGCGCCAGCCCACTGCTGTGAGGCCCTCCGGACCCCCTCCGAAGGAGTTAGCCGACGCAGTGGGGGTGGGCGCGAACGCCGGGCGTCGCCCGCGATGTGGGAAGGATGCAGAAAGGCGCCGCGCCCTCGCAGGCAGCGTCAAGCAGCTCGGCGACCCGCTCAAGCAAGGCGTCGTGGCCGCCTTCCGCCAACCTGCATCGCAGTAACTCGCGCGCCACGACGAGTGCTGCTCGCGTGTTCGCTTGTTCCCGACGAGCGCGCAGGGTCGACGCCACAGCATAGTCAGAAGACCGCGCGGTGACACGATTGCGGCGCCGCACGGGAGAGGGCTGGGGTGGCCCCTACCACTAACGTTCGGCGACGTCGGCGACCGTGCTGGCCGCGAGGACTGCGTGGTGGCAAGCTACATGGTCAGGGAGCGCCGCGTAGGCAGGGCAAGTGGCCCAATGCTCGGCGCGAGCTCGGGGATCCTCCGCCATGGGCGCGACAAGCGAGGGCGGGACGCGATTGATGAAGAGGTCGAGTTTCTACACGCCCCTACCAGGCGCGCCAAATGTCGGACTCAGGGCTCCGCAGACCCAAAGAGGTTCGAACTCTGGGGCGTGTGCGAAGGACTCAACCTAACCAGCCAACCGAACGCGCCGCCCTACAGCTTAGCTCGAAGAACAGGGAGGAAGATGGGCACGGCAGTTACCCAGGTTCGGGCCACCTTGCGGTGAAATACCATACTCCAGCTTGTGGTGGATTTGCCTCACAAGGGGCTGAGGAGGAACTAGTACAAGGGTGAACAAGCTCGCGAGGCTTGTTCTGGTGAGGATGTGTTGTTCTTGGTTTCCTCCGTCCGGCCCCCTTCTACGGTGGTGGCTAGCCTATTTATAGTGGCCTTGGTCCTCTTCCCTGAAAACGAAGGCGGGAAGGGATTCCACAACGGCCAAATTTGAAGGGGGACAAGTAGTACATTATCCTGATGAAAGGTGGTCTTCGTCTGCAAAGCCTCTGGTCGTGACGTCGCGGTGGGCTCGGTGATGACATCCGTCCTGCCGCCCTAGCGGTCCTGGTCTCGTCGCACGGGAATGGAAACCTTTGGGTGATTCCTTGGGACCCCGCGCCTGCTCTTGCCTCCTTAGCACCAAAGAGGAAACCTGCTGCTCTATGCCCGCTGGCGCCCGCCTAGCCTTGGTCGTCATGGCTTGCGTCAGCTTCACCTCATGAGATGGGTACCTGCATAGAAATCTCCGCTCCTCGGGAGCCAGCCTAGGGAGGCCGCTCCCTCCGGAGGTCTTGGCATCGCCCGCCTCTCGAGGCTTGGCCCCTCGCGAGGGTCTTGTCTTGCAGGTGTTGCAGATGGGCTGTACCAGGCCATCGATGGAGCCACACCATGGGCCGCAGGCAGGCAAGTCTGGGTACCCTGGTTGCCAGAACACCGACACACGCCACGAACTCCGAGGATGCGTCGGCCGAGTGGAGTCGCGGGCGCGGTGGCCGGATGGCTGCAGCGCGCCTTCCCCCTTCACTGCGGCTGCCTCGACCACGGCAGCTCCCGCCACGGGAAGGAGCGGCCCCTCGACTGCCGTCGACAATGCCAGCCCTCGAGGGAGTGAGCGCACGCCCTCGGGGAGCCACCGCTGGCGTCGCGGCGTGCTTGCAGGGGCGGTCGCGACCTCTCTTGGGCAGCGGCGAGTCCGGTCCCTCCTTGGGAGCCTTTCCCTTCTCTGCGGCCGAAAACCTCCTCACTGGTGCCATGGAAGCTTTGGCAAGATGGCGGGGGAACTAAGGAGAAGGAGGAGCAGGCGGCAAGAAAATGAAGATGAGCTGGGGGCTTCGCCCCCCGCCCCATTTATAGGCAGAGGGAGACCAACCGCCGGCCTCTCATGTTTCGAGCAATGATGGTTCTCCTGCATGCATCAGGCAGTTGTCAAGTCGTGCGCTTGCCGAGGCAGCGTGGGGAAGTGGAGATGCCCATGTCCCATCAAAGCGCCACGCGTCATCCTGGTCCGCAGGCGATGGGGGCCCACGGCACTTCGCCCTTGCCTTTTGGCTTCGCCTCGAAGCCAAGTCCGAGCGCGCCTTCGGCCCGGGGGCTACTGTCGGCATTCTGGGAACCAGGGTACCCAGACTTGCCTGCCTGCGGCCCATGGCATGGCGCCATCGACGGGATGGTACGGCCCGTCTACAACACCTTCAAGACAAGACCCGCGCGAGGGGCCAAGCCTCGCGAGGCGGGCGACATCAAGACCTCCGGATAGAGCAGCCTCATTAGGCTGGCTCCTGAGGAACGGAGATTTCTATGCAGGTGCCCACCTCATGAGGTTGAGGTGATGCAAGCCATGACGACCAAGGCCAGGTGGGCGCCAGCGGGCGCAGAGCAGCAGGTTTCCTCTTTGGTGCTAAGGAGGCAAGCGCGGGCGCGGTGTCCCGAGGAATCACCCAAAGGTTTCCATTCCCGTGCAACGAGACCAAGACCGCTAGGACGGCAGGACGGATGTCATCGCCGAGCCCACCGCAGCATCACGGCCAGAAGCTTTGCAGGTGAAGACCACCTTTTGTCAGGATAAGATGTACTACTTGTCCCCTTTCAAATTGGCCGTTGTGGAATCCCTTCCCGCCTTCATTTTTGGGGAAGAGGACCGAGGCCACTATATACAGGTTAGCCCCCACCATAGGAAAGAAATCCGATCGGACCCGGAACAACTCACTCCCACCAGAGCAAGCCTCGCGAGCTTGTTCATCCTCTGTAATAGTCCTTCCTCAGCCCCTCGTGAGGCTAATCCACCACAAAGCAGGAGTAGGGTATTACACCGCAAGGTGGCCCGAACCTGGGTAAACGGACGTGTCCATCTTCTTCCCTGTTCTTCGAGCTAGGCTGTAGGGCGGTGCGTTTGGTTGGCTAGATAGGTTGAGTTCTTCGCACACGCCCTAAAGTTCGAACCTCCCATGGGTCTGTGGAGCCCTGAATCCGACAGCACCCACGCCTCCTGCAACACCAGGCCGTCCCGGAGGTCGTGGATGCCTTGGTACAGCAGGACACGTGACCACAGCAGCAGCAGCACCTCCACCTCCATCAGCACGCTCTTCATCATGTCCGCATGCATCCTCGCCCCCACCACATCGCTGCGCTCCTCACACGTCACATCCAGGCTCCTGCCCAGCACTGCCATGACCTCCGCCCTGTTGAAGAACTTGCCGACGCCGGCCGATGCGTATGGCCGCAGTTGGCAAAGTCGTAGAGAATGGCGAGGACGTGATGAAGAGCAAACGACGTCCAGTGCATCTGCCACCTCCTGCCGCCCGACGTCTCCACGAGCAAACGATGGCCGCGTGGCGTCCCTTTTAAAAAAAATTACCCCTGCTTTGCCGTCTGTGATGTTGGCAGTGACGCGTCTGCTAACGTCACAAGGCAGACAGCAAAGGGGAGGACATGTTTGCCGTCAGCTGGCGGACGGCAAAGCCTCCCGTTAGCCACCTAACATGGGTAACGCCTGTTATTTGCCGTCCACGTTCTTTGTCGTCTGCCACCGATGGCAAAGGGTCTTTGTCGTCCGCTTTGAGAAAGCAGACGGCAAAGAACCTGTTTACCATAGCTTTCTTTGTCGGGCACCTTTGCCGTCAGTGGCAGACGGCAAAGAGGTTTGTCGTCCGCTTTCCGCTCCTTTTCCGTCTGCCATGGCAGACGGCAAAGAAGCTGATTCCTGTAGTGTCTACTTGTGTTACCATGTGCCTTCTATTTGGTTGCATCTTTGCTTGCTAAAAATCTATTGTTATGGATCCTCATCCACTTGCTAATCTTTTCAAAAGATCCAATTATGATGAACCAATTGATAGTGAATTGAATTCACTAGATTATCTTTATGAAGTTTTGCTTGAGATTTATGAATCTGAAAACTGTGATGAAGTGTAAACGAAGAAATTTATAAAGTGATTCATGATAGCTCCTTGAATGAAAAGCATGATTGCAATGATATTATTATAAATTCTATTAATGTCAATTGTGTTAGTGATATGCCAAACCCCAAGCTTGGGGATGCTTGTTTTGTTATATCCACTACTGATTGCAATGATCATGATTGGGGTGATAATGATTCTTATGATCTTGAAAATTTATTTAAACCTCATGATGAATATGCTTGCGATAATATTAAAAGTGGTTTTGGAAGAGTGTCAAATTTAGCTAAAAATAATTCCACTTATTTGGAGAGTGTTCAATCTTATGAAATTTTTGATAGAAGTGGGCTTGGAGAGGTCATGACTTTATTTGATGATAATCCCACTATTTTGGAAGAGTGTCAACTTTGCATGCATGTGGATCATGAAGAGAATACTTTATGTGATAGTTATATTGTTGAATTTGATTATGATCCTACATGTAATTATTATGAGAGAGGAAAATATGGCTGTAGAAATTTTCATGTTACTAAATTACCTCTCGTTGTGTTGGGATCGTCAATGTTTTATTCCTCCTCTTTGCATATGCTAGATATTTCTTGTCTTGATAATTTGTTTGCTTATAAAATCCCTACGCATCAGAAGTATGTTAGACTTAAATGTGTTTGTCACATGTATTATGATGCTCTCTTTGTGTTTCGATTCTTATCTTTCATGTGAGCATCATTGAAATATCAATGCCTAGCTAAAAGGCTTTAAAGAAAAGCGCTTATTGGGAGGCAACCCAATGAATAAAATTTATTTTTGCCTTTTTCTTTCTGTTCTTGAGTGTTTGCACAATTATGCCTCTATTATGATTGTGTCTTTTATGTTTTAATTAGTGTTTGTGCCAAGTAAAGCCTTTGGGATAACTTTGGTGATAGTTGATTTGATCCTGTTGAAAAACAGAAACTTTTGCGTCAAGTAAAATAATTTTCTAGATTTACAGAAGAGACGAAAAATTCTGAATTTTTACGTAAGATTGATATGTAAATTGCGTCTGTTTTCCTAATTTTTCAGAATCTTTGGAGTCACAGAAGTATGAGAACAATTAGCATCTTTACAGACTATTCTGTTTTTGACAGATTCTATTTTCTTTGCATTGTGTGCTTATTTTGATGATTCTATGGATTGTATCAGGGGGTATAAGCCATGACAAAGTTAGAATACAGTAGATATAATGCAATAACAAAATTTGAATGGGTTTTCTATAGTACTTAAAGTAAAGATTGGTTTTCTTATACTAACGGATCTCACGAAGATTTTGTTAAGTTTTGTGTGATTGAAGTTTTCAAGTTTTGGGTGAGATCATGATGGATGAAGGAATAAGGAGTAAGAAGAGCCTAAGCTTGGGGATTCCCATGGCACCCCAAGGCAATATTCTAGGAGAAACAAGCAGCTAAGCTTGGGGATGCCCCGAGTGGCATCCCCTCTTTCTTCTAACGACCATCAGTATTTTACTTGGAGCTATATTTTTATTCGTCACATATCATGAGTTTTGCTTGGAGCGTCTTGTATTATATGAGTCTTTGCTTGTTTTGCTTTTTTTTTGTGTCAATTATCTTTGCTGAACATACCCATTTGAGAGAGCCAAAATTATGCTATGATTTGTTAGAATTGCTCTATGTGCTTCACTTAAATTTTTTGAGCTATGGAATTGCTCTAGTGTTTCACTTATATCTTTTTTAGCACGGTGTGCTTCAATATTTTTGAAGAAATGCTCTCATGCTTCACTTAGATTTATTTGAGAGTTAGTAATTTTTAAGAAATTCTCTCATGCTTCACTTATATTATTTTGAGAGACACACACAAAAAATATGCTCATGTTCTTCACTTAAATTTATTTGAGCTATCAAAAGCAACATATGAAACTGGTCCCAAAGTGATAGATATTCAAGAGGGATATAATAAAAACTTTCATGAAGATCATTGGAAAAAATAAACTTGATTCTTTGTAATAGTTTTGCGATATGATGATAGTGATATGTGAGTTATGTTGATGAGTAATTATGCTTTAGTAAGAATATTGGTGTTAAGGTTTGTGATTCCCTATGCAAGCATGAAAGTCAATAGTTATGCAATGAAATTACATCCTACTTGTGGTGCATTATTCGGTGTTAGTTATGCTTAATGCTCGTTTATGAGATTTTTCGTTTCTTGGTTGGATGCTTCTCAATCTTTTTGCTAGCCTTCACTTGCACTAAGTAGGAATACTACTTGTGCATCCAAAATCCTTTAACCCAGTTTTGCCATATGAGTCCACTATACCTACCTATATGCAATATTTTCGTGCCGTTCTAAGCAAATTTGTATGTGCCATCTCTAATTTTCAAAATAAATTTCCTTTTTCTGTGCTCGTACCGCTCATGAAACGTTAGGGGGTGGCTGATATTTTTCCATGTTATATGTGTTATTCTCAAGATGAGTGTTTATTCACTTGTCATTGCACGAGTGTACGGCAAAGGTATTAGGGATGCCCAGTCCCGAAATGAAAAAATGAATTTACTTTATGTTGTCAAATAATAAATTCCTTGGAAAGTGTTGGTATGGACGGCACCCGTGGATACGGCTAGCCGTGGAATGTGAAAGTATGGTGGAAAAGGGAATAAACTTTATTTTCTGTTTGGGAACCGCCTATGATGTATCTAGCATGGAAAGTATTGGGAACTACTCGATTGTTTTCATTGACAGGAAAAGCATGCCACCCAAAATGTTTTATCTCTATCTTTTTCGCTTTGAGCTCTGGCACCTCTACAAATCCCTACTTCCCTGTGCGAAGGGCCTTTCTATTTACTTTATGCAATTTTTATTTTTATTTGAGTCTCCATCTTCTCTTATAAAGCACCAGCTAGGGGGCACTATGATCGTACTTGAGCATTGAGTGTACCTAATATGCGAGTGTGTTTCAAGAATGTATCAATGATTGAGCATGATGGGCTAGGGATAACTTGCTTTAGTGTTGATATTTTGAAAGACATGGTGACTTGTTGATATGCTTGAGTATTGAAATCTTCATGTCAAAACTAGACTATTGCTTTGAATCATATAAAAGTCCAAATGTCCATTCCACAAAAGAAAAGAATATGTGATGAACATGTTAGGCATCATTCCACATCAAAAATTCTGTTTTTATCATTTACCTACTCGAGGACGAGTAGGAATTAAGCTCGGGGATGCTGATACATCTCCAACGTATCTATAATTTTTTCTTGTTCCATGTTGTTATATTATCATTCTTGGATGTTTTACAATCATTTTATAGCAACTTTATATCTTTTTTTGGGACTAACCAATTGACATAGTGCCCAGTGCTAGTTGCTGTTTTTTGCTTGTTTTTTACTTCACAGAAAATCAATACCAAACGGAGTCCAAACGCAGTGAAACTTTTTGCAGATTTTTTTTGGACCAGAAGACATCCAGTGGGCCAAAGAAGTACCAGAGGGGGCTCCGGGAGGAGCACAACCCGCCTGGGCACGCCTGGGGGCCCAAGCGCGCCCTGGTGGCTTGTGCCCACCTCGGCCGCCTCCCGCACCGCCTCTTTGCTCTATAAATACCCCGAAAATCAAAAAACCCTAGGGGAGTCGACGAAACATAATTCCAGCCGCCGCAAGGTCCAAAAACACCAGATCCAATCTCGACACCATCACGGAGGGGTTCATCATCCTCATTGGTGCCTCTCCGATTATGCGTGAGTAGTTCATTGTAGACCTACGGGTCCGTAGTTAGTAGCTAGATGGCTTCCTCTCTCTCTTTTGATTCTCAATACAATGGTCTCTTGGAGATCTATTTGATGTAACTCTTTTTGCGGTGTGTTTGTTGGGATTCGATGAACTTTGAGTTTATGATCAGATCTATTTTATCCATGAAAGTTATTTGAGTCTTCTTTTGATCTCTTATATGCATGATTACTTATAGCCTCGTATTTCTTCTTCAAATCTTTGGTTTAGTTAGGCCAACTAGATCAATTTTTCTTGCCATGGGAAGAGGTGCTCTGTGAAGGGTTCGGTCGTGTGGTGTTCTTTCCCAGTGACAGAAGGGGCAGCAAGACACGTATTGATCGTTGCCATTAAGGATAACAAGATGGGGTCTATTCCTACATGAATAGATCTTGTCTACATCATGTCATCATTCTTATTGCATTACTCCATTTCTCCATGAACTTAATACACTAGATGCATGCTGGATAGCGGTCGATGTGTGGAGTAATAGTAGTAGATGCAGGCAGGAGTCGGTCTACTAATCTTGGACGTGATGCCTATATATTGATCATTGCCTGGATATCGTCATAATTATTTGAAGTTCTATCAATTGCCCAACAGTAATTTGTTTACCCACCGTATGCTATTTTTCTCGAGAGAAGCCACTAGTGAAATCTACGGCCCCCGGGTCTATTCTTCTTCATATTTGCTTTCCGATCTATTATTTGCCACTTTTATTTTCAGATCTATTATTCCAAAAACACAAAAATACCTTGCTGCACTTTTTATTTATTTATTTTATTTTGTTTTATTGCGAGATCTATTTATCCAATCTACCACAAATTTATCTATCTTTTTACCATGGAGGGATTGACAACCCCTCCTACACGTCGGGTTGCAAGTATTTGTTCTTTGTGTGCAGGTACTGTTTACATAGTGTTGCTTGGTTCTCCTACTGGATTGATACCTTGGTTTCATAACTGAGGGAAATACCTACCGTAGTTGTGTTGCATCATCCCTTCCTTTTTGGGGAAATACCGACGTAGTTCAAGCGACATCAGACTCTTGTTCATCTTTCGATGCTTTGTGCTCCGAGCTCAGAACTATTCTGCCAGAAATTCAAGAAAACCGAGTGTTATCTACATGCATGGTCTGACCATCCCCGCCTTACACCTCACGATCTGTTTGTGCTCATGTGTACATGTCGCACTCTGGAACGCTACATGTTATAGACGGTTGCAACACTAGGAAGGGCACCTTTTAGATTGATATTTACTGTGAGAGATCACCCTAATAATTGACTATTGCACAATCAAAGGGTGCAAACAACAAAGGGATAAAATCTCAGGCAATTCATAATAGCATGATATGGTATAGCCCTGGGCGCCGGGAGTCCTCCATGATCGTCTTCAATCTCCAGTTGAAGCGACATGACGGCCAATATTTCGTTACCGAGGCAACTGTTTCAAAAACATTGCCGTGGCGGCAATCTCAGAAAACGTTGCCGTGGCGACCATTTCAGAAAACATTGCCATGACACCAAAATCTGAAATTCTATCGTGGCACGAAATTATAGCTCCTCGTCCCGCGCCTGGTACACCTTCTCCTCGTCGGGGTCCTCCGTGTACGTTTTGCCACCATCACCTATAACCTATCTCTACGATATTTACATTAAGGTGGCAATCCCGTGGCTCCAGCCATCATGTCATGATGCACAGGCCACTTAACATTACAACATATAACCATCTCATACATAAACTCATTATCATGACGAAGGCTATACCACATCATATGCAAACCCTGCAAAACCAAGTTAGACGTCCTCTAATCGGTTTTAGCAAAATTTTAGTTATGCAGTTAACCAGTTTTAATACTTAAGGCTAGCTACCTACGCAAGCACAACAAGGCGATGTTCTTGATGCTAGATTAAGTTTCGAGGTGTGTGAAAGAGAGACTTAATTAAAGTCTCATCCCCCACACTAAACTTCGTCAATACACGTGACCCCCTAGAAGATCATCCATCTTCGGCACCCTCTTGTGTACGCAAAGGTTCACTATTCTCGACTATGATGTAGCCCAAGGAACTGTTAGCAGATTGTCGACAGCCAGAGTCAAACGATTATCAGAACCTTGTAGCAAAACTACATCATTCTGCCGATGAACTGAACCAAAGCAACACTCGTGGGAAGCATAGCAAGAACATCAACCCTCACATATCAGATGTGATCTAGATTGCAGCCTCCATCTACTCATAAACCAGCTCATGATGCCACTGTTAGGAAACCTAGTAGAAAACAAAAAAATCATACCTACGATCACCAAGATCAATATGAATATGCATAATGGGTTATGATCAACCATCGTTACCAACTCGGGAGTGCAGCGGAAGAAGAAGAGTCGGTGTAGATCATGCTCGAAGTCCCTCGAACATTGATGATGATCCCGCGAACCACCCTCGAACGATCCCTCAAACCGAAGACCGAAAGCACGGCCTCTCTACTTGGTTGCAAGCGTACGGTCTTCACGATCCGGCAGCGCTTCACCGTCCAGAGCTAATCATCGCCGGAGAATTAGAGGGAGGATATTAGAACCACACTGGGCTTCAAATTATGAGGATTAGAGGTGGCTAGGGCTAGCTCTAATTAGTCTAGGATCAACTAGAACAAGATCAACTAGAAGAGGCACCCAAAACTTGTTCATCAAAAGGGTGGAAAACATCTAGTATATATAGGTTTAGGGGGGAGGAGAGGGCAGCCACCAAGGGAGGGAAACCCTCCCTTGGTGCACCGGCCTAGGGGGGAGTCCAAATCCCACCCCTAGTAGGATTCGCCCCCCCCCCCCCACAAGGAAAGGGGGGCGCCACCTCCACTTGGGCCTTTATGGCCCAAGTCTCCTATCCCCTCTTGGACTTTTAAGGCCCGTTGATATTTAATTAATATATAAAATACCTTATACATTTTCATAGCATTATATATATAATTTAACATCTCTGGAAACATTTTCCACCTATATATAATTAATTGATAATACCCGGCATTATCCGATATTCACTGAAACCCTTCCGGTGACCCCGAAACGCTTCCGGAACCTCTCGGAACTATTCTGAATATTAATGAAACTATTTCATAATTATATTCTCATCACTCCCATTCCACTAACACTCAGCAGATCATGATTACCTTAAGCTTGTGACCCCGTAGGTTCGGTAAAGCATAGACATGAACGAAACTCCTTCGTTCAATGATCGATAGCGAAACCGTGGACATCCATATCGGTCCCTATGATTACATGAATGATATTCGAGTGAACCTTTGGTTATCATATGACGTTCCCTTTGCTTCATGATACTTTACAAAACCCGGTGTGCATTGGTATCCTCCTGGGTCATCACCATGCCCACTATACCGTTGCTCCCGTTACCGGCTTTGTTCTTCTTTCTCGTTGACGTGTTTTGGCATCCCCGTGACGTAGTCACCTGTGTCTGGCCAGATGATGATGGATGCTGTCACACCGAGAGGTCCCTAAGAATATCTCTCCATCATCAGAGGAGCAAATTCCACCCTCGAGTTGTTTGTTCACTTGTCAAACTTTCCGGTGAACCTGAAAGCTGTCGTTATGATCACCTTATTACAGATGACGTTTGAACAGCCCCAAAGTCCGGTGAACCTGAAAGATGTCTGGTGGGAAGTAACCGAGAAACTCTCATGGTCTGAGGAACTAAAGTACACATGCTAACACTCTGTGTTATAACAGATGATTTCAAACGATATGATCACAAAGTATAACATACAAGATTGGGTTGATTCAATATGATCGTTCTTCTAACGTCATACCCTCAATGTTGTTTTAGGACTATTATTGCACCTAACGATATCCTAAGATCCAGAAAACATGATCACCAACAACACTTGAGTCAGTCCTAGAGGCTGGACCGGGAACCTATTGTTTGACCGTTTATCATTCCACACATGCATATGATTTTTCCACTGAATTGCATATTCCAGGATCATAATAGTTATAGCATGAAATATAAACTCTTAATTATGAATAATGGAAATATAATAATACAATATTATTGCCTCTAGGGCATATTTCCAACATAAATGAAGGTCTCAGAAATGTTTGTTTTTACCTTTTTTGTCTGATAGATCAATACATGGTGTTGGTCATGTGAACAGAGGTTGTTCTTCAGGCCTCTATATGAGCTAGCTATAATAATAATTTCCACGGGATGCGATGATTCATTTTTATCTTCGATATGGTTGTTTTCACCATAATAAAATATATGGAAATCTAGGCTTGTGGATTAATGTAGCTTCAGATGCTTTGTTTTGGGAAGGTGGTAGAAATCAGTGGTTGTGCTTAAGCTTCTGTTCTTTATTTAACTTTGAGGCACAAATTAAAATGATTAGTATATGCATAGCAGTTTAATGCAAGTGATAGTTGTGGTAAAGTAGAATCCAAGATCAAGGAAGGTGTCGAGGGGAGCACATCAAATTCTATCAAAGTAATTATCAACAATGCTACTCTGAATTATAGTGGCAGCTGGTTAATATCATGAACTTTTGCACTATAATTTGTTTTATTATTATTATATAATGTGTGGAACAACTTCACGGGACAAAGAAGCCTAATACTCCTCATGGACGAGGTTGACAGTATATATGGTGGTGGAATGTGACAAATGTGACCGGTACTACTTCGACTGCATCTCAAAGCTTCTGTAGTGGGAGCATTTCAATGTACATAATGCTTCATGGGATATGTAATTTTTTATTCTATAAAATATGAATGCCCATGATCTCTGCTTGATCGAATTTTAACCATCAATTTGATATTTTATTTGCACAAAGGATGAATTTTCCGGCACCATGGAGAGCCTATATATTGATGACCAGCTACCTTAGATTTACTTGTGAGAAATTCATATATCATGATCTACCATTTTGTTTTCTTCTAGATCAAGATTGATTAGCTTGCATTTAAGTACCATTTCGGGTTTCGTCGATAATGTTATTCATCATCAGTGTTTCAGTTTCATTAGTCCTCACATGAACATGTTGATTTCTAATTTCTCTCCAGATAAATATGTAAGATATATTTGTACCTTTTCCCTGTAGTTAAGAAGAACTGGGCTCACATTTACTTCTTTCTAACGTAATGAGTCTGCTATTGCCTGCTGATACTTGACATTAGTGATTGATACGTCTCCAACGTATCTATAATTTTTTATTGTTCCATGCTATTATATTATATGTTTTGGATGTTTTATATGCATTAATATGCTATTTTATATTATTTTTGGGACTAACCTATTAACCTAGTACCCAGTGCTAGTTGATGTTTTTTTCCTTGTTTTTGTCTTTTACAGGAAATCAATACCAAACGGAGTCCAAACGGAACAAAACTTTTTGACGATTTTTCTTGGACAACAATACACCTAGGAAGCTTCGGGAGGAGGCCAGAAGACCCACGAGGAGGCGACAAGCCCTAGGGGCGCACCCCAGGGGGGCACCCCCTAGGCTTGTGGGCCCCTCGCAGACCTTCTAACCCTAACTTCAGCACTATAAATTCCCAAATATTCCCCTTACATTAGAGGGCACACCAAAAATACTTTTCCGCCGCCGCAAGCTTCTGTCACTACAAGAAATATGCTCAATTGTGACCTTCTGGTAGTGACCGTGGAAGAAATGGTCATAAATCTATGACCATTTCAATCCAATTAGTCATAGCCTGTTTAGGATGGTCCAAACCCTACACCATAATGACTATATTGGTCAAAAAGGTCGTAATTGCCTTACACAAAATGGTCATAAAGCAGACAACAGTGATCGGCAGCCTTCTTGGGGCCTTTTCCGGCACTCCGTCGGAGGGGGATTCGATCACGGAGGGCCTCTACACCAACATTGCTGCCCTTACGATGATGCATGAGTAGTTTACCACGGACCTAAGGGTTCATAACTAGTAGCTAGATGGCTTCTACTCTCTCTTTGAACTTCAATACAATGTTCTCCTCGGTGTTCTTGGAGATCTATTCGATGTAATCTTCGTTTGCAGTGCGTTTGTTGAGATCCAATTAATTGTGGATTTATGATCAGATTATCTATGAATATTATTTGAGTCTTTTCTAAACTCTTTTATGCATGATTAAGATAGCTTTGTATTTCTCTCCGATCTATCGATTTGGCTTGGCCTACTAGATTTTTTTTTTTTGCAATGGGAGATGTGCTTTATGATGGGTTCAATCTTGCAGTGTCCCTCTACATCATGTCATCTTCCTTAAGGCGTTACTCTGTTCTTGTGAACTTAATACTGTAGACGCATGCTGGATAGTTGTCGATGTGTGGAGTAATAGTAGTAGATGCAGGCAGGAGTTGGTCTACTTGTCACGGACATGATGGCTATATTCCTGATCATTGCCTTAGATATCGTCATAACTTTGCGCTTTTCTATCAATTGCTCAACAGTAATTTGTTTACCCACCGTATGCTTTCTTCAAGAGAGAAGCCTCTAGTGAAACCTATGGCCCCCGGGTCTATTTTCCATCATATATTTTCAGATCTATAAAACCAAAAACCCAAAAATACCTTGCTGCAATTTATTTATATTTACTTTATTTTACCTTTTACTTATATTTTATATCTATCTCTATTATATCTCACTCTTGCAAGTGACCATGAAGGGATTGACAACCCCTTTTCGCTTTGAGTGCAAGTGTTTGTTAGTTTGTGCAGGTGCATATATTGGGGACTTGCTTGTGCCTCCTACTGGATTGATACCTTGGTTCTTAACTCAGGGAAATACTTATCTCTACTTTGCCGCATCACCCTTTCCTCTTCAAGGGAAAAATCAACGCAAGCTGAAGAAGTAGCAGGAAAAATTTCTGGCGCCATTGCCGGGGAGGTTCTACATCAAGCCTACCAAGTACCTATCATAAACTCTCATCTCTTGCATTACATTATTTGCCATCTGCCTCTCATTTTCCTCTCCCCCACTTCTAAAATGTTTTCACAAAAACACAAAATTATTTTCCTTTTTATTCGCCTTCTTTCCGTTCGTCTTTTCGTTTGCTTTTTGTTTGCTTGTGTGCTAGATTGGTTTCTTGCCATCATGTCTCAACCCAAGAATCTTGATCTTTACTTTAGAAAGTTGGAAGAAGTTAAAAACAATAGAAAAAGGTTTATGCGTTTACAGTTTGAGCATGATAGTTTCTTTAGGAACGAACTTAAAGAACAAAAAACTATGATGTAATATATCAATAAAGAGCTTGATGATGTTACTAAGGAAATATTTGGTCTTAAATCTCAATTTTCTCATATTTAAAATCTAGTAGGTAAAATTTCTGATAAACAAACCACCTTAGTAAATAAGATGGCTGCTAAACTTGAAGCTTTTAATAGTGATGAAGATCTTAAAGTGATTGGTGTGACTCCTATTGAATCTTTGTTTGCTAATATAAAACTTGATAAAGATGGGATTGGAGATGAGTCAACTTTATCTAGAAGGCGTCCCAATAATTTGGAGAGTGAAGATCTTAATGAAAAAATGATAAAAGTGGGATTGGCGAGTCAAAACTTTAAGTAGTGATGAACCCACTCTTTTGGATTTCAAGGACTTTAATTATGATAATTGTTCTTTAAGGGATTGTATTTCCTTGTTGAAATCCATGCTAAATTCACCTCATGCTTATAATCAAAATAAGGCTTTTACTAAACATATCGTGGATGCTATGATGAAATCGTCTGAAGAAAAACTTGAGATGGAAGTTTCAATCCCTAGAAAACTTTATGATGAATGGGAACCTACTATTAAGATTAAAATTAAAGATTATGAGTGTAATGCTTTGTGTGATTTGGGTGCTAGCGTTTCCACTATTCCCAAAACTCTATGTGATGTGCTAGGTTTCCATAAATTTGATGATTGTTCTTTGAATTTGCATCTAGCGGATTCCACTATTAAGAAACCTATGGGAAGGATTAATGATGTTGTTATTGTTGCAAATAGGAATTATGTGCCCGTAGATTTTATTGTGCTTGATATAGATTGCAATCCTACATGCCCTATTAAACTTGGTAGACTTTTCCTAAGAACGATTGGTGCAATTATTGATATGAAAGAAGGAAACATTAGATTTCAATTTCCATTAAGGAAGCGCATGGAACACTTTCCAAGAAAGAAAATTAGGTTACCATATGAATCTATTATGAGGGATACTTATGGATTAAATACCAAAGATGACAATACCTAGATCTTTGCATTATGCCTAGCTAGGGGCGTAAAACAATAGCGTTTGTTGGGAGGCAACCCAATTTTATTTTGTGTTTTTTGTTTTTGATTATGTTTTTCAATAAATACACAATATTAATTATTTAATAATTGTGTTTTGGTGTTTTAATTAGTGTTTGAGCCAAGCAAGACCTTTGGGATGCTTTGATATATCGTTGATTTGATTTTGCTGAAAAACAGAAACTTTTGAGTCCAGTAACAGAATTGTTAAAATTCATTGGAGCGTGGAAAAATTCTGAATTTTTTACATAATGTGTATATATTAATTTCCTATGTTTTCCTAAATTTTCAGAAGTTTTGGAGTCATAGAAGTATATAAAATATCTAGATTACTACAGACTGTTCTGTTTTTGAGAGATTCTGTTTTCATTGTGTTGTTTGCTTATTTTGATGAATCTATGGGTAGTATCGGGGGGTATGAACCATGGAGAAGTTGGAATGCAGTAGATATAAAAACAATATAAATTTATAATGAGTTCACAACAGTACCTAAAGTGGTGATTTGCTTTATTATACTAACAGAGCTTATGAGTTTTCTGGTGAGTTTTGTGTTGTGAAGTTTTCAAGTTTTGGGTAAAGATTTGAAGGACTACGGAATAAGGAGTGGCAAGAGCCTAAGCTTGGGGATGCCCAAGGCACCCAAAGGTAATATTCAAGGACAACCAATCATCTAATCTTGGGGATGCCCAAGGCACCCAAAGGTAATATTCAAGGACAACCAAGCATCTAAGCTTGGGGATGCCCCAGATGACATTCCCTCTTTTGTCTTCAATCCATAGGTAAATTTACTTGAGGCTATATTTTTATTCACCACATGATATGTGTTTTGCTTGGAGCGTCTTGTATTATATGAGTCTTTGCTTTTTAGTTTGCCACAATCATCCTTGCTGTACACACCTTTTGAGAGGGCTTAGAATACTCTATGTGCTTCACTTATATCTTTTGAGCTAGGCCGTTGCTCTAGTGCTTCACTTGTATCTTTTTAGAGCACAGCGGTGGTTTTATTTTGTAGAAATTGATGAACTCTCATGCTTCACTTATATTATTTTGAGAGTCTTAAAATAGTATGGAAATTTGCTTAGGTTATGAATTTGGTCCTAATATGATGGGTATCCAAGAGGGATATAATAAAAACTTTCATAAAGAGCATTGAATATATAAGAAGTTTGATTCCTTGCATTTGTTTTGAGATATAAAGATGGTGATATTAGAGTCATGCTAGAGCAAAATTGTGGATTAGTAGAAATACTTGTGTTAAAGTTTGTGATTCCCGAAGCATGCATGTATGGTCTATCGTTATGCGATGAAGTTAGAGCATGATTTATTTTTGATTGTCTTCCTTATGGGTGGCGGTCGGGGACGAGCGATGGTCTTTTCCTAACAATCTATCCCCCTAGGAGCATGCTTATTAGTGCTTTGCTTCGATGGCTAATAAATTTTTGCAATAAGTATGTGAGTTCTTTATGACTAATGTTGAGTCCATGGATTATACGGACTCTCACCCTTCCACCATTGCTAGCCTCTCTAGTATTGCGCAACTTTTACCGGTGCATTAAAACCACCATATACCCTTCCTCAAAACAGCCACCATACCTACCTATTATGGCATTTCCATAGCCATTCCAAGATATATTGCCATGCAACTTCCACCGTTTCGTTTATTATGACACGCACCACCATTATCATATTGCTTTGCATGATCATGTAGTTGGCATAGCATTTGTGGCTTGGCCACCATTCATATTTTTTATACATGTCACGCTAGATCATTGCACATCCTGGTACACCGCCAGAGGCATTCATATAGAGGCATATCTTTGTTCTAGTATCGAGTTGTAATTCTTGAGTTGTAAGTAAATAAAAGTGTGATGATCATCATTATTAGAGCATTGTTCCATGTGAGGAAAGGATGATGAAGGCTATGATTCTCCCACAAGTTGAGATGAGACTCCGGACTTAAAATAAAAAAGAGGCCAAAGAGCCCAATAAAAAAATTAAAAAAAAGAGGCCAAAGAGCCCAAAAGAAAAAAATGAGAGAAAAAGAGAGAACGGACAATGTTACTATCCTTTTCCACACTTGTTCTTCAAAATAGCACCATGTCCTTCATGATAGAGAGTCTCCTATTTTATCACTTTCATATACTAGTGGGAATTTTTCATTATAGAACTTGGCTTGTATATTCCAATGATGGACTTCCTCAAATTGCCCTACGTCTTCGTGAGCAAGCAAGTTGGATGCACACCCACTTAGTTTTCATTTTGAGCTTTCATACACTTATAGCTCTAGTGCATCCATTGCATGGCAATCCCTACTCACTAGCATCGATATCAATTGATGGGCATATCCATAGCCCATTAATTTGCCTAGTTGATGTAAGACTTTCTCCCTTTTTGTCTTCTCCTCACAACCTCCACCATACTCTATTCCACCTATAGTGTTATATCCATGGCTCACGCTCATGTATTACGTGAAAGTTGAAAAGCCTTGAGAACATTAAAAGTATGAAACAATTGCTTGGCTTTTCATCGGGGTTGTGCATGATAAATACTTTGTGTGATGAAGATAGAGCATGGCAAGATTATATGATTTTGTAGGGATAACTTTCTTTAGCCATGATATTTTGGGAAGACATGATTGCTTTATTAGTATGCTTGAAGTATTTTTGTTTTATGTCAATATTAAACTTTTGTTTTGAATCTTATGGATCTGAAAATTCATGCCACAATAAGAAAAATTACATTGATAAATATGTTAGGTAGCATTCCACATCAAAATTTATGTTTTTATCATTTGCCTACTCGAGGACGAGCAGGAATTAAGCTTGGGGATGTTTTATACGTCTCCAATATATCTATAATTTTTTATTGTTCCATGCTATTATATTATCTATTTTGGATGTTTTATATGCATTAATATGCTATTTTATATTATTTTTGGGACTAACCTATTAACCTAGTGCCCGGTGCCAGTTGCTGTTTTTCCTTGTTTTTGTCTTTTACAGAAAATCAATACCAAACGGAGTCCAAATGGAACGAAACTTTTTGACGATTTTTCTTGTACAACAAGACACTTAGGAAGCTTCGGGAGGAGGCCAGAAGACACACGAGCAGGCCACAAGCCCTAGGGGCGCGCCCCAGAGGGGCGCCTCCTAGGCTTGTGGGCCCCTCGCAGACCTTCTAACCCTAACTCCAGCACTATAAATTCCCAAATATTCCCCTTACATCAAAGGGCACACCAAAAATACTTTTCCGCCGCCGCAAGCTTCTGTTCTCGTGAGATCTCATCACGGGGCCTTTTCTGACACTCCGCCGGAGGGGGATTCGATCACGGAGGGCCTCTGCTACTTCTTCAGCTTGCGTTGGTTTTTCCCTTGAAGAGGAAAGGGTGATGCAGCAAAGTAGAGATAAGTATTTCCTTCAGTTTGAGAACCAAGATATCAATCCAGTAGGAGACAACGCACAAATCACCGAATACCTACACAAACAATCAAACAACTTGCACCCAACGCGATAAAGGGGTTGTCAATCCCTTCACGGTTATTTGCAAAAGTGAGATCTGATAGAGATAGATAAACGATAAAGTAAATATTTTTGGTATTTTTATTTTATAGATTGGAAAGTAAAAGATTGCAAAATAGTAGATCGGAAACTTGTAGATTGGAAAGTAGAAGATTATATGATGGAAAATAGACCCAGGGGCCATAGGTTTCACTAGAGGCTTCTCTCAAGATAGAAAATATTACGGTGGGTGAACAAATTACTGCCAAGCAATTGATAGAAAAGCGCAAAGTTATGACGATGTCTAAGGCAATGATCATGAATATAGGCATCACGTCGGTGTCAAGTAGACCGAAACGATTCTGCATCTACTACTATTACTCCACACATCGACCGCTATCCAGCACGCATCTAGAGTATTAAGTTCATAAAGAACGGAGTAACGCATTAAGCAAGATGACATGATGTAGAGGAATTAACTCAAGCAATATGATGAAAACCCCATCTTTTTATCCTCGATGGCAACAATACAATACATGCCTTGCTGCCCCTACTGTCACTGGGAAAGGACATCGCAAGATTGAACCCAAAGCTAAGCACTTCTCCCATTGCAAGAAAAACCAATCTAGTTGGCCGAACCAAACCGATAGTTCGAAGAGAATTACAAAGATATCAAATCATGCATAAAATAATTCAGAGAAGATTCAAATAGTATTCATAGATAAGCTGATCATAAATCCACAATTCATCAGATCTCAGCAAACACGCAGCAAAAAAGTATTACATCGAATAGATCTCCAAGAACATCGAGGAGAACGTGGTATTGAGAATCAAAGAGAGAGAAAAATCCATCTAGCTACTAGCTATGGACCCGTAGGTCTGAGGTAAACTACTCACGCTTCATCGGAAGGGCAATGGTGTTGATGTAGAAGCCCTCCGTGATCGAATCCCCCTCCGGCAGGATGCCGGAAAAGGCCCCTAGATGGGATCTCACGGGTACAGAAGGTTGCGGCAGTGGAAAAGTATTTTCGTGGATGCCTCTGGTGGTTTGGGCATATAAGAGTATATATAGGTGAAAGAATTAGGTCAGGAGGTGCACGAGGGGCCCACAAGGGTTGGGGCGCGCCCTCCATCCTTGTGGCCGCCTCGCGGCTCCTCCGACTTCATCTCCAAGTCTCATGGTTTCCTTCTGGTCCAAGAAAGATCATCGCAAAAGTTTTATTCCGTTTGGACTCCGTTTGGTATTCCTTTTTTGCGAAACTCAAAAACAGGGAAAAACAGGAACTGGCACTGGGCCCTAGGTTAATAGGTTAGTCCCAAAAATAATATAAAATAGCATATTAATGCATATAAAACATCCAAAACAGATAATATAATAGCACGGAACAATCAAAAATTATAGATACGTTGGAGACGTATCAAGCATCCCCAAGCTTAATTCCTGCTCGTCCTCGAGTAGGTAAATGATAAAAACAGAATTTTTGATGTGGAATGCTATCTAACATATTTATCCATGTAATATCTTTATTGTGGCATGAATGTTCAGATCCGTATGATTCAAAACAAAAGTTTAATATTGACATAAAAATAGTAATACTTCAAGCATACTAACAAGGCAATTATGTCTTCTCAAAATAACATGGCCAAAGAAAGCTTATCCCTACAAAATCATATAGTCTGGCTATGCTCCATCTTCATCACACAAAGTATTTAAATCATGCACAACCCCGATGACAAGCCAAGCAATTGTTTCATACTTTTGATGTTCTCAAACTTTTTCAACTTTCACGCAATACATGAGCGTGAGCCATGGACATGGCGTTATAGGTGGAATAGAAGGTGGTTGTGGAGAATACAAAAAGAAGGAGATAGTCTCACATCAACTAAGCGTATCAACGGGCTATGGAGATTCCCATCAATAGATATCAATGTGAGTGAGTAGGGATTGCCATGCAACGGATGCACTAGAGCTATAAGTTTATGAAAGCTCAAAAAAGAAACTAAGTGGGTGTGCATCCAACTCGCTTGCTCACGAAGACCTAGGGCAATTTGAGGGAGCCCATCATTGGAATATACAAGCCAAGTTCTATAATGAAAATTCCCACTAGTATATGAAAGTGACAACATAGGAGACTCTCTATCATGAAGATCATGGAGCTACTTTGAAGCACAAGTGTGGTAAAAGGATAGTAACATTGCCCCTTCTCTCTTTTCTCTCATTTTTTTCTTTTTGTTTTTCTTTTTTTATTTGGGCCTTCTCTCTTTTTTTTTGCCTCTTTTTTTCGTCCAGAGTCTCATCCCGATGTGACGCCCCCGACTCAGTCGTGCACTAATCATACACGCAAACATGCACGATCAAGCACAGGGACTCACGGGAAGATATCACAACACAACTCTAACACAATTAAACAGAGATCCACAATATTACTGACCAGGGATCATGAGGATCCGAATACATAAGTCAGTCATACAAATATTATCTGAGTACAGACATAGTTAGACAAGTTTTTCCTTAAGAAGGCTAGCACAAACAACGACTCTAGATCGAAAGGCGTAGGCCTCCTGCCTGGGAGCGTCCGATCCTACTCCTGGTCGGCTGGCTCGATCCAGTAGTACGTGTCGTCTGGACCCTCCTAGTAGTAAGCTCCTGTGGTGGCATCTGGCTTCGGGGCTCCATCGTCTGATGTATCATCAAAGTGGGGTATGGGGAAAAAGAAGTAACAAAGCAACCGTGAGTACTCATCCGAAGTACTCAGCAAGCAAGGATCTACACTACATATGCAACATTATCAAAGGGGAAAGGCTGTATATGTGGACTGGGCTGCAGAAATGCCAGAATAGAGAGAAGGCCTAGTCCTATCGAAGACTAGCATCTTCAAACATCTTCACGAAGCCACCATCTTGCAGCAATAGAAGAGAGTAGAATAGCATTTTATTAAGCAAACATGTTGAAGTAAGCCTAGAGATCCTTCCTCGACTCCCAACAAGAAAGCGATCCCGAAGCTTCAATTAAGTAACAAGTATCTAGTTCAAGTAGTAGATCGGGATATACAAACTGAGCGTCCTTTACCGTAGGACCGGCTATCGATAGATTATTCATCCCTGCAGGGGTGCACTACTGTTACCCAACACGCTCGATCAACTCTGGCCGGACACAATTGCTGGGTAATGCCCGGCCTCGGAAGATCAACACGAAGCAGCACCCTACCTAGGCTCAACAGAGAGGTCAGCACGCTGGACTAACCTATGTACCCAGAGGTCTTGGGCCATCGCCCTGGGCACCCTGCGCGTTGCGAGACTGGCCGGGGTGCAGGCGCGACACTGAACTCGTCAGTGAAGTATCCAGCCCATTTCCAACAATCAGCCCGCACGATGAACCGTGACGTCTGAGGAGCTTTTGGGAGAAAGGTACGACGTAGAGGGCCCCATAAACCATAATCCCGCATGGTGGTAGTGCGTATAGGGCACGTCGACCCACTCAGATCAAATACCCAAATCTGATAGGCTGATTTAGTAACACGCGGAGACAATCAGAGTTTCTGAAGCTCTGCCACAATATCACACTTGAGTGCCCTTCCGGCACACCCGACATCATAGATCCCCTGCGGGTACCCATCAGGGTCGACCCGCCTGTAACAAAGGTCAAAGTAACCGTGTGGTCATAACATCAAGGGGGAAACCCGAGGAATCACCCTCGGTGATTCCACTCGATGAAATCATCAGGGTGAACGTATAAGGCATCACCCTCGAGGTTCACACTGAGGGGTTGCACGACAGAGTTGTATCGGAAGTGGAGAAGGAGGAATCACCCTCGATGACCACGACCGAACAGCTACACTGCAGAGTATTCATCAGGAGTACGTTACGAGGTATCACCCTCGACACTCGATAGTAACTATGCAGAGTCGTACAACTAAGGGGGTGAAGTGATGTGTCATTCTCTGGTCGACGATCACACTGGTCGAGTCATCGATGATCAAGCAGGGGCAACAAGGGTAAGGTGGTGGGGGTCACTGATGGTTCACTACCAACCTATACTAAGCAGTTTAACATAGGAAGGTAAGGTAACAATAAACAGGTTACAAAAGCAGGCTATGCATCAGAATAGGAGCAAACATTTAACAGTAGCCAAATCTAATGCAAGCAGGAGAAATGGAATGGGCGATATCTGGATGCTCAAGGGGGGGGGCTTGCCTGGTTGCTCTAGCAAGAAAGAGGGGTCGTCAAGGGGCTGCTCATCTGTAGCGTAGTCCTACTCAGCTGCAACGTCGTCGGTCTCGGCCTCTATCGAGAGAGAAGGAGGGGGAGAGAAACAATAAATCCACGGAAAAAATGCAAACAATATGTATGACATGCCTAAATGATATGCCGGGGTGTTCTACTGCCTAACTAAATGATCTAGTTAATTTAGGAATCTATCCGGATTTATTTAATTAAAGTTGGGCACTACTCACTTATTGAAATCGGTCTAAAAGTTCCATGTTCATCTAGCTAGGGGCATCTAACAGGAATGCGGAGGGCGTATTCAGATTCGTATCGCAATTCTGAGCGACTTTCATATATAAATTATTTTCATCGGAGTTACGGATTATTTTATATGATTTTCTAAAGTTTTAATCATTTTCTGCAATTTAATTAATTATTTAATCCAACATTATCCAGAACAGTGTCTGATGATGTCAGCATGACATCACCATGACATCAGCGGGTCAACTGGTCGGTTGACCAGTCAAACCAGACAGGTGGGTCCACTGGGACCCACATGTCATTGGCAGTGCACTAACAGTGGGGTTAATTTAATCTAATTAGACTAATAATCGTGTGGAGCCTACTGTCAGTGGGTGCTTAGCAATTTATTTAACTAAACTAATTAATTACCTAATTATCTATTTGTTTTAAACAGTTTAATGGAGTGGGGCCCGCATGTCATAGACACAGGGGCAGCCACGTCAGCGTTGACCCAGGTCAGCGGGGCCAAAGGGGCCCGCGGGGCCTACAGTCAGTGGCACGGGGCGATGCCACGTGGCCGCCACGTCGGTTGCCGGCGCCGGGGTAACTCCGGCGAGCTCAAAACGCGGCGGCGAGCTCCGGCTTGGCGCGGGATTCGGCTACAGTGGGTTTCCGGACCCGGGGTTAGGCGCGTTCGACACGGCCCATCGTCGAGCGCGCGCTGGTGCCCTCAGCAGGCACCGGAGATGGCCGGAACAACGCCGGCGTCGAGCTTTGGCGGCGGTCGCATTTGGACCAGAACGGGTGCCCGCCTACGTAGCGCTAAGAAGCAAAGAAAAGGGCGGAGTGGCTTCTGCAGCTCGCCAGGAGCACGTCGGTGCTGCAAGAACGAGCCGAGCGTCTCTAGGAGCGCAGAGCTCATGGCCATGGCGGCGGCCAGAACACGGTATGGTGGCGGCACAACCTAGGCTCTACAGCGAGCGGAGAAGGGGAAGGAGGGGAAACGGAGCTCACCGGGCGGCTCAGGGAGGCCGGCGACAAGCTTAGTAGCTGCAGACCGGCGACGAATCACGGCGGAGAGGTTGCGGTGGCCGTGGATGGGGAAGAAGCTCGATGCGGTCATCGTGTTACTCCCCGAGACGACCCAGAGCACCAGGACGATGGAGTCGACCACGGGGAAGCCGCCGGGCAGCTTGGAACGGCGAGACGAGGTCGGGGGCCGCATCGTTTATGTTGGCGCGGCCATGGCTGTGTTCGGTGCGGTGGGGAAACGGGGTAGAGAGGGCGAGTGATGGCTTGGGGGGAGCTCAGTGGGGCGCGGGCGAGGTCAAGTGGCCGACGCGGGCGCCTGTAGAGGCCGTTGTCACGCGAGGAGGAGGGAGGGCCGGCTGCGCGCGCGCGGCGTTCAACAGCGGGGCAGTGAGCAGTGCGGGAGGTGGGGGATGGCGCTGAGTGGGCTGGGCCGCGCTGTAGCAACAGGCCTGAGTGCACAGTAGCTTTAGGTCTTTTCTCTTTTCTCTTATTTTCTGTTTTTGTTTTCTTTTCTTATTTCTGTTTTGTCTTTTCTTTTTAAACCAAATGACTTTTACAAAATATGGAACTGGGCCATATAATAGTAGTGCAATATTTAACAGTGATATAAAAACGTTTTGAGTCCAAATGTTTCCATATGGATTTTATTCAAATAAAAAGGTATTAACCAATTCTGTTTTGCTACTGTTAGAGTCACTTAATTAATTTATTAATTGTTGGTTACAATTTTAGAATTGTCTCTAGAATATTTTTTATCTAATGAACATTTTAGTTTCTGCTTTGAGTAACTCTTCTTTTCCACTTTTAATTTTATTTGAAGTCTGAACTAGGAGCTGAAATGCAATATGATGCAAATGATGATTAGGCACTGTTAATCATGCTGACTTGTCATTATCAAAAGTGATTATTGTGGCTAATGACATGGGGTGTTACAATTCTCCTCATCTAACAACAATTCTCGTCCCGAGAATTAAGAGGAAGACTGGAAGAAAGCAGGGTATTCTTCGCGAAGACGATCCTCGCGTTCCCAAGTGGCTTCATCTTCAGAATGATTCGACCACTGAACCTTGAGGAATTTGATTGACTGTTGACGTGTCCGGCGTTCAGCTTGATCAAGAAGACGGATGGGATATTCTGGATAAGACAGATCTTCCCTCAATTCAAGCATTTCATGATCCACAGCTCGAATAGGATCCTTGAAGCAGCGACGAAGTTGGGATACGTGAAAGACATCATGCACTTGAGAAATATTTGGCGGCAATTGCAACTGATATGCCACTTCTCCTCGACGGGCAAGAATACGGAACGGGCCAATGTAGCGAGGAGCTAACTTGCCTTTGATTCCGAACCGATGAGTGCCTTTGAATGGAGTGACGTGAAGGTAAGCTTGCTCGCCAGGCTGATAGACCATTTCCTGGTGCTTTCGGTCATAGTTGCTCTTCTGACGAGACTGAGCAGTTTTCATATGTTCACGGACAATGCGGACTTGTTCTTCAGCTTGTTGGATAATATCCGGTCCGACGAGTGAGCGTTCCCTAGTTTCTGACCAATTCAGAGGGGTTCGACACTTACGTCCGTAAAGAACTTCAAACGGTGCCATCTTCAGACTAGCTTGATAGCTATTGTTGTAAGAGAATTCAGCATACGGGAGAGATTCTTCCCATTTCTTACCGAAGGAGATGACGCAAGCTCGAAGCATATCTTCGAGCACTTGATTAACTCGTTTGACTTGACCCTGTGACTGAGGGTGAAAGGCGGTACTGAAGGACAGATGACTTCCCATAGCTTCTTGGAAACTATTCCAGAATCTGAAGGTGAAGAGGCTGCCACGATCAAAACTGATCTCCAAGGAAACACCATGGAGTGACACAATTCGGGAAACATACAAGTCCACTATCTGGCTAGCAGTGATTGTCTCCTTAACTGGCAGAAAGTGAGCAATCTTGGAGAATCAGTCAATGACGACAAAGATAGCATCATGACCCTTCTGAGATCTGGGAAGACCAGTAATGAAATCCATTTGGACCTTGTCCCATTTCCATTCAGGAATATCAAGTGGTTGCAGAGTTCCAGCAGGCCTTTGATGTTCTACTTTAATGCGGCGGCAAACGTCACACTCAGAAACATAACGAGCAATGTCTCGCTTCATATTAGGCCACCAGTATCTCTGACAAATGTCACGGTACATCTTTGTGCTACCAGGATGAATTGACGGAGGAGTGTCATGAGCTTCTTTCATAACGTGTTCCCTCTCATCCTTGAACTTGGGTACGAAGAGACGGTGTTGGAAAAATAGGATCCCATCCTTATCAAGATGGAATTCCGACGGCTTTCCTTTTTCGAGGTATCGCTTAATCCTTTCAACTTCAGAGTCATACTTTTGTATAATGCTAATGTTGTGCTCAAGATCCGGTTCAATAACCAGGGTATTGAGATAACCCTATGGAACAATAAGGAGGTTCAATTTGTGAAGTTCTTCATAAAGGAGAGGTTGTGCTTCCTGAACCATAAGATTGTTGCAATAAGCCTTGCGACTCAAAGCATCGGCCATTACATTAGCCTTGCCAGGGGTGTATGAGATATTCATATCATAATCGGCAATCGTCTCGAGCCATCTTTGTTGATGAAGGTTCAGATCTGGTTGAGTATATAGGTACTTCAAACTCTGATGATCCATGTATATCTCGCAATGATTACCAAGAAGGTAATGTCGCCATAGTTTCAGAGCATAAATAACCGCAGAAAGTTCAAGATCATGCATTGGGTAATTTTCTTCGTGAGGACGCAATTGTCGAGAGGCATAAGCAATCACCTTACGCTCTTGCATTAGGACACAGCCTAATCCTTGACGAGATGCATCACAGTATATCACGAAATCCTTTTGGGAATCCGGGGGTGCTAGCACTGGGGCAGATGTTAACTTATCTTTTAGTGTCTGAAAGCTTTCTTGACATTTTTCTGTCCACTCAAATTTAACACCCTTGTGGAGCAGATCAGTAAGTGGCTTTGCAATCTTGGAAAAGTTCTCAACGAATTGACGGCAATAACTAGCGAGTCCGAGAAAACTTCTGACTTGCTTGACATTCATCGGGGGAGTCCAGTCAAGAATAGCCTGAACTCGTTCGGGGTTAACAGCAATGCCATTCTTGCAAATCACATGACCAAGGTAGGTCACTTCAGATAACCAGAATTCACACTTGGAGAATTTAGCATACAACTGATGTTCTCGTAGCTTCTCCAATACAAGCCGAAGATGTTCAGCATGCTCTTCTTCATTCTTGGAATATATAAGGATATCATCCAAATAAACCACGACGAATTTGTCGAGGTAATCCATGAAGATAAAGTTCATCAATCGGGAGAAGGTTGCTGGAGCATTTGTTAAACCAAATGACATCATAGTGTACTCATAAGAGCCATATCGAGTAACAAAGGTAGTCTTCCGGATATCCTCTTCGCGAACACGGATCTGATGATAACCCAACCTCAAGTTGAGTTTCAAGAAGACAGCGGATCCAGCAAGCTGATCATAAAGATCATTGATCCGGGGCAGTGGGTATTTATTCTGGATTGTGGCTTGGTTAATGGGCTGAGAATCCTGAACCAATCGGTTAGTTCCATCCTTCTTCTTAACGAAGAGTGAAGGTGCTCCCCAAGCAGAGGAACTGGGGCGGATGAAACCTTTCTTAAATGACTTGTTGATTTCTTCCTTAAGCTCAAGGAGTTCATGGGGCGGCATCTTATAAGGACGCTTCGCAATAGGGGTAGTGCCAGGCTTCAAGTCAATGACAAACTCGACAGCTCTAACCATGGGTATTCCTGGAAGTTCTTCTGGAAAGACGTCCGGAAAATCTCGAACGACAGGAACGTTCTCGATTCCTTCCAGAGGTGAGGCATTCAAAGCATTCAGAGCATATATCTGAGCTTCAGCATCTCGAGTAATTCGGGAGGTGTAGTTCACTATCTCATCGGAGGGGTGAAGAAGTTGGACGACTTTAGTGGCACAATTGATCGAAGCAATGTGAGCTTTCAACCAATCCATTCTGAGTATGAGGTCTATGGTGGAAGACTTCAAGACTATGGGTGAGGCAAGGAATTCCAACCCTTTAATTTCGACGATAACGTCAGGTGCTATCACGTCAGCATGACAATGACCTCCGGGAGTTTTAATGACTAACGGAGTATGCATCTTCTCATACCGAATGCCATGCATGAATGCAAATTTTCCAGAGATGAATGAATGTGATGCTCCTGAATCAAATAAACAGAAGCCGGTACTGAGTTAATGAGAAGGGTACCCATCACAGTAGCAGGTTGATCCTGGACTTCTTCAATATCAATGTTGTAAGCGTGTCCACGACCATGAGCAGCAGACCCAGTATTATAGTTGCGGGCCTGATTGTTTCCACGACCATTGCCATTGCCAGTACGAGGAAAAGCCAACTGATTCTGAGTCTGGAGGCAGTCTCTAGCATGGTGACCTGGTTTGCGGCACTTGAAGCACAGACCATCTTTAGGACGAAGAGGAGCATTTTGTTGAATAGCTTGAGCTCTTGGCTGCCTCGGTGGTGGAGGAGGCAGACGTGGTGCAGCATAGTTGTTCTTTGGCGCAGGGGCATTTGGACGGAACACGTTGTTGGGAATCCAGACTCGACGCTTCTGTGCTGAGCCCGAAGATGAGCCAGCATCACGATAGCGCTTCTGCGAGTCCTTGTGTTTCATCTGAGCGGTCTCAACCAGAATAGCCTTGTTCACAAGAGTAGAAAAGTCGTAGAAGTCTTGAGCAGCAAGTGCAAGCTCGAGGTCTGGGTGGAGTCCATTACGGAACTTCTCTTGTCTACGAGCATCCGTGGCGATGTCTTCTTCAGCATAGCGGGAAAGGTCAAGAAATTCTCGCTGATAAGCTTCGACAGTCTTGTTGCCCTGAGTGAGGTTGCGGAACTGGGTCTTCATCCGGTCCATAATTCCCTGAGGAATATAACGAGCACGGAAAGCAGCCTGGAACTCATACCAGGTAACCACTATTCCAGCGGGAAGTGTACGCTTGTGGGTGTCCCACCATTGAGCAGCGGGACCCTTTAGGAAAAAGGCCGCGAAGGTGACGAAGTTGGCAGGGGCGACATTAGCAGACTCCATCTCATGAGTGATGTCGCGGAGCCAGTCATCAGCATCCAGTGGCTTGTCAGAGTTGCAGAACTGAGTGGGGTTGAGTCGCATAAACTCCGTCAAAGTTATTGAAGCAGGGTTCTGGTTCTAGTTGTTCTGATGCGGAAACTGAGCCATAATCCCAGTCATGAACTGGCGGTTGAGCTCGAATTGTTGCATCATAGCTGCCATATAGTCTGGCGGTGGTGGGCGTTCAGGGGCACGACCATGACCGCGACCACCTGGTCTAACCATCCTACTAAGTATCAACAGGGGTAGTTTAATAAAAGTAATTGCGAGTGTTTAGCAACCAGCATGATGTAACTCGACAACAATTTAAGCAGTGTAACAGATACATAACAGTAGTCAATTAAGACATACAGATCCATACACAGAGTCGGGTACATGCGGACAGCATAACGGCGCAAATTTAGCACTAGACATACTAGGCGGCGCGCAGGCACGCGGTAAGGAAGTACACAATGAGACATAGCAAAGGCTACATCAACGTCGGAGAAAACCACTGAAACGGGATAACTGCGAGTGCGGACGACGAATTTTTGTCGTGGTAGGATCCTGCGCTCCATGTGCACTCTGATGCAGAATCCGGTCTTATCGAATGACAACTCGGAGTATAATACAACTCGGAGAGAAAGGTTAAACAAAACAATGGAAAGGAAAATGATTATCAGACTAATCAGATCAATGACAGGGAAATCGCACAGATATCCAGCTCTCCGGGTAGACGGGATTTACAAGATCCTAAGTGTCGATGTTAGTAAAATTTATTTGACCTGAATAGAAGAGAGATCAGAGTCCCAGAGTATAGACGAGGAATAAAAGATCCTAATACCACCCAGTTGGCGACGTGGGCCCGTAAGCCACACAGCCAAGTTAGTAAAATAGTTTTTCGGTTTCTAGACTCAACTTCGACCAAGGAATTGGAAGGGGGCTTCCTACAGGCAGTCGGCTCTGATACCAACTTATGACGCCCCTGACTCAATCGTGCACTAATCATACACGCAAACATGCACGATCAAGCACAGGGACTCACGGGAAGATATCACAACACAACTCTAACACAATTAAACGGAGATCCACAATATTACAGACCAGGGATCACGAGGATCCGAATACATAAGTCAGTCATACAAATATTATCTGAGTACAGACATAGTTAGACAAGTTTTGCCTTAAGAAGGCTAGCACAAACAACGACTCTAGATCGAAAGGCGTAGGCCTCCTGCCTGGGAGCCTCCGATCCTACTCCTAGTCGGTTGGCTCGATCCACTAGTACGTGCCATCTGGACCCTCCTGGTAGTAAGCTCCTGTGGTGGCATCTGGCTCCGGGGCTCCATCGTCTGATGTATCATCAAAGTGGGGTATGGGGAAAAAGAAGTAACAAAGCAACCGTGAGTACTCATCCGAAGTACTCAGCAAGCAAGGATCTACACTACATATGCAACATTATCAAAGGGGAAAGGCTGTATATGTGGACTGGGCTCCAGAAATGCCAGAATAGAGAGAAGGCCTAGTCCTATCGAAGACTAGCATCTTCAAACGTATTCACGAAGCCACCATCTTGCAGCAATAGAAGAGAGTAGAATAGCATTTTATTAAGCAAACATGTTGAAGTAAGCCTAGAGATCCTTCCTCGACTCCCAACGAGAAAGCGATCCCGAAGCTTCAATTAAGTAACAAGTATCCAGTTCAAGTAGTAGATCGGGATATACAAACTAAGCGTCCTTTACCGTAGGACTGGCTATCGATAGATTATTCATCCCTGCAGGGGTGCACTACTGTTACCCAACACGCTCGATCAACTCTGGCCGGACACACTTGCTGGGTAATGCCCGGCCTCGGAAGATCAACACGAAGCAGCGCCCTACCTAGGCTCAACAGAGAGGTCAGCACGCCGGACAAACCTATGCACCCAGAGGTCTTGGGCCATCGCCCTGGGCACCCTACGCGTTGCGAGACTGGCCGGGGTGCAGGCGCGACACTGAACTCGTCAGTGAAGTATCCAGCCCATTCCCGACAATCAGCCCGCACGGTGAACCGTGACGTCTGCGGAGCTTTCAGGAGAAACGTACGATGTAGAGGGCCCCATAAACCATAATCCCGCATGGTGGTAGTGCGTATAGGAAACATCGACCCACTCAGATCAAATACCCAAATCCGATAGGCTGATTTAGTAACACGCGAAGACAATCAGAGTTTCTGAAGCTCTGCCACAATATCACACTCGAGTGCCCTTCCGGCACACCCGACATCATAGATCCCCTGCGAGTACCCATCAGGGTCGACCCGCCTGTAACAAAGGTCAAAGTAACCGTGTGGTCATAACATCAAGGGGGAAACCCGAGGAATCACCCTCGGTGATTCCACTTGATGAAATCATCAGGGTGAACGTATGAGGCATCACCCTCGAGGTTCACACCGAGGGGTTGCACAACAGAGTCGTATCGGAAGTGGAGAAGGAGGAATCACCCTCGATGACCATCACCGAACAGCTACACTGCAGAGTATTCATCAGGAGTGCGTTACGAGGTATCACCCTCGGCACTCGATAGTAACTATGCAGAGTCGTACAACTAAGGGGGTGAAGTGATGTGTCAGTCTCTGGTCGACGATCACACTGCTCGAGTAGTCGATGATCAAGCAGGGGCAACAAGGGTAAGGTGGTGGGGGTCACTGATGGTTCACTACCAACCTATACTAAGCAGTTTAACATAGGCAGGTAAGGTAACAATAAACAGGTTAGAAAAGCAGGCTATGCATCAGAATAGGAGCAAACATTTAACAGTAGCAAAATCTAATGCAAGCAGGAGAAATGGAATGGGCGATATCTGGATGCTCAAGGGGGGGGGGGCTTCCCTGGTTGCTCTGGCAAGAAAGAGGGGTCGTCAACGGGCTGCTCGTCTGTAGCGTAGTCGTACTCAGCTGCAACGTCGTCGGTCTCAGCGTCTATCGAGAGAGAAGAAGGGGGAGAGAAACAATAAATCCATGGAAAAAACACAAACAATATGTATGACATGCCTAAATGATATGCCGGGGTGTTCTACTGCCTAACTAAATGATTTAGTTAATTTAGGAATTTATCCGGATTTATTTAATTAAAGTTGGGCACTACTCACTTATTGAAATTGGTCTAAAAGTTCCATGTTCATCTAGCTAGGGGCATCTGACAGGAATGCGGAGGGCGTATTCAGATTCGTATCAAAATTCTGAGCGACTTTCATATATAAATTATTTTCATCGGAGTTACGGATTATTTTATATGATTTTCTAAAGTTTTAATCATTTTCTGCAATTTAATTAATTATTTAATCCAACATTATCCAGAACAGTGTCTGATAACGTCAGCATGACATCACCATGATGTCAGTGGGTCAACTGGTCGGTTGACCAGTCAAACTAGACAGGTGGGTCCAGTGGGACCCACATATCATTGACAGTGCACTAACAGTGGGGTTAGTTTAATCTAATTAGACTAATAATCATGTGGGGCCTACTGTCAGTTGGTGCTTAGCAATTTAATTAACTAAAATAATTAATTACCTAATTACCTATTTGTTTTAAACATTTAATGGAGTGGGGCCCGCATGTCATAGACACAAGGGCAGCCACGTCAGCGTTGACCCAGGTCAACGGGGTCAAAGGGGCCCGCGGGGCCCATAGTCAGTGGCACAGGGCGATGCCACGTGGCCGCCACATCGGCTGCCGGCGCTGGGGTAACTCCGGCGAGCTCAAAACGCGGCGGCGAGCTCCGGCGTGGCACGGGATTCGACTACAGTGGGTTTCCGGACCCGAGGTTAGGCGTGTTCGATGCGGCCCATCGTCACGCGCGCTAGTGCCCTCAGCAGGCGCCGGAGATGGCCGGAACAATGCCGGCGTCGAGCTTTGGCGGCGGTCGCATTTGGACCGGAATGGGCGCGCGCCTACGTAGCGCTAATGAGCAAAGAAAAGGGCGGAGTGGCTTCTGCAGCTCGCCAGGAGCACGTTGGTGCTGCTGGAACGAGCCGAGCGGCTCTAGGAGTGCGGTGCTCATGGCCATGGCGGCGGCCAGAACACGGTATGGTGGCGGCACGACCTAGGCTCTACAGCGAGCGGAGAAGGGGAAGGAGGGGAAACGGAGCTCACCTGGCGGCTCAGGGAGGCCGGCGACAAGCTTAGTAGCTGCAGACCGGCGACGAATCGCGGCGGAGAGGTTGCGGTGGCCGGGGATGGGGAAGAAGCTCGATGCGGTCGTCGTGTTACTCCCCAAGACGACCCAGAGCACCAGGACGATGGAGTCAACCACGGGGAAGCTGCCGGGCAGCTTGGAACGGCGAGACGAGGTCGGGGGCCGCGTCGTTTATGGTGGCGCGGCCATGGCTGCGTTCGGTGCGGTTGGCAAACAGGGGAGAGAGGGCGAGTGATGGCTTGGGGGGAGCTCAGTGGGGTGCGGGCGAGGTCAAGTGGCCGACGCAGGCGCTTGTAGCGACCGTTGTCACGCGAGGAGGAGGGAGGGCCGGCTGCGCACGCGCGGCGCGCGTGCGGCGTTCGACAGCGGGGCAGTGAGCAGTGCGAGAGGTGGGGGATGGCGCGGAGTGGGCTGGGCCGCGCTATAGCAACAGGCCTGAGTGCACAGTAGCTTCAGGTCTTTTCTCTTTTCTCTTATTTTCTGTTTTTGTTTTCTTTTCTTATTTCTGTTTTGTCTTTTCTTTTTAAACCAAATGACTTTTACAAAATATGGAACTGGCCCATACAATAGCAGTGCAATATTTAACAGTGATATAAAAAGGTTTTGAGTCCAAATGTTTCCATATGGATTTTATTCAAATAAAAAGGTATTAACCAGTTCTATTTTGCTACTGTTAGAGTCACTTAATTAATTTATTAATTGTTGGTTACAATTTTAGAATTGTCTCTAGAATATTTGTTATCTAATGAATATTTTAGTTTCTGCTTTGAGTAACTCTTATTTTCCACTTTAAATTTTATTTGAAGTCTGAACTAGGAGCTGAAATGCAATATGATGCAAATAATGATTAGGCACTGTTAATCATGCTGACTTGTCATTATCAAAAGTGATTACTGTGGCTAATGACATGGGGTGTTACACCCGACTTGTGGGGGAATCATAGTCTCCATCATCCTTCTCCTCACATGGGACAATGCTCTAATAATGAAGATCATCACACTTTTATTTACTTACAACTCAAGAATTACAACTCAACATTTAGAACAAAATATGACTCTATATGAATGCCTCCGGTGGTGTACCGGGATGTGCAATGAATCAAGAGTGACATGTATGAAATAATTATGAACGGTGGCTTTGCCACAAATACGATGTCAACTACATGATCATGCAAAGCAATATGACAATGATGGAACGTGTCATAATAAAAGGAACGGTGGAAAGTTGCAAGGAAATATATCTCGGAATGGCTATGGAAATGCCATAATAGGTAGGTATGGTGGCTATTTTGAGGAAGGTATATGGTGGGTTTATGGCACCGGCGAAAGTTGTGCGGTACTAGAGAGGCTAGCAATGGTGGAAGGGTGAGAGTGCGTATAATCCATGGACTCAACATTAGTCATAAAGAACTCACATACTTATTGCAAAAGTCTATTAGTTATCGAAACAAAGTATTATGCGCATGCTCCTAGGGGGATAGATTGGTAGGAAAAGACCATCGCTCGTCCCCGACCGCCACTCATAAGGAAGAAAATCAATAAATAAATCATGCTCCGACTTCATCACATAACGGTTCACCATACGTGCATGCTATGGGAATCACAAACCTCAACACAAGTATTTCTCAAATTCACAATTACTCACTAGCATGACTCTAATATCACCATCTTTATATCTCAAAACAATCATAAGGAATCAAACTTCTCATAGTATTCAATGCACTTTATATGAAAGTTTTTATTATATCCCTCTTGGATGCCTATCATATTAGGACTAAATTTATAACCAAAGCAAATTACCATGTTGTTTAAAGACTCTCAAAATAATATAAGTGAAGCATGAGAGTTCAATAATTTCTATAAAATAAAGCCACCGCCGTGCTCTAAAAAGATATAAGTGAAGCACTAGAGCAAAATTGCCTAGCTCAAAAGATATAAGTGAAGCACATAGAGTATTCAAAAGGTTTGTACAGCAAGGATGATTGTGTTAAACTAAAAAGCAAAGACTCAAATCATACAAGACGCTCCAAGCAAAACACATATCCTGTGGTAAATAAAAATATAGCCTCAAGTAAAGTTACCGATAGACGAAGACGAAAGAGGGGATGCCTTCCGGGGCATCCCCAAGCTTAGGCTCTTGCCACTCCTTATTCCATAGTCCATCAAATCCTTACCCAAAACTTTAAAACTTCACAACACAAAACTCAACAGAAAATCTCATAAGCTCCGTTAGTATATGAAAATAAATCACAACTTTGGTACTGTTGTGAACTCGTTCTTTATTTATATTGGTGTAATATCTACTGTATTTCAACTTTTCCATGGTTCATACCCCCCTATACTACCCATAGATTCATCAAAATAAGCAAACAACACAAAGAAAACAGAATCTCAAAAAAACAGAATAGTCTGCAAAGATCCCAATTGTTCTAATACTTCTCTAACTCTAAAATTCTCAAAAATTAGGAAAACAGATGAAATTTGTATATCAATATCATGTAAAATATTCAGGGTTTTTGAACATTCCAGTGAATTATTAAAATTCTGAGACTGGACGTAAAAGTTTCTGTTTTTCAGCAAGATCAAATCAACTATCACCGTAAGCCATCCCAAAGGTCTTACTTGGCACAAACACTAATTAAAACACAAAATCACATATAACCAGAGGCTAGATGAATTATTCAAAGAAAAGCAGGAACAAAAAGCAAAAAAAAAAAAAAATTGGGTTTCCTCCCAACAAGCGCTTTTCTTTAAAGTCTTTTAGCTAGGCATTGATAATTTCAATGATGCTCACATGAAAGAGAAGAATTGAAGCACAAAGAGAGCATCATAAAACACGTGACCAACCACATCTAAGTCTAACATAATTCCTATGCATAGGCATTTTATAAGCAAACAAATTATCAAGGCAAGCAAAAACTAGCATATGCAAGGAAGAAGAAAGAGATGATAGCAATCTCAACATGAAGAGAGGTAATTTAGTAACATGAAAATTTCTACAACCATATTTTCCTCTCTCATAATAATTACATGTAGGATCATAAGCAAATTCAATAGCTATCACATAACATATTCTCAAAACGATCCACATGCATGCGAGGTTGACACTCTTCCAAAATAGTGGGATTAACATTAACTAAAGTCATGACCTCTGCAAACCCACTTTTATCAAAAAAATCATAAGATTGAACATTCTCCAAATATGTGGGATCTAAAGTTGACACTCTTCCAAACCCACTTTCCGTATTATTGCAAACATTATTATCAATCCCATATTCATCATGGGGCTTAAATAAATTTTCAAGATCATAAGAAGAATCACCCTAATCATGATCATTGCAACAAGTAGTGGACCTAGCAAATATTGCATCCCCAAGCTTAGGGTTTGGCATATTATTAGCATAATTGACATTAATAGAATTTATAGTAAAACCATTGCAATCATGCTTTTTATTCAAGGAGCTATCATGAATTACTTCATAAATTTCTTCATCACAATTTTCAGATTCACGAATTTCAAGCAAAACTTCATAAAGATAATCTAGTGCACAAAACTCACTAGCAATTGGTTCATCAAAATTGGATCTCTTAAAAAGATTAGCAAGTGGATGAGGATGAGGATCCATAAACTTTTTAGCAAGCGATGATGCAAGCAAAAAGAAGGCACATGGTAACACAAGCAAACAAAAGATCGAACTGAAGAAGGGCGAATAAAAAGGCAAATATTTTCAAAAATTGTTTTAGAAGTGGGGGAGAGGAAAACGAGAGGCGAATGGCGAATAATGTAATGCAAGAGATGAGAGTTTATGATGGGTACTTGGTATGTCTTGACTTGGCGTAGATCTCCCCGGCAACGGCGCCAGAAATTCTTCCTGTTACTTCTTGAGCTTGCGTTGGTTTTTCCCTTGAAGAGGAAAGGGTGATGCAGCAAAGTAGAGATAAGTATTTCCCTCAGTTTGAAAACCAAGGTATCAATCCATTATGAGACAACGCACAAATCATCGAATACCTGCACAAACAATCAAACAACTGGCAACCAACATGATAAAGGGGTTGTCAATCCCTTCACGGTTATTTGCAAAAGTGAGATCTGATAGAGATAGATAAACGATAAAGTAAATATTTTTGGTATTTTTGTTTTATAGATCAGAAAGTAAAAGATTGCAAAATAGTAGATCGAAAACTTGTAGATTGGAAAGTAGAAGATTATATGATGGAAAATAGACCCGGGGGCCCTAGGTTTCACTAGAGGCTTCTCTCAAGATAGAAAATATTACGGTGGGTGAACAAATTACTGCCAAGCAATTGATAGAAAAGTGCAAAGTTATGACGATATCTAAGGCAATGATCATGAATATAGGCATCACGTCCGTGTCAAGTAGACCGAAACGATTCTACATCTACTACTGTTACTCCACACATCGACCGCTATCCAGCATGCATCTAGAGTATTAAGTTCATAAAGAACTGAGTAACGCATTAAGCAAGATGACATGATGTAGAGGAATTAACTCAAGCAATATGATGAAAACCCCATCTTTTTATCCTCGATGTTAACAATACGATACGTGCCTTGCTGCCCCTACTGTCACTGGGAAAGGACACCGCAAGATTGAACCCAAAGCTAAGCACTTCTCCCATTGCAAGAAAAACCAATCTAGTTGGCCAAACCAAACCGATAGTTCGAAGAGAATTACAAAGATATCAAATCATGCATAAAAGAATTCAGAGAAGATTCAAATAGTATTCATAGATAAGCTGATCATAAATCCACAATTCATCGGATCTCAGCAAACACACCGCAAAAAAAGTATTACATTGAATAGATCTCCAAGAACATCGAAGAGAACGTGGTATTGAGAATCAAAGAGAGAGAAAAAGCCATCTAGCTACTAGCTATGGACCCGTAGGTCTGAGGTAAACTACTCACGCTTCATCGGAAGGGCAATGGTGTTGATGTAGAAGCCCTTCGTGATCGAACCCCCCTCCGACAGGATGCCGGAAAAGGCCCCTAGATGGGATCTAACGGGTACAGAAGGTTGTAGCGGTGGAAAAGTATTTTCGTGGATGCCTCTGGTGGTTTGGGCATATAAGAGTATATATAGGCAAAAGAATTAGGTCAGGAGGTGCACGAGGGGCTCACTAGGGTGGGGGGCACGCCCTCCGTCCTTGTGGCCGCCTCGTGGCTCCTTCGACTTCATCTCCAAGTCTCATGGTTTCCTTCAGGTCCAAGAAAGATCATTGCGAAAGTTTTATTCCGTGTGGACTCCGTTTGGTATTCCTTTTCTGCGAAACTCAAAAACAGGGGAAAAACAGGAACTGGCACTGGGCCCTAGGTTAATAGGTTAGTCCCAAAAATAATATAAAATAGCATATTAATGCATATAAAACATCCAAAACAGATAATATAATAGCATGGAACAATCAAAAATTATAGATACGTTGGAGACGTATCAAGCATCCCCAAGCTTAATTCCTGCTCGTCCTCGAATAGGTAAATGATAAAAACAGAATTTTTGATGTGGAATGCTACCTAACATTTTTATCCATGTAATATCTTTATTGTGGCATGAATGTTCAGATCTGTATGATTCAAAACAAAAGTTTAATATTGACATAAAAACAATAATACTTCAAGCATACTAACAAGGCAATTATGTCTTCTCAAAATAACATGGCCAAAGAAAGCTTATCCCTACAAAATCATATAGTCTGGCTATGCTCCATCTTCATCACACAAAGTATTTAAATCATGCACAACCCCGATGACAAGCCAAGCAATTTGTTTCATACTTTTGATGTTCTCAAACTTTTTCAACTTTCACGCAATACATGAGCGTGAGCCATGGACATAGCGCTATTGGTGGAATAGAAGGTGGTTGTGGAGAATACAAAAAGAAGGAGATAGTCTCACATCAACTAGGCGTATCAACGGGCTATGGAGATGCCCATCAATAGATATCAATGTGAGTGAGTAGGTGAAAGGATCGATATGGTTGACTAGAAGGGGGGTGAATAGGCAACTAACATTTTTTAGCTTTTCTTGACCAAATTAAACTTAGCATCAAAATAGGTTGTCTAGATGTGCAACTAGGTGAGCAACCTATATGATGCAACAACAATAAGCACACAAGCAAGCAAGGAATACAACACACTAAAGGTTTGCGCAAGTAAAGGTAAGAGATAACCAAAAGTGGAGCCGGTGGAGACGAGGATGTGTTACCGAAGTTCCTTCCCTTTGAGAGGAAGTACATCTCCGTTGGAGAGGTGTGGAGGCACAATGCTCCCCAAGAAGCCACTAGGGCCACCGTATTCTCCTCACGCCCTCACACAATGCGAGATGCTGTGATTCCACTATTGGTGCCCTTGAAGGCGGCGACCGAACCTTTACAAACAAGGTTGGGGCTATCTCCACAACTTAATTGGAGGCTCCAAACGACACCACGAAGCTTCACCACAATGGAATATGGCTCCAAGGTGACCTCAACCGTCTAGGGTGCTCAAACACCCAAGAGTAACATGATCCGCAAGGGATTAGTGGGGGGAATCAAATTTCTCTTGGTGGAAGTGTAGATCGGGGCCTTCTCAACCAATCCCTAGGAAATCAACAAGTTCGATTGGCTAGGTAGAGTGATCGGGCGAAAATGGAGGTTTGAGCAACAATGGAGCTTGGGGAGAGAAGAGGTGGTCTTCTTGGGGAAGAAGACCCCCTTTATATAGTGGGAGAAAAGATCCAACTGTTATCCCCTCACTCAGCAAGCGCGGTGCGGTACTACCGCACAGAGCCGCGGTACTACCGCAAGGGATTGCGGTACTACCGCTCCCCGGTACTACCGCAAGGGGTTGCGGTACTACCGCTCCCCGGTGCGGTAATACCGCTAGCGCGGTAGTGACCAGGTGAGGGCCTGTTGCACAGGGCAACGAGCGGTAGAACCGCCGAAGCGGTCCTATCGTAGAGCAGGGCTCAACTGGCGCTGGAAATGCATGGAAGAAATAAATTGCTTCCGTAGCTACTTCCGCTGAGGTTGGAGCTGTTCAAAAATTCGGCACGGTACTACCGCTCACCAGGGGCGGTACTACCGCGTAGGGGCGGAAGTAAAAAATTACATCTGCGCCTACTTCCGCATGCTTCAGCTTCAGGGCTGGAGGCAGCGGTACTACCGCTCACTAGGAGCGGTACTACCGCACGCCCCTGCGGTACTACCGCTCCCTTGAGCAGTACTACTGCACGCCACAGAGGCTTTAGCATTTGGCAGCCTTCATATCGCAGAGACAAGGTTAAAATGACGGTGCTCCATCGAAGCGAAGGAAAGGTGGTGCAAAGGAACAGATGTGTACGTGTTGATTCCACCCTAACCTTTCCGAAGCGGACCCCCTCTTAATAGTATGGCTTTCCTACGACTCAAATCCACCGAAAAGAAACGTAGAGAACCGCCGTCTTCGATAGGCTCCGAGGGGCACCGAATCATCTTGTGCCTAGACATGAGATATCTGAATTGCTCAATGCACACGATTAGTCCGCAAATGCATTGTCATCAATCACCAAAACCACTTAGGGAGAAATATGCCCTTACAATCTCCCCCTTTTTGGTGGATTGATGACAATACGGGATTTGCACATAGAGATAAATAATGAGCAAAAGCAAACCCAAACTCTATAAAATATAGACAGGCTCCCCCTAGATGTGTGCATTGTATAGATATGCTTTGGACTGCAAATTACACACCCTAGGATCAAGACTCCCCCTATATTTTATAGACAAGGCAATCCTTGAAACAAGATAAGTGACACTAAGCAAGGAAGCAAGGTATAGCAAGTGAGCATGAAGATAAGGGCACAACAAAATAAACTCACAAGCTACTAGACATACTTGACAATAAAAGGATAAGAGTGAAGGCATATATGTCTCACACCATATGATAGAATAAGTCTCCTGGTCTCACACGCAAATAACACAAACCAAAGCAACGAAGGTTCAACGAAAGCAAGGAGACAAATACTCGCAAATCCTACACTCTCTCCCCCTTTGGCATCGAGACACCAAAAAGGCAGAGAGGACACCTAAGACACATGTGGTAGCTCCCACTGAAGTGATCACCCATCAACCTCCTCCTCTGAAGCAGCAGGAATGGACTCCTCATCTCACTCCGCATCTGACTCAGCCCACTGATAGCCCTTCTTCTTCATCCAAGCAGCCTCAGGTGTGATGTTCTTCTCAGACCCACTCGAGAAGTGCTCGCCAAGCTTCCTCAAGATCCGTTTGTCGCGCAGGCGACTCTCCTTCTGAGCAACGTGAGTCTGATACTGCCCCTTAGCCTGCATGCAGAACAGAGTCTTCACCTTGGCCTTGAGCTTCGAAGCCCAAGATGGCTCAGCAGAGGGAGGTGCATACTCCTCAGAATTGTCCTCCGCCTCCTCCTCCTCAATCTCATCCTCATCAACATCCATGCGAGCAGCCTCTGCCTCAGCCCGGGTAGTGGTGTTAGCCCACTTGTTCTTCTGGCGCAGCCTAATGGGCTCATGGCGAATCCAGTTGGGAGCATGAAACTCTTCACCCGGAAAGAGCTTCTCCCAAGTCTTCGAAATCAAGAGGTGCAAATAGGGTCCATAGATGGGAACCTTACGATGAAACACAGCAAACCGAAGCTCACACCACATGATATGAGAGACATCAAGTGGTCCAGGTTGTTGAAGACGCGCTTCCTCACAAATAAGCATCATGTCCACAAGATAGGAATGCACCTTGTCCTTGTCGCCTATGCGAGGAAAAAGAGAGTTGCAGAAGATCCGATGCATGATGTCAAGAAACGGGTTCAGCACATAAGACTTCTTGCCACTGGGTAAAGTCTTCTCAACAAGATAGGGTTGAAGCTTGTTCCGAGAAGCAGACTCTGGGTTGGCATGCGGGCGGACACCAACGGGCACATCTAGCCCCTCATCACGAACGTGCAACAAATCCATGAACTCCTTCCACTCAGCAGTCATCCTCTTTCCATTTGTCATCCAAGTCATGCTCCGCTTCTCATCCGTGTGGAAGTGGACAGAAGCAAAAAACTAAGCCACAATCTCCGGGTCAAAGTCAAGGTGGAACGTGAGGATCTCCTCAATACCAAACTGCTCCACAAAATCCAGGGGCTCACCAAAATATGCCTGGTTCTTCCTTAGATTGTCCATGTCAATCCACTGAACGGGTACGTAGATGTTCTGCTTGGCCTTGATCACATCTAGGAAGATGAGATTTTGTTGCTTGGTCCAAAACAAGTCATTGCCCCTGATGAGTTCCCTAGGCTTGATGTAGGGGTTGAGCTTCCTTCGAATCAGAAACTTTGCTTGAGGCATTTCATCCAAGCCGACAACTGGCTCCTTGATCTTGGTGGCAGTGGTCTTGACGTTGCGTTGCGGGGCATTGGACCCCTCAGGAGCTTCTTGGTTGCGAAGGCGCTTTGAGCTCGTATCACGGCTGGGATTCGAGCGCCTAGCACCGGAACCGGAGCCACCACCTATGACACACAACGCAAACACACGAGAAGAACGAGAAGGATTATTGCAAAGACCAAGGCCAAAACATGATGAAACAAATAGAAATGAGATTGGGTGTGACAAAACAAAGCAATTTTAGGTCAACGGTAGTACTGTAACAGGACGCGGAAGTAAATTTTTTACTTCCGCTCTGACCACGGTAGTACCACGCTTAGAGCGGAAGTAATTTTTTACATCCGCGCGCCGGGCGGTAGTACCGCTCCAGGCGGAGCGGTAGTACCGCACGGGGCGGATCTCACACGAACGGATCTGAGAACATCCATAAAGTTAAATCGGTACTACCGTTGATCAAAACTACGTTGTTGCATCACACCAAATAGCATATCTACTGCACTAGCACTCTCCAACAATCTCCTCTTGCAAAGATTTAGCCAAAAATCACAAGCCCTACTTATGCATCCCCCAAAACCTAGAAGCAAAGAAAAGAGGCAAAGAGAGAAGGTCTAGGGGAGATACCGGGGTCCATGGCAAGAGGGCGAGGTGGGGAACGATCCCACCGGTTGGAACGAGAGGAGAGTGGCCGGAGACGGAGATCTGGCGAGGTCCTCCAGCGCCGTTCTTGGGCAGGAGAGAGAGAGTCGATGCGAGGGGAAGAGATGAATGGGTATGGGGGAGTTGGAACTCCCCCTACCCGCGCTTAACCCCCACGCGGTCTCGACAGCGCAGTAGTACCGCAGATCATCGCGGTAGTACCGCCCGTGCGGTAGTACCGCACACTGGGCGGTAGTACTGCTCTTCCAGTGGCAGTAAAAAATTACTGCCGTGATGGAAGCGGTAGTACCGTGTCGTGGTTGCTGTTGTGCAAGCACAGGAGCGACCCACCTCCAGCGGTAGTATCGTGGCTTGCCACGGTAGTACCGCAAACCCAAGAAAGTGCAAGTTTCGTCAAGAAGAAACACAAAAAGCCTTTGCAATACAAACTTCAAGCAAACGGACACACAAGAGAGAACACAAGAGAAGCAACTTAACCACGAACAAGGTCCAAAAGAAAGAAACGAGACACGAGGACCAAACATCGAACCAAAACCTCTTCATGAAGAGAGGGCGGTGGTCGGAGCCACCTATATTTGAGTCAATTGGTATGGCACCGCGAAGAATTATCCTTGGGCCCATGAACAACACTCGTCTTTAAAGCACAAGTACCATCAACAATGGCGAATGTGAAAGAGTTGATCAATTTATGCATAAAGGGGGGAGGGAGAGTTCATTGAGAGAACAACACTCCCCCTATGTCCATGCCTACACCTAAACAAGACAACAAGATGAGTATGGTGGGGTGTGCACAGGTTCAAGCCACATTGCTCAAATCGATGATATTTAGCTCATGCCTTAACTCGCGAAATCTTGCTTCATCCAAAGGCTTCATGAAAATATCTGCAAGGTTATCATGAGTGTTGACATAGTTAAGCTCAATCTCCCCTCGCCTAATGTGATCCCGGATGAAGTGATACCGAATCTCAATATGCTTCGTCTTGAAGTGTTGCACCGGGTTGAGAGAAATCTTGATGGCACTTTCATTGTCACACCAAAGAGGCACTTTGTCACAAATGACACCGTAATCCTTTAAAGTTTGCCTCATCCATAGAAGTTGAGCACAACAACTATTGGCGGCCACATACTCGGCTTCGGTGGAGGAGAGATACACACAACTTTGCTTCTTAGAAGACCAACTCACCAAAGAGCAACCAAGAAATTGGCACCCTCCAGAAGTTGACTTCCTATCCACTTTGTCTCCCGCCCAATCCGAATCCGAAAAGCCCACAAGATTGAAGTTTGCTCCTCTAGGGTACCATAAGCCAAAGTTTGGGGTATGAGCCAAATATCGAAAGATTCGCTTGACCGCCACATAGTGGCTTTCCTTAGGTGAGGCTTGAAACTGTGCACAAATTCCCACACTCAACATGATATCCGGTCTAGATGCACAAAGGTAAAGCAAGGAGCCAATCATAGAATGATATACCTTTTGATCCACGGCTTTACCATTGGGATCAATGTCAAGTTGGCATTTAACAGGCATGGGTGTAGAAGCCGACTTGACATCACTTAGCTTGAATCTCTTGAGCATGTCTTGACTGTATTTGGCTTGGTTGATGAAGGTTCCTTCTCTTCTTTGTTTGATTTCGAACCCGAGAAAGAACTTCAACTCTCCCATCATGGACATCTTGAACTTCGAGGTCATGAGTGCGGCAAACTCCTCATTGAAAACTTTCTTAGGAGAACCAAACATAATATCATCAACATATAGTTGGCATACAAACAACTCCCCTTTGACCTTCTTAGTAAAAAGAGTGGGGTCGATTTTCCCAATTTCAAACCCACGATCTTGCAACAACTCGGTAAGGTGCTCATACCACGCACGTGGGGCTTGTTTAAGGCCATAGAGCGCCTTATCGAGTTGGTACACATGATTGAGGAACTTGGGATCCTCAAACCCCGGGGGTTGTTTGACATACACCAACTCATTAATAGTACCATTAAGAAAAGCACTCTTCACATCCATTTGTTGCAACTTGAAGTTATGATGAGAAGCATAAGCAATCAACAAATGAATAGATTCAAGGCGAGCAACGGGAGCAAATGTTTCACCGTAGTCGATACCCTGGACTGGGAGTAGCCTTGTGCCACCAAACAAGCCTTGTTGCGAATGATAATCCCGTGAGCATCTTGCTTGTTCTTGAATATCCATTTGGTTCCAATAACATTATGGTTCTCCTTTGGCCTTGGCACCAATCTCCACACCTTGTCGTGCTCGAAGTTGTTGAGTTCTTCATGCATTGCATTAAGCCAATCCGGATCCTCGAGCGCCTCATAGACCTTTTGGGGTTCAACACAAGAGACAAACGCATGATGTTCACAATAGTTTGCTAATTATCTATGAGTGCTTACCCCCTTTCTTAAGCTTCCAAGCACATTCTTCATGAGATGATCTTTGGTAGTGAGCTTGGACGCAATCTTGGTGGCACGATGCTCCAATTGCTCCTCAAGAGAGAGTTGAGGAGCTGTAACTTGATCATCATGAGCATCGTCTTGAGCTTGCTCTTGATCTTGAACTTGCTCGGTGGCAAGAACTTGACCTTGAGCATCACTTGGTGGATCACCACCATCTTGAGGTTGATCCTGCCCTTGATCTTGTTCATTTGGTTGAGGGCCTTCACTTTGTTCTTCGGAAGCGTGTGGGTCTTGGGTTGGTGATGGTTCCACTTGAGTGGAACATTGTCCTTCTCCTTCGGCCACAAGGGGTTCCTCAATGGGTAGGATATGGCCAACACCCATTCTTCTTATGGCTTGGGGAGGAATTTCATCACCTACATCACAAGTACCACTTTGCTCCACTTGGGAGCCGTTATTCTCATCAAACTCCATGTTACACGTCTCCTCAATGAGTCCTGTGGACTTGTTGAGGACACGGTAAGCATGAGAGTTTGTAGCATAACCAACAAATATGCCCTCATGAGCTCTAGCCTCAAATTTAGACAAACGAACACCTTTCTTGAGAATGAAACACTTACAACCGAACACCCGGAAGTACTTGAGGTTGGGCTTGTTGCTGGTAAGTATCTCATATGGAGTCTTGTTCAAGCCTTTGCGGAGATAGAGCCAATTGGATGCATGACAAGCGGTGTTGATGGCTTCAGCCCAAAAGTTGTACGGAGACTTGAACTCCACCAGCATGGTCCTTGCCGCGTCCATCAATGTCCGGTTCTTCCTCTCCGCAACACCATTTTGTTGAGGGGTGTAAGGTGCGGAATATTGATGCTTGATCCCCTCATCACTGAGAAACTCATCCAAGGTGTAGTTCTTGAACTCGGTGCCATTGTCACTTCTTATCATCAAAATCTTTGCATTGTGTTGACGTTGAGCTTCATTTGCAAAGTTGATGACGGTTTGTTAGGTCTCACTCTTCCTCTTGAAGAAATATACCCAAGTGTATCTTGAATAATCATCCACAATCACCAAGCAATACTTTCTACCCCCAAGACTATCAAAGGATGGAGGCCCGGAGAGATCCATGTGAAGGAGCTCCAAAGGCCTCGTCGAGTAGATGATAGTCGTGGGAGGGTGAGCCTTCTCATGTAGCTTTCCTTCGATACAAGCACTGCAAGCGCGATCTTTGACAAAACTAACATTTGTTAGTCCACGGACATGGTCCCCCTTGAAAAGACTTTGCAAAGATCTCATATTGACGTGGGCTAAACGGCGATGCCAAAGCCATCCCACATCAACTTTAGCCATTAGGCATGTCGCGGTCTTAGTGGGTCGCTCCGAAAAGTTGATCACATAAAGACCGTTCTCGACATGCCCAACAAAAGCTACTTTAAGAGTCTTGCTCCACAAGAGGGCCACGGTATCAATATCAAAGAAAGTGGCAAAGCCCATGAGTGCAAGTTGACGAACGGAAAGTAAGTTGTATGCAAGGGACTCAACAAGCATGACTTTCTCGATTGTGAGATCATGAGAAATGAAAACCTTGCCGAGGCCCAATGCCTTAGAAGATGAGGCATCACCCCATTCGACATTGGTGGGCATAGATGAAACCTTGTGCACGTCCACCACCAAGTCCTTGCTTCCGGTCATATGATTTGTGGCTCCACTATCGAGCAACCATGAACCCCCACCGGAAGAAAACACCTACAAGAGATCAATGCTTGGTTTTAGGTACCCATTTTGTAATGGGTCCTTTGATGTTAGCAAAAAGGGTCTTAGGAACCCAAATAGACCATTCAATGTACTCATAAGAAGAACCAATAAATTTGGCATAAACATGCCCATCACTAGCACAGCATAACACATAAGAAGGGTTAAAGTCGTCGGCTTTGTTTGAAGGAGTCGCATTGCCCTTCTTGACATCACCACCCTTCGCATCGTTCTTCTTCTCCTTAGAAGTACCCTCTCCCTCCTTCACAAATGCTTGCTTGAGAGGAGGAGTTTGTTTGGTCTTGTCATTCTTCTTCTTCTTCTTGGACTTGGGTGCAAACCCAATCCCCTCCTTGCCCACAACTTCCTTTTGATTGCTCAAAAGGTCGTTGAGGTTCTTCTCACCTTGTATGCAAGACACAAGGCCTCTCTCAAGTTGCTCCTTCAACTTGGCATTCTCCTCCACAAGATGCACATGCTCACAACACGGGTTAGTAGCATTTGCATTATCGATTAAAACCATATGAGGAAATGTGGCTTTCTCCTTGGTTAGCTTCACTTGGAGTTGATCATGAGACTCTTTGAGGCTAGCATGAGCACTCTTCAAGGCCTTGTGAGCCTTGTCAAGTAGATCAAACTCCTCCTTGAGTCTAGCATGATCAACCCCAAGTTTGGCCTTCTCGGAGTTGAGCACACGAGAGACAACAAGAGCATTATCAAGATCTTTCTTTAATTTAGCATGATCATCGTTGTGTGACTCCTCAAGAGCCAAACGATGGCCACGCTCTTCCTCAAGCGCATTAGAGAGATCCGATATCTCATTGGCATAGTCACGACTATGCCCTTCCATCTTAGAGATGGTTTCTTCGTGAGCCTCGATCATGTCATTGGCTTCACCAAGTTGTTCCAAGAGAGCAACGAAGTGCTTCTTGGTTTTACCCTTGAGCTTACTCATAAAGGACTCAAATTCATTTTCCTCCTCCTTCGCCCCCTCATTTTCATCAATGCAATCCTTCAAGGAAGGATTAGTAGTGATGGTAGTTTTGATGTTGGGGGTTACCTTGTTGGTGGCTTTAGCCATGAGGCACTTGGCGGTGATGTTCTCGTTGGGTGAATCGAAGAGGAACACCCATGGAGTTGTTGCAATGGCAACGGAGGCCATGGCAACCGTCTCACCATCTTCATCATCATCATCATCATCCTCATTGTACTCTTCTTGTGCCACCAACCCGTTGGGAGGAGTCTTCTTGGTGAAGTTGTTCTTGTTAGGGAAAGACTTGGCCTTGTATTTTTGAATAAGCTTGCCACCATTGTCTTCCCTCTTCTCGTAAGGGCAATCCACAACAAAGTGACTCACATTGCCACAATTATAGCACGTCCTCACACGTTGCTTGCCCTTGGCGCCACTTGAGTTGTTCTTGTTGAAGTTGGGCCTTGATTTCTTCTTGCCCCAAAATTGCCGTGAAGCAAGAGCCATGTGCTCATGATAGGCATACTTGGTGTCTTCGGGGCAACACTCCTCTTCCTCCTCTTCATCCTCTTCTTCCGCACTAGCCTTGGCCTTCAAAGCAAGGTTGGGCTTCTTTGATCGTTGAGACCGCAACACCGCATTGTCGGCGGTCTTGTCCAAGATCCTCATTGCAACAAACTCATCCAACACTCCACTTGAGGACAAGGCGTGAAAGTCCGGCCTTTGACGGATGACGGAGGACATGGCCTTATGGTAGGGCATCATGGCCTTGAGAAACTTGCACTTGATCCAATTTTCATCCGTATCCTTGCTCCCATGATCTCGGAGTGAGACAGCGAGAGTGGTTAATCTTCAGTAAAGCTCTCGAGGTTCTTCATCTTCAGTCATTGCAAACTCATCGGCTTCATCTTGCACCACTTCAAAGTTTGAGCGTTGAATGCTTGCGCTTCCCTTGTACAAGGAAACAACATGCTCCCATGCTTCCTTGGCCATGGTGAAAGGTCGGAGGTGTGCAATGTCTTCGGGAGGAATGGCTTCTTGGAGAATGAAGAGAGCGGACTCGTTGAATTGATGATCCGCGGCTTCTCTAGGAGTGAAGTTGCTTGGGTCGTGCGGGTAGAAACCTTGCTCAATAATTCTCCAAAGATTAGTAGAACTATGATTTAAATGACGTTTAAAGCGATACACCCAAGAGGCAAAATCCTCATTTTTCACAAGCTTAGGAGGAGGACCAACATGATTCATATGCGTGGAGGGAACCGGTCCTCCATAGGTAAGAGGTGGTTCAACATGGGCAAAGATGCCACTCCCACTTCTACCACTAGGCAAAGGAACTTGATCACTATTAGCTTCCCCCTTTTTGGAGTTAGCATCCGCCACCTTGTCAGTGGGATCAACCACTTCCAATGGTGCGGTGGATAATTTAAGGCCTTCAAGATACTCCTTAAACATGCCTTTAACCTCGGCCGTCATGGAGGTCTTCAATGTGTCCAAAGCCGCATTGAACTCCTCACGAGAGACCGAGGATCCCCCATCGGCCGTAGACAAGGACGGACTCACACCGGGGTGCTCCTCCCACTTGTCTACGGTGTCACCCATACTCTTTGGACGGTAAAGTCCTTAGAAAAGAGACGAGGCTCTGATACCAATTGAAAGGATCGATATGGTTGACTAGAAGGGGGTGAATAGGCAACTAACAATTTTTAGCTTTTCTTGACCAAATTAACCTTAGCATCAAAATAGGTTGTCTAGATGTGCAACTAGGTGAGCAACCTATATGATGCAACAACAATAAGCACACAAGCAAGCAAGGAATACAACACACTAAAGGCTTGCACAAGTAAAGGTAAGAGATAACCAAAAGTGGAGCCGGTGGAGACGAGGATGTGTTACCGAAGTTCCTTCCCTTTGAGAGGAAGTAAGTCTCCGTTAGAGTGGTGTGGAGGCACAATGCTCCCCAAGAAGCCACTAGGGCCACCGTATTCTCCTCACGCCCTCACACAATGCGAGATGCTGTGATTCCACTATTGGTGCCCTTGAAGGCGGCGACCGAACCTTTACAAACAAGGTTGCGGCTATCTCCACAACTTAATTGGAGGCTCCCAACGACACCACGAAGCTTCACCACAATGGAATATGGCTCCGAGGTGACCTGAACCATCTAGGGTGCTCAAACACCCAAGAGTAACAAGATCCGCAAGGGATCAGTGGGGGAATCAAATTTCTCTTGGTGGAAGTGTAGATCGCGACCTTCTCAACCAATCCCTAGGAAATCAACAAGTTTGATTGGCTAGGTAGAGAGATCAGGCGAAAATGGAGGTTTGAGCAACAATGGAGCTTGGGGATAGAAGAGGTGGTCTTCTTGGGGAAGAAGACCCCCTTTATATAGTGGGGGAAAAGATCCAACCGTTATCCCCTCACTCAGCCCGCGCGGCGCGGTACTACCGCACAGAGCCGCGGTACTACCGCAAGGGGCTGCGGTACTACCGCTCCTCGGTGCGATACTACCGCTAGCGCGGTAGTGACCAGGTGAGGGCCTGTTGCACAGGGCAACGAGCGGTAGAACCGCCGGAGCGGTACTACCGCGCGCCCCTACGGTACTACCGTAGAGCAGCGCTCAACTGGCGCTGGAAATGCATGGAAGAATTAAATTTCTTCCGTAGCTACTTCCACTGAGGTTGGAGTTGTGCAAAAATCCGGCACGGTACTACCGCTCACTAGGAGCGGTACTACCGCGTAGGGGCGGAAGTAAAAAATTATATCCGCGCCTACTTCCGCATGCTTTAGCTTCAGGGCTGGAGGCAGCGGTACTACCGCTCACCAGGAGCGGTACTACCGCACGCCACAGAGGCTTTAGCATTTGGCAGCCTTCATATCACAGAGACAAGGATAAACGGACGGTGCTCCATCGAAGCGAAGGAAAGGTTGTGCAAAGGAACAGATGTGTACGTGTTGATTCCACCCTAACCTTTCCGAAGCGGACCCCCTCTTAATAGTACGGCTTTCCTACGACTCAAATCCATCGAAAAGAAACGTAAAGAACCGCCGTCTTCGATAGGCTCCGAGGGGCACCGAATCGTCTTGTGCCTAGACATGAGATATCTGAAATGCTCAATGCACACGATTAGTCCGCAAATGCATTGTCATCAATCACCAAAACCATTTAGGGAGAAATATGCCCTTACAGTAGAGATTGCCATGCACGGATGCACTAGAGCTATAAGTTTATGAAAGCTCAAAAAAGAAACTAAGTGGGTGTGCATCCAACTCGCTTGCTCACGAAGACCTAGGGCAATTTGAGGAAGCCCATCATTGGAATATACAAGCCAAGTTCTATAATGAAAATTCCCACTAGTATATGAAAGTGACAACATAGGAGACTCTCTATCATGAAGATCATGGTGCTACTTTGAAGCACAAGTGTGGTAAAAAGGATAGTAACATTGCCCCTTCTCTCTTTTCTCTCATTTTTTTTCTTTTTCTTTTTTATTTATTTGGGCCTTCTCTCATTTTTTTTGGCCTCTTTTTTTTGTCCGGAGTCTCATCCTGACTTGTGGGGGAATCATAGTCTCCATCATCCTTTTCCTCACATGGGACAATGCTCTAATAATGAAGATCATCATACTTTTATTTACTTACAACTCAAGAATTACAACTCAATACTTAGAACAAAATATGACTCTATATGAATGCCTCCGGCGGTGTACCGGGATGTGCAATGAATCAAGAGTAACATGTATGAAAGAATTATAAACGGCCGCTTTGCCACAAATACGATGTCAACTACATGATCATGCAAAGCAATATGACAATGATGGAACGTGTCATAATAAATGGAACGGTGGAAAGTTGCATGGCAATATATCTCGGAATGGCTATGGAAATGCCATAATAGGTAGGTATGGTGGCTGTTTTGAGGAAGGTATATGGTGGGTTTATGGCACCGGCGAAAGTTGCGCAGTACTAGAGAGGCTAGCAATGGTGGAAGGGTGAGAGTGCGTATAATCCATGGACGCAACATTAGTCATAAAGAACTCACATACTTATTGCAAAAGTATATTAGTTATCGAAACAAAGTATTACACGCATGCTCCTAGGGGGATAGATTGGTAGGAAAAGACTATCGCTCGTCCCCGACCGCCACTCATAAGGAAGACAATCAATAAATAAATCATACTCCGACTTCATCACATAACGGTTCACCATACGTGCATGCTACGGGAATCACAAACCTCAACACAAGTATTTCTCAAATTCACAATTACTCACTAGCATGACTCTAATATCACCATCTTTATATCTCAAAACAATCATAAGGAATCAAACTTCTCATAGTATTCAATGCACTTTATATGAAAGTTTTTATTATATCCCTCTTGGATGCCTATCATATTAGGACTAAATTTATAACCAAAGCAAATTACCATGCTGTTTAAAGACTCTCAAAATAATATAATTGAAGTATGAGAGTTCAATAATTTCTATAAAATAAAGCCACCGCCGTGCTCTAAAAAGATATAAGTGAAGCACTAGAGCAAAATTGCCTAGCTCAAAAGATATAAGTGAAGCACATAGAGTATTCTAATAAATCACGATTCATGCGTGTCCCTCTCAAAAGGTGTGTACAGAAAGTATGATTGTGGCAAACTAAAAACAAAAGACTCAAATCATACAAGACGCTCCAAGCAAAACATATATCATGTGGTGAATAAAAATATAGCCTCAAGTAAAGTTACCGATAGACGAAGACGAAAGAGGGGATGCCTTCCGAGGCATCCCCAAGCTTAGTATCTTGGTTGTCCTTGAATATTACCTTGGGGTGCCTTGGGCATCCCCAATCTTAGGCTCTTGCCACTCCTTATTCCATAGTCCATCAAATCCTTACCCAAAACTTGAAAACTTCACAACACAAAACTCAACAGAAAATCTCATAAGCTCCGTTAGTATAAGAAAATAAATCACCACTTTGGTACTGTTGTGAATTCATTATTTATTTATATTGGTATAATATCTACTGTGTTTCAACTTTTCCATGGTTCATACCCCCTGATACTACCCATAGAATCATCAAAATAAGCAAACAACACAAAGAAAACAGAATCTATCAAAAACAGAACAGTCTGCAAATATCGGAATTATTATAATACTTATGTAACTCCAAAAATTCTTAAAAATTAGGAAAACATATTCAATTTGTATATCAATCTCGTATAAAAACTTCATGGTTTTTAAACGCTACAGTAAATTATTAAAATTCTGAGACTGGACGCAAAAGTTTCTGTTTTTCAGCAAGATCAAATCAACTATCACCATAAGCCATCCCAAAGGTCTTACTTGGCACAAACACTAATTAAAACACAAAACCACATCTAACCAGAGTCTAGATGAATTTTTCAAAGAAAAGCAGGAATAAAAAGCAAAAACAAAAATAAAATTGGGTTGCCTCCCAACAAGCGCTTTTCTTTAAAGCCTTTTAGCTAGGCATTGATAATTTCAATGATGCTCACATGAAAGAGAAGAATTGAAGCACAAAGAGAGCATCATAAAACACGTGAAAAAACACATCTAAGTCTAACATACTTCTTATGCATAGGCATTTTATAAGCAAACAAATTATCAAGGAAAGCAAAAACTAGCATATGCAAGGAAGAAGAAAGAGACGATAGCAATCTCAACATGAAGAGATGTAATTTAGTAACATGAAAATTTCTACAACCATATTTTCCTCTCTCATAATAATTACATGTAGGATCATAAGCAAATTCAACAAAATAGCTATCACATAACATATTCTCAACACGATCCACATGCATGCGAAGTTGACACTCTTCCAAAATAGTGGGATTAACATTAACTAAAGTCATGACCTCTCCAAACCCACTTTTATCAAGAAATTCATAAGATTGAACATTCTCCAAATATGTGGGATCTAAAGTTGACACTCTTCCAAACCCACTTTCAGTATTATTGCAAACATTATTATCAATCTCATATTCATCATGGGGCTTAAATAAATTTTCAAGATCATAAGAAGAATCACCCCAATCATGATCATTGCAACAAGTAGTGTACCTAGCAACTATTGCATCCCCAAGCTTAGGGTTTTGCATATTATTAGCAAAATTTACATTAATAGAATTTATAGTAAAACCATTGCAATCATGCTTTTTATTCAAGGAGCTATCGTGAATTACTTCATAAATTTCTTCATCACAATTTTCAGATTCACGAATTTCAAGCAAAACTTCATAAAGATAATCTAGTGCACAAAACTCACTAGCAATTGGTTCATCAAAATTGGATCTCTTAAAAAGATTAGCAAGTGGATGAGGATCCATAAACTTTTTAGCAAGCAAAAAGAAGGCACATGGTAACACAAGCAATCAAAAGATCGAACGGAAGAAGGGCGAAAAAAAAAAGGCAAATCTTTTCGAAAAGTGTTTTAGAAGTGGGGGAGAGGAAAACGAGAGGCGAATGGCGAAGAATGTAATGCAAGAGATGAGATTTTATGATGGGTACTTGGTATGTCTTGACTTGGCGTAGATCTCCCCGGCAACGGCGCCAGAAATTCTTCCTGCTACTTCTTGAGCTTGTGTTGGTTTTTCCCTTGAAGAGGAAAGGGTGATGCAGCAAAGTAGAGATAAGTATTTCCCTCAGTTTGAGAACCAAGGTATCAATCCAGTAGGAGACAACGCACAAATCACCGAATACCTGCACAAACAATCAAACAACTTGCACCCAACACAATAAAGGGGTTGTCAATCCCTTCACGGTTATTTGCAAAAGTGAGATCTGATAGAGATAGATAAATGATAAAGTAAATATTTTTGGTATTTTTGTTTTATAGATTGGAAAGTAAAAGATTGCAAAATAGTAGATCGGAAACTTGTAGATTGGAAAGTAGAAGATTATATGATGGAAAATAGACCCGGGGGCCATAGGTTTCACTAGAGGCTTCTCTCAAGATAGAAAGTATTACGGTGGGTGAACAAATTACTGCCAAGCAATTGATAGAAAAGCGCAAAGTTATGACGATATCTAAGGCAATGATCATGAATATAGGCATCACGTCCGTGTCAAGTAGACCGAAACGATTCTGCATCTACTACTATTACTCCACACATCGACCGCTATCCAGCATGCATCTAGAGTATTAAGTTCATAAAGAACGGAGTAACGCATTAAGCAAGATGACATGATGTAGAGGAATTAACTCAAGCAATATGATGAAAACCCCATCTTTTTATCCTCGATGGCAACAATACAATACGTGCCTTGCTGCCCCTACTGTCATTGGGAAAGGACACCGCAAGATTGAACCCAAAGCTAAGAACTTCTCCCATTGCAAGAAAAACAAATCTAGTTGGCCAAACCAAACCGATAGTTCGAAGAGAATTACAAAGATATCAAATCATGCATAAAAGAATTCAGAGAAGATTCAAATAGTATTCATAGATAAGCTGATCATAAATCCACAATTCATCGGATCTCAGCAAACACACCGCAAAAAAGTATTACATCGAATAGATCTCCAAGAACATCGAGGAGAACGTGGTATTGAGAATCAAAGGGAGAGAAAAAGCCATCTAGCTACTAGCTATGGACCCGTAGGTCTGAGGTAAACTACTCACGCTTCATCGGAAGGGCAATGGTGTTGATGTAGAAGCCCTCCGTGATCGAAACCCCCTCCGGCAGGACGCCGGAAACGGCCCCTAGATGGGATCTCACGGGTACAGAAGGTTGCGGCGGTGGAAAAGTATTTTCGTGGATGCCTCTGGTGGTTTGGGCATATAAGAATATATATATAGGCGAAAGAATTAGGTCAGGAGGTGCACGAGGGGCCCACAAGGGTCGGGGCGCGCCCTCCGTCCTTGTGGCCGCCTCGTGGCTCCTCCGACTTCATCTCCAAGTCTCCTGGTTTCCTTCTGGTTCAAGAAAGATCATCGCGAAAGTTTTATTCCGTTTGGACTTCGTTTGGTATTCCTTTTCTGCGAAACTCAAAAACAGGGAAAAAACATGAATTGGCACTGGGCCCTAGGTTAATAGGTTAGTCCCAAAAATAATATAAAATAGCATATTAATGCATATAAAACATCCAAAACAGATAATATAATAGCATGGAACAATAAAAAATTATAGATACGTTGGAGACGTATCAAGCATCCCCAAGCTTAATTCCTGCTCGTCCTCGAGTAGGTAAATGATAAAAACAGAATTTTGGATGTGGAATGCTACCTAACATATTTATCCATGTAATTTATTTATTGTGGCATGAATGTTCAGATTCGTATGATTCAAAACAAAAGTTTAATATTGATATAAAAACAATAATACTTCAAGCATACTAACAAGGCAATTATGTCTTCTCAAAATAACATGGCCAAAGAAAGCTTATCCCTACAAAATCATATAGTCTGGCTATGCTCCATCTTCATCACACAAAGTATTTAAATCATGCACAACCCCGATGACAAGCCAAGCAATTCTTTCATACTTTTGATGTTCTCAAACTTTTTCAACTTTCACGCAATACATGAGCGTGAGCCATGGACATAGCACTATAGGTGGAATAGAAGGTGGTTGTGGAGAATACAAAAAGAAGGAGATAGTCTCACATCAACTAGGCGTATCAACGGGCTATGGAGATGCCCATCAATTGATATCATTGTGAGTGAGTAGGGATTGCCATGCAACGGATGCACTAGAGCTATAAGTTTATGAAAGCTCAAAAAAGAAACTAAGTGGGTGTGCATCCAACTCGCTTGCTCACGAAGACCTAGGGAAATTTGAGGAAGCCCATCATTGGAATATACAAGCCAAGTTCTATAATGAAAATTCCCACTAGTATATGAAAGTGACAACATAGGAGACTCTCTATCATGAAGATCATGGTGCTACTTTGAAGCACAAGTGTGGTAAAAGGATAGTAACATTGCCCCTTCTCTCTTTTCTCTCATTTTTTTCTTTTTCTTTTTCTTTTTATATTTGGGCCTTCTCTCTTTTTTTTTTGGCCTCTTTTTTTTCGTCCGGAGTCTCATCCCGACTTGTGGGGGAATCATAGTCTCCATCATCCTTCTCCTCACATGGGACAATGCTCTAATAATGAAGATCATCACACTTTTATTTACTTACAACTCAATACTTAGAACAAAATATGACTCTATATGAATGCCTCCGGCGGTGTACCGGGATGTGCAATGAATCAAGAGTGACATGTATGAAATAATTATGAATGATGGCTTTGCCACAAATACGATGTCAACTACATGATCATGCAAAGCAATATGACAATGATGGAACGTGTCATAATAAATGGAACGGTGGAAAGTTGCATGGCAATATATCTCGGAATGGCTATGGAAATGCCATAATAGGTAGGTATGGTGGCTGTTTTGAGGAAGGTATATGGTGGGTTTATGGCACCGGCAAAAGTTGCGCGGTACTAGAGAGGCTAGCAATGGTGGAAGGGTGAGAGTGCATATAATCCATGGACTCAACATTAGTCATAAAGAACTCACATACTTATTGCAAAACTCTATTAGTTATCGAAACGAAGTATTACGCGCATGCTCTTAGGGGGATAGATTGGTAGGAAAAGACCATCGCTCGTCCCCGACCGCCACTCATAAAGAAGACAATAAATAAATAAATCATGCTCCGACTTCATCACATAACGGTTCACCATACGTGCATGCTACGGGAATCACAAACCTCAACACAAGTATTTCTCAAATTCACAATTACTCACTAGCATGACTCTAATATCACCATCTTTATATCTCAAAACAATCATAAGGAATCAAACTTCTCATAGTATTCAATAAACTTTATATGAAAGTTTTTATTATATCCCTCTTGGATGCCTATCATATTAGGACTAAATTTATAACCAAAGCAAATTACCATGCTGTTTAAAGACTCTCAAAATAATATAAGTGAAGCATGAGAGTTCAATAATTTCTATAAAATAAAGCCACCGTCGTGCTCTAAAAAGATATAAGTGAAGCACTAGAGCAAAATTTCCTAGCTCAAAAGATATAAGTGAAGCACATAGAGTATTCTAATAAATCACGATTCATGCGTGTCCCTCTCAAAAGGTGTGTACAGAAAGGATGATTGTGTTAAACTAAAAGGCAACGACTCAAATCATACAAGACGCTCCAAGCAAAACACATATCATGTGGTGAATAAAAATATAGCCTCAAGTAAAGTTACCGATAGACGAAGACGAAAGAGGGGATGCCTTCCGGGGCATCCCCAATCTTAGGCTCTTGGTTGTCCTTGAATATTACCTTGGTGTGCCTTGGGCATCCCCAAGCTTAGGCTCTTGCCACTCCTTATTCCATAGTCCATCAAATCCTTACCCAAAACTTGAAAACTTCACAACACAAAACTCAATAGAAAATCTCATAAGCTCCGTTAGTATAAGAAAATAAATCACCACTTTGGTACTGTTGTGAACTCATTCTTTATTTATATTGGTGCAATATATACTGTATTCTAACTTTTCCATGGTTCATACCCCCCGATACTACCCATAGATTCATCAAAATAAGCAAACAACACAAAGAAAACAGAATCTGTCAAAAACAGAAATGTCTGCAAAGATCTGAATTGTTCTAATACTTCTGTAACTACAAAATTTCTCGAAAATTGGTAAAACATATTAAATTTGTATATCAATCTCGTATAAAAAAAAATTCAGGGTTTTTTAACGCTCCAGTGAATTATTAAAAGTTTCTGTTTTTCAGCAAGATCAAATCAACTATCACCGTAAGCCATCCCAAAGGTCTTACTTGGCACAAACACTAATTAAAACACAAAAACACATCTAACCAGAGGCTAGATGAATTATTCAAAGCAAATCAGGAACAAAAAGCAAAAACAAAAATAAAATTGGGTTGCCTCCCAACAAGCGCTTTTCTTTAAAGCCTTTTAGCTAGGCATTGATAATTTCAATGATGCTCACATGAAAGAGAAGAATTGAAGCACAAACAGAGCATCATAAAACACGTGACAAAACACATCTAAGTCTAACATACTTCCTCTGCATAGGCATTTTATAAGCAAACAAATTATCAAGGCAAGCAAAAACTAGCATAAGCAAGGAAGAAAAAAGAGACGATAGCAATCTCAACATGAAGAGATGTAATTTAGTAACATGAAAATTTCTACAACCATATTTTCCTCTCTCATAATAATTACATGTAGGATCATAAGCAAATTCAACAAAATAGCTATCACATAACATATTCTCAACACGATCCACATGCATGCGAAGTTGACACTCTTCCAAAATAGTGGGGTTAACATTAACTAAAGTCATGACCTCTCCAAACCCACTTTTATCAAAAAATTCATAAGATTGAACATTCTCCAAATATGTGGGATCTAAAGTTGACACTCTTCCAAACCCACTTTCAGTATTATTGCAAACATTATTATCAATCTCATATTCATCATGGGGCTTAAATAAATTGTCAAGATCATAAGAAGAATCACCCCAATCATGATCATTGCAACAAGTAGTGTACCTAGCAAATATTGCATCCCCAAGCTTAGGGTTTTGCATATTATTATCACAATTTACATTAATAGAATTTATAGTAAAACCATTGCAATCATGCTTTTTATTCAAGGAGCTATCGTGAATTACTTCATAAATTTCTTCATCACAATTTTCAGATTCACGAATTTCAAGCAAAACTTCATAGAGATAATCTAGTGCACAAAACTCAGTAGCAATTGGTTCATCAAAATTGGATTTCTTAAAAAGATTAGCAAGTGGATGATGATCCATAAACTTTTTAGCAAGCGAAGATGCAAGCAAAAAGAAGGCACATGGTAACACAAGCAAACAAAAGATCGAACGGAAGAAGGGCGAATAAAAAGGCAAATCTTTTCGAAAATTGTTTTAGAAGTGGGGGAGAGGAAAACGAGAGGCGAATGGCGAATAATGTAATGCAAGAGATGAGAGTTTATGATGGGTACTTGGTATGTCTTGACTTGGCGTAGATCTCCCCAGCAACGGCGCCAGAAATTCTTCCTGCTACTTCTTGAGCTTGCGTTGGTTTTTCCCTTGAAGAGGAAAGGGTGATGCAGTAAAGTAGAGATAAGTATTTCCCTCAGTTTGAGAACCAAGGTATCAATCCAGTAGGAGACAACGCACAAATCACCGAATACCTACACAAACAATCAAACAACTTGCACCCAACACGATAAAGGGGTTGTCAATCCCTTCACGGTTATTTGCAAAAGTGAGATCTGATAGAGATAGATAATAGATAAAGTAAATATTTTTGGTATTTTTGTTTTATAGATCGGAAAGTAAAAGATTGCAAAATAGTATATCGGAAACTTGTAGATTGGAAAGTAGAAGATTATATGATGGAAAATAGACCCGGGGGCCATAGGTTTCACTAGAGGCTTCTCTCAAGATAGAAAATATTACGGTGGGTGAACAAATTACTGCCAAGCAATTGATAGAAAAGCGCAAAGTTATGATGATATCTAAGGCAATGATCATGAATATAGCATCACGTCCTTGTCAAGTAGACCGAAACGATTCTGCATCTACTACTATTACTCCACACATCGACCGCTATCCAGCATGCATCTTGAGTATTAAGTTCATAAAGAACGGAGTAACGCATTAAGCAAGATGACATGATGTAGAGGAATTAACTCAAGCAATATGATGAAAACCCCATCTTTTTATCCTCGATGGTAACAATACGATACGTGCCTTGCTGCCCCTACTGTCACTGGGAAAGGACACCGCAAGATTGAACCTAAAGCTAAGCACTTCTCCCATTGCAAGAAAAACCAATCTAGTTGGCCAAACGAAACCGATAGTTCGAAGAGAATTACAAAGATATCAAATCATGCATAAAAGAATTCAGAGAAGATTCAAATAGTATTCATAGATAAGCTGATCATAAATCCACAATTCATCGGATCTCGGCAAACACACCGCAAAAAAGTATTACATCGAATAGATCTCCAAGAACATCGAGGAGAACGTGGTATTAAGAAACAAAGAGAGAGAAAAAGCCATCTAGCTACTAGCTATGGACCCGTAGGTCTGAGGTAAACTACTCACGCTTCATCGGAAGGGCAATGGTGTTGATGTAGAAGCCCTCCGTGATCGAATCCCCCTCCGGCAGGACGTCGGAAAAGGCCCCTAGATGGGATCTCACGGGTACAGAAGGTTGCGGCGGTGGAAAAGTATTTCCGTGGATGCCTCTGGTGGTTTGGGCTTATAAGAGTATATATAGGCGAAATAATTAGGTCAGGAGGTGTACGAGGGGCCCACAAGGGTGGGGGCGCGCCCTCCGTCCTTGTGGCCGCCTCGTGGCTCCGCCGACTTCATCTCCAAGTATCCTGGTTTTCTTCTGGTCCAAGAAAGATCATCACGAAAGTTTTATTCCGTTTGGTATTCCTTTTCTGCGAAACTCAAAAATAGGGAAAAAAACAGAAACTGGTACTGGGCCCTAGGTTAATAAGTTAGTCCCAAAAATAATATAAAATAGCATATTAATGCATATAAAACATCCAAAACAGATAATATAATAGCATGGAACAATCAAAAATTATAGATACGTTGGAGTCGTATCAGCCTCTACACCAACCTTGTTGCCCTTCCGATAATGCGTGAGTAGTTTACCACGGACCTAAGGGTCCATAGCTAGTAGCTAGATGGCTTTTTCTCTCTCTTTGATCTTCAATACAATGTTCTCCTCGATGTTCTTGGAGATCTATTCGATGTAATCTTCTTTTGCGGTACGTTTGTTGAGATCCGATGAATTGTGGATTTATGATCAGATTATCTATGAATATTATTTGGGTCTTTCCTGAACTCTTCTATGCATGATTAAGATAGCTTTGTATTTCTCTCTGATCTATCGATTTGATTTGGCCTACTAGATTGGTTTTTCTTGCAATGGGAGAGGTGCTTTGTGATGGGTTCAATCTTGCGGTGTCCTCACCCAGTGACAGTAGGGGTAGCGAGGCACGTATTGTATTGTTGCCATTAAGGATAAAAAGATGGGGTTTTACCATATTGATTGGATTTATCCCTCTACATCATGTCATCTTGCTTAAGGCGTTACTCCGTTCTTATGAACTTAATACTCTAGATGCATGTTGGATAGCGGTCGATGTGTGGAGTAATAGTAGTAGATGCAGGCATGAGTCGGTCTACTTGTCACGGACGTGATGCCTATATTCATGATCATTGCCTTAGATATTGTCATAACTTTGCGCTTTTCTATCAATTGCTCAACAGTAATTTGTTTACCTACCGTATGTTTTCTTCAAGAGAGAAGCCTTTAGTGAAACTTATGGCTCCCGGGTCTATTTTCCATCATATATTTTTCAGATCTATAAAACCAAAAACCCAAAAATACCTTGCTGCAATTTATTTATATTTACTTTATTTTGCCTTTTACTTATCTTTTATATCTATCTCTATTAGATCTCACTCTTGCAAGTGACCATAAAGGGATTGACAACCCCTTTTTCGCGTTGAGTGCAAGTGTTTATTAGTTTGTGCAGGTGCATATATTGGGGACTTGCTTGTGCCTCCTACTGGATTGATATCTTGGTTCTTCACTGAGGGAAATACTTATCTCTACTTTGCCGCATCACCATTTTCTCTTCAAGGGAAAAATCAATGCAAGCTCAAGAAGTAGCAGTGATCAGCTTGACGCAAGCTTTTGTGTCGATTACTTTCTGCCTTTTTTATAAACATCATTATTATTTTTATTTTTTCTATCGTGTTTTTTTTTGCTTCCTTTTTCTGTCAAACTCTCATGTGGTACTGTTTGTCAAGCATTGATATTGTTTTCACGTACACTTCATTATTTTTTGCTCATTTAAATTAGATGTTCAAAAATATGATAAATGTGGGGCCTTGGTGCTAGATGAGACATTGACATGTACTACATAAAGGAAAAGTAAGCTCCCGTTATCATTGACTTGCACTATTTATCCTAAATCTGTTTAGTTAGTTCCACTTCTGTTTATATGCTGGTTAGTTTTATTTATAAAGTCAGTGTAAATAAGCTACCGGAAGCTACCTTCGTAGCTTTCTTTTGATGTAAGTTGATGCTTTTAGTCTATCGTGCCTCCCATTATCAGACTTGATACGCCTGAGCCAGTTATGTATAAAGACGCCATCTAAGTATCTCCTTGCATTGGTATGCCTGAACCATAATGTTATCAGGATCGACAAAATATGCCATCTAAGTATAATGTTTTAAATTTTAATGTTTGGTTTGCTTTGGCTACTTGCACCAGTTGCACAAGCAGCCTCTGTTTTTATTCCACATACCCAAGGACAATATATTTTTGACCTTCTATCTTTGTTCAATTGCAATATCTCAAATGGAAAGATACAAACTTATTTTGAATGGTAACTAATTGGATCCGACCACGAGTGAGCCAAGGGATCGTTGTACTCCCTCGCTGTCTTTCCCAGTTTCACTCACTGCCAGAGCAAGAATACTATGTTTTGGTGGGGTTTGTTCTGGAAACAAAGACAACATATCTCGATGCGAAATGCTTCAACCATCAGGTTTTAATGTTAGCCATTATTAGGTTTATGAAAAAGTATTTCACTAGTACCATGCTTCTATTCTACATGTTCTTTTTGTCATAGGATGCATGTGACATCATTAGTATTAAGTATGAGGTAGGGGTTTTAAGCCTTTAGGTAGATCTGAAGGTCTCATTGAGTTTTATGGATGGTAGTACCAGCAGAGGGGAAGGTCTGATTGTTGGAAGCTACCAGTGAGAGAGAGCAAACATTTAATAGAGATGTCCGTGTGCTGGTATTAATCTGACCATGTTTATGTATATGGGTGGCTTTTTTCCATAAATTTGTCTGCAAAAGAAATGGTATGTGTGGGAGAACTAATATATTTTAGGGCGATGGCTTAATTGCAAGCAGGAAAAAAGATTTGGAATGTATATCGCAAAATGAAGGACAACAATATCAAAACCTGGTCTACAGGAACCAAACACACCTACGATGAAGAGTTGTTTAGACGATGAAATCATGGTCAATATTGATGGAACATGCAGTGATGGCTCTACCTAATATCACCGCCTTCATGTCTTTCCTGTTGGTAGCAGATACAAGACTCAGCCAGGGGTTAAGACTTAAGAGACCAGTTCTATCCATATGATGCATCTCTGCTAAAATAGTTTGCTTTATAAAGCAAATGTAAGCTATCATCAAGTGATCTCATAACTTTCTTTTGAGCTATCATGCTACCATGTAATGAAATATATAACGTTGTATACCTAAATATATCTATTAAATTGACTCTAAATCACTCTCACTTTCATGGCTTGAATGCTTGACTCCCTCTCGTTTTTTGTGCCATGGGCACAACAGGTCATCTAGTAACTAGTAAAGTCTCAAATCGATCGTGCCACTTGTGGACAGACAGACACTCTGCCGAGAGGAATCTGTAATTTATTAGAGAAGACAAACTTGCATGTATCCATCCCTTTACACTACTTCAGTCCGATGCAGAAGTTAGTCCACAACTCTCGTGACGTGCTCATGCTTATTAATCGATATCACAATACATAACTGCATATATGCACGCGCTCTAGCTAGCTCAGTACGTACGTAGCTCGAGCCTAGAGCAGGTCAGCCATGAGCTTGAACTCCTCGACGCTGATGGCGCCGTCGCCGTCCCCGTCCATGCACGCGATGATCTCCGCGCAGTCCTCGGCGCTGGCGGTGCCCATGAGCCCCAGCACCCTGGCGAGCTCGTCGGCGCCCAGCGCGCCGTCGGGCCCCGCGAAGGACTCCAGCGCCGGGACGGCGGCCTGCAGCAGCGCGCCGAGCGCGCCCAGCCCCAGCTCGCCGGCGTTCATCACATCCAGGAACTCCTCCACGCAGAGCCGGCCGTCACGGTCGGCGTCGGCGCGCGCCAGCATGTCCCGCGCCTCGGCCTCCGACTTGTCGAGGCCCAGGGAGGCCAGGAGGCCCCGGATCTCGGGGGCCGTGACGAGGCCGTCGTTGTCGGAGTCGAACGCCTGGAACGCCTCCACGAGCCTGCTGATGTAGCTCAGCGCCTCCAAGTCCACCGTCAGCGGCTGCGGCTGCGGCTGCTGCTGCGCCGACGGCCGGCGGGCCGGCGTCGCCATCGCGTTGGCGAGAACGAACTAGACCGAGAGAGACGTGGAGGACCTGACGATTGTGCTGTGGCTGTCACTTGTGTCTTGTGTTTGCTCTTGGTGGGAGCTCGGTTCGCTTGCATGGACGGCCTTAAGAAGGCGGGGCGAGTGCAGCAGAATCTGAATCTCGGCCGCTTTGTGTCGACATGGAATGAACACTAGTGGACGAGCATCTTGTTCTCGCTGTTGGCAATGGCAGGATAAGGTGTCTGGATTCTCGCGTGATAGCGTGGACGACGATGGGTTCTGGATTAGCTCGTGTTTCGTTTTGGATGACAAACCATTTGAAGTTTGAACAGTTTGTACTTTAAACTTCAAGGTCTCCACGCCGTGCCACCGGGCAAACGGCCGAACGCATCCTAGAATATCATCAACGTGGAACAATCGGAGGCCCATTTCGACGAGGAGTCGAGGAACATCCTCTATTTATTTTATTTTTTTGCGGAAAGAGGAACATCCTCGCTCGCTAGGTTTAAAAAACCCACATTCAATTGACCAATTAAAATTGGGTTATCAATTTTGATCGGGTCAATAATTTCATAAAACTCTATCATTTAATTCGTTTATACAATACACTATGCTTTCTAATTTTTAAGGCCAGACAATTAATTGAGATATTCAATTTAAAATTGTGTCATCTGATTTTGACCGGGTCAACAATTTCTCAACCTCTCTCATTCAATTATTTTAATTCACTATGTTTTCTAATTTTGAATTTTTTTTATTCAATTGAGATATTCAATTTTGAATTTGGTTTACGATTTTGACCGGGCCAATAATTTTTCAAATCAATCAGCAGCAATCGACCTATAAAAACATATCAATCCCACGCACCCTCCCATCACATAGAAAAACAAAGTGTCACCATGTGATATTATAGCGCCATTATAGTATATGCAACCACCAACAAGGAAATTTCTCCACATAAATATAGAGTGGTTAGCGAATAACACAGAATCACACCACGAAAGGCCCACCAAATCAACACGTTATAAATAAAAATAAAACACACTCTATCATCTCCCCACCTGCCAAACTAAATATTCAATCAGTTCCAAAATATAAGGGGTATTAGTTTTTTTAGAAAGTCAAATTTCTTTAACTTTGACCAATTTCAGAGCAAAAATATCGACATCCACAATATTAAGCAAAAAAAGTATGAAATTCATTTCATGATGAATCTAAAAATACCGATATGAAATTATGGATTTTGATATATTTCTCCATAGATTTGATCAAACTTAAAATGTTTGCCTTTTCAACAAAAAGTAGTGCACCTTATATTTTGAAACAGAGTGATTTTTTTAAGAAATCCAACAACACTAATGGCGCAACAAAGCGTGCCAAACCCTTCCAGTATATATTATAGGGCCGTGATGTGCTGTGACGAGGAAGGAGGCAAAGATCTATCGCGGGAGCGATATCTCGGTTATTGCGCGTGAAGCGGTCTAGTTGGGTGTTTCTCTGTCGTGTGTTCGTTAGTTCGGTCTGATCGCTGATGTGTTTGCTTCGGTTATTTTTTTAATATTACTTCATCACTGCTTTTCTTCGGGTTTTCTAAATTTGTTATACTTTCTCTTTTTGTTTCTTTCTTGATTTTCTTCTTTTTGTTTTCTTTTGTTTTTTCTTCTTTTTTGCACCGGGTTTTCTTGTTTATTTGTTTTTCTTTTGTTTGTTTCTCACTTTTCTTCGGGGTTTTTCCAACACAAGTCTACATTTTTGTAAGCATCAAATACATTTTTTAATACATAATTAACATTTTTAAAAAATATTTTGATGCCTGTTTTTTTTTCATACACATGATACATTTTTAGTATACACCTCAAACAATTTTTTATATACGTTTAACAATTTTCAAATGCATCATTACTTTTTTTCCGAGATTTTATTTTTACATCATTTTTTTATCACACACATTGTATATTTTTTGTATATATCATGAATTTTTTTATATACAGAATCAAAAAAATATCAAATATTATTTCTGATGCCTACTTTTTACATACACCTTCCACATTTTTTGATCAAACAGGAACATGTGTTAACAGTTAATATTTTCTAAATGCAAGATTAACATTCTTTATTTTATGTTTTCATGTGTACTTTTTTCATACATGTGTACATTTTACATACAGTGTGTACATTTTTTTGTATACACCAGGATTTTTCGTACATATTTTAACATTGTTAAAATACACTATTAACATTTTTTCCATATTTATGTTTTGATGTATAATTTTTCTATATACATTGTATACTTTTGCATACATTAGAACATTTTTCTCTATGTGATTAATATTTTTCAAATGCATATTTAACATTTCTGAAAATTTTAAGTAAAATGATTTTTGTAATAAATATATTTAGAATATTTCCAAATATAAGCAAAGGTGAAAAAGAGGAAACAAAAAATACGAAAAAGTATGAAAAAACAAAAGAAACAAATGGGAGCTGAAGGCCCTGCACGCTGGGCCGCCCATGGCGAAGGCGCTTCAGGCAAGTGCTCGTACTGTCTCGCTATAAGCAAGGCATAGTCGCTCCCAAGATCGACAAACTCGCGAAGCAAAGAATCATTTGGGTTAGGAACAATAGTAGTACGCTTCAGCTCCATTTGCCTACACTCAACTAGAGCGGGCCAGATCCTTCAAGAATTTAGTTAGACTGGGCTGTCATTTATCTGTGGGCTTGATTCAGGATGTGTACTACCTGGGGCTTGGTTTCTCAAAAAAAAAAACCTAGGGCTTGGTTGCCCTTAAAAAACCTGGGGCTTGGTAAGCGTCGGTCGACGAGCAAGTAAACAAACCCTATTTGGCGCCAGTTAAAGGCGTTTTCGCCATCCGACGCACCCCCACCCTTCGAGCTGGGCCGGACCATTTATGTTTTCTTTTTCTATCCTGCTAAAGTTCAAAAAAGGTGTGGCTGACGGGTTCGAACTTGAGATCTCTCAGTTCACAGAAAACCGTAGCAACCACTAGGTCATATTCACACATGTGTTTGATAATTTCTTTTTTTCGTTTTATTATTTCTTCAATTCGCTGTGAATGCAAGGGTTTCGTTCCTTTTTTATATTTTTTCTTTCTTTTTTTCCTTATACCTTTTTTTCTTTCTTAAATTCGCGAACCTTTTTCTCAAAAATGAGGAAATTTTTCTTCAAAATCGACGAGCTTTTTTTCAAATTTGTGAACTGTTTTGAAAATGGCAGATATTTTCTAAAATCAATGATTTTTTTCCAAAATTGATGAATGTTTTCCAAATTTGAGAACTTTTTTCAAAACTGATGAACGTTTTTTGTCAAAGTTGTTGTTTTTTTCCCAAATTTGTGTTTTTTATATCTATGAAATTTTTTAATTTTGTGATTTTTTTGAAAATCGATGAACTTTTTTCAAATTTGAGAATTTGTTTTGAAAACTAGTGAAATTTTTTATAAATTGATGAAAATTTTCAAATTGACGTTTTTTTTCAAATTTGTAATCTCTTTTTAATAAGCGATTCACTTTTTCAAAATCGATGAACCTTTCTCAAATTTGTGCACCTTTTGTTAGATATATATATATTTCAAATCGATGAACTTTTTTTAAATGAATGATTTTCTTTTACAAAATTGATAAAACCGTTTTTATTTCACAATGCTTTCATAAGTATTAAAAACCAATCCATCTTTTCTCTAGCAGATCGATAGCACAAAAGACTAAAGAAAATAAAAATTATATGCGTAGCGAGTGGCCCGCTTGGGGTGTTTCTGAACGAACAACCGGCAGCGATCAGTAGTACTGGTTGGGCCGGCCCATGACAGCGGCTACATGAGCGCCAGTTCCCGAACTGGCGCCTAAACCGCCGATTAGGAAGTTCCGAGCAAGTCCTTTCCAACCTACTACCCTAAAGAAAACCAAAAACTTCTACTGCTACTTCTTCTCCTGTGCCGATTTCGAACTATATTACTTCCTCCGTTCCATATCATAATGTAGTGCATATAAATTTTTTTAAAAGGCCAAACCCTACAATTTTTTGGCCAAGTTTTTGAAGAAAAACATTTATAGCTAAAATGCCAAACATATATTATTGGATTCATTATAATAAGTAGTTTCATATTTCATATATTGTATTTGGTATTACAGATGTAAATAGTTTTCTATATAACCTGGCCAAAGTTTGCAAAATTTTACTTATCAAAAAATCTATGTGCACTATATTATGGAACAAAGGGAGTACTGTATTACCTTTTCTGTATTTTCTCCACGTGATAACCGAGGAGCATCCAGTGCCCGTCACACTACTCCTATCACCAAGAACAATACTGCTACGACTTGCTACTTTTTAGCTTCCACGCTCGATACGGATGTAAGTTGCAAACACTGGGAACGCATTTCCGGTAGTTGAATCTTGAATGGAGGACCAGCCCGTCCAGTCCAGAGGTAAAGTGCACACGCCGCCCCTGCAATTGACCCCGGCGCTGCAAGAGAATATGTCAAAAGTCGCCGGGCGAAATATTTCACGCTCTTTGCGGCGCGCTAATTTAAGAACCAGAGCCTAGACCAAAGAAAAAGAGGAGTGGGCTCTAGGCGTGATCCTAGGAAAAACATTAAATGAGAGAAAAGGGGTAGACAAAAAGTAAGAAAAAAAGACTAACCTAATAGGTAACCTTCTAACCAACTTTATTGTATAAGTAATAATCACTATGCTCCTTAGTTTCAATTGAGATCTTCAATTAGAATTGCGTCATCCGATTTTGACCAGGTCAACAATTTCTCAAAACTTTCCAATTCAATTCTTTTGTACTATACACTATGCTTCCTAATTTTCAACGCCTCATAATTAATTAAGGTATTTAATTTAGAATTGGGTCACCTAGTTTTGACCGGCTCAATAATTTCTCAAGCTCTCCCATCTAATTCTTTTAATTCACTATGTTTCCTAATTTTGAAGTTTCTTTTATTCAATTGAGGTATTTAGTTTTGGATTTGGTTTACGATTTTGTCCGGGCCAACGATTTTTCAAATCAATCAGCAGCAACCGGCCTATAAAAACATATCAATCCCGTGCACCATCACACCATCTAGAAAAAAAAAGTGATATTTTAGCACCAATATATTACATGCAGTCACCGACGCAGAACTTCCCCACATAAATATAAGTGGGTTAGTGGATAACATAGAATCAACCATGAAAGGCCCACCAAATCATCGCATTATAAATAAAAATAAAACACACTCCATCATCTCCCCCATCCGTCAAAATAAATATTACATAACTATAAGGGGTATTAGTTTTTTAAAAAGTTGAATTTCTTTAATTTTGGCCAAGTTCAGAGCAAAGATATCGACATCCACAATTAAACAAAAAAAGTATGAAAATTCATTTCATGATGAATCTAATTATACCGATATAATATTATGGATTTTGATATATTTCTCTATAAATTTGATCAAACATAAAAGGTTTGACTTTTGAAAAAAGTAATACACCTTATATTTTGAAACAAAGTGATTTTTTTAAAGAAATTCAACAACACCAACGGCGCAGCAAGGCGCCCCCAATCCTTCTAGTAAAGATGACTTTTGATGACATGGAAATTTTATATAGCCAAGTGCCGACTCTATTATTGTTCTTTCTTTACACTGAATATGAATCTTGGATCTACTAAAAGTTTACAAATTACAAACTAAAAGGTTAGAGAAACAACCGCTTGTAAGCACAAAAGGTAGGGTCACCAATGATGTTTCCACTCATCATCGACTAGATTCACAAAATAAACAAGATAAATCATTAATTCTCTTAATTGCCTTCTCGTTAATGAGCTAACTCAATGGCAGCCTAAGATGCACTTTTGAAGCCTTATGATCATCCACAAAATTCCAGATTTTTTTAGGCCTTTAAATATGCCTTTTTGAATGAGAGCATATATATAGGAGCACCTAAAGTGTGGGAGCACAGGGCATCTCCAACGCTAACCCGCAAACCGGACACCGCATCCATCTCCGGACCGGATGGGACTAATCCGTGGACACGGATGCGGGAGGCGGTCATACAAAGCTATCCGCATACGTTTCAAACCGGGTTTCTGGACGAATTTCCTAAACACGATGCAATTCATCAAAGTTCGGATAAAAAATAGCACTAATCATCTATACATAGCATGTAAATAAGTTTAGCACAACAATAGTTCAAATTCAACGACATAAATCGGATGTTCGACAATTTTTTCATGGATTGATCATGTTGTCCCACACATACTGCCCCTTGAGCTTCATACAACAATGTGTGCGCGTGAATGGTCTACCCTCTGCCTCGTGGTACATCACGTCAGTGCGTACAGGCTACACAACGTGTAGAGCAACATTGAGTGAATGAATGAGTTAATCAACAAATTGAGTAAGAAGAAGCGAAACTTACGATCTCCATGGTTGCCGCGTACAATGGCCACATTGTCTTTAGCCGATCAACCGTGCTACAAAACTTAATGGCAAAGTTCTTGATGGTGTACCATCAACACGCTAACGACTTCACATTGCGTTCATGGATGATGTGCATGTCGTAGGGCGCAATGTCCTTTCGCGCATGAAAGGGACCATGCACGTGCTGCCAAAAGCGCCCCCCTTCCCCTCTTGCCTATGAAGTCCGCATATACGGCCAACCAAGCATCGCACAACAACTCATCCTCCATGGTCAAGTACCCCGCCATCCTTCTTAGTCTAAAAAAATGACATGAAGTTTGAAAATAAGCTCAATGGCATTTGACCGAACACATGTCGGATATGTTGCGCGGATACTTTAGAAAGCGCGCGTATCCAGCCGGATACTTCTCCGATACAGCCCGATACGTAGCCTACGTATCCCTCAATTTTTTGATTTTAAAAAAAGAAAATATTGTTTGATACTCCTGGGATACTGGGGCGACTTCAAGAGGGTGACTTCAAAAAGAAAATATCCCCTCGTTTGACATGAAATCCCCTCAAGAGGAAAGGCACATCTTTTGAAGATTCCCAACATTAGGGTGACTTCATGTCAAAAGGTGACTATCGATGTTCTTGTGTCAATTGAAAGGTGAGAAAGAGAGAGCCGATGCACTGATTTAGAGTAACAAACCTAGGAAAATCTCACTGCCAACTGATGAAAGTGGACCAAGTGCAAGAAAAAAAAGAGGGGTAATCCTACCGAGGCATGCTTTGACATGAAGCTACTTATTGTTTTTTCATATTTTTAATAATTAACATATATACAAACGTTTCCCCGAATCCTAGTTTTTAGAAAATTGATGTATCGGGCGTGTATCCCCGTATCGCGTACCCGATACGTATCTATGTAAATAGCCTACAGGGTGTGGTGTCTGCCATGAACGTCGTCGACAGGGGGGGCGGAGAGTACCTAGCTGCGGACGGATCCTAGGTGGACGACACCGTGGTACAAGGCGAGCGGGCGCATGTGTGGTGGTTGCGGACATCCGGCAATGCATGGGTGGCGACTGGAGAGGTACAGCGGTGGCGTCGGAGGAGGAGGGCGCGGATGCAAAGTAAGGAGGAGCGGGGACAGACTGGAAGAGAATGGGACCGGGAGGAGGATTTTTGTGGGCGAGGGATGTCGGAGTCCTACGTGGCGGCGATCCAGACTCCCACAAAGCCCTCCCTAGTTTGCTTCTAATTTACGGGAAAAGCACGTTCGGACCGGTCAGCGGACCGATATAGATTCGCGGTGGATGGATGTGTTAATAAGCCTTCTCATAGCTAAGCATGGTCCGAATGGATGCGGACGGTTTGAGAATCGGCGTTGAAGATACCCTAACATTCTGCCACTGACGAGTGGTCCAAGCTCTATCATGAATACTAAACAATCAGGGAAAGGCGTTAATGAGCTGATTTTCTTGTGTTTTTCCGATACAAATGTGATGTGTGTTACATGTTTAGGTCAGATTGCCACTACGTGCTACTTAGACTAGTCACAGTAGAGAGTAACATACACAATAACATACACATATTGCTAGACTATATTACTACATTTATAGTGGGTAGTAACATAAGTGTGGTGTCATGCAAATATTCATTTATTAGGTTATAGACTCATATTGTATTGGGATATGTGATGTTACGGTAACTAGCTAAGTTACTCAAACCACCTCTCTCCTTATTAACTCATTGCCGCATATAGAAATTTACTGAGTTGAACTCGATGTTACTGCTGAAGTTACTCCCACTATAGCTAGTCTTAAAGATACGTCGCACCAATATTATCACACCAAAGAACCGGTGGCTGCTCTTGAGAGACTCTCAACTCTCTCAACAGAGACTGTACCCAAATGAGCTCAGTTGTGGCATTGGTAACCGCCTTGTACTCTGCTTCAATGCTACTCTGAGACACTGTGGCCTGCTTGCGCGCACTCCAGATGGTCAAGTTGCGACCAAAGAAGACAGCATAGCCCCCGTTGATCGCCGGTCATCCAGGCTCCCAGCCCAATCTGCATCAGAGAACGCTGAGAGAGCACTCGAGGAGGTAGACCGAAGATGCAAGCCATAGGACCAGTGTGAGAGAGATAACACAGTATACGCTTCACAACTGACCAGTGTGAAGTCTGGGAGCATGAAGATACTGGCACATACGATTTACCGCATAGGAGATGTCCGGCCGTGTGATAGTCAAGTACTGCAAGCCACCAACAATACTGCGGTACTCTGTAGCATTATCTGAAGGCAGCAAAGCACCATCCAAGGCTGATAACCGATCAGTCGCAGACATAGGAGTGGTAGCATGCTTGCATTGCAACATACCAGCACGTCGTAGCAAGTCCAAGGAATATTTATGCTGAGTGAGAGTCAGGCCAGCAGGGGACCGTGAAACCTCCAGTCCAAGGAAGTAATGGAGAGCACCCAGATCCTTGACAGCAAAATGACCACTCAGAGCAGACAGCAGACGATCAGCGACAGTCACTGAGGAGCTGATAAGAATAATGTCATCAACATAAACCAGCAAGTACATAGTAACCTCAGGACGATGGAACAAGAACAGAGACGTGTCAGCAGTGGACGGAGCAAATCCATGACGTCGAAGAGCCGAGCCAAGTCGGGCATGCCATGCACTTCGGCGCTTCGCCCGCAGGGACGCATGCATACAGCGCCATGCACTACGGCGCTTCGCCCGCAGGGCCACACGCTGCGTCGCCCGCGTCGCACACAGCTGGGCACTACACCGCGTCGCCCGCAGCAGCTGGGCACTACGCCGCGTCGACCGCGGGAGCCACAGCTGGGCACTACGCCGCGTCACCAACCGGGCACTACGCGGTCGCGCCTGCGGCTTCATCCAGTACGTCGTCCGTGGCTCCCTGCAACACACCTGCGGCGTCATACAGTGCACCGGCGATCTACGGCGGGTATCAGCCGGCTCCTCCGATCACACCGTACTACGATGCGCCTGCTCTGTCCTATGGTGTTTCCTCGGCATCGTATCCTCTGCCGGCTGTGGCTCCTTCGACAGAGCTGGTCCACGTCTCGCCGATGCCTGATGGTGGTCCGCATCAAGGCTATTACGCGCCGCCTCTGCCGGATCATGTCGTCGCTGCTGCACCGTTCTACTTCGCGCACCTCATCCCGATGAAACTCACGATGGATAACTATTTGTCGTGGCGTGCACAGGTGTTGCCGCTTCTCCGCAGTCGCTATTTGGAGGGTACCATATCATCCGGCGCATCATGCTTGGGTGGCTCAGGATCAAGCCATCCTCTCTGCTATCTAGTCCTCTCTCACGGAGGGAGTCTCGTCACTGGTCATCTTCGCCGCTACGTCTCGGGACACGTGGACGACCCTTCATATCAGTTTTGCTTCGCAGTCCCAGGCGCGTGCTCATGCTATTCGCACTGCGCTTGGGGAGGTGAAGCTTAATGACCTCACCGTCACTGACTACTTCAACAAGGTGACGGGTATGGCTGACACACTTGCCTCCATTGGCAAGGCTCTTAGTCCGGAGGAGTTCACCTCTTATGTGCTCAATGGACTGGGTGACGACTATGACAACTTGGTGGAGAATATCAATGGTCGTGACACTCCCATCCAGCCGCATGAGTTGTATGCGCGCCTTCTTGCCACGGAACAACGCATCCAGGCTCGCCGCTTTACGTCGAGTTTCCCTTCCGCCAACGCTGCAACGCGTGGGAAGGGCAAGCCCTACAAGCCACCAACTGGTGGCAAACCTCCGTCGACCGTGCTTAATTCACGGAACACCACTACCTCTACGGGAGGTCGCGTCCATGCCTGCTGCCCTTCATGTGGTGCTTAGGTCCCCTGCCAGCTGTGTGGGCTTGATGGTCACCTTGCCTCCCGTTGTCATCGTCGCTTCAAGCAGGATTTCTTGGGGATCAGGAACAATGGCAAGGGTAATGAGAAGCAGGCTGCCCTGGCGAGTCACGAGCAGGGACATACTCCTTCCTATCCAGTTGATGCATCTTGGTACATGGATACGGGAGCTACCAATCACCTGACGAGTGAGATGGGAAAGCTCTCTACACAGGAGCCGTACCATGGACACGATCAGGTTCGCACCGCTAATGGGGAAGGTATGCACATCTCACATATTGGTCAGGCATCACTTCTTACCCGTCGATCCAAACAATTACGTCTTCTTAATGTCCTTCGTGTTCCCTCTGTTTCACGTAGTTTTCTTTCAGTTCCTAAACTTACTCGTGATAATAATGTTCTTGCTGAATTTCATCCTTTCCATTTTTTTGTTAAGGACCGGGACACAAGGGACGTACTCCTTAGAGGTCGACTGCGTAGTAATGGTCTCTATGCACTTGATGTGCCACCAGCTACTAGTGCTTTCAGCAGTGTTCGTGTATCTCCATCACATTGGCATGCGCGCCTTGGTCATCCTGCCACTCTCATCGTTCGCCATGTACTTCATCGTCATGAGCTTCCAGTAGTGTCCAATAAACATGTTGATGCAGTTTGTGATGCCTATCAGCAAGGCAAGAGTCATCAGCTTCCTTTTTCTGAGTCGAGTCGTGTAGTCAATAAACCGCTTGAACTTGTGTTTTCAGATGTATGGGGCCATGCCCAAACCTCTGCTAGTGGTCATAATTACTATGTCAGTTTTATTGATGCTTATAGTCGGTTCACTTGGCTTTATCTTCTTAAACGCAAGTCTGATGTGTTTAATGTTTTCTTGCAATTCCAAGCGCATGTTGAGCGTCTGCTCAGTCACAAAATCATTCATGTGCAATCCGATTGGGGGGTGAGTATCACAACCTCAATGCATTCTTTAATAAGCTTGGAATTACACATCGTGTGTCCTGTCCTGATACACATCAGCAAACGGTGTAGCTGAGCGTAAGCATCGCCATATAGTTGAAACTGGTCTTGCATTGCTTGCACATGCCTCCGTTCCTTTCCGGTTTTAGAGTGATGCGTTCTTCACCACATGCTTTCTCATTAACAGACTTCCTACACGACTCCGTCAGATAAAAACACCACTTGAACTCTTGCTGAATGAAATTCCTGATTACACGTTTCTCAAGGTCTTTGGGTGTGCGTGTTGGCCACATCTTCGTCCATATAACCAATGCAAGTTGGAGTTTCGGTCTAAACAGTGCGTGTTTCTTGGTTATAGTTTTCTTCATAAAGGGTACAAGTGTTTTCATGTTCCCTCTAACCGCGTCTACATCTCTTGTGATGTGGTGTTTGATGAGAATGTTTTTCCTTTTTCCACACTTCCGGTCACTTCCACCACTCCCACTGCACCTGAGAAATCGGTTTTATCTTTGCCTGGTCAATTTGTAGATGTTGCGTATACCCCCTTGTTGCTACCTAACCATGGTGCAGGTACTGGGCGAGGAGCACGCCTCGAGCTTCTGGATGAGCAGCCGCCCGCGTCCCCTCGGGCATCTGCCGATGGGTGTGCACGGGACGTCGATCGTCTTCTCGCGTCGCCCCCCTCACGAGCGACACGGGAGGATCCAACCTTCGCCGCCAGAGACTCGTCCCGTGCCCATCCTCCCCTCCGCCGTCACAGGTGGTCAGCGCCGGGCTAAGCCCGTGCGTGCGATGCGGTGGCGGAGGGCCTCTCCACTCTCCCCCGGATCCGTGGGTGGCGCGGGCGCCCAGATCCGCTGAGGTGTGGCCCCCACTTTGGCCCACGGCAGCGCATGTGGTGGTGCCGGTGGGAATCGGCCGGCTGCACAGGGGGCGCCGGTGGCCGGGGCGGCGACCCCATGGCTGGGTGGCGGCGCGCCCGTTGGTCCGACCGGTTCTGGCCCATACCGGATCTGGTGACTACCGGATGGCGCGGGGGGTGGCGTCGGCCCGGCGTGGCCGGCGATCTGGACGCGGTGGTGCCGGCGGATCTTCGCTGGTCTGCCGGAGATCCAGGAGTATCATCGTCTCCGACTCGTTCTGCTCCGGTTCGTGCTCTCCGGTCCAGGGAGACTGTCGTCATCTCCCGGTGCTGGCTGCATGGATCTGGCAGCGGCGGCTGGATCCTTTTGGTCTAGTCTCTGACAGAGAAGGCGGCGATCCGTGCACAAGAAGCTGGATGGAGTTCTTCGAACAGATCTGGGTGAAAACCTGCTCTTGGCTAGATGTCAAAGCCGGTGGTAGCGGCACTCTGCGGTGTCGTTCCCTTGTTGAAGGCATCGCCGTGGAGAAGTTCTAGACCACTATCTGCTACCTCCGGGGGAAACCCTAGATCGATAGATCAGAAGACGGCGGTGCGCTTGTGTCATTTCCCCCTTGGGGGCGTCATTCTTGGAGGGCTCGAGGGACCAGTGGACGATGTCTTTGGTGGAGCGGTGCTTCATCATACACATTGATGTTGACTGATCTCGATGGCATGGCGCCCTAGAGATTAGGCGTCTGATGTGCGATGATGAACTCGCGTAGGAGGGTGACGCTGTCTGGCGTCGTGGTGGCGTCGACGGCAGCTAGACCGGGCAAGGTAGATGCAGCAGTACAGCTCTGAAGATGGATTGGTGGCAGATGGCAGGTGGCGGCGGCAGCCTCTGAGTGTGCGCCGGACCGGTGGGTGCCCCATACCCGGCAGGCGTCCTGGTTGGGGCCTCAGATCTTAGATGTTAGGTTTGGCTGCGAGGTCTGTTTGGTATTAGACACAGACTATCAGCATCCCTTCATCAACTGGATAGGAGTAACGACAGATGTTGCCTAGACGGTGGCTTTAATCTTACTGTTGCATTACTTTGTATGGTCTTTTGTGCATAATTAATAAAGTGTCTGCATGCATCGTCCAGATGCAGAGGTGGGGTCTTCCTCCTTTTTTTTTTTAAGCTAGTCTTAATGAGAAGGTCGCAGGGAAGGTGAAAATTCACACTTGGCGCTTACTCAGAATGGCTTGGCGGTGGGTTTTGAGCTGCACCGCAGGAGGATCAAACGGGGCATTTGTTCAGTTTGTGGAAGAGAAGAAACAGTGCTACATAGATTCTGGAGATGCCCCCTTCTCAACAATTCTGGGATTGCATGACGATGAACAGACTCTTGCGGATGTTTGCCCCACCACCGTTCTTAAGTGATCAAAATGATCTAAAGTCCTGCTTCCTGGATTGGCTGGGACGTTCTGACAGTATGGAGAGAGATGCAACATCAATCACCTTCCTATTAACGTTTGCTCATTTCATTCATTCTCATTCAAATGTACTTCTAAGACATGTGAAGTACCAGTTGTGAACAGATCCCTTGGCAGAGTATCAACTTGAGATTCTTCTTTCACCTTCGGTTCTTTTATCTATCATCTTTGGCTAGCCAGAAATGAAGCACGAGACACAAAGAAAATGGAGGATCCGGAAGCTTTAGCTGATCGTGTATGGCGTCTGATGGAGGAATGGCATGCGGCTCAGGTTATTAAAAAAAGCTGCCCCGGTAAGAGCATCTCCAACAGACCCGCTTAATAAGTCATGCGCTAAAAAAAACGCCTATTTGACGCGCGAGAGATAAAAAACAGTGCTCCAGCAAAAGCTGTAAAATAGAGCGCGCACAAAAATGAAATTGTAACTTTAGCACACGCGGGCTATGGGGCTACAAATTTGGGACGACGGCTTGTGCGCGCGGGCTGCTACATGTGGGGCCGCCGGGTTGGACGTCGTGTTTTTATGCGTCTGATAAACCTCCCGCGCGCAAAAACACTATTTCGATGCTGCAAAACTTTTTTTAACGCGCCGCGCTACCGCATGTCTGTTGGAGATGCTCTAAGGCGGTGACGACGGCGTTGCCGGCGAGGGCTACAAAGCAGCGATGGTCTCCTTCGGTGGAAGGCTGGATCAAGGCAAATGCCGGCGGCACTATTCATAAATCGTCAGGGCATGGAGGTGGAGGGACGATCCCGAGGGATCACCATGCCACGTTCGTAGCAGCGGGGCCTGCCATTTTTACCCAACGTCTCCGACCCTGCGTTGTCCGAGCTTATGGGTTGCAGACGTGCGGCTCAGTTGGCAAAGAGTTGGGGCTTCACAGGTTTCTGCTGGAGTCCGATAGTCACAGGCGATTATTGAGTAATTAAACGCAGCGATTTTCCCCGAAAAACAAAGATCGTCACTACGTGCTGCTGACTCAACGAAATATAAATCTAGATTAGCGTGTACGGGCTAAAAGTCAATAAGACAAACGCCAAAACTCAAACCCACCCCACCTAATTCGACGTAGTACGCACCAACTGCGAAAAAACAAATGGATTCACCAAAGATGTTGACGTCATACGAAGGGAAGCCCAATTCCAAACAGATGCGTTGCTGACTTTGCACGTAGATCTGGACGCGGAAGATAAAATAAACGAAAATCGCCTCCTCCTCCTTCAAAACAAATTTATGGTTCGTGACTCTCGCCGGCGCCGCCGGAGGTCCGCCTCGTCTCCAGTAGCCTTAGGACCATGGGGGCGCGGTCGATCTTGGCAAAGGCCGGCGAGAGGGCTTCGTTGTTAGTTGTTCTTTCGAGTTTTGTTAGGGTTTGTGTCCTGCTCAGGAAGACGAGACGGCGGCGGCTCTCTGAATATGGAACAAAGGTCTCCCCGTCTAGGCCCCGTTTCGATGGTGCGTCTAGCATCGTTGATGGGCGTGTGGAGGTGTGTCTCCGGCGGATCTATCCTCGGTGGATTTGCTCGGATCTGGTTGTTGTCTTTGGGTTGGATCCTTTCAATCTACGTTATTCTTCGCTAGCAAAAAGGCTCGTGCCACTACTGGAATCAGCTTCTTTGCCGTAGGCATGGATCACGGACGGCAAACATCTTTGCCGTCCGCCAGCAGACGGCAAACTTTCCGGCTGAACACGTGCCAGCAAAGGCCTTCTTTGCCGTCCGCTTCCTGAAAACGGACGGCAAAGGATTGTGCCGTCCGCCATCCGAGGCCAGCAGACGGCAAAGACAACGGACGGCAGTGCGGGGGCGTGAGAGCCGTTAGGGGGTTAACGGCGCTCTTTGCCGTCTGCCAGCGGACGGCAAAGAGTCAAAGCTCTTTGCCGTCCGCTGACAGACGGCAAACAGCTCAGCTAGGCAGTACTGGGAAGCTGCCACGTGGCCAGCTATGCCGTCCGCTGGCAGACGGCAAAGTGATTTGAATCTTTGCCGTCCGCTGGCAGACGGCAAAGTGACCAAATAGGCAGCCAGTGTTCCCAGGTTTCACAGGTAGCTGCCACGTGTCCTCTTTGCCGTCTGCTAGTGGACGGCAAAGCTCTTTGCCGTCCGCTAGCAGACGGCAAAGAGGCTATGTATCCCCTGTTTTTATTTGAATCCATTTAATTTGACAGGGTTTCAAACACAGATATACATATATATTTTTTTTTCACAGGCACACACAGATATACATATATGATGTATCCAACACACAGATATACATACACATATCTATCTCCATCCATGACAACATACATATATACATAAGAAACATAGTTCCATCCATATATACATATTACATATCACAATATTCATCCAACACATTGTTCCATGCATCCATATAAGAAGTTCCACATTTTTTATCGATACAAACGAAAAAAAGATAAGGGAAACAAGCACTCCATGCATCCATGCAAGCTTCCATATAGTGAATTAAATCTGCAAAATGGAAACAAGAAAGTTAGAAGAAGAAGACTAGAATCAGAAGAAGAAGAAAATGAAGAAGAAGAAGAAGTAAGCATACTTAGGTAAAATGGAGCTAACCTAGCTAATTGTGCTATTTTTGAGTGAACTAAGCATATTATGCCATTTTTTATATAACTTAGAGCTAACTTCATTTTGGAGAAGAAGAAGAAAACTAGAAGAAGAAGAAGAAGAAGATCTTCTTCTTTTTCTTCTTCTTCTTTTCTTCCTATTCCTTCTTTTCTTCCTCTTCCTGGATTTTCTTCATCTTATTATGTCATTTGTGGACTAAAAAGGATAAATTATGTCATAAATGGACTAAATAGGCTAAATAAGAAGAAAAATGCCATTTTTGAGCTTACCTAGCTAATTATGCCATTTTTGACCTAACTAAGCATATTATGCCATTTTTGATATAACTTAGAGCTAACTTCATTTTGGAGAAGAAGAAGAAGAAGAAAACTAGAAGAAGAAGAAGAAGAAGAAGGATAGATTCTCCTTCTTCTTCTTCTTCTTCTTCTTCTTCTTCTTTTCTTCCTATTCCTTCTTTCCTTCCTCTTCCTTGATTTTCTTCATCTTATTATGTCATTTGTGGACTAAATAGGCTAAATTATGTCATAAATGGACTAAACACGCTAATTAAGAAGAAAAATACCGTTATCACGAAGATGTAGGAATGGTCGGGGCTGCGCCAGTGCCAGACGGAGGTGATGGACCGGTCGGGGTTCCGGCATTGGCAGAAGGAGTGGTCGATGCTTGTCGGGAGCCATGCTGCACCAAAGATCATTTCCCATAATGTCTCGTTAGCAAGTTCGCAAACTGAAATGTGAATAGTAGTAAGCAACGACCATTCAAATCAAACTCACCATGGTCGCCGGAGCAATCTGGGGCATCGGCGGAGGGGCCTGACCGTTTTTCTCGCACAAGCTCTGCACATTTGGTTGTCACGAGTCAGTCATATTAGATAGTAATGCGAACATTACGTGCATGATTGGGCTAATATGCACGACAAACGTACCACGATGAGCTCGTATAGGGCCCGGTTAGCGCTGTCGTTCCGGTTCCTCTCCTCCTCCAACAGCTTAGCCGTCTTCTCCTCCATCTCCCTCTCCCTCTCCGCCGCCTCCCTTTGTGCCTCCCTTTTTGCCTCCTCCAGAAGCTCCTTCGTCTTCAATCTCTCTTTCTCAACAATAGCCTGCAACACACCACTCCTCGTTAGCATTGTAATCATCGACGGACGCACACACAATATAATGGAGGAAAGGTGAGAGAGTCCGTATAACTAACCACCATGGCGATCTCCGCGGGCCGTGCACGAGGCGTTATCTCAGGATCAGAGCTACTCAGGCGCTTCTTGATCTGCGGGAGAGTCTTAGGACAACGTATCAGTCCATCACCAATGGCTAGAGAGCCATGGGACCTCCCGCCACCAGATATCATCACCAGCTCTGTATCAAAAGGATCCTGACTCGGGTTAAAGTCCTCCCCTTTCCTCGCCTTCCCCTCGTGTTTGTACTTCACAAGCTTGTGGTGGGAGGTCTTGTTGGTGAAGTTCTCTGGATCATCTAGGTTAGACTCCGTGAATGGCTTGGCCTTCTTGTACGGGGCCATATGGGCCATGCCATAGAGGTCAAACAGACCTGGCACATGCTTCTTGTGGTGGTGCGCCTGAGAGAGAGGAACAAAATATTAGTTAAGGGCTCAAGCTAGCATGAAGAATGATATTGCTATGTAAATATGTCATTTTGGAGCTAAGAAAGGTTATTATGTCATTTTCGAGGAAAATAAGCTAAGTTTAGGTCATTTTCGAGGTAACCAATATTATTATGCCATTTTTGACCAAAGTATGCTAATTATGTCATTATTGAGCTATCCAAGGTTATTATGTCATTTTAGAGCTAACTATAGCATATTTAGGCATTCTATAGAGCTATCTAAGGTTATTATGCCATTTTAGAGCTAATTATGTCATGAATGAACTAGCTAATATTAGTTTAGGTCGTTATTGAGCTATCGAAGGTAGTTATGCCATTTTTTAACTGACTAAAGCATATTAAGTAATTTTATAGAGCTATCTAAGGTTATTATGTCATTTTAGAGCTAAATATGTCATAAATGAACTATCTAGCATGAAGAATGAATTGCATAAATCATGTAGCAAACCACATACCCAGTTATCCCCGTACTCAAACAGGTTGGAGCTCCCTTGATGGTGTGGCACACCTTCCATTTGGTCGCGCTTATCCTTGGCCCTTTGGTGTTCGACTTTCCATTGGGCAGAGCACCACGCATCCACCAACGCCTCCCAACAGTCCATCTTATCCACACACCATCTCGGGGGCACCTAAGTGAGTCAAGAGAAATTTCAGCGCTACGCCTACGAATCAAATCAAGAAAACTAAGTTCAAGGCCTTAAGAATAGGTAATTACCTACATGTACTTCTCCTTACTCAGAAACTTGCCGCGACACTTCTGCTTGCCCCTCCTAATACCCTTCGAGGTGTAGTAGTCTCGAACGGCCTGCACCCGAGCCTCGTGCCTTAAGTTCTGAAGTAGGCGCTTGCACTCGTTTTCGACAACCATACACGCGGCCTCCTGCTCTCCCTCTGAAACCCTGTAGAAGGTCTGCAATCAAACAAGACAACACTGATTAGTACAATCACTAGGTACTATTGATTTTTAACTCCGTAAAGGAGAAATTACCCAAAACCGACGGAACACAATGTCGGCCACCGTCTCGCACAAGACACCGTCGACCCTCTCCTCCGGCGGGGCCAGGGCAACCGAGTACAGCTCCCAGGTCAGTGCTAGCTGTGGAACCTGACCCTCACCGGGCAACGTGACCCACCTAGGGAAGTGCTGCCGGCAAAGCACACCAAGGACCTGGTTGGGCCTACGGGAACCACGGGGGTGTACCCAGCCCCTGTAGTATGACAAGGCCAACGCATTAGATATTAATTTGAAGGAACATGAAGGCAAAAGGTTAAAAAATAGTAAATGCACTTACTTCAACCCTTTAGGCGCAATCAACCACCTCTGGTCGGGGGTCGTCGGCACGGGCAGGAGCTTTGTACAGCCACGCTTGTAGACCTTCTTGCCCTTCTCAACCAGCTCGTCGTCGCTGTAGCTATCTTCTGAAAAGGTGTCCTCGCTACCATCCTCCGAGCCACTAGCCTCCGGAGTCTCGTGGGAAGAAGACTCCGGGATCGGAGTCTTCTGGGACGAAGACTCCGGGACCTGGGACGAAGACCCCGTGACCGGAGTCTTCTGGGATGAAGACTCTAGGACCGGACTCACGTGGGGCGAAGGGTCGGTGACTCGAGTCTGGTGGGGCGAAGGATCAACGACCGGAGGCTCATGGACCGGAGTCCAAGGGTCCACGTAAGACGGAGCACTCCTGTGGTCGGGTGAATCAGCTGAGGGTGGCGGCGAGGAAGGCGTAGCAGCCTTCCTACCTCTCCCATTGCCACGTCCACCTCTACCAGCCTTCTTCGTCCTCCCCCGACCTCTCCCAGCCGTAGAAGAAGCGCCCGCCGCAGCTGTCTGCATACCATCCTGCACCACTCTCCGGAGGGGCTGCGCTGCAATAATGCAACCACCCCTCCCAGTAGCGCTCGCAGGAGGCTCGGGGCGCTCTGGACCCTTGCCCACCATCCTGTCAACACCTGCAATGACAAAAAGTAAACGAAATTAGTATAACATAAAAAAATTGGATACCTGACATGAACATAATAATATGTATATAATTTAAGTGTATCATAATCATGAACATAATAAAAATACACCCGATCAACACAAATATATATGGGGTCGGGGTGTGTGTGAAGGGGAGGGGTGTGGGGTAGGGGTGGCAGGTGTAGTGTAGGGGAGGGGGTGTAAGGGTATGGGTCGGGGTGATGTTGGGTAAGCGGGTGTAGGGGGTAGGGGGTAATGGGTGGGTTGTGGTTTTTGTAAGGGTTTTGTCGGTGGTCGGGGGTGTTGGTGTAGGGCGGTCGGTGGCGGGGTCGGGGTGGTAGGGGTTGTCGTGCCGAGGGGAGGTAGGCTGGAGGGGTGTCGTAGAAGGCGGTCGTAGTGGAGGGGTAGAGGGGGGGTAAGCGGGGGAGCGGGTAGGGGTAGGGGTGTCTGGGGAGGGGGGGAGTCGGGTAAGGGATGGGGAGGGTGGTCGGTAGGGTAGGGGGAGTGGGGGTGGTGTGTAAGGGGGTAGCGGGTGGTGTGGTAGGGGTGGTAGGGGAAGAGGTGTCGGGGTGTCGGGGGGTGTCGGGTGGTGGGTCGAGGTATCTTTGTTTCGCTTTCTTCTTTTCATTCTTTATTCTTCTGCTCCGCTCATCACTCTCCTCTCTATTGCGGAGGCGGCGGCGAGAATAGGGAGGAGCTACGGACGGAGCGGTCGACTGGAGTTTTGGTACTCATGAAAGTTCGCCGAGCAGAAGCAATGCCGTGCGAGCGTCGTTCACGATGGCAGGCTCTTGCGGCGGCTGGGCTGCGTCTGGCGCGTTTCATCTCTTCTTCTTCGTCTTTCTTCTTCTCCTCCTCCTTCTACTTCTTCTCTAAGCAAAACTAAAACTAATCTAAAATAAACAAACTAAAATAAACTAAACTAAAACTAACTAAAATAAACTAAACTAAATAAAACTAAAACAATCTAAAATAAACTAAACTAAAACTAAACTAAACTATAACTAAAACTAAAACTAAAACAGAAACTAAACTAAAAGAAACAAAAAGAAACTAATTAAAAAAAAAAAAGGGAGGAGCTCACCTGGTGGAGGGGACGGCCGGAACGGCTGCGGCGGCGCTGGAGGAGGGCGGCGACCCGGTGGAGGGGGAGGCCGGACGGCCGGGGGGACGGGGGGGGACGGCGGGGATGGGGACGGCCGCGGCGGGACGGGGCGGGGACGGCCGCGGCGCGGCTGCCCGACGTGGAAGAGGGGCGGGGGGCCGCGGTGGAGGTTGGGGGGGTGCGGGGCGGAGGGGGGCCGGCTACGCGGACGGGGTCAGCGGCGGCGGCGCGGGCCGGTGTGGGGGGGATGGCGACGGAGGGGAGGGGGGCGGGGGGGGGGGGGGTCAACGTTGAAGGGGCGGCGGGGGTGCGGTGGAGTAGGCGGTGGCCACAGGGGAGGGGTGCGGGGCGGCGGGGCGGCCGGCTACGGCAGACAAGGTCGGCGGCGGCGGCGCGGGTGTGGGTGGGGAGGAATGAGAGAGTGGAGATAAGAGAGGGGAGCGGGACGGCCGTTAACGTACCCGCCTCTTTGCCGTCAGCCAACGGTCGGCAAAGTTTCTTTGCCGTCCGCGGACGGCAAAGAGGTGGGGCCGGTGGGCTTGAGTTGGTTAAACAATAACTGGGCCCACCCACCTCTTTGCCGTCTGCTAGCGGACGGCAAAGATTCTTTGCCGTCAGCCAGCGGACGGCAAAGAACAGGCTGATGGCAAAGACTTTGTTTGCCATCAGCCACATCTTTGCCGTCCGTTTTCTTGTGGCTGACGGCAAAGATCTTATTTGCCGTCAGCAAGCGGACGGCAAAGAATTAGCAGACGGCAAAGAAGTGGATTCCAGTAGTGTGCGTTGCAACGGGAGAAGAAAATACCACACGCTCTTAATTTACAAAAATGGTCTATAATCTGAGAATTTGTAGCTACGGCCCAAAGAAAGATGGTCTTAGTCTACAAAAGCGCAGTTCAAGATTCCATAGGTATTCTATTTCAACACGGTTTGCATATAGATTTAATCCTTTATTGGGTCATTCTTTTATTTCTTGTCATGCATGTTCTTATTTATTGGGTGTCTCTACCAAATTTATCTTCAATTTCGTGTCCAATTCTGATTTTGCTGAGGTGTTCATCCTCAATCCGAATCACTACCGGTATGAAAAAAGACGAATAATGCATTATTGATTAAGATTGCGCCCTAGATAGTTTTTTTTAAATTGTTAACAGGTAGAATAACATCATATTCAGATTCTATATATTTTTCTAATCAAAATTCATATATAACATGTTAAGTTTGGAGTTACGGTTTAGAAGATATGAGTATTTTAAAAAATATTTGATATCTACTGCGGGTTTAATGTCAAAAAAACAGGGGGTTTTCTATAAAATAGCATGACGGACTAAGAATACCTATTTCTTTTATTAGTAGGTATAGATTGGCGGCGGTTGCTGTTCTGGTGCGCTGGTCCTATGGGGCCTTATCACGACGACTTCCCGACTGTCTGCTACAACAAATTGTGTCCGACTCCGACGAGGAGGGGCGATGACGGCGGCGCGTCTTCGGCTCGCTTCAGTACTTGTAGTCGTCGCTAGGTGGTCTACGGATCTGGATGTAATTTTTATTATTTCTGATGTTCGTTGTACTGTCATGATTGAAGATGAATAGATCAAAGTTTTCTTAAAAAAAACGAAAATCACGCAAGTAGGGACTGGTGCTATGCTACGTACACGGCCACTTTCTCTCCATCTTTACCGGTCTCTTCCTTCCAAAAAGGAGCACGTAGTACGATTACAGAATAGAAATGACCAGCATTTCCTAACATGATGTGTTACACGTGCACATGTGGCCGAGAACGAGACCTAACAAAATCACTTTTCTGGCCAATGTATAACCCTTTCGGCACTCGGTCGCAACTCACGCGCCGGACCGGAACGATTCGCATCGCGTCGCCAACCACCGGTTGAATCATCCCGCGATCATGTCAAACCGGTCATGCACCCATGCCCACCCACCGTCTCGTCCATCTTCTCGTCGCATGGCATCGATCGATCTCCGCGTGCGCGTTACGACCGAGAGGGAGATCGACGTCACCCCGGGCCTCACCGGAACCAACAAGGGCCCCGCAGTCCCTAGAGCCGGAAGGTTCAAAAGTCAGAAACCGCAAACACGTCGGAGCTTGGACGCCTTCGTTGCCGCACCCGTCACCAGCCTACGTACCTCGTCGTCGCCTAGCTGTGTTGTAGTGCTAGCTAGCTACACACTGCGTGCTACTCCTGGGAATTTCTGGGGAAGGTGGAGAGGCAATTCAAGATACTTGCCCTCCATCTAAAAAAAAAATCGCCCTCAAAGACCAAGCACCCCATCGAGCGGACGCAGAGTTTCTGCACCCGAGCTCAAATGAGCTCGGGTGAACAGTAAAATCGAAACAAAATTGAAAAAAATTCTAAATTTTTTTTGGGTGAAACATTGACAAAAGTTTTAAGTGCTTGCCAAAATTCGTCTTGAAATCACATTCCTATAAGGCGTGGCAAAAAAAAAAACAAAATTGGTACTCTGAAAATGCTACTTTCAAAAGCATTTTGAAGCACTGAATTTGTTTTTTTGCCACGCCTTACAGAAATGTGATTCCATGATGAATTTTTGCAAGAACTTAGAACTTTTGTCAATGTTTCTCCCAAAAAAATTGAAATTTTTTCAAATGTTTTTGATTTTTTTTCGATTTTATTGTTACCGAGCTCATTTGAGCTCGGGAGCAGAAAGGTACTTTCGCCATCGAGTTCATGTATGTGACTCTACTTTGACTACTCACTTGGCTAATGCATAGATAACATTTGCACTCTTAGAGCATTTACAGCCGGGCGCCCCAAACCCTCGTCAAATGCTCGGGTAGCCCGCCGGTCACTGACCGGTCATGAAATTTCGACCCAAACGGACGCCTCAAACGGGCCTCAAATGCCCGGGCTGACCTACACTCCTCATACTCAGCCCAAATATGAGGCGGATAAAGGGGCGTCTGGGCGCGTCCGCCACGTCGGACCCGGCCCACGCTGGCCCACCCAACCCCACATATATTCGTCCCCATCCGCACGCTGGACCAAACTCTAGCGACTTCACACTCCTTTCCCACTCCCTCCGCCACCCGAGCTCGCCTTCGTCGATTTCCGGCCGTCTCCGGCATGACGGACAGCGGATCTGACTCCGATCAGTCCGGATCCGTCGACTCGGGTGTTATCCCGTGCGGGTTGGAGGAGGCAATGGCGGTCCGCATTGCACTCCACCGCTCCCGGGAGGACAGCGCCCGGCCGACGGATGAATCTGTCCGGCGCGACTCCATAGCGTCGGCTCAACGGGCGCTTGGATCCTCTAGGGCTGGATCTTCGCGGTCCTGGCAGCCAGAAAATATCTCCTTCCCCATCACCGGTCGGGCAGACTATGAGCCCCACCGGTAACGGGCAACCTGCCATGTGAAGGAGAGAATAAGGGCCGTCGAGGCCCATATCGCGGAGGAAATGGCGACGGCGGAGGCGGCTGATGCAGCGGCACGGGCGGTCGCAGAGGAGGAAGTCATCCACGCCCGCGTTGTGAAGAAACGACAGTGGAGGAACACATGCGCCCTCGCCCGAGGGCAGAATCGGGCGGTCTGTGCCATGGTCGGACTGCCACCGAAGGAGGAGAAGAAGGATAGCGCCGGCGAGGACAGCTCCGGCGACGAGCAGATCCGGTTCGATCCGTACTGTGTCTTCGACCGGTACTTTCACGAGAAGGACGGCAAGGGCGCCAAGAAGGGCAAGGGCAGCCGTGGATGATCTCCACCATAGCCAAACATGCCAAATTTTGGTAGTCCAGTGACATGTTTAGTAGTGATGGAGTAGCCGGACGATGTGTGTAATGCATCGACGTAGTTGCATGAGTTTGTATGGATTTGAGATATGATAATTGAGGTGTCCGGATGTAGATTGCATTATTTGAGGCGTGACCGGTCAGTGTCCACAGACGCGCCCGTGGGCGTTTGAGGGGTCGGATTTGCCCGTAGCAGCTGTAGATGCTCTTACATAGTACTAATTCTTAGCCGACTTAAAATTTCTTAGTTCCCGGATGATCTATACAAGATGACGTTTTAATTAAAATAAGAAATCTCTAAACAAAACAATGTATTCTTTTTGCGCTGGAGGGACAAATTATTACAACACGATGAAAAAATTAGATCAAATTATGAAGAAATTTGTAGAGCCAACTGAGAAATAAGATTATTTTTTTCTTGGTCAACTGAGACAACACTTTTTTTCCGCCAAATCATAAACAAATTGGTAAAGCAACAATACTACTTTTACTTTCGCACTAGATGTAAAGATTATTACACCACCGTGAATATTTTTCTAGATTTGGGTAAAGAAGTTACAAAGTCGATTAAGAAATAAGATTTCTCGGCCAACTAGGATGTAGACAAATCCATGGAATAAAGGTGAATTATGGGTGTCGACGGGCCATGTCCTTGATCATCTGATCCACCTATGGGGGCAAACATGAGACGTGCCACCATAATAGCATAAAAGGTCCGGTCACACAATTTCTAGGTCACTCCACATATGCGCATTATATAAATTCATGCAACATAAGAAATCAACTCATAACATTTATAAAAAAATGTAACATAAAACATATGCATAAACAAACATACACAACATAGGAAATAGAAAATAACAATCAATGCGGCATAACAAAGTGTGTACGCAACAATAATAATGCATGCATAACACACCAAGAAAAAGTTTGATAACCCATAAGTATAGGGGATCGCAACAGTTTTCGAGAGTAGAGTATTCAACCCAAATTTATTGATTCGATATAAGGGAAGCCAAAAAATATTTGCAAGTATTAACAGTTGAGTTGTCAATTCAACTACACCTGGAGAATTAAATATCTGCAACAGGTTGATCAGTAGCACAGTAACATGATAGTTTGGTAGCAGTGATAACAGTAGCAATAAACAGTAACAGTAGCAGTTTTATAGCGATTATAACAGTAGCAGCAACAAAAGTAACTTAACAAAGATCAATATGCGAAAAGCGTAGGCATTGAATCAGTAATGGATAATTATGTTGCATGATATTCATCATGTAACAGTCGCAATATAAAGCGATACAAAATAGCTCCAATTCATCAATATAATGTAGGCATGTATTCCGTATATAGTCATACGTGCTTATAATAAGAACTTGCATGACATCTTTTGTCCTACCCTCCCGTTGCAGCGGGGTCCTTCAGAAAACTAAGGGATATTAAGGCATCCTTTTAATAGAGAATCGGAACAAAACATTAACACATGGTGAATACATGAACTCTTCGAATTACAGTCATCCCCGAAGAGTATCCCACACAATTGTCACGATGGGGTCTACGGATCAGAACAATAACAAGTGCATATGACTAGCAGGTAGGATCAAGAACTCAAATATTTCATGAAAACATAGAGGGTTCGGATATGAAATCATGGCACTCGGTGTTGGGAAATGCTGCATGGAAAACAAAAAAATTCTACGCACACGCAAGATCTATCCATGAAGATGCATAGCTACGAGAGGGGGAGAGTATCTACATACCCTTGTAGATCGCTAAGCGGAAGCGTTTATCAACGCGGTTGATGTAGTCATACACCTTCATGATCCGTTCCGATCAAGCACCGAACGTACGGCACCTCCGCGTTCAGCACACGTTCAGCTCGATGACGTCCTCGCCTTCTTGATCCAGCAAGAGGAGCGAAGTAGTAAATGAGTTCCGGCAGCACGACGACGTGGTGACGGAGGTGGTGAAACTATTTCCGCAGGCCTTCACCAAGCACAACAGATTTAGAGCGAAGGAGATTAGAACCACACTGGGCTTCTAATTATGAGGATTAGAGATAGCTAGGGCTAGCTCTAATTAGTCAACTAGGACCAACTAGAACTAGAACTATATCAACTAGAGGAGGCTCAAAAACTTGTGTTCTGGGGGCTAGCCCTGCTCCTCTATCTATATGTTGAGCCCTGGGGTCGTTACTTGGGGAGAGGGTCTCCCCAAAGTCGATTTGGAACGTAAGGAAGAGTCCTTCTCGGATTCCAGCACCAGACGCCACGGTCCTCGGCGTATGGCCCAGACGCCATGGTGCTCGGCGTCTGGTCCCTGACCTCCGCAAAACTTCCTTTTGCACCGACCTGAAGCCCCGTGGGCCTTACCCCTTGGCCCAACCATCATCCTATATATCAATCTTTACCTCCGGACCATTACGGAGCTCCTCGTCATGTCTGTGATCTCATCCGGGACTCCGAACAACATTCGGTCACCAACATACATACCTCATATAATACTATATCGGCAACGAACGTTAAGCGTGCGGACCCTACGGGTTCGAGAATGATGTAGACATGACCGAGATGCTTCTCCGGTCAATAACCAATATCGGGACCTAGATGCCCATATTGGTTCCTACATATTCTACGAAGATCTTTATCGGTCGAACATTTATGACAACATACGTAGTTCCCTTTGTCCATCGGTATGTTACTTTCCCAAGATTCGATCGTCGGTATCTCCATACCTAGTTCAATCTCCTTACCGGCAAGTCTCTTTACTCGTTCCGTAATACATCATCTTGTAACTAACTCCTTAGTCACTGTGCTTGCAAGCTTCTTGTGATGCTGTATTACCGAGAGGGCCCAGAGATACCTTTCCGACATATGGAATGACAAATCACAATCTCGATCCATGCCAACTCAACAGACACCTTCGGAGATACCTGTAGAGCACCTTTATGACCACCCAGTTACGAAGTGACGTTTGATACACACAAGGCATTCCTCCGGAGTCCGGGAGTTGCATGATCTCATGGTCGAAGGAACATGTATTTGACATTAAGAAAGCAGTAGCAATAAACTGAACGATCATATGCTATGCTAACGGATGGGTCTTGTCCATCACATCATTCTCCTAATGACGTGATCTCGTTATCAAACGACAACTCATGTCTTTGGTCAGGAAACCTTAACCATCTTTGATCAACAAACTAGTCAAGTAGATGCTTACTAGGGACTTGGTATTTGTTTATGTATTCACACATGTATTTAAGTTTTCGATCAATACAATTATAGCATGAATAATAAACATTTATCATTATTAAGGAAATATAATAATAACCACTTTATTATTGCCTCTAGAGCATATTTCCAACACTCGGGTCCTAGTGACAAGCATTAAGCATAGCAAAGTCATAGCAACATCAATCTCAGAACATAGTGGACACTAGGGATCAAACCCTAACAAATTGACTCGATTACATGATAAATCTCATCCAAACCCATCAACGTCCAGCAAGCCTACGAAGGAATTACTCACTCCCGGTGGTGAGCATCATGAAATTGGCGATGAAGAAGAGTTGGTGATGATGATGGCGACGAATCCCCCTCTTCGGAGCCCCGAACGGACTCCAAATCAGCCCTCCCGATGAAGATCAGGAGGTGACGGCGGCTTCGTATCGTAAAACGCGATGAAACTTCTTCTCCCTTTTTTTCTCGGGGAAAAGGAATTTATAGACTTAAGATTAGGGTCAGGAGTCTCGTGGGCTCCATAAGGTACTAGGGCACGCCCGGGTGGGGGGGGGGGGGTGGCCGCGCCCTCGTGCCTTGTGGGCGACTAGTGGGCCCCCTCTGGGGGGTCTTCGCTCCGGTATTTTTTATATATTCCATAAAAAATCTCCAGAATGTTTCGTCCAATTCTGAGATCTTTTATTTTTGCACAAAAACAACACCATGGTAGTTTTGCTGAAAACATCATCAGTGGGTTAGTTTCATTTAAATCATGCAAATTAGAGTCCAAAACAAGAGCATAAATGTTTGGAAAAGTAGATACGACAGAGACGTATCAAAGCTCACCATACTTGTCTAAGCCACACGAATTCGACTTGCCAGAACCACATCATAGAATTTTTTGATGGCTGAGACCATCTCTTGCGGCCGCCATATTCCTCGAGCTCAGTGGCACAACAAGCTAATATTTCGAGGGCACCACTAGCTCCAATGTTGAGGTGATGGGTGGAGGAGATTTCATGGGAGAAGTAGTGTAGGAAGAAGGTGACATCATAGAAGAAAAAGGAGACGGGGAGGGGGAGGGGAGAAAGGAGCGGGCATGAAGGCACTCAGAAAGGCAATGCACTGGAGCGAGGATAATCAGTTTCCTGAAGAAATGTACTTTGTGGGATCGTGTATCAAATCAAGTTCTTATCACTAACCGAAAGAAATTCGATTAAGATCTATAGTTAACTTACTTATTATACATGCTTCTTATATGAATAAGCCATGGAAAAAACTCTTAGTTGCTTATCAGAAGAAAAATAGATATCAATGAGTGCCAAATTCATATGCAACCGAGAATGAGAAGGGAGCGGACATGAAGGCACTCAGAAAGGCAATGCGTTACAATGAGGATAATCATTTTCCTTAAATAAAATATATTGTGTAGGTTCATGTATCAAACCAAGTGCTTACCATTAACATAAAATAAATTCGATTAAGATTTATAGTTAAAAAAATTATACATACCACTTATACGTTAACTAGGGATAGGGAAAAAGAATTCAAGTTGGTTAGAAGAAGAAAAATAGATATCAAAGAGTAAAAAAAAAAATATAAATGAGAATCATAAGCGGGCACGAAGCAGACACTCGAAAAGGCATTGTGCTAGAGTGAAGAATCATTTTCCTTAAATAAAATGTACTCTGTAGGATCATGCACCAAACTAAGTGCTTGCCACTATGGAAAATAAATCCGAGTTCTCTACCTAACCAAAACGTACTTTGTAGGAGTGTGTATCATATTGAAGTGCTTCACACTAACCAAAAGAAATTGAGTAAGATCTACATTTAATTAGTTTATTATACATGTTGCTTATATGACTAAACCACGGGAAAATAACTCTGAGTTGCTTATCAGAAGTAAAATACACATCAATGAGTACAAAATTCCTATGCTACCGAGAATGAGAGGGTAGCGAACATGAAGACACTCGGAAGGGCAATGCACTCGAGTGGGGAGAATCATCTTCCCTAAACAAAATATACTCTGTAGGATCATGTATCAAACCAAGTGCATCTATAGTTAAAAAATTATGGATACTACTTATATGACTAAACTAGGGAAAGATAATTCGAGTTGGTTATCTGAACAAAAAATATATCAAGAGTAAGAAATATGCCAACGAGAATAAGAAGGAGCAGTGATGAAGATGCCCAGAAAGGCAATGCGCTAGAGTGGGGAGAATCATTTTCCATAAATAAATTGTCCTTTGTAGGATCATGCATCGAACCAAGTGCTTATCATTGTGCAAAACAAAACCGGTTAAGATGTATCATACATATTTTTGAAACAACACATGAGAACATCAAACCTACACCAACATGCAAACAACATGAGGTACAACTAACAGGAAAAATGATTCGTTTGACACTAAATAAGATCTATAGTGAATAATAAACATTATACATGTGGCTTATACATGACTAAGCTAAAGAAAGAGGATTTCGAGTTAGTTATCTGACAAAAAAAGATTTCCAGGAGTAAAAATAAAATCCATATGCAGCAAAGAATTGTCCTGACCACATGCCATCAAAAACTTAGAAGGGAAGTTAAACCAAGAGGGATTGATGACTGGTAAGCCTCACCCAACATTTCACAATCTGTTCGTCCAAAAAAGTAATAACGATTCCAACGAAAAGTGACAACACCCCAACAAGATGGATCTATCATGTCACGTTTTAAATCTCAATTCGATATACACATGAAGAAAAAAATTCTAGAAAAATAAAGCCATATCTCGGTATTGTTTCTTATTATGTGCGTGATGATCTTGCAAAGTTAAATTCTATTCAAAGTTTTATTTTTTGAAAAGGAAATTCTATTCAAAGTGCATATTTTGTTCAATACATATGCAACTGTGCACAACAAATACTATGTGGTGCGGCTGTCCTATTTCAGTGCAGTTGTTGAAGCAGTCGTGCCCCATTTTAGGGCAGTTGTTGGAGACACTCACTTTTCGTGCTCCGGAAAGCATTTTTTTTGTGCCTCAAATTTTACTCCAAGGCAACTGCTCTATTATAGGGGCATCCATCTATTGGAGATACTCTGAGTTGCATAGTTTGATTTAGACATGACCGTCGTTTTTCTTCTAGACAGAGACGACCACACGCGGCATCCGTGATAAATCAATGGCGACGGACAAGAAAAACATCTCAGATCGAATCCAGTAGAACTGACTAATGGAGAGCCACGTCGCCACCATCATTATGTAAAAAAATTGTTAGATTATAAACCTAGCGCACTTGCAGATAGTGGATGGATGGATCCATCGCCGTAGACTGGAATGGGCGACAGCACATGCATGCAGTTCACAACTCCATGGCTGCTACAGCCACCGGCGACTTTTGCTCAAGTGGCCATCTTGAATTGAATCCCACGCACGCTACGCTAGCTCGCTGCTTGATGTGTTTTTCTTGTCGTGATCCATGCATAGGTCATAGAAGAGGTGGTCTCTAGGTCATACTCGCGGTAGGTCCAAAGGAGGAAAACAAACCGGAAAGAAAAGCTTCCCGCAGACGTACACATCAACCCTCCCTCTCCAACGGAGCTCCAAAAGTAAACGCCTCGGGCAGGGTCAAGAACGGGGTACCCACCCACCCCAAAAACATCCTTCCCGCCGTATTCCGATGAACAGCCAGGAAGAAGAAAAACTTGGCACAAAACAACATATATTTGCTAAAAGATAACGAAATATGAATCCGAATTTCGCGCCAAAGCGAACTCACGAATCTGCGAAGTAGTGTAGGTCTACGACCGCACCTGCCACCAAATCTCGTCATTATCCGCCTTTGAGTTGAGCTCCCCACTTTTGCTCCTCAATCAAACCACGCACCCACACACATCAACGACGTTCGACGACGACGTTAATCATTGATTGCTTTTATCAGATCAGATTATGTGCGCTCCATCCCAAAGATAAGCTCCAAGTGCTCTCTACATGTACCTACCACTAGGGGAAAAAGAAGAGAAGTGCCTTGCAGACGCTGGAATCTTCAGCACCGGTTCCTTTCATGCGTCGACGACGATGCCCTCCTTTCTTTCCCTGTTCAATAATGAAAGAAACCCGCCTTCTCAGTAAAGAGGCTCCACGTGTAAGGGCAAAAAAAATTAGATGAACACATGAAAAAAAAATTCGCGCGCTCGCGGTAAAAATTTATCAACGGCTAACAAGTCAATGGCTGTCGATTTTCGCCGGTGACATGCAAATACTGAGCAGAATTGACATCTACACCGCGGTAAGTTGTTGATAGTTACGGTTTGGCTTCCCTGACCATTAGGGTCGTACCAATGAACCAGGAAGATATGCATAGATATACGTAGCTGGTGGATTATTATACGGCCATGGCGCAGTATTCAACACCAACTTCCAAAGCTGGGTGACGGCCCGAGACAAGGATATACAACAGCTAACGTAGTCGTATTGCATAGGGAAGTTGGACTTTTGCATACCAGAACCGGAGGCTGGCTGCTGGCCCAAGCAACAAGGTCAAACATGAGGAACGGGGCCCACACAGGAGCACTCTCTTTTTTCCTCCATGGGCTGAAAAACACGCTAGTGGCAAACGTGCAAAAGGAGCTGATTAGGATGTGCGCGCGTCCATAGCGCCTCACCTTAGCCATTTTCTTCGAGGGAACCGCAGGCAGCTTCTTCCTCCTCCTCCATGCTGCTCTGCACCACGAACCCATCGCCCATGGTGGTTGCCTAGGCAATCAGGGCCCAAGTAGAGCAAAGCACCCCTGCGGCAGCCGAGTTTCATGAGAGGGAACCATGCAGCCGCTCAGTTCATCATGCCGTTGTAGCAGCAGATACACCACCAAATCGTCCCTGCCACTCGTTGGCCTTGTCGCTGCCGCCCTTCTGCTCTCCTTCGCCTCCCCTACCAGCTCCTGCACGGAGCAGGAGAGGGGCGCCCTCCTCGGCTTCCTGGGCGGGCTCGCGCCGGGCGGCAGCGGCGGTCTCAACGTGTCGTGGGTGAACGGCACGGACTGCTGCCAATGGGATGGCGTCCTCTGCAGCGGCGACGGCACGGTCACGGACGTCTTGGTGCCTTCCAGAGGTCTCAGCGGGGTCGTCTCGCCATCCCTCGGCGACCTTGCTGGCCTGCTGCGCCTCAACCTGTCCCATAATTCGCTTGAAGACGGTCTACCGACGGAATTGGTGTTCTCCAGAAGCATTATTGTCCTCGACGTCAGCTTCAACCGCCTCGATGGTCATCTGCAGGAGCTGCAGTCCTCAGATACTGGCCTTCCTCTCCAGGTGCTGAATATATCAAGCAATTTGTTTACAGGACAGTTTCCATCCGTGACATGGGAGGCCATGAAGAATCTGGTTGCTCTTAATGCGAGCAACAACACCTTCACAGGACAAATACCATCTTCTATCTGCACCAACGCCCCCTTATTTGACATGCTTGACCTTTGTTTCAACCAATTCAGTGGCAACATTCCCCCAGGGCTTGGCAGTTGCTCCATGCTGAAAGTGCTCAAGGTTGGACACAACAACCTCAGCGGAGCTCTCCCACCGGAACTCTTCAATGCTACCTCACTGGAGCAGCTCTCCTTACCCAACAATTTCTTGCAAGGAGTTCTTGATGGCTCCCACATAGCAAAACTAAGCAATCTGACTGTTCTTAATCTTGGATCGACTGGTCTCAGTGGCAAGATTCCGGATTCTGTCGGCCAGCTAACAAGACTGGAGCAACTCTACTTGGACAACAACCGTATGTCTGGTGAGCTGCCATCGGCCCTGGGTAACTGCTCAAATCTCAGATACATCACCCTCAGAAACAACAGTTTTACCAGGGATCTCAGCAGAGTCAACTTCACCATGTTGGATCTGAGGACAGCTGATTTTTCAATGAACAACTTCACTGGTACAATTCCTGAAAGTATCTACTCATGCACCAACCTAGTTGCGTTACGCCTCGCTTTCAATCAATTTCATGGCCAGTTCTCACCAAGCATTGGAAATCTCAGGTTCCTCTCCTTCTTTTCAATCACCGGCAACTCTTTTACAAATATCACAAATGCACTTCAGATGCTCAAGAGCTGCAAGAATCTCACCTCCCTGCTTATTGGAACCAACTTCAAGGGTGAAACCATACCACAGGATGAAAGAATTGATGGTTTTGAGAAGCTTCAGGTACTCACCATAGATGATTGCACATTGGTTGGGCAAATCCCGCTTTGGATATCAAAGCTTGAAAATTTGGAGATGCTAGACCTATCACTGAATCAACTCACTGGACCGATACCATCCTGGATTGATGGGCTGGGCTTCCTGTTCTTTCTAGATATATCAAGCAACAAACTTACAGGGGATATACCAGCTGCATTGACAAAGATGCCGATGTTACTATCAGAGAAAAATGCTGCTAAGTTGGACCCAAAGTTCCTTGAGTTGCCTGTATTTTGGACACCATTACGTCAATACCGGATGGTCAGTGCTTTTCCCAACAAATTGTGTCTGGACAACAATAATTTCACTGGTGTAATTCCCCCTGAGATTGGTCAGCTAAAAATGCTTGACATCCTTAATTTAAGCTCCAACAGCTTAACTGGTGGAATACCACAAGAAATCTGCAACCTCACAAACCTGCAAACACTCGATCTGTCGAACAACCAGCTCACAGGTGAAATACCATCTGCACTGAATGGTCTGCACTTCCTTTCCAAATTTGATGTTTCTAACAACAAGCTAGAAGGGAAAGTTCCAAGTGGAGGACAGTTTGATTCCTTTTCAAATTCTAGCTACAGTGGGAATCCAAAGCTATGTGGCCCTATGATCAATAATGACTGCAACTCAAGATCATCTTCCGCGTCCCCGAGACGGTGGAACAAGAAGAACATTACTGCCGTTGGATTAGGTGTGTTCTTCGGAGGGCTTGCCATTCTGTTCTTGCTGGGACGTCTGCTTATGGCCCTCAGAAGAACAAACTCTGTCCACCAAAACAAGGGTAGCAGCAATGGCGACATAGAGGCAAGTTCATTTACTTCTGCGTCAGATGACTTGTGCAATGTGATGAAAGGAAGCATTTTGGTGATGGTACCTCAAGGCAAGGGAGAATCAGGCAAAATCACCTTCCATGATATCTTAAAGGCCACAAATAACTTTGACCAGCAGAACATCATCGGCTGCGGAGGTAATGGTCTAGTTTACAAGGCAGAACTGCCAAATGGACCCAAGCTTGCCATCAAGAAGCTCAACGGCGAAATGTGTCTGATGGAAAGAGAATTCACCGCAGAGGTTGACGCACTCACTGTGGCGAAACATGACAACCTAGTGCCTCTATGGGGCTACTACATCCAGGGAAACTCGAGGCTCCTCATATATTCTTACATGGAGAATGGTAGCCTGGATGATTGGCTTCACAACAGGGACAATGGCAACACATTGCTTGACTGGCCAACAAGGCTAGAGATTGCACAAGGAGCAAGCCGGGGCCTTTCTTACATCCACAATATCTGCAAGCCACACATTGTACATCGTGATATCAAGTCCAGCAACATCCTTCTTGACAGAGAATTCAAAGCTTATGTTGCAGATTTCGGGCTTGCCAGATTGATCCGTCCCTATGACACACATGTCACAACTGAGCTGGTCGGCACTCTGGGTTATATTCCTCCCGAGTACGGGCATGCATGGGTGGCCACACTGAGGGGAGACATATACAGTTTTGGAGTGGTGCTGCTTGAGCTGCTCACAGGGAAAAGGCCCGTCGAGGTCCTGTCCAAGTCGAAGGAACTTGTCCAATGGGTACGGGAGATGACGTCCCAGGGAAAGCATACTGAAGTCTTGGATCCAGCGCTGAGAGAACAAGGGCATGAAGAGCAAATGCTGAAGGTGCTTGAAGTTGCTTGCAAGTGTATCAACCATAATCCATGCTTGCGGCCAAGCATCCAAGAGGTGGTGTTCTGCCTGGACAATGCAGATGTGAACCTGCAGGTGGAAATGTAGTTAAAAGGAGAACAGATATAGGTGGTAATCTTGTGCTTTGCTAGACTAGGTGTAAACTGAGTAGAAGGATTGTTTTCTAACAGATTGTACAGTCGTGCGTGTAGTGTACATCTCTCTACAGAAGAAAAAAAAGGTTTGTAGTTGTGAGCCCATATATTCAATTTTGGCTCTTTTTGCGTGTGGAAAAAATTCAGCTCCAAACTCGGTTCCACGATTACGGAAAGTGGGTTGACAACTTGACATTCACCTGGGTGCGTGTTCAAGAAAAGAGAAAGTCGGTTCAGAGCTGTTGTTGAATTCATCTTCATTTATTAAGCTGCTCAGCACATTTCCAAGAAAATCCTGCAAAACACAGTGGGAACATGTTGATATATATGCTAGCATCTCCCGGAGGGCTGCAGAGTAATTTCGATTTCTCTGAGAAAAGTGCACAACGTGGAAGTCCAACATTACAGCACCTAGTTGACTAGTTGTTTCTATCACATTAAATTTATTCCTGAGATCACAATCACGCGCATATGGCTTCCTAAGTCCTAACTGTTGCCATCGGAGAGCTAGTTTCAGTAGTGTGCCAATATGACGTGGGGGGATCGAACTGTGGAAGCGGCATTGATCCAGATTCCAGAGCACAAGGAGTTCAATCCACGGGTCACGGACAACACATTGTAGCAGACTAATAACGATTTCTTCGAGCGCCATGAACAATCGCATCTACGGCATAAGGCGGGTTTCCTAACGGACGGGCACCGAAAGAAAAGACAGCAACGCCACCAACAACCAAATCAAATGCCTAGGGCATCAAGCGGTTACCCCGTTCCGACCCTCAGCCGTCGCGTCACCGCAGCGCCTCGCCGCCGGCTCAACGCTTCCAATGGTTGCGCCCCGCGGCGGAAGGGGAGGCGGCCTGGCGTCGCCGCGGCCGGAGGTGGGGGAGGGGGGAAGTGGCAGACGGTGTCCGCGGTTGGCACGGCCAGAGCGCAGGGCCCATTTGGGCAAGTTTGACAGGACCCCAGGCTTGCGGGCTGTTTGATTTTTTTTTTTAGACAATTGCGGCCTATATGATGATCACCTTCAGGCGTCCCGAGCCGTCGCCGACCTGCAGCCCATTAAGGTTTGCACGCTCGCTCGCTCAGTTGTCTCGCCGGTAAGCCCTAAAAAAGGTTGTCTCGCCGGTTCCAAAAACAAGATTCCTTCAAAACAATTGGTGGATTCGAAGGCAAGTGACACATAACGAAACTGTGCCACCTTCGCGGAGATGCCCTATCTTGGTTCTTTCTTCTATAGGAAGAAACTTCAAGACAGCTACAGCAAGATCGCATGATGAAGAAAGTGGTGCGACAACTGCTGTCCTTAAGATGATAGGGGTCAAGCCAGACTCAAGATTTACAAAATTAAACATTGATGCAGCTTTCTTTGCAGATGAAGAAAGTGGTGCGACAACTGCTGTCCTCAAGATGATAGGTGTTAGTTTATAGCAGTGTAATGTAAGTTCATTTCAGTTGCGGCCGATGCAATTACCATGGAAGCGATGGCTATAAGAGATGGCTTGGCATTTGCCAACTCTCTTGGTTTCAATCGGATTGAAGCGGAGTCAGATTCATTTCAAGTAATTAATTTTGTTCTGCTCATACAAGATGGTGGGATGAAGTTGTAGCACTATTTGCGGAATGTGTGGACATAGGTACTGCAATTGGAAGGTTATGTTTAAGCATTGTTTTCGTTCATGTAATCAAGTGGCTCATGTGCTCGCTAACTTTAGTTTTCGTAATAAGTCTACTCTTACTTGGTCGGATGAACCTGCTGACTTTATTGTCGGCAAACTCATAAGCGAAGTAAATGCTTTTGTGATTCAATAAAGCTAGCCATGATGGCCTTTCCTAAAATAAAGATTCCTTAAAAAAAAGATCAGGTTTTTTATAGATATAAAATGTAAAATATCATAATTTCGAGGAAAGTCAAGAATTTGAAAAATAAAATAAAAATAATTTAAAAATGCTGACAAGTTTGAAAAAATATATTAGCAAATTTTAAAATGTTCATACATAAAAAATCAAGATTTAAAAAAAAAATTTAAAAAATGTTAACAATATTTTAAAATTTCATGTTTTTAAAATGTTTATTTTTTTTAATAGTTTGGATTGCTTACCACATATGTCACGCAGTATGTTAATGATCTTTACAAAATGTTCACTTCACAAATTTAGAAAATATTTGAGAATTCAATAAAATATTCATGGATTTGAAAAAATCACAACTATTTTTCCAAGAAGTTCATGTTTCAAAATGGAAAATCAAAAAATGGAAAAAAGCTGAACAAATAGGTCCCAAAAAACCAGAGAAACCCGACGCAAAAAACGGAAGTAACCCCATTGAAGGGAAGACTATCTCGACGGCCCACGCAAGACCTATCGCTGATGCTAGTGGCTGTGCTTCATGTAAATATCCGGGAACCCCTAAAAATGTAAATATCCGGGAAGCATGAACAAATCTCCATGATTATCTCGAGCGCATCCTTCACCAGCTCCTTCACATCGGGGAACCATGAACAAATCTCCCTGAACAAGTCAAATTTGTCGAGGACACAAGCCTTCGTGAGCCACGAGACACAAGAGGAGTCACCATCACCCCTCTCCTCGACCCCCTCCTTCTCGAGCTTTTCCCTCCCGACCCCCTCCCTTCTGATCCGATCTAGGGCTTGGAGCTGCCATCGCCCCTCTCCTTGTCGCCGCCGGAGCTCCGTGGGGCAAAGCCCATGCGGGGGATGATGGCGACGGCGGGGCCTTCCTCCGTCGCGGCTCTGGGATACGGTTGCGGTGGAGATCCGAGCGGGTGTCCTGGACATGTGAGTCTGGCGTCGGCGGCGCAATGGTGAGGGACCCTCCATCGACGATGGCTCACCTTGGCGGGGCGGCAGTTCTAGGCGGTGGTGCGGCTTCGTATGTGCGGCTTCCCGACTGCAGACGTCGCCCATGGGCATGTTGGATGACGGAGGAGGTCGATCTGGTGGTCCAGCTGGGGATGAGCGTGAATTTGCCAGCGAAAGCTTGGTTCGGCCTCGGCCAGAACCGTCAACGGCGGCGCCCGCGGACATCGTTACCTCATTTGGAGGCGTTGTGGGGCAATTCATGTTCCCTATATGTCTCGGGGGAAACCCCAGAATCGGGCTTTCCAGATCCGATAATGGCGAGGTTCCTGCATCGTCACCCCCATGGGAGAATCATCCTTGGGGTTGTACATCGGCTGGAGGGACAAGTGTTTGGCTTGGTGGCTGGGCGCAGGCCTCCGTATGCTTCTCGCGCAGTGACAAAGGTGGAGCGTCATGCCACCTACAATATCGACGACGGCAAGTCTTGGCGGCAAGGTGCAAGGGGGTCTCGGTGCTGGATACCGTTTGATGATGGGCGCGCGCAGGAGGCTAGCGTTGTCCAACGTCGTGGTGGCATCGACGGTAGAAGGATCTGGCTATATCAGTGCATTGGTTGCTCTGAAGATGAGACTGCGAAAGAAGACGACAACGAATTCTACAGCGTGCACATGAAGTACATTGTTGAGGGAGACCGGTTGATGCTCCCAGCTAGCCGACGGGGCGCTCTTGCTAGTTCGCCTACATATTAAAAGTCTCTCCCTAGACATGACAAAACGACGGTGATCGGAGCGTCGATCGCAGTGCAGACTAGCTCCACACGCGAGTGGTCGAGATAGAACGACCCAAGCAGGGGTTGAGTGAAAGAGCGGAGTGCATTTGCTTTTGTGAGAAAAGTGGCACGTTGCTCCTCGATGGCGGACACTGGAGCATGTATCTGGTCGATCTCGAGACTGGGGCGGTAGAGGAGATGACGCACCGGTTTAACGGCCAGGAGTTTAGGACGGTTGTGGCCGTGGAGGTGGATTGGCCGGCTGTTTTCTCGTCTTAGTTCGAGGCTGCAGCCTGGTCGGAGATGTTAAAGGTTTTTGAGAATCTATATAAAAAGAGTACACTGTAGTACTGGCGAATATTTTTTCAATACAAATGCTCTTTATCATGGAAAAGACAAGTTGTGAACAATCCATATTTTCATTTCACAGTTTGTCTATTCATTAGCGAAAATCCCAACGGCCTCTTTGATTCATAAGAATCTAAAAACTCAGGAATAGGAAAAACATAGAATTGTAATGTCATGTCCATCTGAATCTGACAGGATTCAGGTTTGTTTGATTGTACTCCCTCCGTAAAGAAATATAAGTGTGTTTAGATCACTATCACAGGAAAGTGAGATTTGAGTGGATGCTAAATTTCATATAGAATGTAGTCAAGAATCCTTAGAGAAAAAGTGATTAAGATTCTAACCATATAAATTAACTTTCCTATTGAAATCTTAAAGAGACCCTAAACCTACGGACTTGAGGTTATAGACGAGAGCCCTCTGAACATCGTAGTGTACGTCTCTGTACAGAAAAAAGGCTCCGTAGTTATGAGCCCATATTTTCAACTTTGCCTTCTTTGTGTGTGGAAACATTTCAGCTCCAAACTCTGTTCCACGATTACAGAAAGTGGGTTGACAACTTGACTTTCACCTGGGTGCGTGTTCAAGAAAAGAGAAAGTCGGTTCAGAGCTGTTGCTGAATTCATCTTCATTTATTCAGCTCCTTAGTGAACTTCCAAGAACAATCCTGCAAACACAATGGGAGCATGTTGATACACTAATTTTTTTTTTGGAGGGAATGTTGATACACTGGTATATGTAGCATCTCCGGGAGGGCTGCATAATAATTTTGATTTACTAATTTTTTTTGAGAAATATAATTTTGATTTACTAGAGCCAAGAGCCCGCTTGACAGGGCCCAGATTTGGGCTGTTTGATAGGGCCCAACTTGAACCGAGGCCGAGAGGAGAAACGAGCAGGCCTCACTAGGATCGTGGGTGCTCCGAGCCTCGTAGTCGTAGTCCAAAGGGATAGAGGCGCAAGGAAAAAAAATAATAAACAGAGTTGAAAAAGGAAAGGCAAAAGTGCGATCCTATTTATACGCATCGTATGCTTCATACGCCGCCATACAAACATAGTAACTCCGATCGTCGTGATCACGCCGGCCCGAAGGAGATGGAAGCGACGACGGTGGCCACGCTCCCGAACGACGTCATCCTCGAGATCCTCGCACGCCTGGCCAACGAGGCTCTGCTCTTCAGGTGCGCGGCGACGTGCAAGCTGTGGAGTACCCTGGTGGCCGACCCTTCGTTCCTCCGCCGCCGCTGGCCGGACAACGCGCCCCATCCGACCTCGCTCCTCGGTTTCTTCCCTCGTGCGATCATGGAGCCTACTCCTAGGGGACCACGGTCGGCGTCGTCCGGCCTCCGCCGTCGACCCCTCGGATCCTTGCCCCCCGAAGCCGACGGCCTCTTCGATCGCGCGAAGCCGCTCGCCTCGCGCGGCGGTCTCCTCCTCCTGCACTTCGTCCCACGCCATGCCCGCGACCACCACTCGCCCCCGACCTCCAGCCACTTCGCCGTGTGCAACCTGCTTGCCGGCTCGTGGGAGGTGCTTCCCCCATTGCGGCACAAGTCGATCTACGACGGCGTCGAACTGGAGGGCTCTGGCATTCTAGCGGGGGCGGACATTCTGCTCCGGCGGGCAACAGCGGCGGCGGCCGCTGCGAGGCTTCTCGGCCTTATTCAAAGTGCTACTCATCGGCAGCAGCTACGATGGAATGCGCCACTACCTCTACACGTTGTCCTCGGATCAGCCGAGCTGGAGCGCGCCCGGTAGCTTCCTGGACTGTTTGAAGCACCACAAGTGTTTAATGATGGTCCAACAGAGTGCCGTCGTGCGATGGGACATGGCACATTGGCTCTGCTGGGACTTTCCAACCATGTACATCTTCGACGTGAACGTCGAGACCGGCCGATCCTCCTTGGCCAAGCTTCCCGTCCCCCGCTGGAGCACGCTACTGCTTTTTTTAGAGAAAAGACGCAGCCGAGTCCGAGAAGGGCACTAGTCCGACTTTAAATTAACAAAGCCATCAACCGGCCAGGATACAGCTGCGGAGTACATCAAAGAACAAGACCAGAAAGCAGCAAGATACGGAGGCGCTGGAGAGCAGCTTACTGAGCCTCAAACACTTCACGCAGGAAGGATATACAATGGAGAACACATCCGAAGAGGTTGAGGTCCTCCAGCACGACTACACCTGGGCGGAAGCAATGCCGGCTCTGAAGAGGAGTGAAGATGCACCTACATGGCCTGCCGTCACCAGACACTAAGGGCCTCGGCACGACGCATCCATCCAAACTCCATTCTTCGAAGGAGGCCACAACCTCCTCGCCTGGATCGCAAGGCGCCGCACCGTCGAAGAACGGAAAATTCCCCTGAACATGAATGGACGCCGCCGGCAAACCCCAAGAGCGGATCAGAGCACCCAACTGTGCCGACGAGACTCATCCAAAGCAGAGCAAGCTACACCTCCCAAGGCCAGAACGTGTCGGAGGAAAAGCGGAGGCTTGGACGAAAGAGGGCACGCCATCGGCTGCTGTCACCAACCCCAAACAGCGCCCGCCACCACCCAGCCCTCAAGGCGACACCTTCAAGAATGTCGTGGCGCCAAAGACACCTCCGCCGCCCACCGGAGTTAGGTTTTCACCCGAGAAGCTAGGTGGTGGGGAGTGGAAGGGCAGACCTTGACAGACGTCTCCATGAAGAAATTGGCGCCCGCGGGTGTCGTCATCGTCGCGGCCGGCCGGAGCCGACCAGGGGTTTCCCCCAATCAGGATCCCTGTGACGCTCCCGGCTTAATCGTGCACTAATCATACACGCAAATGCATACGATCAAGCCTAAGGACTCACTTGAAGATATCACAACACAACTCTAAAACATAAATAAAGGCATACAAGCATTATATTACAAGCCAGGGCCTCGAAGGCTTGAATACATAAGCTTGATGCCAAACAAGCATCAGCGGAAGTGTTAGATATCTGAGTACAGACATAAGACAGAGAGATAAGCCTTTAACAAGGCGGGACAAAACAAAAGCAACGATCGAAAGGCGCAGGCCTCCTGCCTGGGACCCTCCGACCCTACTCCTGGTCTTCGGCCAGCTCGTAGAAGTAATCACCCTTGAGGTGGTAGTAGTAGTCGTCGGCGGGGCAGCTGTCTCAGGGGCTCAGTCATTTGGTTGCATCAAACTGATATGAGGAGAAAAAGAAGGCAAAGCAACCGTGAGTACTCCGAAGTACTCAGCAAGCAAGGATCTACACTACATATGCAACATTATCAAAGCAAGGCTGTATATGTGGACTGGGCTGCAGAAATGCCAGAATAGAGAGGAAAGCCTAGTCCTATCAAAGACTAGCATCTTCAGCTGTCTTGCAGCAATAGAAGAGAGTAGATCAGCACAGTATAATACAGCAGTGGTTGTGTCAAGTAACAGTCTCGCCCAGAGATCCTTCCTTGACTCCCTGCGAGAAAGCGATCCCGGAGCCACATATCCAATTAATATCACAAGTATCCAGTTCTAGTTGTATCGATCGGGATACAACTCCGAGTGTCCTTTACCGTAGGACCGGCTATCGATAGATGTTTTCTTCCCTGCAGGGGTGCACCAACTTACCCACCACGCTCGCTTAACTCCGGCCGGACACACTTTTCTGGGTCATGCCCGGCCTCGGCCAAACGACACACCGCAGCCCTACCTAGAGCTCAGCAGAGAGGTCCCCGCCGATCTACCTCCTAAGCGCTCAGGGGTCTTGGGCCATCGCCCTGTGCACTCCGGGTCATTGCGAGCAGGGTGGATACCAGCACCGCCACGAATGGCCGGCACGATCCGATCGTGCCGCACTGCTGAACTGGACGTCTGACAGAGCTTTTGGCTGATGCTACGATGCAGAGTGCCCATAACTATTCCCACGTGATGGTTAGTGCTATCAGGCCGTAGGCCTGCTCGGATCAGATATCCAAATCGTTAGAGGACTAGGGGCTTGCGGTAATGAGCAGAGACTCACGATCGATGTGACCCCGTCGCCCCGTCTCGAGGACTTGCTGCAAGGACTAAGAATGCCCGGCCGCGCCTCGTAAATATCTCACGGGTAACTTCCCATCATTCGCGGGTACCCCTCAGGGTCGACCCGCCTTTCCAAGTATCAGTTGTAAAGTCATAGTATCCATAGTAACCGTGTGTCTAACACCAAGGGGAACCCTGAGGAATCACCCTCGATGGAATTCCACCTGATGTTATCATCAAGGTGAACGAAGAAGGAATCACCCTCGAGGTCCACTCTTGAGGAGTTGCACGACAGTGTTGTTATCGGGAGTGGAGAAGGAGGAATCACCCTCGAAGACCACAACCGATGAACTAACCTACAAGGTTAACATCAGAAGTGCTGACGAGGTATCACCCTCGGCACTCGATAGTAACCCAGTAGTGTCGTACAACTAAGGGGGAAGAAGTGCGCTACCGGGGGGCCTGGTCTTTGATCCCGTTGATCGGGTCTTCTGATAATCCAGCGGGGCAGTTGGGACAAGTGGGGGTCACTGGTGGGTCTCTAACCAGCCTATACTAAGCAGTTTGAAATAGGCAGGTAAGGTAACAATAAGCTGGTTACAAAAGCAGGCTATGCATCAGAATAGGAGCAATTAATTAAAGTAGCAAAATCTAATGCAAGCATGAGAAAATAGAATGGGCGATATCGGGATGATCAAAGGGGGGGGGGGCTTGCCTGGTTGCTCGGCGGCAAAGGCAAGGTCGTCAGGGGTCGTCGATCTCCGGAGCTGCGTCGGTACCGGGTTCTATCGAGAGAGAAGAGGGGGAGGAAACAGATAAATACAAGGCAGACAAAGTAACACAGAGCTTGCTATGCTAACGTGTAGTGCAGGGTTGCCTAAAAGCATGTCTAAGGCATATTAGTTATTTTAGGATTTAAGTTGGATTTATTAACCGGTAGTTATGCACTATTCATCTACCAGAAACAGGCCAATGTTGTGGGTTCACCTCCGTAGAGGGTCCCGACACGGAAACAGACGGCACGGTTAGCTTCGTCTCGTCGTTCTGATCAACTTTCATGTACAAAGTATTTTCATCCGAGCTACGGTTTATTTTATATGATTTTCTAAAGATTTAAACATTTTTCTGGAATTATTTAAATCAATTAAATTCGAATTATCCAGAACAGTAGCGAATTACTTTTTATACTCAGCCCCAGCCAGCCACAGTCACTGACTGTGCTGGACCTTATCCATTTGAACAATAGCAGGGGCCCCACATGTCAGTTTTATTTATTTGATTTAACAGTTTTATTAGGATTAATTAAGCCGCATGGGGCCCAACTGTCATACACTACAGGGGCTAATTAGGGAGATCTACTTAGTGGCTAATGATAGCCACGTCAGCGGCACGCCGGCGCGCTAACGAAGGCAGGGCAAGGCACGCCGGCGGTGGCCGTGCGGCCGACTCCGGCGACGAGGGGCCGCGCTGGTGGCACCGGTGGTTCGGGCTCGGCGCGGCGCATCCAGGGATGGAATCGAGGTGGCCGGGGACGGGCCGTAGCTGCAGCAGCAGCGAGCTGGGCGGCGGTGGCACTCGGGCGCGCACGGGGCGCGGGGCTTCAGCCCGATTCAAACCAAACGGAGCAGCGCACTCGTTCACGGGGAGCTCCAGGAGCACTACGGTGCGGCGTGCATGGACGGAAGGGCTCCAGGGTGTGGAGGCCTTCGACCATGGCGATGGCCGGAGTACGGTGGCGGGGCAGCTAGCTAGGGGGCTCCCGGGAGCAGAGAGAGAGAGAGGGGATTCGAGGTGGTGCTCACGACGGTGCTGTAGGGAGAGGCAGTGGGCTCGGGGAGGTCCGGTGGTGGCATATCGGTGGTGGCGATCTTCGGCGTCCGAGAGGGGAGGTGAGGTCGTGGGCGAAGAAGCAGGGGCTCCTGGCTCGAATGCGGAGGTGTAGGAGGCGTAGCCGGCGACGGGGGAGGGGGCCGGTGGGCACGTCGGGGAGGCGAATGGGCTCGGTGACCGCGAGCTTTACGGTGGCGAGGCCACGGCGGCGTTCGGGCGAGGAGGGGAAGGCGGGCGAGAGGGGAAAAGTGGCGATGGGGAGGAAGAGAGGATGGATAGAGATGGAGGGGAAAGGCCAGGGGAATGCTCTTATCTCCTCACCTGGCCGCGGCCGTCGCCGTGTCGCTGTCTCGCCGGCGCGCGCGCGCGCAGCCACAGGCGAGCGGACACGGTGGCGAGGAGGACAGCGACTGTGCACTAACAGGCTGGGCTGGCTAGGCCTGTCACTGTGCACTAAGGTCCAGCCGGTCCAGGCCTTTTTCTTTTTCTGTTTCTTTATTACTTCTCTGTTTTGGTAATTGTTAGGCCACATTTGCACTTTTGTAAAATGTGAGTCTTGGCCCAAATATTACAGTGCAATGTCACCTTCCACCAAAAACTAGTTTGGGAAAAATATGATTCCATTTGGATTTTTATTAAATGAAATGGGATTAAATGGGTGCTGTTTGCTACTGTTCTAGGTTGTTAGAGTCACTTAACTTATTCTATAAATGTTTAATACAATTTTACAATTGTCTCTGGATTATTTACAATATTAGGAACATTTTAGTTCCTGGATTTAAACAACTTCATTTTGCACTTTTGAATTTGAGTAGATTTTCAGAGAGGGATTTGAATTGAGGTGTTTAACCACTATGATCAAGCAATGCAAATGATGATGACTTGGCATGATTAGCATTATGTCACAGTGCTTATTACACAGGGGTGTTACAAATTCTCCTCCTCTAAAAGAAATTCTCGTCCCGAGAATTCAGGAGGTAGAAGGAAAGAGGTCGGGGTATTCTTCCCGAAGATGATCCTCGCGTTCCCAAGTGGCTTCATCTTCAGTGTGATTCGACCACTGCACTTTCAGGAACTTGGTCATTTTCGGACGAGTCCGACGTTCAGCTTCATCGAGAATGCGGATGGGATGCTCCTTATAAGAAAGATCATCTTGCAATTCGAGCATCTCGTGATCCACTGCGCGGTGCGGGGATTCCTTGAAGCATTTACGAAGTTGCGATACATGGAAGACGTCGTGGATATGAGAGAATTGCGGTGGCAACTCCAGTTTATATGCCACCTGACCACGTCTAGCAACAATGCGGAAAGGACCAATGTAGCGTGGAGCTAACTTGCCCTTGATTCCGAAACGGTGAGTGCCCTTCATAGGAGTGACTCGCAGATAAGCCTGATCACCAGGTTGATAGATCAAACCCCATCGTTTACGATCATAGTTGCTCTTCTGACGGTCCTGAGCCGCCTTGAGGTTTTCTCGAACGATACGGACTTGCTCTTCAGCGTGTTGAATAATATCCGGACCCACGAGCAGTCGTTCCCCAGTTTCTGACCAATTCAGAGGGGTTCGACACTTGCGTCCATAGAGTACTTCAAAGGGGGCCATCTTCAAGATGGCTTGATAGCTGTTGTTATAAGAGAATTCGGCATACGGGAAAGATTCTTCCCACTTCTTGCCGAAAGAAATAACACAAGCTCGAAGCATGTCTTCAAGTACTTGATTAACTCGCTCGACTTGGCCTTGGGATTGAGGATGATATGCTGAACTCCAAGTGATATGAGTTCCCATAGCTTCTTGGAAACTTTCCCAGAACTTTGAGGTGAAAAGACCGGCACGGTCCGAACTGATCTCCTTCGGAATACCGTGGAGTGATACAATTCTGGAGATATATAATTCTGCTAACTGACTAGCAGGGATCGTCTCCTTGACAGGCAGAAAGTGTGCAACTTTAGAAAGTTGGTCGACAACGACAAGAATAGCATCGTGACCCTTCTGTGATTTGGGAAGGCTAGTAATGAAATCCATCTGAACCTTATCCCATTTCCATAAAGGAATAAGAAGGGGTTGCAGAATTCCAGCAGGCTTCTGATGTTCTGCTTTAACGCGACGGCAAACATCACATTCAGCAACATATCGAGCAATGTCCTGCTTCATTCTAGACCACCAGTACCTTTGACGGAGATCACGATACATCTTGGTGCTACCCGGATGAATAGACAGCGGTGTATCATGTGCCTCCTTCATGACCTTGTCAGTCATTAGCTCGAAGCGAGGTACGACAATGCGGTCTCTGAAGTACAAGGTTCCATCTTCAGACAACGAGAAATCCCTGTACTTTTCCAAGTGAAGATCTTTCTTCATCAGATCAACTTCAGCATCTTTAGCTTGTGCACTCTTAACAGCCTTCTCAAGGTCTGGTTCAACAACCAAGGTTTTTAGGTATCCTTGAGGAACTATCTCGATATTTAGCTTTCGAAGCTCTTCATACAGAAGTGGTTGCTCTATCTGGACTTCAAGTTCACAGCAATAGGATTTACGGCTCAACGCATCAGCCATTACATTAGCCTTGCCAGGGGTATAAGAAATACCCAAATCATAATCCGCAATGGTCTCCATCCATCTTTGCTGACGGAGGTTCAGAGATGGCCGAGTGAACAAGTACTTCAGACTTTTATGGTCCGTGTACATCTCGCAACGATTACCGAGGAGGTAATGTCGCCACCACTGCAGTGCATAGATGACAGCAGCTAGTTCTAGATCATGTACCGGATAATTCTCTTCATGCGGGCGCAACTGATGAGAGCCATAGGCAATCACTTTACGCTCTTGCATTAGGACACAGCCTAATCCTTCACGGGATGAGTCACAATAGATCACAAAATCTTTGCGAGTATCTGGAGGAGCAAGTACTGGGGCAGATGTCAGCTTGTTTTTGAGTGTTTGAAAACTTTCCTGACATTTTTCTGTCCATTCAAACTTAACGCCCTTGTGAAGCAGATCAGTCAGAGGCTTAGCAATCTTTGAGAAATTCTCGACAAAGCGACGGCAATAGCTTGCAAGGCCGAGAAAACTTCTGACTTGCTTGACATTCTTCGGTGGAGTCCATTCAAGAATAGCCAGAACTCATTCTGGGTTAACTGCAATGCCATCTTTGGAAATCACATGGCCGAGATACGTCACTTCAGATAACCAGAACTCGCATTTTGAGTACTTGGCATACAGTTGATGTTCACGCAGCTTCTCCAGTACAAGGCGAAGATGTTCAGCATGTTCTTCTTCATTCTTCGAATAAACCAGAATATCATCCAGATATACCACGACGAATTTGTCGAGATAATCCATGAAGATGTAGTTCATTAACCGGGAGAAGGTTGCTGGAGCATTGGTTAAGCCGAAGGACATGACAGTGTACTCGTAAGAACCATAGCGATTAACGAAGGCTGTCTTCGGAATATCCTCTTCATGAACTCGGATCTGGTGGTATCCCAATCTCAAATCAAGCTTAGAGAATACTGAGGAACCAGCAAGTTGATCATACAGATCATTGATTCTGGGAAGCGGATACTTGTTCTGAATTGTTGCTTGGTTGATAGGTCGATAATCTTGAACCAACCGATTCGTACCATCCTTCTTCTTGACAAAGAGGGAAGGTGCTCCCCAAGCAGAGGAACTGGGGCGGATGAAACCCTTCTTAAGTGACTTATCGATTTCTTCCTTAAGCTCGAGAAGGTGGTGTGGAGGCATCTTATAAGGACGCTTCGCAATAGGAGTTGTGCCTGGTTTCAAGTCGATGACAAACTCGACAGCTCTAGCAGGGGGTATTCCTGGAAGTTCTTCCAAAAAAACATCCTGGAAATCACGAACAACTGGAACGTTCTCGATGCCTTCAAGAGGTGAAGCATTCAATGCATTCAGAACATATATATGATTCTTGGTATTCTGAACTGTTCGAGCTGAGTATTTGACTGTCTGGCCAGAAGGATGAGTGAGCTGGACTGTCTTGGTAGCACAGTCAATCAGAGCCTTATGCGCTGTCAACCATTCCATACCAAGAATGATATCAATGTTGGATGGTCCGAGCACAACGAGGGAAGCCGGAAAAAGTAGACCTCCAATCTCGATGTGGTTGTGGTGGCTTACCATTGAGGTTTGCCACTTGGACCCCGGAGATTGAACCGCTAGAGGAGTGGATAATTCTTCCATGCCTAGTCCATGCAACTGAGCAAATTGTTGGGACACGAAAGCATGCGATGCTCCTGAATCAAGGAGAACAGAAGCTGGCACTGAATTAACATGAAGGGTACCCATCACAATTGTTGGTTCCTTCAGGGCCTTTTCAACATCGACATGATTGACATGGCCAAATACAATAGCAGCTGGTATAATATTACGGTTCCTGAGTCGGTGGTTTCTATAGCTCTTCTTACGACCAACAGGAGGACGTGGTGCAACTTGAGGAGTTGCCATAGCATTAGGCTGTCCACCCTGAACTGTTAGCTGTCTCGGCGGTGAAGGCAGACAAGGTGCAACATAGGATGGCCTTGGTGTTGGAGCAGGTCGGTGATAAACATTGTGCGGAATCTAGACTCGACGTTTCTGAACAGGCTGACCCGAGGATGAGCCAACATCACGAGTGCGTTTGAGCGACTCCTGATACTTAGACAGACCAGTTTCAACTCGGTAGGCTTGGCTGACAAGCGTCGCAAAGTCCTCACAATCAAGGACAACAAGTGCGAGTTGTATATCGAAACGCAGTCCTTCACGGAATTTCTCCTGCTTACGAGCGTCAGTGTCGACATCATCTTTAGCATAGCGGGATAATTCGAGAAATTTCCTCTGGTATTCATCCACAGTCTTTGTGCCCTGTGAGAGTTTGCGGAACTCCTGCTTCTTCTGGTCGATCAGACCTGGAGGAATGTACCGTGCACGAAAAGCTGACTGAAATTCCTGCCAAGTGGTTACAGATTCAGCAGGCAACATACTCTTGTGGCTTTCCCACCATTGAGCAGCGGGACCCTTCAAGTGAAATGTCGCAAAGGTGACATAACTACCAGGGGCCACATTAGCTGACTCCATCTCAAACATAATGTCACGAAGCCAATCATCAGCATCCATAGGATTGGTGGAGTTGCGGAAAACAGATGGATTGAGGCGAACAAATTCTGACAGTGAGATCGGTCCAGGCTCCTGACGAGAATCGTTGCGTTCCAAACGTTTTACCAGACTCTCGTTGAGCTGACGGTTCAATTCAAAATGCTGCATCATTGCGGCAATATAGGGTGGAGGTGGAGGATCGTCAGCCATCCTGCCAAATCAACAGGGGCAATTTAGCAAGAAAAACTGCACGTGTATGGAGTTATTCATGATGTAACATGGGATACGAACAATAAGGCATCAGGTGCATATTAGTAGTTCTTAAAGACATACAGAACGATGCACAGAGTTGGACACAAAAGGCGGTAGGAGTTCGGCAATGCACGCAGCTAGACAAGCTAGGCGGCGCACAGGCACGCGGTAAGGAATTACACAACGAGACATAGCAAAGGCTACGTCAACGTCGGAGAAAACTCTTGGAGCGAGGAATCTGCAAGTGACAACACAGGGTGCCCTCGATAAAAGGATCCTGTAAGCAGAACCTGGCCCTTAATCTTGAAGCAAGGGGGAATAATTTCAGAACTCCGGGTGGAGGTGATCACGAGAAGCTAATGTTGGAGTTAGTAAAATTTTAACCCGAAAGGAACAGAGGTCAGAGTCCCAGAGTAAAGATGAGAAATAAAAGATCCTAATACCACCCAATTGGCGACGTGGGCCCGTAAGCCAGACAGCCATGTTAGTAAAACAGTTTTGGTTTTCTAGACTCAACTTCGGCCAAGGAGTTGGAAAGGGGGGTTCCTACAGTCAGTCGGCTCTGATACCAACCTGTGACGCCCCCAGCTTAATCATGCACTAATCATACACGCAAATGCACACAATCAAGCCTAAGGACTCACTTGAAGATATCACAACACAACTCTAAAACATAAATAAAGGCATACAAGCATTATATTACAAGCCAGGGCCTCGAAGGCTCGAATACATAAGCTTGATGCCAAACAAGCATCAGCGGAAGTGTTAGATATCTGAGTACAGACATAAGACAGAGAGATAAGCCTTTAACAAGGAGGGACAAAACAAAATCTATGATCGAAAGGCGCATGCCTCCTACCTGGGACCCTCCGATCCTACTCCTGGTCTTCGGCCAGCTAGTAGAAGTAACCACCCTCGAGGTGGTAGTAGTAGTCGTCGGCAGGGCAGCTGTCTCAGGGGCTCAGTCATTTGGTTGCATCAAACTGATATGGGGAGAAAAAGAAGGCAAAGCAACTGTGAGTACTCCAAAGTACTCAGCAAGCAAGGATCTACACTACATATGCAACATTATCAAAGGAAGGCTGTATATGTGGATTGGGCTGCAGAAATGCCAGAATAGAGAGGAAAGCCTAGTCCTATCGAAGACTAGCATCTTCAGCTGTCTTGCAGCAATAGAAGAGAGTAGATCAGCACAGTATAATACAGTAGTGGTTGTGTCAAGTAACAGTCTCGCCCAGAGATCCTTCCTCGACTCCCTGCGAGAAAGCGATCCCGGAGCCACATATCCAGTTATCATCACAAGTATCCAGTTCTAGTTGTATCGATCGGGATACAACTCCGAGTGTCCTTTACCGTAGGACCGGCTATCGATAGATGTTTTCTTCCCCGCAGGGGTGCACCAACTTACCGACCACGCTCGCTTAACTCCGACCGAACACACTTTCCTGGGTCATGTCCGGCCTCGGCCAAACGACACACCGCAGCCCTACCTAGAGCTCAGCAGAGAGGTCCCCGCCGGTCTACCTCCTAAGCGCTCAGGGGTCTTGGGCCATCGCCCTGTGCACTCCGGGTCGTTGCGAGCAGGGTGGATACCAGCACCGCCATGAATGGCCGGCACGATCCGACCATGCCGCACTGCTGAACTGGACGTCTGAGAGAGCTTTCTGCTGATGCTACGATGTAGAGTGCCCATAACTATTCCCACGTGATGGTTAGTGCTATCAGGCCGTAGGCCTGCTCGGATCGGATATCCAAATCGTTAGAGGACTAGGGGCTTGCGGTAACGAGCAGAGACTCACGATCGATGTGACCCCGTCGCCCCGTCTCGGGGACTTGCTGTAAGGACTAAGAATGCCCGGCCGCGCCTCGTAAATATCTCACGGGTAACTTCCCATCATTCGCGGGTACCCCTCAGGGTCGACCCACCTTTCCAAGTATCATTTATAAAGTCATAGTATCCATAGTAACTGTGTGTCTAACACCAAGGGGAACCCTGAGGAATCACCCTCGATGGAATTCCACCTGATGTTATCATCAAGGTGAACGAAGGAGGAATCACCCTCGAGGTCCACTCTTGAGGAGTTGCACGACAGTGTCGTTATCGGGAGTGGAGAAGGAGGAATCACCCTCGAAGACCACAACCGATGAACTAACCTACAAGGTTAACATCAGAAGTGCTGACGAGGTATCACCCTCGGCACTCGATAGTAACCCAGTAGTGTCGTACAACTAAGGGGGAAGAAGTGCGCTGCCGGGGCCTGGTCTTCGATCCCGTTGATCGGGTCTTCTGATAATCCAGCGGGGCAGTTGGGACAAGTGGGGGTCACTGGTGGGTCTCTAACCAGCCTATACTAAGCAGTTTGAAATAGGCAGGTAAGGTAACAATAAGCAGGTTACAAAAGCAGGTTATGCATCAGAATAGGAGCAATCAATTACAGTAGCAAAATCTAATGCAAGCATGAGAAAATAGAATGGGCGATATCGGGATGATCAAGGGGGGGGGGGGGGCTTGCCTGGTTGCTCGACGGCAAAGGCAAGGTCGTCAGGGGTCGTCGATCTCCAGAGCTGCGTCGGTACCGGGCTCTATCGAGAGAGAAGAGGGGGAGGAAACAGATAAATACAAGGCAGACAAAGTAACACAGAGCTTGCTATGCTAACATGCAGTGTAGGGTTGCCTAAAAGCTTGTCTAAGGCATATTAGTTATTTTAGGATTTAAGTTGGATTTATTAACCGGTTGTTATGCACTATTCATCTATCGGAAACAGGCTAAAGTTGTGGGTTCACCTCCGTAGAGGGTCCCGACATGGAAACAGACAGCACGGTCAGCTTCGTCTCGTCGTTCTGATCAACTTTCATGTACAAAGTATTTTCATCCGAGCTACGGTTTATTTTATATGATTTTCTATAGATTTAAACATTTTCTAGAATTATTTAAATCAATTAAATTCGAATTATCCAGAACAGTAGCGAATTACTTTTTATACTCAGCCCCAGCCAGCCACAGTCCTTGACTGGTGGGGCCAGGGGGGCCAGTCCGCAGCTGACTGTGCTGGACCTTACCCATTTGAACAGTAGCAGGGGCCCCACATGTCAGTTTTATTTATTTGATTTAACAGTTTTATTAGGATTTAATTAAGCCGCATGGGGCCCAACTGTAATACACTACGGGGGCTAATTAGGGAGATCTACTTAGTGGCTAATGATAGCCACGTCAGCGGCACGCCGGCGCGCTAACGACGGCAGGGCAGGGCACGCCGGCGGTGGCCGTGCGGCCGACTCCGGCGACGAGGGGCCGCGCTGGTGGCACCGGTGGTTCGGGCTCGGGGCGGCGCATCCAGGGATGGAATCGAGGTGGCCGGGGACGGGTCGTAGCAGCAGCAGCAGCGAGCTGGGCGGCGGTGGCGCTCGGGCACGCACGGCGCGCGGGGCTTCAGCCCGATTCAAACCAAACGGAGCAGCGCACTCGTTCGCGGGGAGCTCTAGGAGCACTACGGTGCGGCGTGCATGGACGGAAGGGCTCCAGGGTGTGGAGGCCTTCGACCATGGCGATGGCCGGAGTACGGTGGCGGGGCAGCTAGCTAGGGGGCTCCCGAGAGCAGAGAGAGAGGGTATTCGAGGTGGTGCTCACGACGGTGCTGTAGGGAGAGGCAGTGGGCTCGGGGAGGTCCGGTGGTGGCAGATCTTCGGCGTCCGAGAGGGGAGGCGAGGTCGTGGGCGAAGAAGCAGGGGCTCCCGGCTCGAATGCGGAGGTGTAGAAGGCGTAGCCGGTGACCGGGGAGGGGGCGGTGGGCATGTCGGGGAGGCGAACGGAGCTCGGTGACCGCGAGCTTTACGGTGGCGAGGCCACGATGACGTTCGGGCGAGGAGGGGAAGGCGAGCGAGAGGGGAAAAGTGGCGATGGGGAGGGAGAGAGGATGGATAGAGATGGAGGGGAAAGGCCAGGGGGAATGCTCTTATCCCCTCACCTGGCCGCGGCCGTCGCCGTGTCGCCGCTCGCCGGCGCGCGCGCGCAGCCACAGGCGAGCCGACATGGTGGCGAGGAGGACGGCGACTGTGCAGTAACAGGTTGGGCCGGCTGGGCCTGTCACTGTGCACTAAGGTCCAGCCGGTCCAGGCCTTTTTCTTTTTTTTTTCTTTTTCTGTTTCTTTATTACTACTCTGTTTTGGTAATTGTTAGGCCACATTTGCACTTTTGTAAAATGTGAGTCTTGGCTCAAATATTACAGTGCAATGTCACCTTCCACCAAAAACTAGTTTGGGAAAAATATGATTCCATTTGGATTTTTATTAAATTGAAATGGGATTAAATGGGTGCTGTTTGCTATTGTTCTAGGTTGTTAGAGTCACTTAACTTATTCTATAAATGTTTAATACAATTTTATAATTGTCTCTGGATTATTTACAATATTATGAACATTTTAGTTCCTGGATTTAAACAACTTCATTTTGCACTTTTGAATTTGAGTTGATTTTCAGAGAGGGATTTGAATTGAGGTGTTTAACCACTATGATCAAGCAATGCAAATGATGATGACTTGGCATGATTAGCATTATGTCATAGTGCTTATTACACAGGGGTGTTACAATCCCGACCACCAGAATCGCCCGCATCACAGAGGCGGGCCAGCCGGCACGACCAGGGACCATCGCAGGAGAAACGCACTGAGCAGGGAAGATGGTCAACAGCCAGATCTAGCGCTACCAGCCGCCAGGGCAGCCACGCGAGGCCCTAGCCCACCGAAGATCCGTCGGCCACCCGACCAGATCGCCGGCACCACGCCAACCCCACTGCACGCCGCAGGAGACAGGGGGCCTCACCAGGGGCCGCCGCCCAGATCCGTGGCCCTCCGAAGCGAATTCGGAGCAGCGCAGGCCCCGCCGCCGCAGTCCCCGGCCGTGCCCCGAGCCTTGCCCGGCAGCAACCTCGTGCGGAGGCGAGGGGGAGGGAGAGGAAGAGGGGTAACGCCGGCGGGAGGGGATTCGCCCCCCGAGACGCCCGCTAGGTGCGGCGCAGGGGAGGGGAGGGTTAGTATGAATTGGGATATTTTGAGGGAGCTGGAGTCTCCGCACGCTACTGCTTCCTCCCTTATAGTACGCCGAAACTTACTGTCGGTGTCGATGGGGCGCTCCAGCTAATCCGCCTACACATCGAAGGTCTCTTGGTTGAGACCTGGACTCGACAAGACGGCCGGGATCAGAGTGTCGATAGCGGGAGTGCAGACTGGCTCCGCACACGGGTGGTCGAGATAGAACAACCCAAGCAGAAGTTAACCGAAAGAGCGGACTGTGTTAGCCTTGGAGAGAAAAGTTGCACGATGCTCCTGGTCGACCTTGAGACTGGGGCGGTGGAGGAGATGACGGGCCGGTTTAAGAGCATCTCTAGCAGCCCCCGTAAAAAGCCGCGACCCGCAAAATAACCGCCAAAATGCGGGTCGGCGCGGAAAAAGCTGCCCGACCAGACCCCACAAACGCGTCCGACCCGTAAATATTTTTGAGGGGCGCGGCAAAATCTTGGCCCCAACCCGCGAATACGCAGGTTTTCCCCTCGCCCCTACGGTGGCCCGTATCCCAGAAAAGCGGTTGGCGGGAGGGACATTTCAGTCCGCGCCCTTTCCCCACCTCGTTCCGCCGCCGCCCGCCATTGGTTCCGCCCGTCCGCAGCCGGCGATTCCGGCCAAATCTGCCGGCGGAATCGCGCCGCGGGGGTGTGACGACCCCGGCTTAATCGTGCACTAACCATACACGCAAATGCACACGATCAAGCCTAAGAACTCACTTGAAGATATCACAACACAACTCTAAAACATAAATAAAGTCATACAAGCTTTATATTACAAGCCAGGGCCTCGAGGGCTCAAATAAATAGCTCGATGGCATACAAGTGTCAGCGGAAGCATCAGATATCTGGGTACAGATATTACAGAAGAACAGATAGGCCTTTAGAAAGGCGGGGCAAAATAAAATACTACGATCGAAAGGCGTAGGCCTCCTGCCTAGGACCCTCCGAATCCTACTCCTGGTCGTCTGTCGGCTCCTCGTAGTAGTACTCGCCGGGAGGGTAGTAGTAGTAGCCGTAGTCGTCGACGGGGGCAGCTATCTCAGGGGCTCCGTCATCTGGTGGCGTCAATTGGATATGGGAGAAAAAGAAAATAAAGCAAACGTGAGTACTCATCCGAAGTACTCAGCAAGCAAGGATCTACACTACATGTGCAACATTTTCAAAGGAGGCTGTATATGTGGACTGGGCTGCAGAAATGCCAGAATAGAGGGGGAAAGCCTAGTCCTATCGAAGACTAGCATCTTCAATCATCTTCAACGGTCTTGCAGCATTAGAAGAGTGCAGATTAACATAATGTAAAGTAGTAGTAGTGTTATCAACCTCGCCCAGAGATTCTTCCTCGACTCCCTGCGAGAAAGCAATCCCAGAGCCATACTATCCAGTATCATCTCAAGTCACCAGTTCTAGTTGTACCGATCAGGATACAACTCCGAGTGTCCGTTACCGTAGGACAGGCTATCGATAGATTAGTTCTTCCCTGCAGGGGTGCACCAACTTACCCACCACGCTCGCTTAACTCCGGCCGGACACACTTTACTGGGTCATGCCCGGCCTCGGCTAAGCAACACGCCGCAACCCGACCTAGGCTCTAAAGAGAGGTCAGAACGCCGGACTAACCTATGCCCCCAGGGGTCTTGGGCCTTCGCCCTGGGAACCCTGCATGTTGCGAGGACGCTCCGGAAGCAGACCTAGCCCCCTTAATACAAGCGCAGGCTTAACCAGTCCAATCCAAAGCGGGCTGCTCCTCGCTGACGTCTATAGAGCTTCGGCTGATGTATACGACGCAGAACGCCCATACTATGCCCACGTGATGGTTAGTGCTATCAGGCCAGAGGCCCCTCGGATCAAATATACAAACCGTTAGTGGATTAGGAGCGCGCGGTAACGAGCAGAGACTCACGAAAGATGTGACCCCGTCGCCCCGTCTCGAGGACTTGCGGCAAGGGCTAAGAATGCCCGGCCACGCCTCGTGTTCAACTCTCGGGCACCATCCAGGTCCACCCGATTCCACATCAATCGCAATTAAGCTCGCGCGGGTACCCCTCAGGGCCGACCCGTCTTTAGTAACATGTTTCAGTGTAAATTCATAGTAACAATGGTAACCGTGTGTCCAACACCAAGGGGAACCCTGAGGAATCATCCTCGATGGAATTCCCTTTGATGTTACCAATAAGGTGAACGAAGGAGGAATCACCCTCGAGGTCCACTCTTGAGGAGTTGCGCGACGGTGTCGTTATCGGGGGTGGTGTAGGAGGAATCACCCTCGCTGACCACGCCGGTTAACTAACCTACAATGTTATCATCAGAAGTGCTGACGAGGTATCACCCTCGGCACTCGATAGTAACCCAGTAGTGTCGAGCAACTAAGGGGAAGTGACGTGCAGTGTCGGGGACTGGTCTTCGATCCCGTTGCTCGGGTCTTCTGTTAATCCAGCGGGGCAGTCGAGGTAAAGTGGGGTGTCTGCTGGGGCTCTACCCAACCTATACTAAACAGTTTAGGATAAGCAGGTAGGTAACAACAACATGTTACAATAAAATAGGCTATGCAGCAGATATAGGACAACAGTAGCAACATCAACTTCTAATGCAAGCATAAGAGAGAGAAGAGTAGGTGATATCGGAATGCTCAAAATGGGGGTGCTTGCCTGTTTGCTCGGCGGCAAGGGCAAGATCGTCAACTGCGTCGTCGGGCTCCTGAGCGGCGTCGGCCTCGGGAGCTACGTCGACGTCGGGGTCTACCGAGAGAGAAGACGGGGAAGAAACATATAAATGCACAGCAAACAATGCAATACAGGGCATGCTATGCTAAGATGCAGTGCAGGGTTGCCTAAAGTATGTCTAAGGCATTTTTAGCTACTTTAGGATTTAAGTTGGATTTATTATTCGGTGTATATGCACTATTCATATACCGGATACGGACGGAAAGTCATGGGTTCTCCTACGTAGGGGGTTCCGACATAGAAACAGACGACATGATCAGATTCGTCTCGTCGTTCTGAGCAACTTTCATGGTTTAAGTTTTTTGATCCGAGCTACGGTTTAAAAGTTACGAATTTTCGAAGATTTGAATATTTTCTGGAATTTATTTATTTTATCAAAAAAGAAATTATGATGTCAGCATTGCGTAGAAGTGATGTCAGTAGTCAACAGAGCTGACCAGAGTCAAACCTGACATGTAGGTCCCACATGTCAGCCTCTGTTGGCTTAACAAGGTTTAATTTAAACTTAGCAGGCTAATTAGAGGAGTGGGCCCTAGGTGTTAGTGAGTGATTAGTTAGACTAATTTTTTTTTAAATAAATCCGTTTAATTAGCCTAATTACCAGAGGGGGCCCACATGTCAGCGACTGGGACCGCCCAGTCAGCACAGTTGACCAGGTCAACTAGGACCAGGGGCCCCACTGGCAGTGACCCTCGGGGTGGCCCCGGGTATGCCACGTCGGCGGTGGCGCCGGAGACGGCTCCGACGAGCTCCAGACGCGACGGCGATCGCCGGAGCAGCTCGGAATCGCGCTACGGTGGATCTTTTCGCGTGCGACCACTTGCGTTCGAACGAGTGGAGCAGGCCGCATCGAACGGTGGCAGTGGCTTCGCCGGAGGGGCTCTATAGTGACGGCGACGACACGCGCGGCGGTCGCCGGAGTTCGGACGATGACGAAATCGGGGCAGTAGCGCACAAGTGAGCGAACGGAGAGGCTAGCGAGGCTACACTCGATGCGCTGAGCACAATGGGCTCGACCCCGTGACCAATTGGTCATCGGAAGGGCGTCGGCGGCGAGCTAAGGCGGAGGCGCGTTCGGGCACTTGATGGGTATGGAGCTAGGAGGCGCAAACGGGCGCGTGCGTGTGTGTGTTGGACTCGCACGAGCTCCAGGAGCACGGTGGCACGCTCAGGCAAGCACGATAGCTGCTGTGGCGATGGCCACGAGCTCGTCGGCGGCGAACAGAGTACGGGCACGCCGTCAGCTAGCTATGGTGCGCGGGGATGCAAATGGAGAGGAGCAGGGGTGGATGAGCTCACCAAGCGGCGCACGGAGGCCTTCAGAAGCTTAGTAGCTGCAGGGAGAGGCCGTGGTCGACGGAGCAGATGCGGCGGCCGGAGACGGGGACGACGACGAATACGTCAGCAGCAGGGCTCCCCGGCTCCAGCTTTCGGTCGAGGAGGAAGAGGCGGAGGCCGGCGCTTCGCTTGGACACAGCGGAGGAGCAGAAGGGCGCCGGTGACCGCAAGGACGGGCGATGCACGGCGGCGACCGCGTCGGCCGATGGATCTGAAGGGAAAGAAGGCGAAGCGAGCGAGGGAGAGAGGTGAGGAGTGAGCGAGGTGGTCCAGGGGGAAGCACGGGCCTCGTCCTTATCCCTCTCGCGGCTGCGGGCATCGGCGGGGTGTCGCGGTGTCGCCGTTCGAGCGGCGCTCGCCGGCGTGTCCAGGCACGTGCCAACACGACGGCGGAGAGAGAAGAAGATGGGCCAACTGGGCCAGTTTCGGGGCACTGTGCACTTAGGCCCAGTGCACAGTGCCTCGTTTTATTTTTCTTATCTCTGTTTTCTATTTTTCTTTATTTCTTTTCTGTTTTGTAATTGTTAGGCCACTTTTGTTATTTTGTGACATGTGGGACTTGGCCCAAATATTACAATGCAATATTACTTGTCACCAAAAACTTGTTTGGGTAAAGTAGGAATTTATTTGAATTGGATATTATTATATATGGACTAAATAATTCTGTTTTCGTGCTGTTTCATGTTGTTGGAGTCATTTAACTAATTCCATTATCATTGTTTATATTTTTATAAGTGCTTCTGGAATATTTGCTATAGTGGGAAATTTTTTGATTTGCTGTTTGAAGAAATAATTATTTGACTTGCATTTGAAATTTGAATTTGGGTTTGATTTTGGACAGGTGGCAGATTGACTGAGTGATCATGGTAACATGGCCACTGTTAGAGAGAGATCACTGTAGTGTGATAGTGGGGATGTTACAAGTTTCCTCCACTACAAGAAATCTCGTCCCGAGATTTTAAGAGGTGAAGTTAGGGGGAAGTGTTGGTTATGAAATTCTAACGAGTCTTCATGGTCTTGGTTGCCCTTCTCGAAGAAGTTGATCCCTCACGTTGATGTCTTCATATCTCTGCATCAGGCCGTCGTGACGAGGTTGCCATTCGTCCTCCAGGATCTTCATCGTCCTTACGAATAGGGTAGGAGGGCAAACTATAAGGGCGGATGTCTCTAAGGACTGATATTCTGTTATTATACCAGGGCATGAGGCACGAGATATCTCTCGAGTTGAATACCAAGGAAATCATCAAGAGTGATATAAAAGGTACAAATACTTTCGGACGGGTAGGCAATCGCTAGATGCCTATAACGGATAATGAAAAGAGTCCAGAGCAACAGGTATAAGTTTTACAACTGATACCGGAATGAATCTTAAGGAAGGTGGCTCGCAAAGTACATACGAAGCTAAGTGCAAAGAGTATTTCGGAATCAAGGTTGTGCAGGAGAGTCAGGTTTTGATCCTGCGGAACTGTGGGAGGGGTGTAAATCAAGATAGGGAGAACGGTGACATCCCACTGGTCACGACAATAAGACATGTCAGCGAAAATTCTGTAAGCTATGTCGGCAACAAATTCGGTACCAAGGGCGAGGGACGAAGAGAACCATTTTCCTGCTCGCTAAACGAGGCGGACCAATAGGCAAAGTTCTCGTCCATCGGTGGTTACCGGGATATCATCAACAATAGTAACAGGGTCTCACTGACAAGGTTGTACCTCAGGGTGTTTTATAAGCAGGGAATTATTTCTGCTTACATCATATAGATCACAAGAAAGGTTAAACAAAACAATGGAAAGGAAAATGTGTTTACACACAAGAATTGGGAGTATATCCTGTCCAAGGAAAAGCGGAGCGTGATATACATGATATGACAGCAAGTTCAAAGGCATTAAGATAAAGGGGGCAAAGGAAGAATCAGGATATTACCCATACAACGGTGTTTGGATAATAGATCAAGAAACATTCGACAATGTGCTTCCAATGTTCTTGTTGATATTCGGAATACCTCAGTCATGCTTCAAGGTAGCATTAACATGGTGTTTCAAGTAGGGGTTGGAGTTGAAGATCACAAGAAATACTCAAGGAAAAATTGTAGGAATAGGAAGGAGTCCAAGGTATAACCAAGACATGATCAATCATGTGTTGGGAAGAAGGCAAGAGGGTTGTTGAGGATAACTCAAATCATCAAAGGTCAAGGATGGTATTTCTCACCATGAATTCAATTGTCATCTCAACAGAAGTCAAAATGTTGATGCTGATCACGACGCATTTGTCGAGAGGCTCTATGAAGATGCCATCGAGGAGCGACGACATCAAGCAACAGGAAGGATGAAGCGAAAGGCTATTGGAACCACGGATACGACACAAGCTCGAAATCAAGCTTGTTGTTCGAGGTGAAATGATAAGATGAAGAAGATCGACGTAAGCTTCGCTCATCGTCCGAAGTTGCTCCGGGCATGAGGACCAGGTAGCACGGTTAAAATTTAGCACGATATTGCTATAGCCGGCCAGGCTAGGAATGATGTGATGGAGTATCATCCCATAATAATTTTACAAGAGATTGTGCAATAGCACCGTATCCTCGAGATAACAGGGGCAATACTCGAGGTAGATCAGAATAGAGGTTGGATAGATGAAATGATCTGCAGAAGACAAGTATTTTTTAACTTGTCCGGGAAATGGAATCAAGGAGGAAATATGGTTGGAACCACGATTGCAAAGGATCGATTCATAGATACAAGATGAACTCGTATCAAGGAAATAATTATTTTTACAAGCAGCTTCCATGATAAATTCTACATCGGGTCCATGGGCATGAACACAAAGGTTCAAGGTCGACTCCCACTTCTTCAATGCATAACCCTTCATTCACTTCTCGCTTTTAATGAAGTTGAAATGTTGAAAATTCATCTGGCGTAACACCAGTAGTGAGTGACCCGCAGAAGTTTCTGGGTTCTCGTAGATGGCAGAAGCATAGATACAACCCATCGGGATATTTTACGAGTCTATACAACCATCAGCCAAAGTAAGGGATGTGAGTTCGAAAGCAGAGTATCGAAGTGGAAGCAGATGATACAATTTACCGGAGGTACTGAATACCAAGGGATGAGCTCATAAAATGTTTGAATATGAAGGATAATGTCGGATATTGATCCAACAAAAGATTAGGTAGACGACAAAGGATTTGACGTGAGTAGCGGTACTCAACCAGAAGAAGAAAGAATGTAACGGCATCAGATTATAGAAACATCGGAATAATCCGGCGTTTAGGTACAAAGGAGTAATAGTTCAGAAACGAAGGATCAGAAGCAAAAGCTTTGACCAAAAATGAGTAGGTTGAATAGAACTAGATGGACAACTTTAGTGTTCCGTCTTGCAGAGATCTCCACCCATGGTTACGGGACATGTCCTGGTCAGTAGTCAGTCCCAAGTCAATAAGGAGAAGGAATGCACTACCTCTCCATGCCGTGCAAGCTGAGCGGATATACAAACGACAAGAAGTGGAGAATGCTTCAGTGCCAAAGGCAATGTCAACGGGGAAGGAACCGATAAGGTTCTTAGAATAGAAAAGAATCGGTCGGATAATTGTCCACAAAAGGAATCAAGTGATCCGTGAGAACTAACGGGGTAGGGTTTTAACAACTGGTCCCACCTGAGAGTCCTCCTGAGGAAGGACGGGAGGTAAGCACATCGAATTAAGGAAGCACTTGCACAACCCAAGTATAAAATTCAGAGGGTTCACGATTTCCAAATCCAGGAGTGACAATTAGTTCACTTGGGCAGAGGGACGAGTGATTTGTACATGCTTAATTGGACAATCAATCAATACTTGATTGGCCGAGAACCAGCTCATGTCCGGAATGGTGACTGAGCCGGAAGGACGAATTCTAGGAATCGACTGATGATGGTGAACATTCGTATCACATTGATTCAGGGGATTCAAAATGGTAATTGGCAAAGGATGTTGACGGGGATTACTAGACATATGGAATTAACCATAAGGCAAGCGGACAAGGATTTCAAGAGCAATAGGCTGCAGAGGATTCTCGGGAGATCAGATAATATTTCAAAGTGCTTTAGGAATCACAGGAACAACTGGGGATGAACGGATCCCCGGTAATGTGAGGAATTAACCGCAGTGCGAAAGAAGCTGCACGGCAGTAGGCTCAAATGATTCCTAGTTTAACGGGGAGTATTTCGGGGTCTCTCGTACATACATGAGTAACTGGCCATGATAATACAACGGCAAGGATGTGTAGATATACACGGGGATTATCGGTGTTAGTAAGCTACAAAAGCAGTGGGCAAAGGGTGTCGGAAAACTTCGGGGAGTATCTTCGGAGTTTTCTGATGATGATACGCCATCTTCTGGAATGAGGGGGCTCTTCGGGAGAAGCGGTTACAAGAACCTAGTGTTGGAGTTAGTAAAATCTTTAACCCAAATAGAAGAGAGATCAGAGTTCCCAGAGTATAGACGAGGAGTAAAAGATCCTAATAACACCCAGTTGGCGACGTGGGCCCGTAAGCCACACAGCCAAGTTAGTAAAACAGTTTTTGGTTTCTAGACTCAACTTCGGCCAAGGAGTTGGAAAAGGGGATTCCTACAGGCAGTCAGCTCTGATACCAACCTGTGATGACCCCGGCTTAATCGTGCACTAACCATACACGCAAATGCACACGATCAAGCCTAAGGACTCACTTGAAGATATCACAACACAACTCTAAAACATAAATAAAGTCATACAAGCTTTATATTACAAGCCAGGGCCTCGAGGGCTCGAATACATAGCTCGATGGCATACAAGTGTCAGCGGAAGCATCAGATATCTGGGTACAGATATTACAGAAGAACAGATAGGCCTTTAGAAAGGCGGGGCAAAATAAAATACTACGATCGAAAGGCGCAGGCCTCCTGCCTAGGACCCTCCGAATCCTACTCCTGGTCGTCTGTCGGCTCCTCGTAGTAGTACTCACCGGGAGGGTAGTAGTAGTAGCCGTAGTCGTCGATGGGGGCAGCTATCTCAAGGGCTCCGTCATCTGGCGGCGTCAATTGGATATGGGAGAAAAAGAAAATAGAGCAAACATGAGTACTCATCCGAAGTACTCAGCAAGCAAGGATCTACACTACATATGCAACATTTTCAAAGGAGGCTGTATATGTGGATTGTGCTGCAGAAATGCCAGAATAGAGGGGGAAAGCCTAGTCCTATCGAATACTAGCATCTTCAATCATCTTCAACGGTCTTGCAGCATTAGAAGAGTGCAGATTAACATAATGTAAAGTAGTAGTAGTGTTATCAACCTCACCCAGAGATTCTTCCTCGACTCCCTGCGAGAAAGCAATCCCAGAGCTATACTATCCAGTATCATCTCAAGTCACCAGTTCTAGTTGTACCGATCGGGATACAACTCCGAGTGCCCGTTACCGTAGGACAGGCTATCGATAGATTAGTTCTTCCCTGCAGGGGTGCACCAACTTACCCACCACGCTCGCTTAACTCCGGCCAGCCACACTTTACTGGGTCATGCCCGGCCTCGGCTAAGCAACACGCCGCAACCCGACCTAGGCTCTAAAGAGATGTCAGCACGCCGGACTAACCTATGCCCCCAGGGGTCTTGAGCCTTCGCCCTGGGAACCCTGCACGTTGCGAGGATGCTCCGCAAGCAGACCTAGCCCCCTTAATACAAGCGCAGGCTTAGCCAGTCCAATCCAAAGCGGGCCGTTCCTCACTGACGTCTATAGAGCTTCGGCTGATGTATACGACGCAGAACGCCCATACTATGCCCACGCGATGGTTAGTGCTATCAGTCCAGAGGCCCCTCGGATCAAATATCCAAACCGTTAGTGGATTAGGAGCGCGCGGTAACGAGCAGAGTCTCACGAAAGATGTGACCCCATCACCCCGTCTCGAGGACTTGCGGCAAGGGCTAAGAATGCCCGGCCACACCTCGTGTTCAACTCTCGGGCACCATCCAGGTCCACCCGATTCCACATCAATCGCAATTAAGCTCGCGCGGGTACCCCTCAGGGCCGACCCGTCTTTAGTAACATGTTTCAGTGTAAAGTCATAGTAACAATGGTAACCGTGTGTCCAACACCAAGGGGAACCCTGAGGAATCACCCTCGATGGAATTCCTTCTGATGTTACCAACAAGGTGAACGAAGGAGGAATCACCCTCGAGGTCCACTCTTGAGGAGTTGCGCGACGGTGTCGTTATCGGGGGTGGTGTAGGAGGAATCACCCTCGCTGACCACGCTCGGTTAACAAACCTACAAGATTATCATCAGAAGTGCCGACGAGGTATCACCCTCGGCACTCGATAGTAACCCAGTAGTGTCGAGCAACTAAGGGGAAGTGACGTGCGGTGTCGGGGCCTGGTCTTCGATCCCGTTGCTCGGGTCTTCTGTTAATCCAGCGGGGCAGTCGAGGTAAAGTGGGGTCTCTGCTGGGGCTCTACCCAACCTATGCTAAACAGTTTAGGATAAGCAGGTAGGTAACAACAACAAGTTACAATAAAACAGGCTATGCAGCAGATATAGGACAACAGTAGCAGCAGCAACTTCTAATGCAAGCATAAGAGAGAGAAGAGTAGGTGATATCGAAATGCTTAAAATGGGGGTGCTTGCCTGTTTGCTCGGCAGCAAGGGCAAGATCGTCAACTGCGTCGTCGGGCTCCTGAGCGGCGTCGGCCTCGGGAGCTACGTCGACATCGGGGTCTACCGAGAGAGAAGAGGGGGAAGAAACATATAAATGCACAACAAACAATGCAATACAGGGCATGCTATGCTAAGATGCAGTGCAGGGTTGCCTAAAGTATGTCTAAGGCATTTTTAGCTACTTTAGGATTTAAGTTGGATTTATTATTCGGTGTATATGCACTATTCATATATCGGATACGGACGGAAAATCATGGGTTCTCCTACGTAGGGGGTTCCGACATAGAAACAGACGACACGATCAGATTCGTCTCGTCGTTCTGAGCAACTTTCATGTTTTAAGTTTTTCGATCCGAGCTACGGTTTAAAAGTTACGAATTTTTGAAGATTTAAATATTTTCTGGAATTTATTTATTTTATCAGAAAAGGAATTATGACATCAGCATTGCGTAGAAGTGACGTCAGCAGTCAACAGAGCTGACCAGAGTCAAACCTAACATGTGGGTCCCACATGTCAGCCTCTGTTGGCTTAACAGGGTTTAATTTAAACTTAGCAGGCTAATTAGAGGAGTGGGCCCCAGGTGTCAGTGAGTGATTAGTTAAACTAATTATTTTTATTAAATAAATCTGTTTAATTAGCCTAATTACCAGAGGGGGCCCACATGTCAGCGACTGGGACCGCCCAGTCAGCACAGTTGACCAGGTCAACTGGTCAACTGGTCAACTGGGACCAGGGGCCCCACTGGCAGTGACCCTGGGGGTGGCCCCGGGTATGCCACGTCGGCGGTGGCGCCGGAGACGGCTCCGACGAGCTCCAGACGCGATGGCGATCGCCGGAGCAGCTCGGAATCGCGCTACAGTGGATCTTTTTGCGTGCGACCACTTGCGTTGGAACGAGCGGAGCAGACCGCATCGAATGGTGGCAGTGGCGTCGCCGGAGGGGCTCTACAGTGACGGCGGCGACGCGCGCGGCGGTCGCCGGAGTTCGGACGATGACGGAATCGGGGCAGTACTGCACAAGTGAGCGAACGGCGAGGCTAGCGAGGCTACACTCGACGCGCTGAGCACAATGGGCTCGACCCCGTGACCAATTGGTCACCGGAAGGGCGTCGGCGGTGAGCTAAGGCGGAGGCGCGTTCGGGCACTCGATGGGTATGGAGCTAGGAGGCGCAAACGGGCGCGTGCGTGTGTGCGTTGGACTCACACGAGCTCCAGGAGCACGGTGGCACGCTCAGGCGAGCACGACAGCTGCTGTGGTGACGGCCACGAGCTCGTCGGCGGCGAACAGAGTACGGGCGCGCCGTCAGCTAGCTACGGTGCGCGGGGATGCAAACGGAGAGGAGCAGGGGTGGATGAGCACACCGAGCGGCGCACGGAGGCCTTCAGAAGCTTAGTAGCTGCAGGGAGAGGCCGTGGTCGACGGAGCAGATGCGGCGGCCAGAGACGGGGACGACGACGAATACGTCAGCAGCAGGGCTCCCCGGCTCCAGCTTTCGGTCGAGGAGGAAGAGGCGGAGGCCGGCGCTTCGCTTGGACACAGCGGAGGAGCAGAAGGGCGCCGGTGACCGCGAGGATGGGCGATGCACGGCGGCGACCGCGTCGGCCGATGGATCTGAAGGGGAAGAAGGCGGAGCGAGCGAGGGAGAGAGGTGAGGAGTGAGCGAGGAGGTCCAGGGGGAAGCACGGGCCTCGTCCTTATCCCCCTCGCGGCTGCGGGTGTCGGCGGGGTGTCGCGGTGTCGCCGTTCGAGCGGCGCTCGCCGGCGCGTCCAGGCACATGCTGACACGACGACGGAGAGAGAAGAAGATGGGCCAACTAGGCCGGTTTCGGGGCACTGTGCACTTAGGCCCAGTGCACAGTGCCTCGTTTTATTTTTCTTATCCCTATTTTCTATTTTTCTTTATTTCTTTTCTGTTTTGTAATTGTTAGGCCACTTTTGTTATTTTGTGACATGTGGGACTTGGCCCAAATATTACAATGCAATATTACTTGTCACCAAAAACTTGTTTGGGCAAAGTAGGAATTTATTTGAATTGGATATTATTATATATGGACTAAATAATTCTATTTTCGTGCTGTTTCATGTTGTTGGAGTCATTTAACTAATTCCATTATCATTGTTTATATTTTTATAAGTGCTTCTGGAATATTTGCTATAGTGGGAAAAATTTTGATTTGCTGTTTGAAGAAATAATTATTTGACTTGCATTTGAAATTTGAATTTGGATTTGATTTTGGACAGGTGGCAGATTGACTGAGTGATCATGGTAACATGGCCACTGTTAGAGAGGGATCACTGTAGTGTGATAGTGGGGATGTTACAGGGGGCGCCCCCACCCTCTACCACCGATACGCTGCACCGGGGCCCCCGGATCTGGCGACACAAGCCGCCCCTGGTCGCCGTCGCCGCCGGGGATCGACTGCCCTCGAGCCGCCCCTAGTCGCCGTCGCCGCCCGGGATCGCCCCCCCCCCCTCCCCGAACCGCCGGAGAGCCACCCTGCCACGAGCAGCCGGTGAGTGTTTACTTCTGCTTTGTGCCGAACGCTATGCATAGTTGGTTGACGCGGCGTGCGATTCTTGTTCATGTAGATGGAATTGAGCCCGTGTGAGAAGTTTTTGCTCGACGATTCGTCCGATTCGGACGACTCGGATGTTGAGACGCTGCTTGCCAACTATCGGCAGCAAACGTTGGTGATGGCCCTTGCCGTGAAGGAGCACGAAGATGAGAACCGAAAGAGACGGCGAGGATCGACCGTCGGCTGTCTTTGCATTCCTCGAAATCGCCATCTCGGAAACGAGATGTTGATGCAAGACTACTTCACGGAGAATCCAACATATCCGCCGCACCTCTTCCGGAGAAGGTACCGAATGCGCCGATCTCTCTTTGTGAAAATTGTTCAAGCTTGCGAGGCAAATTGTCGGTACTCATTTTTCTATTCATTTTCATTTAATTCATGTGTGATTTGTATTCGGGACAAGTTTTCTATTGCATTTATTTAGTTTGCTTCGGTGATTTGAATAATTATTTGTAATGTGGATGATTGTTGTATTGTGCTATGGTATTGATATTTTTTCTGAATAATTATTTGTAGTGTGAATGATTTGTGTATTTGTGGTGTGGTATTGATATTTGCGGACCGGCGGCCGACCCGTAAAAAAACATATTCCGCGAATATCCTTTTAGACGGGTCCGTTTCGCGGGGTCTGCCTTTGCGGCCGACCGCGCCGGCCCGCAAAGCCGTTTTTCCACGAACTGCAAACGCGTTTTGCGGGTCGGTGTTTTACGGGTCTGCTTGAGATGCTGTAACGGCCAGGAGTGGATGGCGGCCGTGGCCGTGGAGATAGATTGGCCGGCGTTGTTCTTGTCTCGTCTTAGTGGACAGCGACGATGCAACACTCATGGAGAGGTTCTATGGACTACACTTATGGATGCCATCCGCAAGTTCCCCCGCTACATCCGTAAGCTTCGTCTCATGACAAATCGTTTGTAAATACAGGTGGATAGTAGTGTGCGCGTAGCTGTTAGAACTTGGATCATTGACAGAAACTGTATTTGGTCTGTGGCCGTAGCTTGCTTGAACTGGGTGAAGGCGTTAAAAGACTCTTGAGAATCTGAAAAAAGTGTGGGACTGGCTAAACACAAGTCGGCTGAAAATTTGAATTGGGTCAGTCGATTTGCCTGGATTAATTTGAGCTGTTGGATGAGAAACGAACGGTGATGCTCACGCCTTCTTCCTCATGGAAACAGATCACGTGATCTTCTTCCTCCCGCCACTTGCTACCATCGGCCGGGCCACCTGCTGCCGCTGGCCGCGGCCGGCGGTGCTCTCACGCAGCCTTGCCCCATCGCCCTCCCCCCAACAGCGGCCAAAATGGTGTGCCCCCTCCTCCCTCCCCCCCCCCCCCCCCCCCCCCCGGCGCTGCCCTGGCGCTGACGGAGATTTTCTCCGGCGAAGTTGCACCACCGCCGTGTTGTACACCCCCCCCCCCCCCCACCACCATTTTTCCCGCCCCACCCCCTTCCCTAAGATAGATGGTGGGGTAGCCTGCCAGTGAGCTCCTTCCTTCCCATCAGCGAATTTCAAAATCGACAGACCCAAAGCCAAAAGTCAGTCGACTGACATTTAGCTATTGTGAAAAAGTATATTCACATAGTGAACAATTTTTCAGTAAAGAGCAAATTCCAGCTTTTACCACATCTTCTGACATTTTTGACACAAACTGTATAATTAACATCTCCACTAGACACAATGTGCTAAAAATAAATAAAAACGAATGGCTAAAGATGTCGAAGACTTTCTAAAAATAGTGAGCTAAAGTGGTGAACAATTTCATAAGAAAGGCTACAGGGCAATCCATTTTCCTAAGGAGGAATATGGTCGGCGAATGTTTTCCCTTCAAGAAGAAGACGCTGCCATGGCCTCCAGCTGTGTCCCTCTTCGAGCTCGGAGGAAATCCTAGGTCCGGCTGCTCCGGGCCAGATGGCGAAGACGGCGTCGTCTTCTTTCTTGAAGGCGTCATCTTGCTTGCTCACGGTGTCCCTCGTGTGGGCTTGGCCGTTGAGGCTTATTGATGGTTCGACATTGTCGCTCTTAGTTCGGGTTAGGTGGGTTTTAGCTGCGTTGTTTCTTTGTTCGGGCCGAGCATCCCTTGTCTTTCTACTTCGGACACCATGTTCACGCCTGCCTGCGTTCGTATAATGTGTTGTACCTTGTTGTACTCATTATATTCCTTCTATCAATGACATGATACGCAAGCCTTGCGTATTCGCGAAAAAAGAAGACGCTGACTGAGCAACTAACTGCAGGCGGCGAATTCTTCACTGCAATTCCCTAATCAGTAACAGGAGCAGTGACTGCACATGCTAGCTGTGATTATACTTACTACGTAGTGCTACTATTGTTATCACTCCTTTCCTTGGATTCCCGAGCCATCGATCGGGTTACTGTATGTCCGCCGTCCCGGCCTGATTCGCTTCAGCTACTAGCAGCTCCTCGAGTCTGAGTCCAGTCCTCCACAGAAGAGGAGGGATCTGCGCATGCGAGCAGAGCAGGCAACCATCATATGCAGCGTAGTACAAGTGCGTACAAACAATTAGTACGTGTGGAGTAGACAGCTCATCATTTGCTTAACTTAACAGCGAGCTGGTTGCATCGACCGATCCCCATCCCATCCTCTCTCATCTGCAGGTAAAGAACCTCTCCCTCCTGAACCACGCATGCATGTATGTGGTCGGTTCTCTCTCTATCGCATCTGTAGCATAGGAGTTACTTAACAAGAAAAGCAAGCAAACATGGAACAAAATCACCGCAGATAGCACTGGGTACGCGCCAGGCCGGGCTGAAAGTAAGCTTCGCGTTTCGTTTCGCAGACGCGAAAGGCGAGGGTACGGCCATGGATCCGGGGGCTGACAGCTGTGGGCGCTCGAGGGGCTTCATGGATCGCGCTGGTGCCTTTTTGGCTCTTTCGTCGTGCGTGGCTGCGTGCCGTGCCATGGATGATGGATCTTGTTCGGCAGACGCAGATGCTCTCTCCTACGCCTGCTAACTAGTGTACTAACTGAGAATGAATTTAAAATAATGGAGCTGTAAACGGTGATAACACTGTAAAGTGCAGTGGTCGTTAAACTTTTTTTTTTGCGGGTAAAAAAAAAAGAGTTTAACGACTACTGCCCTTTACAGTGATCGTTAAACTTGAACACAGAGTTCATCCATCACCGTCACCGTCTTTTCCACCGGGAATCAAAATCCACTAACTAGTTAGTACTCCCTCCGTTCGAAAAAGCTTGCTTTTTCGGACGGAGGGAGTATGTACTGTATTACTAAGAGCATCTCTAACTTAAAAAAGAGCATCTCTAACTTTGGCGCGCGCGGAAAAAGATTTTGATTTTACGCGCGCGGGCCGGTTTGACGCGTTTCAGCAGGCGTGGAAGAAATACGGCGTGGAAAAAAAAAGTACGTGCGTGCGAAAAGCGGCTCGGCATGCGGCAATTTTGGCACGCGGCGTCAGGCGCGCTCTATAAAACCCGCGCGCGCGAGCCCGCCAACCGCCACTCCATCGCCTCCTTCTTCCCCGCCGCGCCCTTCTTCCTCGCCTCCAGCGCCCCGCCGCCGCGCCTTCTTCCTCGCCGCCGACATGCCGCTGCGCGCCTGGAGCAGCTCCGGCTACCGCGGCTTCCGCGCCCGCCCCTCCGGCGTGTATTACGCGGAGATCCGCTCCGGTGATACACGTCTTGGTCTCAGGACGTTCGAGACCGGCCACGAGGCCGCCCGCGCGTACGACGCGACGGCGTGGCGCCTCAACCGACCACGTTCGCAGATGAATTTCTCAGCGCGGACGCGCCAGCAGGCGCGGCACCTCGCGCCTCCGCCACGGCTAATCACCGACGAGGACCGCCGCATCCAGCGTATGCGGGAGCGCCGCCTTCTCATCACCGAGGCGGACGAGTACGCCATGGCGGAGTGGCGCCAGCGCTTCCCGGAGGATGTCGCCCTTGAGAACGCCTTCTGCAGAGGAGGGCGCAGCGAGCCGCGGATCGGGCGGACAGGCATGCGCGGAAGGCACTGGCGATAGCGCAGTGCGAACTGGGATTTGCGTCGACCTTTGACGACAATGATACTCGGTGGGATGAAGCGTTTCTGTCGTCGGACTACACCACCGAGGAGGAGGACGACAACGAGCCTCCGTTCGAAAATACTTGTCCTAGAAATGGATGTATCTAGATTTGTTTTAGTTATAGATACATCCATTTTATTAATTTCTAGGACAAGTATTACTGGACGGAGGGAGTAGTAGTTTCTAGTATATTTGCATTGTAGTATTTTTTGTATTTGTATCGTATTTTTATTTCTATCGTTTTTATCAATTTTTATTTGTATCATATGGACTAGTTTGTGATGTTGGGCTTGAACCATACTATCTGAATTTTATCTATATGTTGTTTCATATTGTTCGTATGTGTTGCATCGTAGTATCGGTTGCTCGCGTGCGCCGGATTTTGCAGCGTCTGTTGGAGCTATGGCTTCGCGCCTTATTTGACAGCGTCTGTTGGAGCAGGCGCCCTACTGCGTCCAAAAAATGCTATTTTGGCGCCGTAAAAATTATTTAGCGCGTTTGCGCGTCTGTTGGAGATGCTTTAAGCATGTTCATCGAATTTCTTCGGTGACATCCCTGACACTGGGATGACAGGCTTCGATCCCGATGCAGGTACACTCTGCCTATACCTGCAGCAGAAGCCACTCTCTGGCCTCTGCAGCTTCATCGATGCTCAGGGTTCAGACCTTTTTTAAACTGTATCTGCGCAGCTTGCGCCCAGAGAATCGAGCACGATCAAGCAGTGCCGCGAGGTGAAGAGTGTAACTGCACGTCATCTTGGTGCCTTAACCACTTGCCCCATGTGTGATGCGCAACTAATTAACAGCTAGAAGAGCATCATGATGTTCGATCAAGTGGTCCGTGGAGAAGCAGAAACTTGACCGGTGAAAGGAAACGGCAGCGCCTGCCATGTCTCTTCACGTGATCCCGGCAGGAGGAACATGGTTACCAGCTTAAACAAACTGGGCAGGTAGGTTAATTAGTCCTTGGAACCAACCAACACCGGTGTGAAGCTCAGAGAAACACTGTCACTCTTGCTCCAGAGCAGAAAGTGTTGGTCGGTACGGTCAAAGATGCAGCACATGACACCCCCCGACTTCTCTCCCGATTAGATCGATCACTGATTAGCACATGAATCCCCATCGCGCTCACGCTCTGAATTAGTAGTAGCATCATGGTCACTGATATCGCGTATACCGGGTCCAGATCTCAGCCGGGGACCCGTTTAGGACCGCCGCTCGCTACTCGATCGCTACCGAGCTACTGGCCATGGCGATTATACTAGTGATCTGCCGCAGTGCCACTGGGAATAAAACCCTCCACAAAGCCCACGTTAACTCCCACCACCACTTCTCGATCTTTGCTCCGATCCACACTCCTCCTGCCACACCTCACCCACCATCCTTCCTCGTCTCTGCACACTGTCCCAGAAGAACATACCGCGCCACCGCAGACCTGACTCCGGTCCTGCCTGACACCCAAGATGAGTTCTTCTTCCAGCAGGTTTTGTCGTCCGGTGACGCTGCCATTTCTTCTCCTGCTGCTGCTTCTGCTCTTGAGTTGGTCGTCGTTGGCGCTGGCCGACGCGAGTGGGCAGCACCGGCCGGCCCGGCGGTTGCTGGTGTCGCCACCGTCGACGCACGGCTCCGAGCAACGAATGCGGGTCGACGGTGAGAAGAAGCCCTTCAAAGACGCACGCGCGAGCTTGGGGCGCCGGAAGATACCGGCCTCACGGTATAGTCCCATCCACAACAGGTAGAAAGGTACTCTGATGTATGTGACTGTTTGCTCGATCGTACGACCTCAGTGGTCACGGTCTCCCGGTGGCTCACCGCTGGCCCCGCGCCACCATCATGTTCCACGTAAATTCATGGCGGAACTGACGCGGCTGCTTCGGGTCACCACCAAGCCTAGACTGCGGCGGGGAACTAGATCAGTATCTGCCGCACTGCCATTGAGCATGTAAGTTCATATATCAACTTGTTCTTTTGCTTCGTAACATATTCTCACATCAACTTCTTGTCATATCTGACATATAAAATTTTGTTGTAGCTTGCTGAAGCACAAGCTTTTTGTACATGGAGGGGGAGTAAGAAAAGGAGAGCATTTTCCATACATCACTGCTGGCCAGGTCCGCGAAACAAGAGGACCAAACTCCGGCAAGGCTTCCACATCCACATCCACTCCAACGCCAGATTCATCACAGCTGAGGAAGCAAAAATTGAATAAAGCAGTAGATGGTGGCGTATACAAGAAGGCGCTATGCGCTACAAGACATGTTGGTCATGTAGGAGAAAATGGAGGCTGCCAAGCAAGAGAAGAAAGAGGCAAGGTGGAAGGAGGCGTGTTAAATTCAGGAGCACAGGACGTCACTTGAGGAGGGCAAAATCATGTGAGAGCAAGAGTAGAAGATCATGTTTTGCCATCTCTACCATGGATCCAGACCAAAAGGAATATGTCTTGGCTATGGGATCACAGTTTGTGGCTTGAAAGATGGATGTGTTAAATGGTGACTTTGGTGGTGATGGAAATGGCAATGGAAGTGGCGATGTTTGATGATCTATGTTTGGATATCCTATTTCTTGCATTTAGATTGAACTATGTCGAGTATGTTGCATGAACTATGTGGTTTGGTGAACATTACATTGTATATTTAAGATTTCTATTTTATTATTTTTATTTGAATCGTGGCGCTTAGAATTACGAATTTGAATATTGTTGAGCTGTATGTATTAGAAATATTATAGTTTGTCGTTGTCCTGGGAAATTAGGTGTCACATAGAGCAAACATGCAAAAAATAAAATAAAGAAATTAAAGACCAAAAAATGAGGGGTGTTGAGTTCGGGAAAAAATTAAGAGGCGAGAAAGTAAAAAAAAAAATCAAATATAGGACATCATTTTGTCTCTTGAAAGCACGAATGCAGTTGTGATGTTATTGTGCATGTTGTTCTTAAAATCCACCGTTCATTTGAATTCAAATGATCTCTGTCCTCTCCCTTAATTTTGGTATTATTAATAGGAAAAACATTGCACATTATTATTAACCAAAAAAACACTATGGCTTATGATAGACAAGACATGACGGTAGTTCTCCACCTGCTTGTGCCGGCCAACTCAGTTGCCATCTCAGCCGCACATATTATAACAATTTATTTCTCACTTATTTATATTAAACTATTTTACTTATTACTAGCATAAGAATTTTACCAGTATATTTACTAGTATACATATCAAAATGCACTACATAATGATGCTGCAAAAATGTAGTGTTCATTGTTACAATTATGATTTATATTTTCACAATTACATTCACGCTAGATTTTGGTTGTATGCAACTTTATATATGATTTGTTTTTTTTCTTAAGATGCGCTTTGAGAGATCGTGAAGAGAATCTTGCATTCAAATGAACCCGACTTAGATCTAAGAAAATAACATAGACAAAATTACATTTCTTTGTGGATTAACATGTGCCGTTAAATGTCTTATAGTGTATTTATATGCACTCGTGGTCATATTATTATCTTTGGTTATTCTCATCAACGTTACTAGAGGGTATGATATGTGTAACTAGATAGGAATTTATAGTGCGTACAAGATGCCTACAAGTGTCTTGAGGCCACTGGTATTGCCCATTTCCTATACACGTGTGTGTTCTATCTAGTACTTATGTGTGTCTAGAAACATAGATTTTTCGATAAAGAGTAGATTTTATTGATTCATAATGTCACGTCAAGAAAATACAAGCATCATGACCACACTTCCGACCTCTGCATAATTAGGATGCACACAACCAACACCAACTCACACACAAAAAGAAAAAGAAAAAATGCAACCTCCGAAAGTCTTTTGAAGCTAACTCAAGCATGCAGTTGCAACCATGAAAAGTCAACCACCATCGATGACAACACCCGGACTGAGAAAAGTGCTTCAACGACGATGCCTTCAAGAAATAAACGACACACAAGCGCCGCCATCGCCAGAACCATCCACGAAGGCTAGATCTTGGGTTTTCATCCTGAAGAATAAGTTTGAGCAAACTAGAGACAATGCCTCTAAGAAGGGTATGATGTGGAACATCACCATTGCGAGGTACAACCAGTGTGGGTGAGATCTTGAGCTTTCACTACGGAGCTCGAGACTATGTGCTCAAAAGCACCACCAAACTTAAGTCACCCTGTATTGTCGCCCCCACTTTCAATGAAGAAGTCACTGATGTTTGTGCCCATCCACAACAGATAGAAAGGTACTCTGATGTCTATGCTTGGCGCCACTGATGGTCGTGGTCTACCAATGTCTCACCGCTCGTATGACCTGGCCCGACGCCACTGATAGTCACATCATGTCCCCAACTTACGTGGCTACTCGGGTCACCACCTAGCCTAGCCTGCCACAACTCTGGATGACGGCGGTTGCGGCGGGGAACTTGAGTAGTATCCGTCTAAGTGCCATTGAGCATGTAAGTTCATATATCAACTCGTTCTTTTGCTTCATAATTTATTCTCACATCAACTTCTTGCCATATCGACATATAAAATTTGGTTGTGGTTTGCTGAAGCACAAGCTTTGTACATGGAGGGGGTAAAAAAAAGAGCATTTTCCATGCATCACTGTTGGCTAGCTCTCAGAAACAAGAAGTCCGGCAAGGCTTGCACATCCACTCGAAACATGTCCATGGAATATAATGAAGTTGATGATACCATTAGTCCAATGCCAGATTCATCATAGCCGAGAAGTAATAACATAAGCCAAAAATTTGAAGAAACGAGGAGATGGTGGCATATATAAGGAGGCACTCCGCATCCATGTTGTTTGTGTAGGAAAAACCGGAGGCTGCCAAGTGCCAGGTAAAAGAAGAAAGAAGGAAGGTGGAAGGAGGCAAGTTAAATTCAGAAGAAAAAGGTGCCACTTGAGGAGGGAAAGCTCATGCGAGAGCAATAGGAGAAGATCATGTTTTGCCATCTCTAGTTCTCTACCATGGATCTAGGCCAAAAAAGTGTGGGTCATAGCTATGCAATCACTTATTGGAGCTTTAAAGGTAGATGGGTTTAATGTTGGCTTGGATGGTGATGGAAATGGCAGTGAAAGTGGTGGTGTTTCATCTTTGTTGGGATATATTATTCTTGCACTTAGTTGAACTATGCAGAGTATGTTGGATGAATCATGTGGCCTGATGAACATTTCTTAATATTATGTGAGATTTCGGTCTTAAAAAAATTTAACTTAAATTTGAATTGTGGCGCTTCAAATTATGAATTTGAATACCACTGAGTTGTATGTGTTAGAAATATTATAGTTTGTCATAGTGGTGCCACATTAGGTGACACATACAACAAATAGACAAAAATAATAGAAAACAAATAAGGATTGAGAATTGAGGGATATTACTGGGTCGAGAAAAATAAATGAGAGGTGACAAAGTAAGTACAACCCTCAAATGAAGGGTGTCGTTTTGGCTCTCGGAAGCACATGCTCCTAGATGAACAGTAAATTTATTTAAAAATCTAGATTTCTTGGAAACATGTATGTCATTTCTTATAATTACATGTGAAGTTTTGTGCTGAAACAACATATGTCATGGGCTAAAAAACAAATTTTATGCTCCAAAAGCTTTTAAACTAGCCTTTTAGGTCACTATTGTTGTTTCTTTTTGTACATCACAAGACTTGTCATTTCTTCACAAAATTTTTGCACGCAATTACAAGACGCATGCATGTATGTTGTAAAAAACATTTTTTTGAACTATTTTTATGGATTAACTGTTTATATTGAAGCTTGTGTGCCCGGGCTCCATTTTGTATATACACCTCAAATAGATTTTGAGGGTTGGTTTTGAGGCTCATCTTTAAGATTCTCTTGCACTAAAACTGAACCTCGTTGACACTTTCACTGCCTCGACCACTACACGATGAGGAAGACTAGTATTAACCGTTTATGTGTGTATCAAGACTGAACTTTTTCAAAATGCGCGGCACTATGGTTAGCGGTGTCCACCTTGTGATCCACAAAATTTTGTAGTGATTGTCTCAAAGTTGGTACGAATCTAAAATTGCAAGCGTAACATTTTCCTATATGACATATCCATGACTAATAAAATACAAAGTTTCCAGGTATATATGTTTGTCTGACTTTGTATTTTTTATAAATATCACATACACTAAAGTAAACTCTGTTGGAAATATGCCCTAAAGGCAATAATAAAGTGGTTATTATTATATTTCCTTAATCATGATAAAGGTTTATTATTCATGCTAGAATTGTATTGACCGGAAACTTAAATACATGTGTGGATACATAAACAAATATCGTGTCCCTAGTGAGCCTCTACTAGACTAGCTCGTTGATCAAAAGATGGTTAAGGTTTCCTAACCATAGACATGTGTTGTCACTTGATAACGGGATCACATCATTAGGAGAATGATATGATGGACAAGACCCATCTGTTAGCTTAGCATATGATCGTTCAGTTTATTGCTACTGCTTTCTTAATGTCAAATACATATTCCTTCAACCATGAGATCATGCAACTCCCGGATACCGGAGGAATACCTTGTGTGCTATCAAACGTCACAACGTAACTGTGTGATCATAAAGATGCTCTACAGGTATTTCCAAAGGTGTCTGTTGAGTTGGCGTGAATCGAGATTGGGATTTGTCACTCCGTATGATGAAGAGGTATCTCTGGGCCCTCTTGGTAATACAACATCAAAAGAAGCTTGCAAGCAAAGTGACTAAGGAGTTAGTTACAAGATGATGTATTACGGAACGAGTAAAGAGACTTGCCGGTAACGGGATTGAACTAGGTATGGAGATCGACCGATAAAGATCTTCGTAGAATATGTAGGAACCAATATGGGCATCCAGGTCCCGCTATTGGTTATTGACAGGAGAAGTGTCTCGGTCATGTCTACACCATTCTTGAACCCGTAGGGTCCGCACGCTTAACGTTCGTTGACGATATAGTATTATATGAGTTATGTGAAATAGTGACCGAATGTTGTTCGGAGTCCTGGATGAGATCACGGACATGACGAGGAGCTCCGGAATGGTACGGAGGTAAAGATTGATATATAGGACGATACTATTTGGTCTTCGGAAAGGTTTTGGAATGCACCGGGTATTTATCGGATCACCGAAAGGGGTTCCGGGAAGGCCACGAGGAGTTATTGGGCTTATTGGGCCAACGAGGGAAGCACACCATCCCACAAGGGGCTGGTGCGCCCCACCTCTAGGCCACCGGCCCTTAGGGAAGGAAAGGGGGGAGGGCTAGCCCCTTCTGCCTTCTCTTCCACATGAGAGAAAGGAAAATGGGCGGGGGGGGGGGGGGGGCCTCCCCTCCTGCCTTCTCCCCATGCGGCAATTAAGGAAGGGGGGCGCAGCCAGGGCAGGAGCCCAGGGCGGCTGCCGTCCCTCTTGGGGGCGCCCTAGGCTGCCGCCCCTCCTCCCCCACCTATATATATATGAGAGGAGGGAGAGGGGCAACACACACCACGATCCCCAAGCCGTGTGCGGCGCCCCGTCTCCCTCTAGTTCTAGTTCCTCCTCTGTCCACGTCCGTTGTGCTTGGCGAAGCCCTGCGGATAGTTTCACCACCACCGTCACCATGCCGTCGTGCTGCCGCAACTCATCTACTACTTCGCCTCTGTTGCTGGATCGAGAAGGCGAGGACGTCATCGAGCCAAACGTGTGTTGAACGCCGAGGTGCCGTACGTTCGGTACTTGATCAGGACGGATCATGAAGGTGTACGACTACATCAACCGCGTTGATAAATGCTTCCGCTTAGCAATCTACAAGGGTATGTAGATGCTCTCCCCCTGTCGTAGCTATGCATATCCTTGGATAGATCTTGCATGTGCAAAGAATTTTTTTGTTTTCCATGCAACGTTCCCCAAGAGTGGCATCATGAGCCAGGTCTATGCGTAGATGATATGCACGAGTAGAACACAAAAGAGTTGTGGGATGAGGTTCATATTGCTTCCCACCAATGTATTATTTTGATTCGGCGGCATTGTGGGATGAAGCGGCCCGGGCCAACCTTACATATCCACGCACATGAGACCGGTTCCACCGACTGACATGCAACTTGTTTTGCATAAAGGTGGCTGGCGGGTGTCTGTTTCTCCTACTTTAGTTGAATCAGATTTGACTACGGCGGTCCTTGCAGAACCAACATGATAATCACCGTTATGGTTTTGCGTAGGTAAGAACGGTTCTTGCTAGTTGCCCGTAGCAGCCATGTAAAACTTGCAACAACAAAGTAGAGGACGTCTAACTTGTTTTTGCTGGGCATGTTGTGATGTGATATGGTCAAAATGTGATGTGATATATGTTGATGTATGAGATGATCATGTTTTGTAATAAGTTCATGACTTGCATGTCGATGAGTACGACAACCGGCAGGAGCCTTAGGGTTGTCTTTAATTATTGTATGACCTGCGTGTCAATCACTAAGAGCCATGCAATTGCTTTACTTTATCGCTATGCGTTAGCAATAGTTGTAGAAGCAATAATTGTTGAGACGACCCCGACGCTACGATGGAGATCAAGGTGTCATGCCGGTGACGATGGAGATCATGCCGATGCTTTGGAGATGAAGATCAAAAGCACAAGATGATGATGGCCATATCATGTCACATATTTTTGATTGCATGTGATGTTTATCCTTTATGCATCTTATTTTGCTTAGAACGACGGTAGCATTATAAGATGATCCCTTCACTTAATTTTAAGATAAAAGCGTTCTCCCCGAGTATGCACTGTTGCTAAAGTTCGTCGTTTCGAAGCACCTCGTGATTATCGGGTGTGATAGACTCTACGTTCACATACAACAGATGTAAGCCAGTTTTGCACATCCATAATACTTGGGCTAAACTTTACGAGCCTAGCATGTACACACATGGTCTTGGAGCACTGGAGACCGAAAGGTCAAATGTGAGTCATATAATAGATATGATCAACATAGAGATGTTCACCATTGAAGACTACCCCATCTCACGTGATGATCGGACATGGGTTAGTTGATTTGGATCATGTATCACTTAGACAACTTGAGGGATGTTGATTTAAGTGGGAGTTCATTAGTAATTTGATTATTTGAACTACAATTTAATCATGAACTTAGTCTTAATAGTTTTTGCATACCTATGTTGTAGATCAATGGCCCGTGCTGCCGTTCCCTTGAATTTTAATGCGTTCCTAGAGAAAGCTAAGTTGAAAGATGATGGTAGCAACTACACAGACTGGGTCCGTAACTTGAGGATTATCCTCATTGCTGCACAGAAGAATTATGTCCTTGATGCACCGCTAGGTGACAGACCTGCTGCAGGAGCTATGATACGTCTCAAACATATCTATAATTTATGAAGTATTCATGCCATGTTTACAACAATTTTATATGGTTTTGGTATGATTTGCATGGAACTAACCCGGACTGACGCTGTTTTCAACAGATACCGTGGTGTCTTTTTTTGTGCAGAAATAAAAGTTCTCCAAATGCAACGAAACTTTTTGACGATTTTTTTTGAAATAGAAGAGGCACTAGAAGATTCGTGGGAGGACCAGAAGGTGAAGGAGGTGAGCACAACCCACCAGGGCGCGCCTGGGCCCTTGCCCGTGTGCAGGTGGGTTGTGGTCACCTCGAGGTCCATCTTCGCGTGAAACCGACGCCAAAAATCCTATAAATACAGAAACCCCCAGAAATAACCCTAGATCGGAAGTTCCGCCACCGCAAGCCTCTGTAGCCACGAAAAACCAATCTAGACCCTGTTTCGGCACCCTGCCGGAGGAGGAAATCATCACTGGTGGCCATCTTCATCATCCCGGCGGCCACCATGATGAGGAGGGAGTAATCCACCCTCGGGGCTGAGGGTTTGTACCAGTAGCTATGTGTTTAATCTCTCTCTCTCGTGTTCTTGAGTTGGCACGATCTTGATGTATCGGGAGCTTTGTTAATATAGTTGGATCATATGGTGTTTTCCCCTCTCTATCTTGTTGTGATGAATTGAGTTTCCCTTTGAGATTTTGTTTTATCGGATTGAATACTTTTATGGATTTGAGAGCACTTGATCTATGTCTTGGCACTCAACCCGCGGATTCCCGAGGTGACATTGGGGTAATCTATGCATAGGGTTTGATGCACGTTTTCGTCCTTGTTTCTCTGGTAGAAATCTTGGGGCACTCTTTGAGGTTCTTTGTGTTAAATTGAGTATTATGAATCTGAAATTGTTTGATGCATATCGTATAATCAACTCACGGATACTCTTGGTGACATTGGAGTATCTAGGTGACATTAGAGTTGGTTGATGTGTATCATATGGTGTTATTTTAATACGAACTCTTAGATAGATCGATCGGAAAGGATAACTTGGTGTTATTTTACTACGAACTCTTGGATAGATAGATCAGAAAGGATAACTTTGAGGTGGTTTCGTACCCTACAAACAATTTCTTCTTATGTTCTCCACTAGATAAGAACTTTGGAGTGATTCTTCATCGCACGTTGAGGGATGGTTATATGATCCAATTATATTAGCATTGTTGAGAGATTGCACTAGAGAAAGTACGGACCCTAGGCCTCATTTTCAAGCATTGTAATACCGTTTGTGCTCCGTTTAATCAATTGCTACCTTGCTGTTTTTTTATTGTTCCTATTACAAAAATCAATATCTACTATCATTACTAAACTTGTATCACCATCTCTTCGCCGAACTAGTGCACCTATACAATTTACCATTGTATTTGGTGTGTTGGGGACACAAGAGACTCTTTGTTATTTGGTTGCAGGGTTGTTTGAGAGAGACCATCTTCATCCTACGGCTCCCACGGATTGATAAAGCTTAGGTCATCCACTTAGGGGAAATTGCTACTGTCCTGCAAAATTCTGCGCTTGGAGGCCCAACACGAGTCTACAAGAATAAAATTGCGTAGTAGACATCAAGTTCTTTTCTGGCGCCGTTGCCGGGGATGGGAGTGCTTGAAGGTATATCTTTAGATCTTGCAATTGAATCTTTTAGTTTCTTGTTTTATCACTAGTTTGGTTCGTAAAACAAAACTACCAAAAAAAATGGAATTGAGGTGGCCTCATATTATTCGTCTTTATCATGTCTTTCTTGAAAATGATGGATCGAAAAATTGTGCTCAATTGATAGAAGAAGAATTCGATAAAATGTTTGGCACAAAATCCATGAATGATGAGCATGATTGCAATGTATTTAGTATGAATTCTTTGAATATCCATGATGCTAATGATATGCAAAGCTATTCGCTTGGGGATGCTATATTTGATGAAGATGATATTTTTACTCCCCAAAGTTTTGATGAGAAAAATTATTATGATGAAAGCATGCCTCCTATTTATGATGATTATATTGACGAAAGTGGATTTGGAGAGGTCATAACTTTATTTACTGATGAATCCACTATTTCGGAAGAGGTTTCAATCGATTATGACAACAAAGTTCCTGTCTATGATGATTATGGTGATGACATGTGTGCTATAAAGAATGATAATAACCATGAAACTTGTCATCATGATTTCAATTTTCAATTGGATTATCCCAAACAAGTATCTCATGATAGTTATTTTGTTGAGTTTGCTCCCACTACTATTGATGAGAATAAATTTACTTATGTGGAGACTAACAAAATTTCTATGCTTATGTATCATGAAAAGAATGCTTTATGTGATAGTTATATTGTTTAATTCATTCATGATGCTACTGAAAATTATTATGAGAGAGGAACATATGCTTGTAGGTATTGCAATAATATCAAGTTTCCTCTCTATGTGTTGAAAGTTTTGATGTCATGCTTGTTTTGCCTTCCTATGCTAGTTGATTCTTGTTCCCAAAAATTGTTTGCTCACAAAATACCTATGCATAGGAAGTGGGTTAGGCTTAAATGTGCTAGTCATATGCTTCATGATTCTCCCGTTATGTGTCAATTCTTATCTTTTATGTGAGCATCATTGAAATCATCATGCCTAGCTAAAAAGGCATTAAAGAAAAGCGCTTGCTGGGAGACAACCCAACATTTACCCCTACTGTTTTTGTGTGTTCACATGATTAAGATACTATAGTAATCATGTTTTATAGCTTTTTTTTCAATAAAGTGTCAAGTAAAGCCTTTGGGATAGTGTGGATGATAGTTGACTTGATTCTGTGCAAAATAGAAACTTTTATGCCCAGTAACATAATTGTTAAAAATTACTGGAGCGTCAAAAATTTCTTAATTTTTTACAGTTGATTGGTATACAAATTTTATACGTTTTCCTAATGTTTCAGAAATTTGGAGTTAAATAAGTATGACTATAATTCAGATCTTTATGTACTGTTCTGTTTTTGACATATTCTGTTTTCAATGCATAGTTTGCTTGTTTTATAGTTCTATGGCTTATATTGGTCGATATAAGTTGTAGAAATTGTAGGGTATAGTAGGCATTGTGTGAGAACAATTATGAATCTTATCTTGACAGTACCAAAGTGAATGATTTGTCTTTATCATACTAACCCATCTCACGAAGTTCCGTTAAGTTTTGTGTGATTGAAGTTTTCAAGTTTTGGGTAAGATATCGATATGAGGAGAATAAGGAGTGACAAGACCCTAAGCTTGGGGATGACCAAGGCACCACAAGGTAATATTCAAGGAATATCCAAGCAACTAAGATTGGGGATGCCCCGGAAGGCATCCTCTCTTTCGTCTTCAACATTATCGGTAACCTCACTTGGAGCTACATTTTTATTCATCACATGATATGAGTTTTGCTTGGAGCATCATATTATTTTATTAAGATTTTCTTCCTGTTATTTAGAGTAATGTTTTGCATCTTTTATTTCAATAGTTCAGTGTGCCATGCTTTACGGCTTAGAACCGGACTTCAAAGACGTTTTGAACGCCACGGAGCATATGAGATGTTCCAAGAGCTGAAGTTGATATTTCAAGCTAATGCTCGGGTTGAGAGATATGAAATCTCCAACAAGTTCTATAGCTGTAAGATGGAGGAGAACAGTTCTGTCAGTGAAGACATACTCAAAATGTCTGGGTATCATCACCACTTGACTCAGCTGGGAATTGATCTTCCAGTTGAGAGTGTTATTGACAGAGTTCTTCAGTCACTGCCACCAAGATACAAAGGCTTCATGATGAAATATAATATGCAAGGGATGACGAAAATGGTTCCCAAGCTCTTCGCGATGCTGAAATTGGCGGAGCTAGAAATCAAGAAGGAGCATCAAGTGTTGATGGTTAACAAGACCACTAGTTTCAAGAAAAAGGGCAAGGGAAAGAAAGGGAACTTCAAGAAGAATGGCAAGCAAGTTGCCGCTCCCGTGAAGAAGCCCAAAGCTGGACCCAAGCCTAAAACTGAGTGCTTCTACTACAAAGGAAATGGTCACTGGAAGCGGAACTGCCCCAAATACTTGGTGGATAAGAAGGATGGCAAAGTGAACAAAGGTATATTTGATATAGATGTTATTGATGTGTTCCTTACTAATGCTCGTAGTAGCGCCTGTGTATTTGATACTGGTTCAGTTGCTCATATTTGTAACTCGAAACAGGGGCTGCGGAATAAATGAAGATTGGCTAAGGACGAGGTGACGATGCGCGTCGGGAATGGTTCCAAGGTCGATGTGATCGCCGTCGGCACGCTACCTCTACATCTACCTTCGGGAGTAGTTTTAGACCTCAATAATTGTTATTTGGTGCCAGCGTTGAGCATGAACATTATATAAGGATCTTGTTTATTGCGAGACGGTTATTCATTTTAGTCAGAGAATAATGGTTGTTCTATTTATATGAGTAATATCTTTTATGGTTGCTACTTCTTGAGCTTGCGTTGATTTTTCCCTTGAAGATGAAAGGGTGATGCAGCAAAGTAGAGATAAGTATTTCCCTCAGTTAAGAACCAAGGTATCAATCTAGTAGGAGGCACAAGCAAGTCTCCAATATATGCACCTGCGCAAACTAACAAACACTTGCACACAACGATAAAAGGGGTTGTCAATCCCTTCACGGTCACGAACAAGAGTGAGATCTAAAAGAGATAGGTATAAAAGATAAATAAAAGAGCAAACTAAGGTAAATATAAATAAATTGCAGCAAGGTATTTTTGGGTTTTTGGTTTATAGATCTGAAAATATATGATGGAAAATAGACCTCGGGGCCATAGGTTTCACTAGAGGCTTCTCTCTTGAAGAAAACATACGGTTTTTAAACAAATTACTGTTGAGCAATTGATAGAAAAGCGCATAATTATGAAGACATCTAAGGCAATGATCATGAATATAGGCATCACGTCCGTGACAAGTAGACCGAAACGATTCTGCATCTACTACTATTACTCCACACATCGATCGACTCCTGCTTGCATCTAGAGTATTAAGTTCATAAGAACAGAGCAACACTTTAAGTAAGATGACATGATGTAGAGGGATAAACTCAAGCAACATGATATAAACCCCATCTTTTTATCCTTGATGGCAACAATACAATATGTGCCTCGCTACCCCTTTTGTCACTGGGTGAGGACACCGCAAGATTGAACCCAAAACTAAGCACCTCTCCCATTGCAAGAAAAACCAATCTAGTTGGCCAAACCAAACCGATAGTTCAAAGAGAAATACAAAGATATCTTAATCATGCATAAAATAGTTCAGAGAAGACTCAAATAATATTCATGGGTAATCTGATCATAAATCCACAATTCATTGGATCTCAACAAACGCACCGCAAAAGAAGATTACATCGAATAAAACTCCAAGAACATCGAGGAGAACATTGTATTGAAGATCAAAGAGAGAGAAGAAGCCATCTAGGTACTAGCTATGGACCCTTAGGTCCGTGGTAAACTACTCACACTTCAACAGAAGGGCAACAAGGTTGATGTAGAGGTCCTCCGTGATCGAATCCCCCTCCGGCGGAGTGCCAGAAAAGTCCCCAAGATGGGATCTCATGGGAACAGAAGCTTGGGGCGGCGGAAAAGTATTTTTGGTGTGCCCTCTGGTATAGGGGGGATATTTGAGGATTTATAGCGCAGAGATTAGGTCAAGACGTCCATGAGGAGCCCACAAGCCAGGGGGCGCCCCCCCTGGGGCGCGCCCCCACGGCTTGTGGCTGCCTCATGGGTCTTCTGGCCTCCTCTCCAAGTCTCGTGGGTTTCTTCTGGTCCAAGAAAAATCACTGTAAAGTTTTAGTCCGTTTGGACTCCGTTTGATATTCCTTTTCTTTAAAAGTCAAAAACAAGAAAAAATAGAAACTGGCACCGGGCTCTAGGTTAATAGGTTTGTCCCAAAAATAATATAAAATAGCATATTAATGCATATAAAACATCCAAAACAGATAATATAATAGCATGGAACAATAAAAAATTATAGATACGTTGGAGACGTATCAAGCATCCCCAAGCTTAATTCCTGCTCGTCCTCGAGTAGGTAAATGATAAAAACATAATTTTTGATGTGGAATGCTACCTAACATATTTATCAATGCAATTTTCTTTATTGTGGCAAGAATATTCAGATCCATAAGACTCAAAACAAAAGTTTAATATTGACATAAAAACAATAATAGTTCAAGCATACTAATAAAGCAATCATGTCTTCTCAAAATAACATGGCCAAAGAAAGTTATGCCTACAAAATCATATACTCTGGCTATGCTCCATCTTCATCACACAAAGTATTTCATCATGCACAACCCCGATGACAAGCCAAGCAATTGTTTCATACTTTTGGTGTTCTCAAACTTTTTCAACTTTCACGTAATACATGAGCGTGAGCCATGGATATAGCACTATAGGTGGAATAGAATATGGTGGTTGTGGAGAAGACAAAAAGTAAGGAGAAAGTCTCACATCAACTAGGCAAATTAATGGGCTATGAAGATGCCCATCAATTGATATCGATGCAAGTGAGTAGGGATTGCCATGCAACGGATGCACTAGAGCTATGAGTGTATGAAAGCTCAAAAAGAAACTAAGTGGGTGTGCATCCAATTTGCTTGCTCATGAAGGCCTAGGGAAATTTGAGGAAGCCCATCATTGGAACATACAAGCCAAGTTCTATAATGAAAAATTCCCACTAGTATATGAAAGTGACAAAATAGGAGACTCTCTATCATGAAGAACATGGTGCTATTTCAAAGCACAAGTGTGGAAAAGGATAGTAACATTGTCCCTTCTCTCTTTTTATCTCATTTTTTTTGTTTGGGCTTCTTTGGCCTCTTTTTTTATTTGGGCTTCTTTGGCCACTTTTATTTTTTTAAAGTCCGGAGACTCATCCCAACTTGTGAGGGAATCATAGCTTCCATCATCCTTTCCTCACGTGGGACAATGCTCTAATAATGATGATCAACACACTTTTGTTTACTTATAACTCAAGAATTACAACTCGATACTAGAACAAAGATATGACTCTATATGAATGTATCATGCATATGAGAACAATATGACAATGATGGTATGTGTCATAATAAAACGGAACGGTGGAAGTTGCATGGCAATATATCTCGGAATGGCTATGGAAATGCCATAATAGGTAGGTATGGTGGCTGTTTTGAGGAAGGGTATATGGTGGGTTTAATGCACCGGCGAAAGTTGCGCGGTACTAGAGAGGCTAGCAATGGTGGAAGGGAGAGAGTGCGTATAATCCACGGACTCAACATTAGTCATAAAGAACTCACATACTTATTGCAAAAGTTTATTAGCCATCAAAAAAAAGTACTAATACACATGCTCCTAGGGGGATAGATTGGTAGGAAAAGAACATCGCTCGTCCCCCACTCATAAGGAAGACAATCAAAGAATAAATCATGCTCCGACTTCATCACATAACGGTTCATCATACGTGCATGCTATGGGAATCACAAACTTTAACACAAGTATTTCTACCAATTCACAATTACTCACTAGCATGACTCTAATATCACCATCTTTATATCTCAAAACAAATGCAAGGAATCAAACTTCTCATACATTCAATGCTCTTTATATGAAAGTTTTTTATTATATCCCTCTTGGATGCCCATCATATTAAGACTAAATTCATAACCTAAGAAAATTACCATTATGTTTAAGAATATCAAAATAATATAAGTTAAGCATGAGAGTTCAACAATTTCTATAAAATAAAACCACCGCCGTGCTCTAAAAAGATATAAGTGAAGCACTAGAGCAAACTGCCTAGCTCAAAAGATATAAGTGAAGCACATAGAGTATTCTAATAAATTCACGATTAAAGCGTGTCCCTCTCGAAAGGTGTATACAGAAAGGATGATTGTGGCAAACTAAAAAGCAAAGACTCAAATCATACAAGACGCTCCAAGCAAAACACATATCATGTGGTGAATAAAAATATAGCCTCAAGTAAATTTACCGATGGATTGAAGACGAAAGAGGGGATGCCATCCGGGGCATCCCCAAGCTTAGATGCTTGGTTCTCCTTGAATATTACCTTGGGGTGCCTTGGTCATCCCCAAGCTTAGGCTCTTGCCACTCATTATTCCATAGTCCATCAAATCTTTACCCAAAACTTGAAAACTTCACAACTCAAAACTCAACAGAGAACTCGTAAGATCCGTTATTATAATAAAATAAATCACCACTTTAGGTAATGTTGTGAACTCATTCTAAATTTATATTGGTGTTATATATACTGTATTCCAACTTCTCCATGGTTCATACCCCCCGATACTACCCTTAGATTCATCAAAATAAGCAAACAACACATAGAAAACAGAATCTGTCAAAAACAGAACAATCTGTAGTAACCAGAATATTAGTCATACTTCTGTAACTCCAAAAGGTCTGAAAAATTAGGAAAACAAAGGAAATTCATATATAAATCTTGTGTAAAACATTAATTTTTTTTCACTCTCCAATGAATTTAAACAATTCTGTTACTTGACGCAAAAGTTTGTGTTTTTCAGCAAAACCAAATCAACGATATACCAGAGCATCCCAAAGGTCTTGCTTGGATGAAACACTAATTTAAACACTAAAACACAATTACTACAGAGGTAATAATGTGTATTTATTTAAAAACATGAGAAAAAACAAAAAACACAAAAATAAAATTGGGTTGCCTCCCAACAAGCGCTATTGTTTAACGCCCCTAGCTAGGCATAAAACATAGATCTAGGTATTGTCATCTTTGGTATGCAATCCATAAGTAGCCCTCATAATAGATTCATATGGCAACTTAATTTTCTTTCTTGGAAAGTGTTACATGCCCTTCCTTAACAGAAATTGAAATCTAATGTTTCCTTCTTTCATATCAATAATTGCACCAATCGTTCTAAGGAAAGGTCTACCAAGAATAATAGGACATGTAGGATTGCAATCTATATCAAGCACAATAAAATCTACGGGCACATAATTCCATTTTGCAACAATAAGAACATCATTAATCCTTCGCATAGGTTTCTTAATAGTGGAATCCGCTAGATGCAAATTCAAAGAATAATCATCAAATTTATAGAAACCTAGCACGTCGCATAGAGTTTTCAGAATAGTGGAAACGCTAGCACCCAAATCACACAAAGCATTACACTCATAATCTTTAATTTTAATCTTAATAGTAGGTTCCCGCTCATCATAAAGCTTTCTAGGGATAGAAACTTACAATTCAAGTTTTTCTTCAAATGATTTCATCATAGCATCAACGATATGTTTAGTAAAAGCTTTATTTTGATTATAAGCATGAGGTGAATTAATCATGGATTGCAACAAGGAAATACAATCAATCAAAGAAAAATTATCATAATTAAAGTCCTTGAAATCCAAAAGAGTGGGTTCATCGCTATTTAAAGTTTTGACCTCTCCAATCCCACTTTTATCAATTTTTTCATTAATATTTTCACCCTCCAAATTATTGGGATGCCTTCTAGCTAAAGTTGACTCATCTCCAGTCCCATCTTTATCAAGATTTATATTAGCAAACAAAGATTCAATAGGAGTCACACCAATCACTTTAAGATCTTCATCATTATTTTCACAAAAACTAGAAGAACATGCTTTTTCTAGCCAATCTCTCTTAGCACGCATCCTAGCGGTTCTCTCTTTACATTCATCCATAGAAATTTTAATAGCTTTCAGAGACTTATTAATATCAATCTTAGGTGGCATAGATCTAATCTTAAAATAATCAATCTCATGAGAAATTCTATCAACGTTTCTAGCCAAATAATCAATTTTAAGCAATTTTTATTCTACCATAGCATTGAAATTCTTTTGAGAATTAATGAAATCTTTAATATTATTCTCAAGATCAGAGGGTATTTAATTATAATTTCCATAAGAATTGTTAGTGAATTACCATAATTATTAGATGAATTATTAGGAAACGGCCTAGGGTTGAAATTACCTCTATATGCGTTATTACCAAAATTGTTCCTACCAATAAAATTCACATCCATAGATTCATTATTATTCTCAATCAAAGTGGACAAAGGCATACCATTAGGATCAATAGGAGCACTCTTACTAGCAAACAATTTCATAAGTTCATCCATGTTTCCACTCAAAGTATTAATTTCTTCAATTGCATGCACTTTTTTACTAGTGGAAGATCTTTCGGTATGCCACTGAGAGTAATTTGCCATAATATTATCTAGGAGTTTAGTAGCTTCTCCAAATGTAATTTCCATAAAATACCTCCCGCGGCGGAATCTAAAAGATTTCTAGATGCAAAATTCAATCTGGCATAAAATTTTTGTATGATCATCCATAAACTTAAACGATGAGTAGGGCAATTTCTTATCATCAATTTCATCCTCTCCCAAGATTGTGCAACATGCTCATGATCAAGTTGCTTAAAATTCATTATATCATTCCTAAGGGAGATGGTCTTAGCGGGAGGAAAATACTTGGAAATAAAATCATCTTCACACTTATTCCATGAATCAATACTATTTTTAGGCAAAGATGAAAACCAAGTTTTAGCACGATCTCGTAGTGAGAACGGAAATAGATTCAATTTAACAATATCATTATCCACATCTTTTTTATTTTGCATATCACACAACTCAACGAAAGTGTTTAGATGGGACGCGACATCTTCATTAGGACTACCGGAAAACTTGTTCTATCATAACAAGATTCAACAAAGCGGCATTAATTTCAAAAGATTCTGCACTAGTGGCGAGAGCAATCGGAGTACTAATAAAATCATTATTATTAGTGTTGGAAAAGTCACAGAACTTGGTATTTTGTTGAGACATCGTGACAAAGGAAGCAATCTAGCACACAAGCAAACGAAAAGCAAACAAAAAGACAAACAAAAGAAGGGCGAATAAAAAGGCAATTTTTTTTGTATTTTTCTAAACACGTTTTGGAAGTGGGGGAGAGGAAAGCGAGAGGCAAATGGCAAATAATGTAAGTGCAAGAGATGAGAGTTTATGATATGTACTTGGTAGGCTTGATGTAGAACCTCCCCGGCAACGGTGTGATGACCCACAAGTATAGGGGATCAATCGTAGTCCTTTTGATAAGTAAGAGTGTTGAGCCCAACGAGGAGCAGAAGGAAATGACAAGTGGTTTTCAACAAGGTATTTTCTTCAAGCACTGAAATAGTAGGTAACAGATAGTTTGATAGCAAGATAATTTGTAATGAGCAAGTAACGCTAACGGTAAATAATATGCAGCAAGGTAGCCCAATCCTTTTGTGGCAAAGGACAGGCCAAAATGGTCTGTTATGATAAGCAAAGCATTCTTGAGGGTACACGGGAATTTCATCATATCACTTTCATCATGTTGGTTTGATTTGTGTTCGCTACTTTGATAATTTGATATGTGGGTGGACCGGTGCTTAGGTGCTGTTCTTACTTGAGCAAACCTCCTACTTATGATTAAGCCCCTCGCAAGCATCCGCAACTACGAGAAAAGTATTAAGATAAAATCTAACCATAGCATTAAACTTTTGGATCCAAATCAGTCCCTGACGAAATAGCGCATAAACTAGGGTTTAAGTTTCTGTCACTCTAGCAACCCATCATCTAATAACTACTCCACAATGCATTCTCTTAAGCCCAAGTATGGTGAAATGCCATATAGTCGACATTCACATGACACCACTAAGGGAATCACAACATACATATCATCAAAATATCGAACACATATCAAGTTCACATGATTACTTGCAACATGACTTCTCCCGTGACCTCAAGAACAAAAGTAACTACTCACAAATAATAATCATGCTCAAGATCAGAGGGGTATTAAATAGCATAATGGATCTGAACATATAATCTTCCACCAAATAAACCATATAGTAATCAACTACAAGATGTAATCAACACTACTAGTCACCCACAAGTACCAATCTAAGGTTCCGATACAAAGATTGAACACAAGAGATTAACTAGGGTTTGAGAGGAGATGGTGCTGTTGAAGATGTTGATGGAGATGGCCCTCCCAAAGATGGGAGAGTTGTTGGTGATGACGATGGCGATGATTTCCCCCTCCGGGAGGGAAGTTCCCCCAGCGGAATCGCTCCGCTGGAGGGCAAAAGTGCTCCTGCCCAAGTTCCGCCTCGAGACGGTGGCGCTTCATCCCGAAAGTCCTCTCCTTATTTTTTCTAGGTCAAAATGACTTATATACCAGAAGAGGGGCACCGAAGGTGGGCCGAGGAGGGCACAACCCACCAGGGCGCGCCTGGGCTCCCTGGCGCGCCTAGGTGGATTGTGCCCACCTGGTGGGCCCCCCTCTGGTAGTTATTTGCTCTAATATTCTTCATATATTGCAAAACAATTCTCCGTAAAGTTTCAGCTCATTTGGAGATGTGCAGAATAGGTAACTCTGACGTAGCTTTTTCAGGTCAAGAATTCCAGCTGCCGGTATTCTCCCTCTTTGTGTAAACCTTGCATATTATGAGAGAAAAGGCATTAGAATTACTCCTAAAAGCATTATTATGCATAAAAACATTATAAATAACAGTAGGAAAATATGATGTAAAATGGACGTATCAACTCCCCCAAGCTTAGACCTCGCTTGTCCTCAAGCAAAAAACCGAAATCGAAAAACATGTCCACATGTTTTGAGAGAGAGGTGTCGATAAAAACAAAATACGGACATAGAAGCATCATGCATATTATTATAACAGCAAGCAACTTTAACATAAAACTTTGTCAAGCAACTTTATCATATAACTTCTCATGAGGAAGTAACAATTCATCACAACATTGAAGTATAAAGCATAAACCTTATTGAAAACCAACAAACTATGTTCTCAGTCAACTTTGCAACTACAATTCATCTTATTTTCAGGAAGGGTCACGTATCGGAGCCTTAGGGCAAGTCCACATACTCAACCATCATTTAATCTTCTATGATTGCTAACACTCACAGCGTACCCATGAACAAAAAGTTTCAACCGGACACATAGAAAGATAGGGGCTTATAGTTTCACCTCCCAACGTATTCACCTCAAGGGTGATGTCAACAATAATAACTCATGCCCACTCATATCCAACTAGATATATGTGCCTAGATCTTTCCTCACCACATGATGCTTGCAAAAGAGAAAATAAAAAGGAATAGGGAAGAAAACTTTGACTCTGCATAAAAGTAAATGCATAAAAGTAAAAGATAGGCCCTTTGCAGAGGGAAGCATAGGTTGTCATGCGCTTATTTGTTTGTATGCCAAATCCCTTAATGTGAAAGAACGTTATGTTATATTGCCCCTTATGATAGCAACCTTTATTATGCAGTCCGTCGCTTTTATTACTTTGCCATCACAAGTTCGTACAACACTCAATTTTCTCTTACACTAAATGATCCAACACATTTAGAAGCAATTTTTATTGCCTTATTGCACCGATGACAACTTACTTGAAGGATCTTACTCAATCCATAGGTAGGTATGGTGGACTCTCGAAATAAGATTTGGGTTTAGGTTTTTTGGATGCACAAGTAGTATCTCTACTTAGTGCAGAATTTTTGGCTAGAAAAGATATTGAGCAAGCACCACATGTTAAAGGATATATGACAATATAACTTCTATGTGAATATGAACAAACATAAATCATTACGTTGTCTTCCTTGTCCAACGTCAACTATTTTGACACACAATATTTAATGGGGGCTCACAGTCATAAAGGATGTCCAAGATAGTGTATTTGCATGTGAATCTTCTCTTCCCTTATTAATTCTTTCATGAATTGCATCATTGACCAATGCTATGTTTGTCAATCTCCAACAAATTTTACCACTTATACTTTTTCTTATGTGATACCATTACTTACCATAAGATTAGCATATGATCTTTTTCATTTATTTCCCTTTCTTTTTATGGGAACAAAAGAGTAAAGAAACAAAACTCAAACTACTCTTTATTATATATCTCGCACACGATTACATAGATAGATCACTAAGCAAGCACTCGAAAAGAAACGATCAAACTAAACTTTTATTCAACTAAATCATAGGATAACTAAAGATTGAACTAAAATAGATGAAAGCAAAGATAGTGGTCATGATACGATACCGGGGCACCTCCCCCAAGATTGGCACAAGACAAGGGGAGTGCTCATACCATGAACTCAAGTTTCTTTTGTTGGAGAAGATGATGAAGGTGGTGGTGAAGTAGCTTCACACTTCAGGTTCAGGAGGTTCTCCAATCTACGGATGATGCTTCGGAGGGCGATGATGTGCTCTTGCAACAGAATATTTTCACGAGTGAGATATTTAATTTGCACACGAACCGTCTCAATGACCTTGAAAGCTTCAATTTTAGTAGGGGTAAGATAATCATAGTAAGGTTGAAGGACGTCTTCTTCTTCTGCTGCTGGAACAGCCTGCCCTACTGCCGAAACTTGATCTCCCGTGACTTCCTTGACCTTATCACCCTTGATGGTTTCCTCTGGATCCTCTCTCATTAGTTCCATCTTCATCAACCAAGAATCTTCTTCTACCTTGTTAGGGAGGAAGAAGACATGATGCCTGGCCTAACAGATCTGACAGAAAATAGTAAGAAAGAAGAACAGAAGATTTCTCCGCGATACGGTGGTCAATACATTCGGTGGGTATATAAACATTTTTTATCTTGGGAAACAAGAAAACGGGAGGAAAACGGAGTCGGGAAGGTTCCCGAGGTGGGCACAACCCACCTGGGCGCCCAGGGGGCCCTGGCGCGCCCTGGTGTCCTGTGCCCCCCTCGGGTGCCTTCCTAGTTGTTTCTTATTTTCCTAATTTTGAAAATATTCCAAAACTGACAGAAAATATTTTTGCGGATTTTTCGGAGTCCGTTTACTTACCGTATCATGTACCTCCTCTTTTTAGGGATTTTGGAGTGTTCCGGAAGGTTTCTTTTATGTGTTCCTCCGGTGTCATGGTTTGAATAATATTGCTTTCAACATTGATAGGCGTACCTGAGATATAGTGTTTAATTCTTTGCCCACTGACCACCTTCGGGTTAGTACCTTTGGCATTATTTATTTTGATAGCTCCAGAGCGATAAACCTCCTCGATGATATATGGTCCTTCCCATTTAGAGAGAAGTTTTCCTGCAAAGAATCTGAAATGAGAGTTGTACAAAAGAACATATTCTCCAACTTTAAATTCCCGCTTTTGGATTCTTTTGTCATGCCATGTTTTAACTTTTTCTTTAAATAACTTGGCATTTTCATAAGCTTGGTTTCTCCATTCATCTAGTGATCTAATATCAAATAACCTATTTTCACCGGCAAGTTTGAAATCATAGTTGAGTTCTTTAATTGCCCAATATGCTTTATGTTCTAACTGAAGAGGCTAATGACAAGCTTTTCCATAAACCATTTTATAGGGAGACATACCCATAGGATTTTTTTATGATGTTCTGTAGGCCCAAAGTGCATCATCTAATTTCTTAGACCAATTCTTTTAGGACCTATTAACAGTTTTTTGTAATATAAGTTTTATTTCTCTATTGCTAAGTTCAACTTGACCACTAGATTGAGGATGATAGGGTGATGCAATTCTATGGTTAACATCATATTTAGCAAGCATTTTACGGAAAGCACCATGAATAAAGTGTGAACCACCATCAGTCATTAAATATCTAGGGACTCCAAACCTCGGAAAAATAGCTTCTTTAAGCTTTTTAATGGAAGTGTTATGATCAACACTACTAGTTGGAATAGCTTCCACCCACTTAGTAACATAATCAACAGCAACCAAAATATGTGTAAACCTATTAGAGGAAGGAAAAGGTCCCATATAATCAAAACCCCAAACATCAAATGGTTCAACAACAAGTGAATAATTCATAGGCATTTCTTGACGCTTACCGATATTACCAATTTGTTGACATTCATCACAAGATAAAACAAACTTACGGGCATCCTTGAAGAGAATAGGCCAATAAAAACCAGATTGTAATACCTTGTGAGCAGTTCTATCACCCGCATGATGTCCTCCGTAAGCTTCGGAGTGACATTTCCATAGGATTTGTTCCTGTTCATGCTCAGGTACACAACGTCTAATAATACCATCTACTCCTTCTTTATAAAGATGTGGGTCATCCCAAAAGTAATGTCTTAAATCATAGAAGAATTTTTTTCTTTTGTTGGTATGTGAAACTAGGTGGTAAGTATTTGGCAACAATATAATTAGCATAGTCAGCATACCAAGGAGTGTTATGAGAAACATTTATTGCAGCTAGTTGTTCATCAGGAAAGCTATCATCAATAGGTAGTGGGTCATAAAGAATATTTTCTAACCTAGACAGGTTATCAGCTACGGGGTTCTCAGCTGCTTTTCTGTCAGTTATATGTAAATCAAATTCTTGTAGCAAAAGAACCCACCTAATGAGTCTAGGTTTAGCATCTTTCTTTTCCATAAGATATTTAATAGCAGCATGATCGGTGTGAACAATAACTTTAGAATCAACAATGTAAGATCTGAATTTATCACAAGCAAACACAACTACTAAAAATTCTTTTTCAGTAGTAGCATAATTTCTTTGGGCACTGTCTAGAGTTTTACTAGCATAATGGATAACATTTAGTTTCTTATCAACTCTTTGTCCTAGAACAGCACCAACAACATAATCACTAGCATCACACATAATTTCAAAAGGCAAGTTCCTATCAGGTGGTTGAACAATAGGTGGAGAAGTTAAGGCTTTCTTAAGTGTTTCAAAGGCTTCTACACAATCATCATCAAAAACAAATGGAACATCCTTTTGTAAGAGATTTGTAAGAGGCCTAGAAATTTTAGAGAAGTCTTTAATAAACCTCCTATAGAAACCAGCATGACCGAGAAAACTACGAATACCTTTAATATCTTTAGGACGTGGCATTTTCTCAATTGCATCAACTTTAGCTTGGTTCACCTCAATACCTCGTTCCGAAATCTTATGCCCCAAAACAATATCTTCATTAACCATAAAGTGGCACTTCTCCCAATTCAAGACAAGATTAGTTTGCTCGCATCTCTGCAAAACTCGATCAAGGTTGCTCAAGCAATCATCAAAAGAAGTTCCATAAACAGAAAAATCATTCATGAAAACTTCAACAATCTTTTCACAAAAATCTGAGAATATAGCAGTCATATATCTTTGAAAGGTAGCAGGTGCATTGCATAAACCAAAAGGCATGCGTCTATAAGCATAAGTTCCAAAAGGGCAAGTAAAAGTGGTTTTCTCTTGATCAGGTTGTGAAACAGGTATTTGAGAAAAACCAGAATATCCATCAAGAAAACAAAAGTGTGTGTGCTTTGATAATCTTTCCAGCATTTGATCAATAAAAGGCAAAGGGTAATGATCTTTTCTAGTTGCTTTATTTAATTTTCTAATATCAATAACCATTCTATAGCTAGTAACAATTCTTTGTGGAATGAGTTCATTTTTATCATTAGGAACAACGGTAATACCTCCCTTCTTAGGGACACAATGAACGGGACTTACCCATCTACTATCAGCTATGGAATAGATTATACCTACTTCCAGAAGCTTTAATATTTTAGTTCTTACCACTTCTTTCATCTTAGGATTTAAACGTCGTTGATGATCAACAACGGGTTTAGCATCAGGTTCCATATTAATCTTGTGCTGACAGAGAGTGGGACTAATTCCCTTAAGATCATCAAGAGTATATCTAATAGCAGCTCGGTGCTTCTTCAGAATTTTCAATAATCTTTCCTCTTCATGTTCTGAAAGGTTAGCACTAATAATAACAGGATATATCTTCTTCTCATCAAGATAAGCATATTTCAAAGTGTCAGGCAATTGTTTTAATTCAAACACTAGATCACCTTTAGGTGGAGGAGGACCTCCTAGAGTTTCAATAGGCAAATTGTGTTTTAGCAGAGGTCTTTGTTCAAACAAAATTTTATGCATTTCATTTCTTTCATGCATATGCATATCATTTTCATGGTCTAGCAAATATTGTTCTAGTGGATCAGTAGGAGGCACGGCAATAGAAGCAAGACCAATTATTTCATCCTCACTAGGTAATTCTTTCTTATGATGTTGTCTATTAAACTTGGAAATATTAAATTCATGAGACTCATCACCAAAGCTAACACTGATAGTTTATTTATGACAATCTATAGTGGCATTGACAGTGTTCAAGAAAGGTCTACCAAAGATAATGGGATAGAAGTCATCTTGTGGGGAACTAGGAATTATAAAATCGGTGGCGTATTTTATTTTCCCACACAAGACTTCAACATCTCTAACAATCCCAAGTGGTGTGATGGTGTCTCTATTAGCAAGTTTAATAGTGACATCTATGTCTTCTGTTTCAGCGGGTGCTATGTCATTCATAATTTCTTGGTATAAAGTAAAAGGAATAGCACTCACGCTAGCACCTAAGTCACATAAACCATGATAACAATGATATCCTATTTTAACTGACACAATAGGCATGCCAACAACAGGTCTATGTTTATCTTTTTCGTCGGGTTTGGCAATTCTAGCAGCTTCATCACAGAAGTAAATAACATGCCCATCAATATTTTCTACCAAGAGATCTTTAACCATAGCAACACTAGGTTCTACTTTAATTTATTCAGCAGGTTTAGGTGCTCTAATATTACTTTTGCGAACCACAGTTGAAACCTTAGCATGTTCCTTTATCCTAACAGGAAAAGGTGGTTTTTCAATATAAGCAGTAGGAACAACTGGATCAACATTGTAAAAAATAGTTTCATCTTTAGCTATAACCGGTTCTTTACTTTCTTCTTTAATAGGTGGGTGATATTTGAACCACTTCTCCTTAGGGAGATCAACATGAGTAGCAAATGATTCACAGAAAGAGGGTACTATCTTAGAGTCAAGTCCATATTTAGTGCTAAACTTGTGAAAAGCATCGGTATTCATAAAAGATTTAACACAATCAAATTCAAGCTTAATACCTGAATCTTTACCTTCATCGAGTTCCCAATCTTCTGAGTTGCGTTTAATTCTTTCTAAAAGATCCCACCTGAATTCAACAGTCTTCTTCATAAAAGAACCAGTACAAGAAGTATCGAGCATGGATTTATCATCACGAGAAAGCCAAGCATAAAAATTCTGAGTGATAATTTCTCTCGAGAGCTCATGATTGGGGCATGAATATAACATTAAATTAAGCCTCCCCTAAGCTAGAGCGGTACTTTCTCCTTCACGAGGCCAAAAATTATATATATAATTCCGATCACGATGAACTAGATGCATAGGATAATTTTTTTGGTGAAATTCCAATTTCAATCGGTTCCAATTCCAAGATCCAATATCATCGCATAGCCTATACCATGCCAATGCTTTTCCCTTCAAAGATAAAGGGAAAAATATTCTTCTTAGCTTCATCTCCGGGCAAACCTGCAAGCTTAAATAATCCACAAATTTCATCAACATATATCAAGTGCATATCAGGATGTTCGGTTCCATCTCCTGCATAAGGATTAGCTAGCAGTTGTTCTATCATACCTGAAGAAATTTCATAACCAATATTTTCAGTAGGTACATTAGGTTGAGGGGTAGCTAATTGTGGTTCCGATTGAGGTGAAGATACCCCGAACAAACCCGTCAAAGGATGATTCTCCATAGTAACAAGTGACAATAAATTTCAGCACTTAGTAATAATTTTTCCTGACCAATTTCCACTTACCAAGAGCGCTTCACTCCCCGGCAATGGCACCAGAAAAGAGCCTTGATGACCCACAAGTATAGGGGATCAATTGTAGTCCTTTCGATAAGTAAGAGTGTCGAACCCAATGAGGAGCAGAAGGAAATGACAAGTGGTTTTCAGCAAGGTATTTTCTGCAAGCACTGAAATAGTAGGTAATAGATAGTTTGATAGCAAGATAATTTGTAACGAGCAAGTAACGGTAATGGTAAATAATATGCAGCAAGGTAGAGAAATCCTTTTGTGGCATAGGACAGGCCAAAACGGTCTCTTATGATAAGCAAAGCGTTCTTGAGGGTACACGGGAATTTCATCATATCACTTTCATCATGTTGGTTTGATTTGTGTTCGCTACTTTGATAATTTGATATGTGGGTGGACCGGTGCTTAGGTGCTGTTCTTACTTGAACAAACCTCCTACTTATGATTAACCCCCTCGCAAGCATCCGCAACTACGAGAAAAGTATTAAGATAAAATCTAACCATAGCATTAAACTTTCGGATCCAAATCAGTCCCTTACGAAATAGCGCATAAACTAGGGTTTAAGTTCTGTCACTCTAGCAACCCATATCTAATAACTACTCCACAATGCATTCCCTTGGGCCCAAGTATGGTGAAGTGTCATGTAGTCGACGTTCACATGACACCACTAAGGGAATCACAACATACATATCATCAAAATATCGAACACATATCAAGTTCACATGATTACTTGCAACATGACTTCTCCCGTGACCTCAAGAACAAAAGTAACTACTCACAAATAATAATCATGCTCAAGATCATAGGGGTATTAAATAGCAGAATGGATCTGAACATATAATCTTCCACCAAATAAACCATATAGTAATCAACTACAAGATGTAATCAACACTACTAGTCACCCACAAGTACCAATCTAAGGTTTCGGTACAAAGATTGAACACAATAGATGAACTAGGGTTTGAGAGGAGATGGTGCTGTTGAAGATGTTGATGGAGATGGCCCTCCCAAAGATGGGAGAGTTGTTGGTGATGACGATGGCGATGATTTCCCCCTCCGGGAGGGAAGTTCCCCTGGTGGAATCGCTCCGCCGGAGGGCAAAAGTGCTCCTGCCCAAGTTCCGCCTTGAGATAGTGGCGCTTCGTCCCGAAAGTCTTCTCCTTATTTTTTCTAGGTCAAAATGACTTATATACCAGAAGAGGGGCACCGAAGGTGGGCCTAGGAGGGCACAACCCACCAGGGCGCCTGGGCTCCCTGGTGCGCCCAGGTGGGTTGTGCCCACCTGGTGGGCCCCCTTTGGTAGTTATTTGCTCCAGTATTCTTCATATATTGCAAAACAATTCTCCGTAAAGTTTTAACTCATCTGGAGATGTGCAGAATAGGTATCTATGACGTAGCTTTTTCAGGTCCAGAATTCCAGCTGCCAGTATTCTCCCTCTGTAACACCCCATGTATTAAGCTACAGTGATCACCCTTTTGATTATGGCATGTCATCATGATCAACAGTGCTTAATCGTCATTAGTATCATATCTCTTTTCACATTCAAATTCAAATAGAAATTCAAACTGAAAGTGAAAATAAAAGTTGTCCAAACCCAGAAACTAAAATGTTCATTAAATGGCAAGTAATTCAGAGACAATTCTAAAATTGAAACCAACATTATTGGAATTGGTTAAGTGACTCAAACTTCCTCAAACAGTGACTAAAGACAATATTTATTAACCTTTTATTTAATCTAAATTAAAAATGAAATTATATTTTACCCAGACTAGTTTTTGGTGTTAAATAATAATGCACTGCTAATTGTGAGCTAGGTCACTAATTTAGTAAAAGTCATTTGGAGGCCTGACTAATTGCAAACAGAAAAATAAGAGGAAATAAATAAAAGAAAAAGACAAAAGGATAAATAAAAAGACAAAAGAAACCCTCCTGGCCTACTGGGCCGACTGGCCCAACCAGGCCGGCCCACCTAGCCCACTACTTAGGCCTCCCCTCCACAAAACCCTAGCCAAGACCCCCTCACTCCCTTCCCCGTCTGTCCCCCCTCCTCCCAATCGAGATCGGGGACAGCGCCCCTGCGCTCGCCGCCGTTCGACGCCGCCCCGCGCCCGACGCTGTCGCCGGACCTCGCCTCCTCGTCCTCTTCCCCGCCGGCTCCATCGAGCCTCGCCGCCCCTCTCCCCGTCAACGCCGGTGAGGCCAACCCCGACCTCTTCTTCCCCTCGCCCCGCACTCACCGCGGCCTCCCCGCCCGGCGTGCCACCGCGCGCACCCGCACCTCGCCCAGCCCGCTCGGCCGCCTGCTGCTGCTGCTCTGCTCCGTCGTGGCCACCCCGTGCCCCGCCTCGCTCGCGCTCCACCGCTGCAGGCCGCGCCCGCTCGCGCCTCGCCCCCGCGCCGTCTGCCTCCCCCGCACGCGCTCGCCGGCACCTCCCCGTGCTCCTGGCTGCGCCTGCACGCGCCGAAGCGTGCGCGCGCTCGCACGCCCGCGCCCGCTGCCGCTGCTCGTCTCCATCGCCGCAGCAGCGCCCGCGCCCCCTGTCGCCCCGCCTCCTGCCTCTGCTCCCCGTAGCCGTCGCGCGCCCGCCGCTGCACGCCGTTCCCCGCGCCCGCGGCCCGCTCCGGCTGCCACCGGCCATGGCCGCGCCGCCCCTTGCATGCGGGCACTGGCCCATGGCCGCCGGCGCCTCGCTGTGGCCCCTCGCGGCCGACGCTCGGCTGGCCTCGCTCGGGCACGAGCGCCCACGCCCGCTAACGGCCGCCTAGGCCACTGACGGCCGGCCCCCACCCCCCTGTGACCATGACAAGTGGGGCCCAGCTCCACAGGACTTTAAAAAAAATGTAAAAATAATAATAATAATTAATTAATTAATTAAGTTAATTAACTCTGATTAGGTTAAATTAATTAATTAGTTAGTTTAATTAAACAGTCATTAAGTTAACTAAACCCTAATTATTTAGGCAGAGTATGACAGGTGGGGCCCACATGTCAGGTTGACCCAGTCAACGGTCAACGTTGACTGCTGACGTCAAGCTGATGTCAGGCCGACGTCAGGCTGAGGCATTAATTAATTTTTGAATTAAATTAATTTATTAAATCTAGAAAATCGATTAAATCTTTAGAAATTCATATAAAATAATCCGTAGCTCAGATCGAAAAACTTTGTACATGAAAGTTGCTCAGAACAACGAGACGAATCCGAATACGTGGTCCATTCGTTCGTCACACGTATCTAACTACCTGAACATGGGACATTCCCCCTCCAGATCGCCTGTCCGAAAATGCAAACTTCGGGAAAACTTTCCCGGATGTTATTCCCCCTTCACCTATGTCGTGTAGCACTACGATAGGTCACCCCTAGCACCATGTATCGTAATGTCATGCTCTTCTTTGCTTTATATTTACTGTTTCTTCCCCCTCTTCTCTCTCGGTAGACCCCGACACCGATGTCGTCCCCGAGACCGATGCAGCTCAGGAGCCCGACGCCACCGTTGGCGACCTTGCCCTTGCCGCCGAGCAACCAGGCAAGCCCCCCCCTTTGATCATCCCAATATCGCCCATTCTATTTTCTCATGCTTGCATTAGAATTTCTGCTACGACTGCTTTACCTATTCTGATGCATAGCCTATTTATTGTAACCTGCTATTGATACCTTACCTGCTTACCCTAAACTGCATAGTATAGGCTGGGTAGAGACCTATCAGTGACCCCAGTTATCCCGACTGCCCCGCTGGATTATCAGAAGACCCGATCAACGGGATTGAAGACCAGACCCCAGCACGGCACATCACCCCCCTTAGTTGTAACTACACTGCAGCGTTACTATCGAGTGCCGAGGGTGATACCTCGTGTAGCACTTCTGATGTTAACTCTGTAGAGTAGCTATTCAGTCGTGGTCATCGAGGGTGATTCCTTCTTCACCACTTCTGGTAACGACGCTGTCGTGCAACACATCAAGTGTGAACCCATCGAGGGTGATTCCTCCGAGTTCACCTTGACGGATACATCGAGTAGGAATCCAACAAGGGTGATACCTCGGATTCCCCCTGATGTTATGGACACACGGATACTTGGACTGTAATATTGTTACTTGGAAAGGCGGGTCGACCCTGAGGGGTACCCGCGTGTGATGTGAAGACGGGTTGCCTATATGGTGCCCGAGTGATGAATACGAGGCGTGGCCGGGCATTCTTGGCCCTTGCCGCAAGTCCTCGAGACGGGGCGATGGGGTCACATCTTTCGTGAGTCTCTGCTCGTTACCGCAGCCCCAAGGTACTAACGGTTTGGATATTTGATTCGAGTGGGCCTTTGGCCCAATAGCACTAACCATCACGTGGGCGTAGTATGGGCGTTCTGCATCGTAGCATCAGCCGAAAGCTCTGTCAGACGTCCAGTTCAGCATGGCGGCACGGTCGGATCGTGTCGGCCACCCGAGGCGATGCTGGTATCCACCCTGTGCGCAACGACCCGGAGGGTGAGGGGCGATGGCCAAGACCCCCTTGCGCTTAGGATGTAGACCGGCGGGGACCTCTCTGCTGAGCTGTAGGTAGGGTTGCGGTGTGTCGTTTGGCCGAGGCCGGGCATGACCCGAAAAAGTGTGTCCGGCCGGAGTTAAGCGAGCGTGGTGGGTAAGTTGGTGCACCCCTGCAGGGAAGAACACATCTATCGATAGCCGGTCCTATGGTAAAGGACACTCGGAGTTGTATCACGATCAACAAAACTAGAACGTGAGATGATACCTGGATATATGGCTCTGGGATTGCTTCTCGCAGGGAATCGAGAAGGGATCTCCGGACGAGGTTGATGACTGTATGGCTCTGGGATTGCTTTCTCACAGGGAGTCGAGAAAGGATCTCTGGGTGAGGTTGAGACTTAATGATACTGCTACATTATAATGTACTGTTCTACTCTCTTCTATTGCTGCAAGACCGCTGAAGATGCTAGTCTTCGATAGGACTAGGCCTTCTCTCTATTCTGGCATTTCTGCAGCCCAGTCCACATATACAGCCATTCCTTGATAATGTTGCATATGTAGTGTAGATCCTTGCTTGCTGAGTACTTCGGAGTACTCACGGTTGCTTTGCTTTCTTTTTCTCCCCATATCAGTTTGTCGTGACCAGATGACGGAGCCCCCTGAGACAGCTGCCCCCGCCGACGATCGCTACTACTACCCCGAGGGTGGATACTACTACGAGCTTGCCGACGACCAGGAGTAGGATTGGAGGGTCCCAGGCAGGAGGCCTGCGCCTTTCGATCATAGTGTTTTATTTTGCCCCGCCTTTCTAAAGGCCTTTCTGTTTCTCTTTTAATATCTGTACTCAGATATTTGATGCTTCCGCTGACGCTTGTATGCCATCGAGCTATGTATTCGAGCCCTTGAGGCCCTGGCTTGTAATATAAAGCTTGTATGACTTTATTTATGTTTTAGAGTTGTGTTGTGATATCTTCCCGTGAGTCCTTAGGCTTGATCGTGTGCATTTGCGTGTATGATTAGTGCACGATTGAGCCGGGAGCGTCACAAGTTGGTATCAGAGCCGACTGCCTGTAGGAATCCCCCTTTCCAACTCCTTGGCCGAAGTTGAGTCTAGAGGTCCAAAACTAATTTACTAACTTGGCTATATGGCTTACGGGCCCACGTCACCAAATGGGTGGTATTAGGATCTTTTACTCCTCGACCTTTACTCTGGGACTCTGATCTCTCTCCTATTCGGGTTAAAATTTTACTATCTCCAACATTAGGTTCTTGCGATCACATCCACCCGGTGTTCTGAAAATTTCCCCCTTCCTTCAAGATTGTGGGCCAGGTTCTGCTTACAGGATCCTTTTATCGAGGGCACCCTGTGTTGTCACTTGCGGATTCCTCGCTCCAACAGTTTTCTCCGATGTTGATGTAGCCTTTGCTATGTCTTGTTGTGTACTTCCTTGCCGCGTGCCTGCGCGCCGCCTAGTTTGTCTAGCCGCGTGCATTTCCGAACTCCTACCGCCGTTTGTGTCCAATTCCGTGCATCGTTCTGTATGTCTTTAATGACTACTAATATGCACCTGATGCCTCCTTGTTCATTACTCATGCTACATCATGAATGACTTCTTACACCTACAATTTTGCTTGCTAAACTGCCCCTGTTGATTTGGCAGGATGGCTGACGATCCCCCACCTCCACCTTATATTGCCGAAATGATGCAGCAGTTTGAATTGAACCATCAGGTTATGACAGGGATATTGGCTCAGTTCCCAAACCAGAATGCTCATCAACAGCCTACACCAATAACTCTGCCGGAATTCATGCGCCTCAATCCGTCCACTTTTCGCAGCTCGACTGATCCAATGGATGCTGATGATTGGCTCCGTGACACTGCCTTCCAGATGAAGTCGGCCAATGTTATCCCTGACAGTTACGTCACCTATGCGACGTATCACCTGAGGGGATCAGCTGCTCAATGGTGGGAAAGCCACAAGGATATGTTGCCTGCTGAAACAGTAACCACTTGGCAGGAATTTCAGTCAGCTTTTCGTGCATCGTATATTCCTCAAGGTCTGATGGACCAGAAGAAACAGGAGTTCCGCAAACTCTCTCAGGGTAAAATGACTGTGGATGAATATCAGAGGAAATTTCTTGAATTGTCCCGCTATACTGAAGATGATGCCTGCACTGACGCATGCAAGCAGGAGAAATTCCGTGAAGGACTGCGTACAGATATAAACCTTGCACTTGCTGTCCATGATTGCATAGATTTCGCAACGCTTGTCAGCAAATCTTTCCAAGTTGAAACAGCACTGACTAAATGCCAGGAGTCGCTCAAGCGCACTCGTGATGTTGGTTCGTCTTTGGGTCAACCTGCTCAAAAATGTCGAGTCTGGATCCCACACAATGTTCATCACCGACCTGCTCCAACACCAAGGCCGTCTTATGTTCCACCTCGACTGCCTTCACCTCCGAGACAGCTAACGGTTCAGGATGGACAACCTAATGCTATGGCCTTTCATCAGGATGCACCACGTCCTCCTATTGGTCGCAAGAAGAGCTATCAGAACTGTCGTCTCAGAAGCTGTAATGCCAGGCCATCTGCTATAGTTCGGGTCCATGTCAACCAAGTCAACATTGAAGAAGCTCGACAGGACCCTAAAATTGTGATGGGCACCCTTCTAGTCAATTCAATCCCAGCTACAGTCCTCTTTGATTCTGGAGCATCGCACTCCTTCATGTCCGAAAGTTTTGCGCGAAGCCATGATATACCTTTCGAGGAGATGTCCACTCCATTAGTAATCCAGTCACCCCGGGCTAATTGGCAAACTACCATGGTAAGCCACGGTAACCACATTGTGATCGGAGGATTGATGTTCCCCGTTTCACTCATTGCTCTCAAGACCTCCAGCATAGACATTATTCTGGGTATGGACTGGTTGAAGCCTCATAAAGCTTTGATTGACTGTGCCACTGAAACAGTCCGCATCACACACCCTTCTGGCCAGATAGTCAAATACTCAGCCCAAATAGCTCTGGATGCTGAAGCTCAGATTTATGTTCTGAATGCATTGAATGCTTCACCTCTTGAAGGCATCGAGAACGTTCCAGTTGTTTGTGATTTTCAAGATTTCCAGAAGAACTTCTAGGAATACCCCCTGCTAGAGCTGTCGAGTTTGTCATCGACTTGAAACCAGGCACAACTCCTATTGCGAAGCGCCCTTATAAAATGCCACCGCACCACCTTCTTGAACTTAAGGAGGAAATCGACACATCACTTAAGAAAGGTTTCATCCGCCCCAGTTCCTCTGCTTGGGGAGCACCTTCACTCTTTGTTAAGAAGAAGGATGGAACTAACCGATTGGTTCAGGATTACCGGCCCATTAACCAAGCCACAATTCAGAACAAATATCCGCTTCCTCGGATCAATGATTTGTATGATCAGCTTGCTGGATCATCGGTGTTTTCTAAACTTGACTTGAGGTTGGGTTATCATCAGATCCGAGTCCGCGAAGAGGATATTCCCAAGACAGCATTCGTTACTCGCTATGGTTCTTATGAGTACACTGTCATGTCCTTCGACTTAACAAATGCTCCAGCAACTTTCTCCCGTTTGATGAATTACATTTTCATGGATTACCTCGACAAGTTCATCGTGGTTTATCTAGATGATATTCTAGTTTATTCAAAGAATAAAGAAGAACATGCTAAACACCTCTGTCTTGTACTGGAAAGGCTCCGAGAACACCAGCTGTATGCCAAATACTCCAAATATGAATTCTGGCTTTCTGAAGTAACTTACCTTGGTCATGTGATTTCCAAGGATGGAATTGCTGTTAACCCGGCACGAGTTCAGGCTATTCTGGACTGGACTCCTCCGAAGAATGTCAAGCAAGTCAGAAGTTTTCTCGGCCTTGCAAGCTATTGCCGTCGATTTGTCGAGAACTTTTCTAAGATTGCTAAGCCCCTGACAGATCTGCTTCACAAAGGCGTTAAGTTTGAATGGACAGACAAATGTCAAGAAAGTTTTCAAACACTCAAAGACAAGCTGACATCTGCCCCAGTACTTGCTCCACCGGATTCTCGCAAAGATTTTGTGATCTATTGTGACTCATCTCGTGAAGGATTATGCTGTGTCCTAATGCAAGAGCGTAAAGTGATTGCTTATGGCTCTCGTCAGTTGCGTCCACATGAAGAGAATTATCCGGTACATGATCTAGAACTAGCTGCTGTGATCTATGCATTGCAGTTGTGGCGACATTACCTTCTCGGTAATCATTGCGAGATATACACGGATCATAAAAGTCTAAAGTACTTGTTCACTCAGCCATCTCTAAACCTCTGTCAGCAAAGATGGATGGAGGCCATTGCGGACTATGATTTGGGTATTTCTTATACCCCTGGCAAGGCTAACGTGATGGCTGATGCCTTAAGCCGCAAGTCCTATTGTGACAACCTCATGGTTAGGCGAGCTCAACCTCGTCTTTTTGAAGAACTGCGCAAGCTGAATCTGCATATGGTTCCACAGGGTTCTCTTAATAACCTTGTGATACAACCAGATCTCGAGAAAGCTGTTAAGAATGCGCAAGCTAAAGATGCTAAAATTTATCTCATGAAGAAAGATCTTCACCTTGAAAAGTACAGGGATTTCTCACTGTCTGAACATGGAACCTTGTATTTTAGAAACCGTATTGTCGTACCTCGCTTCGAGCTTATGACTGACAAAGTCACGAAGGAGGCACATGATACCCCGCTGTCTATTCATCCGGGTAGCACCAAGATGTATCGTGATCTCCGTCAAAGGTACTGGTGGTCTAGAATGAAGCAGGACATTGCTCGATATGTTGCTGAATGTGATGTTTGCCGTCGCGTTAAAGCAGAACATCAAAAGCCTGCTGGAATTCTGCAACCACTTCCCATTCCACTATGGAAATGGGATAAAGTGCAAATGGATTTCATTACTGGCCTTCCCAGGTCACAGAAGGGTCATGATGCTATTCTTGGAGTCGTCGACCAACTCTCTAAGGTTGCACACTTTCTGCCTGTCAAAGAGACGATCACTGCTAGTCAGTTAGCAGAATTATATATCTCCAGAATTGTATCACTCCATGGTATTCCGAAGGAGATTAGTTCAGACCGTGGCGGCCTTTTCACTTCAAAATTCTGGGAAAGTTTCCAAGAAGGTATGGGAACTCATATTACCTGGAGTTCAGCTTATCACCCCCAATCCCAAGGCCAAGTTGAACGAGTAAATCAAGTGCTTGAAGACATGCTGCGAGCTTGTGTCATTTCTTTCGGCAAGAAGTGGGAGGAATCTCTCCCGTATGCCGAGTTCTCTTATAACAACAGCTATCAAGCCAGCTTGAAAATGGCCCCCTTCGAAGTTCTATATGGACGTAAGTGTCGAACCCCTCTGAATTGGTCAGAAACTGGGGAACGACTGCTCGTGGGTCCGGATATTATTCAACACACCGAAGAACAAGTCCGTATCGTCCATGAAAAGCTCAAGGCGGCTCAGGACCGCCAGAAGAGCAACTATGATCGCAAACGATGGGGTTTGACTTATCAACCTGGTGATCAAGCTTATCTGCGTGTCACTCCTATGAAGGGCACTCACCGTTTTGGAATCAAGGGCAAGTTAGCTCCACGCTACATTGGTCCTTTCCGCATTGTTGCAAGACGTGGTCAGGTGGCGTATAAATTGGAGTTGCCACCGCAATTCTCTCATATCCATGACGTCTTCCATGTGTCTCAACTTCGTAAATGCTTCAAGGAACAATGGAGCGAGCTAATGACTTATTGGAAATAATACATATACCGATGTCCGATGAGTATTGAGGCACGCGGCGGGTATCATTATTTTCTGACCTTCATAGATGATTTGAGTAGATATGGTTATATCTACTTGATGAAACATAAGTCTGAAACATTTGAAAAGTTCAAAGAATTTCAGAGTGAAGTGGAGAATCATCGTAACAAGAAAATAAAGTTTCTATGATCTGATCGCGGAGGCGAATATTTGAGTTATGAGTTTGGCCTTCATTTAAAACAATGTGGAATTGTTTTACAACTCACACCACCTGGAACACCACAGCATAATGGTGTGTCCGAACATCATAACCATACTTTATTAGATATGGTGCATTCTATGATGTCTCTTACCGATTTGCCTTTCTCGTTTTGGGGTTATGCATTAGAGACAGCCGCATTCATGTTAAATAGGGCACCATTTAAATCCGTTGAGATGACACCGTATGAACTATGGTTTAGCAAGAAACATAAACTGTCATTTATTAAAGTTTGGGGATGCGATGCTTATGTCAAAAGGCTTCAGCCTGATAAGCTCGAACCCAAATCGGAGAAGTGCGTCTTCATAGGATACCCTAAAGAAACTATTGGGTATACCACAAATCCGAAGGCAAGATCATTGTTGCTAAAAATGGGTCATTTCTAGAGAAGGAATTTCTCTCGAAAGAAGTGAGTGGGAGGAAAGTAGAACTTGATGAGGTAATTGTACCTTCTCTCGAATTGGAAAGTAGCACATCAGAGAAAACCGTTCCCATGATGCCTACACCAACTAGAGAGGAAGCTAATGATGATGATCATGAAACTTCAGATCAGGTTAATACTGAACCTCGTAGGTCGACCAGAATACGTTCCGCACCAGATGGTTACGGTAATCCTGTCCTGGAAGTCATGTTGTTAGACAACAGCGAACCTACGAACTATGAAGAAGCTATGATGAGCCCAGATTCTGACAAATGGCTTGAGGCCATGCAATCTGAGATAGGATCCATGTATGAGAACAAAGTGTGGACTTTGGTGGACTTGCCCGATGATCGACAGGCCATAGAAAATAAATGGATCTTCAAGAAGAAGACTGACGCTGATGGTAATATTACTGTCTACAGAGCTCGACTTGACGCGAAAGGTTTTCGACAAGTTCAAGGGGTTGACTATGATGAGACTTTCTCACCCGTAGCGATCCTTAAGTCTGTCCAAATCATGTTAGCAATTGCCACATATTATGATTATGAAATCTGGCAAATGGACGTCAAAACTGCATTCCTTAACGGATTTCTTAAAGAAGAGTTGTATATGATGCAACCAGAAGGTTTTGTCGATCCTAAAGGTGCTAATAAAGTGTGCAAGCTCTAGCGATCCATCTATGGACTGGTGCAAGCATCTCGGAGTTGGAATATACACTTTGATGAGGTGATCAAAGCATATGGTTTTATACAGACTTATGGTGAAGCCTGTATTTACAAGAAAGTGAGTGGGAGCTCTATAGCATTTCTGATATTATATGTGGATGACATATTGCTGATTGGAAATGATATAGAATTTCCGGATAGCATAAAAGGATACTTGAATAAGAATTTTTCAATGAAAGACCTCGGTGAAGCTGCTAATATATTGGGCATCAAGATCTATAGGATTAGACGAGACGCTTAATAGGACTTTCACAAAGCACATACCTTAACAAAGTTCTGAAGAAGTTCAAAATGGACCTGTCAAAGAAAGGGTTCTTGCCTGTGTTGCAAGGTGTGAAATTGAGTCAGACTCAAAGTCCGACCACGGCAGAAGATAGAGAGAAAATGAAAGTCATTCCCTATGCCTCAGCCATAAGTTCTATTATGTATGCCATGTTGTGTACCAGACCTGATGTGTGCCTTGCCATAAGTTTGGCAGGGAGGTACCAAAGTAATCCAGGAGTGGATCACTAGACAACGGTCAAGAACATCCTGAAGTGCCTAAAAAGGACCAAGGATATGTTTCTCATTTATGGAGGTGACGAAGAGCTCATCGTAAAAGGTTACGTCGATGCTAGCTTCGACACAGATCCGGATGACTCTAAGTTACAAACCGGATATGTATTTATATTGAATGGTGGAGCTGTCAGTTGGTGCAGTTCCAAGCAGAGCGTCGTGGCGGGATCTACGTGTGAAGCAGAGTACATAGCTACTTCGGAAGCAGCGCATGAAGGAGTCTGGATGAAGGAGTTCATATCTGATCTGGGTGTAATACCCAGTGCATCAGGTCTGACAATCTTTTATGACAACACTGGAGCAATTTCCTTAGCGAAGGAATCCAAGTTTCACAAGAGAACCAAACACATCAAGAGACGCTTCAACTCCATTCATGAAAGGTCAAGGATGGAGACATAGGAATTTGCAAAGTACATACGGATCTAAATGTGGCAGACCCATTGACTAAACCTCTTCCGCTGGAAAAACATGATCAGCACCAAGACTCCATGGGTGTTAGATTCATTACTATGTAATCTAGATTATTGACTCTAATGCAAGTGGGACACTGTTGGAAATATGCCCTAGAGGCAATAATAAAGTGGTTATTATTATATTTCCTTAATCATGATAAAGGTTTATTATCCATGCTATAATTGTATTGACCGGAAACTTAAATACATGTGCGGATACATAAACAAATACCGTGTCCCTAGTGAGCCTCTACTAGACTAGCTCGTTGATCAAAAGATGGTTAAGCTTTCCTGACCATAGACATGAGTTGTCATTTGATAACGGGATCACATCATTAGGAGAATGATGTGATGGACAAGACCCATCCGTTAGCTTAGCATATGATCGTTCAGTTTATTGCTACTGCTTTCTTAATGTCAAATACATATTCCTTCGACCATGAGGTCATGCAACTCCTGGATACCGGAGGAATACCTTGTGTGCTATCAAATGTCACAACATAACTGGGTGATCATAAAGATGCTCTGCAGGTATCTCCAAAGGTGTCTGTTGAGTTGGCATGGATCGAGATTGGGATTTGTCACTCCGTGTATCGGAGAGGTATCTCTGGGCCCTCTCGGTAATACAGCATCACAAGAAGCTTGCAAGCAAAGTGACCAAGGAGTTAGTTACGAGATGATGTATTACGGAACGAGTAAAGAGACTTGCTAGTAACAAGATTGAACTAGGTAGGGAGATAACGACGATCGAATCTCGGGCAAGTAACATACCGACGGACAAAGGGAATTATGTATGTTGTCATATAGGTTCGACCGATAAAAATCTTTGTAGAATATGTAGGAACCAATATGGGCATCCAGGTCCTGCTATTGGTTATTGACTGGAGAAGCGTCTCGTCAGGTCTACATCATTCTCGAACGAGTAGGGTCCGCACGCTTAACGTTCGTTGACAATATAGTATTATATGAGTTATGTGAAATAGTGACCGAATGTTGTTCGGAGTCCCGGATGAGATCACGGACATGACGAGGAGCTCCGGAATGGTCCGGAGGTAAAGATTGATATGTAGGACGATACTATTTGGTCTCTGGAAAGGTTTCTGAATGCACCGGGTATTCATCGGATCACTTGAAAGGGTTCCGGGAGACATACGGGGAGTTTATGGGCCTATTTGGCCAAGGGGAGGAACACACCAGCCCACAAGGGGCTGACACGCCCTCTCCCTGGCCGCCAGCCCTCTTGGGAAGGAAAGGGGGGCGCCTTAGGCAAGGGAGCCGCCAGCCCCCCTCCTGTCTTCTCCTCCACCCCCTAGGAAGGAAAGGGGGGTGCCTAGGGCAGGCGCCCTAGGGCTGGCCCCCGGCCCCCTTGGGGCGCCCTAGGCTATCTCCCCTCCTCCCCTACCTATATATATATATATATATATGAGAGGAGGGAGAGGGGCAACACACGCCCTGATCCCCAAGCCGTGTGCGGCGCCCCGTCTCCCTCTAGTTCTAGTTCCTCCTCCGTCCACGTCCGTTGTGCTTGGCGAAGCCCTGCGGATAGTTTCACCACCTCTGTCACCACGCCGTCGTGCTGCTGGAACTCATCTACTACTTCGCCTGTCTTGCTGGATCGAGAAGGCGAGGACATCATCGAGCTGAACGTGTGCTGAACGCGGAGGTGCCGTACGTTCGGTAGTTGATCGGGACAGATCGTGAATGTGTACGACTACATCAACTGCGTTGATAAACGCTTCCACTTAGCAATCTACAAGGGTATGTAGATGCTCTCCCCATCTCATAGCTATGCATCTCCATGGAAAGATCTTGCGTGTGCGTAGAATTTTTTTTGTATGTTCCCCAACAGTGGCATCATGAGCCAGGTCTATGCGTAGATGATATGCACGAGTATAACACAAAGGACTTGTGGGCGGTGAGGTTCATATTGATTCCCACCAATGTCTTATTTTGATTCGGCAGCATTGTGGGATGAAGCGGCCTGGACCAACCTTACATGTCCACGCACATGAGACCGGTTCCACCGACTGACAAGCAACTTGTTTTGCACAAAGGTGGCTAGCGGGTGTATATTTCTCCTACTTTAGTTGAATTGGATTTGACTACAGCGGTCCTTTGATACGTCTCCAACGTATCTATAATTTTTGATTGTTCCATGCTGTTATATTATCATTTTTGGATATTTTACAATCATTTTATATCAACTTTATATCATTTTTTGGGACTAACCTATTGACATAGTGCCCAGTGCTAGTTGCTGTTTTCTGCTTGTTTTTTACATCGCAGGAAATCAATACCAAAGGGAGTCCAAACGCAGCGAAACTTTTTGGAGATTTTTTTTGGACCAGAAGACATCCAGTGGGCCAAAGAAGTACCGAAGAGGGGGCCCGAGGTGAGCACAAGACACCGGGGCGCGCCTGGGCCCCCAGGCGCGCCTTGGTGGGTTGTGCCCATCTCGGAGACCTCCCGCACCGCCTCTTTTCTCTATAAATACCCCAATATTCCAGAAACCCTAGGGGAGTTGACAAAAATCAATTCCAGCCGCCGCAAGTTCCAGAAACCACAGATCCAATCTAGACACCATCACAGAGGGGTTCATCATCCTCATTAGTGCCTCTCCGATGATGCGTGAGTAGTTCATTGTAGACCTACGGGTCCGTAGTTAGTAGCTAGATGGCTTTCTCTCTCTCGTTTGATTCTCAATACAATGGTCTCTTGGAGATCTATTTGATGTAACTCTTTTTGCGGTGTGTTTGTTGGGATCCGATGAACTTTGAGTTTATGATCAGATCTATGTTTTTATCCATGAAAGTTATTTGAGTCTTCTTTGATCACTTATATGCATGATTGCTTATAGCCTCATATTTCTTCTCCGATATTTGGGTTTTGTTTGGCCAACTTGATCTATTTATCTTGCAATGGGAAGAGGTGCTTTGTGATGGGTTCGATCTTACGGTGCTTGATCCCAGTGACAGAAGGGGAAACGACACGTATGTATCGTTGCTATTAAGGATAACAAGATGGGGTCTATTTCTACATAAATAGATCTTGTCTACATCATGTCATCGTTCTTATTGCATTACTCCGTTTTTCAATGAACTTAATACACTAGATGCATGCTGGATAGCGGTCGATGTGTGGAGTAATAGTAGTAGATGCAGGCAGGAGTCGGTCTACTAATCTTGGATGTGATGCCTATATAATGATCATTGCCTGGATATCATCATGATTATTTGAAGTTCTATCAATTGCCCAACAGTAATTTGTTTACCCACCGTTTGCTATTTTTCTCGAGAGAAGCCACTAGTGAAACCTACGGCCCCCGGGTCTCTTCTTTAATATATTTGCCTTCGTGATTCATTTTTATTTGCTTTTATTTTCAGATCTATTAATCCAAAAATACAAAAATACCTTGCTGCAATTTTTACTTATTTATTTTATCTCGCGTTCCCGCGAGATCTATTTATCCAATCTACTACAATTTTACCTATCCTTTTACCAGTGAGGGATTGACAACCCCTCTCTTACGTCGGGTTGCAAGTATTTGTTCTTTGTGTGCAGGAGCTGTTTACATGGTGTTGCGTGGTTCTCCTACTGGTTTGATAACCTTGGTCTCATCACTGAGGGAAATACCTACCGTTGCTGTGCTGCATCATCCCTTCCTCTTTGGGGAAATACCGATGTAGTTCAAGCAAACATCAAAAGGAATTTCTGGCGCCATTGCCGGGGAGACATCATCAACATCAACCAGGTTCCTAATCACAAATCTCATCTCCTTGCAATTTACATTATTTACCATTTGCCTCTCGTTTTCCTCTCCCCCACTTCACAAAAATTTGCCTTTTATTCGCCCTTTTCTTCGTTCGTTGTTTTCTCACCAGATCTGTTTTTGAGTGCAATCTTGTTTGCGTAGTCATGCTGCCTCAAAGAAAATATTATGATGTTCCTTACCCAAATATTTTGCTTGAGATCGAGAAAAGTACTAAGGAATATATGACTACACAATTTGAGCATAATAAGTATTTCACTGAAGAACTTAAGGAGCATTCCGTTGTGCTAGATGCTATAACAAAACAACTTGATGATATCAGTAGAGAAGTTTGCAATCTCCAATCTAACTATGCTTTTGCCGAAAGTTTGCTAGGTAAAATATCCAATGCACAAGCGACCCTAGTAAATCAAATGGCCGCTAAACCAATCTCGTTAGAAGGTAAAAGTGATGAAGATCTTAAAATGATTGGTGTTTCTTCTATTGATTCCTTGTTTAGTAAAATTAAGATTGATGAAAAAGGGACTGGAGAAGAGTCAACTTTAGCTAGAAGGCATCCCGATAATTTGGAGGGTGAAAATCTTGTTGAAAAATTTGATAAAAGTGGGTTTGAAGAGGTCAAGACTTTAACTAGTGATGTGCCCACTCTTTTGGATTACAAAGACTTTAATTATGATAGTTGCTCTTTGGTTGATTGTATTTCTTTGTTGCAATCCATGATAAATTCACCCCATGCTTATGAACAGAATAAAGCTTTTACTAAACATATTGTTGATGCTATGATGAAAGCTCTTGAAGAAAAGTTGGAATTAGAAGTTTCAATTCCTAGAAAATTACACGATGAATGGGAACCTACTATCAAAGTCAAGATTAAAAATTATGAGTGTTTTGCTTTATGTGAATTGGGTGCTAGTGTTTCTACAATTCCGAAATCTTTATGTGATGTGCTTGGTCTTACCGATATTGAAGAATGCTCTTTAAATTTGCACTTGGCGGATTCTACTATTAAAAAGCCTATGGGAAGAATTAATTATGTTCTTATTCTTGCAAATAGGAATTATGTGCCATAGATTTTATTGTCCTTGATATTGATTGCAATCTGTCTTGTCCAATTATGCTTGGTAGACCATTTTTACGTACTATTGGTGCCGTGATTGATATGAAAGAAGGCAATATTAAATTTCAATTTCCACTAAGGAAGGGCATGGAACACTTCCCTAGAACTAGAATTAAGCCACCATATGAATCATTCATGAGGGCATCTTATGGATCTCAAAACAAAGATGACAATACTTAGATCCTTTGCTTTTTGGTTTTCTTGAGGGCGTAAAATGATAGCGCTCGTTGGGAGGCAACCCAACTTGTATCATTTTGCTTTTTGGTTTTCTTGATGTTTTCAATAAAATACCCAATTATGCCTCTGTTTAGATGTGTTTTTATGGTTTAAATTAGTGTTTGTGCCAAGCAAAGCCTTTGGGTTGATTTGGGTGATAGTTGATTTGATCTTGCTGAAAAACAGAAAGTTTTGCGCTCAGAAAAACAATTATTATTTTTAACATAAGAGTGATTTTGATATGATTCTTTTTGAATAAGATTAATAAAGAAATTTCTCACGTTTTCATAATTTTTAAGAATTTTTGGAGTTACATAAGTATTTGAAGTTTTCAGATTGCTACAGACTGTTCTGTTTTTGACAGATTCTGTTTTTTTTGCGTTGTGTGCTTGTTTTGATGATTCTATGGTTTCCTTTGAAGAATTTTTTTCCATATAAAAGTTGGAATACAGTAGATATAATGCAAAAATAAAATATGAATGGGTTTGCATCAGTACTTATAGTAGTGATTTGCTTTCTTATACTAACGGATCTCACGAAGGTTTTGTTGAGTTTTGTGTCATGGAAGTTTTCAAGTTTTGGGTGAGATTACGATGGATGAAGGAATAAGGATTAGCAAAAGGCTAAGCTTGGGGATGCCTGAGGCACCCCAAGATAATATTCAATAAGTATCAAGCAACTAAGCTTGGGGATGCCCCAAGTGGCATCCCCTCTTTCTTCTAACGACCATCGGTATTTTACTTGGAGCTATATTTTTATTCGTCACATATTATGAGTTTTTCTTGGAGCGTCTTGTATGATATGAGTCTTTGCTTGTTTTGATTTTTATTTTAAGTCTTGAATCCTTGCTGGACACACCTTTTTGAGAGAGCCAAAAATTATGCTATGCTTGCTCCTATACTTCACTTAAATTTTTATGAGCTATGGAATTGCTCTAGTGCTTCACTTATGTCTTTTTGAGGACGGTGTGCTTTGTTATTTTTGAAGAAATGCTCTCATGCTTCACTTAGATTTATTTGGGAGTTACTAAAATTTTAAAGAAATTCTCTCTTGCTTCACTTAGATTAATTTGAGAGAAAGAAATATTATGCTCGTGTTCTTCACTTATATTTGTTTGAGCTTATTAAAAGCAACATATGAAACTAGTCCCAAAGTGATAGATATCCAAGAAGGATATAATAAAAACTTTCATGAAGATCATTGGACAAAATAAACTTGATTCTTAGTAATAGTTTTGAGATATGATGATAGTGATATGTGAGTCATGTTGATGAGTAATTATGCTTTAGTAAGAATATTGGTGTTAAGGTTTATGATTCCCTATGCAAGCACGAAAGTCAATAGTTATGCAATGAAATTATATCCTACTTGTGGTGCATTATTCGGTGTTAATTATGCTTAATGCTTGCTTACGATATTTTTCGTTTCTTGGTTGGACGCTTCTGAATCTTTTGCTAGCCTTCATTTGCACTAAGTATGATCACTACTTGTGCATCCAAAACCCTTTAAACCAGTTTTGCCATATGAGTCCACTATACCTACCTATATGCGGTATTTCCGTGCCGTTCTAAGCAAATTTGTATGTGCCATCTCTAATTTTCAAAATAAATTTCTCTTTTGTGTGCTCGTATCGCTCGCGAGGCGGTGAGGGGTGGTCGATATTTTTCCATGCTAGATGTGTTATTCTCACGATGAGTGTTTATCCACTTGTCATTGCACGAGAGTACGACAAAGGTATTAGGGATGCTCAGGCCTGAAATGAAAAATGAATTTACTTTATGTTGTCAAATAATAAATTCCTTGGAAAGTGTTGGTATGGAGGGCACCCGTGGATACGGCTAGCCATGGAAAGTGAAAGAAATGGTGGAAAAAGGAATAAACTTTAATTTCTGTTTGGGAACCACCTATGATATATCTAGCATGGAAAGTATTGGAAACTCTAAGTCATTTTCGTTCGTGGGAAAAGTATGCCTCTCAAAATGTTTTTATCTCTCAATTTAAGCTTTGAGCTCTGGCACCTCTACAAATCCCTACTTCCCTCCGCGAAGGGCCCTTCTTTTACTTTATGCAATTTTTATTTTTACTTGAGTCTCCATCTTCTCTTATAAAGTACCAACTAAGGGGCACTATGATCGTACTTGAGCATTGGGTGTAGCTAATATTCGAGTGTGTTTCATGAATGGATCAATGATTGAGCATAATGGGCTAGGGATAACTTGCTTTAGTGTTGATATTTTGAAAGACATGGTTGCTTGTTGATATGCTTGAGTATTAAAGTCCTCATGTCAAAACTAGACTATTGCTTTGAACCATATAAAAGTCCAAATGTCCATGCTACAAAGAAAACAATATGTGATGAACATGTTAGGCAGCATTCCACATCAAAAATTCTGTTTTCATCATTTACCTACTCGAGGACGAGCAGGAATTAAGCTTGGGGATGCTGACACGTCTCCAACGTATCTATAATTTTTGATTGTTCAATGCTGTTATATTATCATTTTTGGATGTTTTACAATCATTTTATATCAACTTTATATCATTTTTTGGGACTAACCTATTAACATAGTGCCCAGTGCCAGTTGTTGTTTTCTGCTTGTTTTTTACATCACAGGAAATCAATACCAAACGGAGTCCAAATGCAGCAAAACTTTTTGGAGATTTTTTTGGACCAGAAGACATCTAGTGGGCCAAAGAAGTACCGAAGAGGGGGCCCGAGGTGAGCACAAGACACCGGGGCGCGCCTGGGCCCCCAAGCGCGCCCTGGTGGGTTGTGCCCATCTCGGAGACCTCCCGCACCACCTCTTTGCTCTATAAATACCCCAATTTTTACTTATTTATTTTATCTCGCATTCCCGCGAGATCTATTTATCCAATCTACTACAATTTTACCTATCCTTTTACCCGTGAGGGATTGACAACCCCTCTCTTACGTCGGGTTGCAAGTATTTGTTCTTTGTGTGCAGGAGCTGTTTACATGGTGTTGCGTGGTTCTCCTACTGGTTTGATAACCTTGGTCTCATCACTGAGGGAAATACCTACCATTGCTGCGCTGCATCATCCCTTCCTCTTTGGTGAAATACCGACGTAGTTCAAGCAAACATCATCCTTGCCGAAGGTTAAATAGCAACTTGATAATCACCATTGTGGTTTTGCGTAGGTAAGAACGGTTCTTGCTAGTAGCCCATAGAAGCCACATAAAACTTGCAACAACAAAGTAGAGGGCGTCTAACTTGTTTTTGCAGGGCATGTTGTGATGTGATATGGTCAAGATATGATGTGATATATGTTGATGTATGAGATGATCATGTTTTGTAATAAGTTCATGACTTGCATGTCGATGAGTACGACAACCGGCAGGAGCCTTAGGGTTGTCTTTAATTATTGTATGACATGCGTGTCAATCGCTAAGTGCCATGTAATTGCTTTACTTTATCGCTATGCGTTAGCAATAGTTGTAGAAGCAATTGTTGGTGAGATAACCCTGACGCTATGATAGAGATCAAGGTGTCGTGCCGGTGACGATGGAGATCATGATGATGCTTTGGAAATGGAGATCAAAAGCACAAGATGATGATGGCCATATCATTTCACATATTTTTGATTGCATGTGACGTTTATCCTTTATGCATCTTATTTTGCTTAGAACGATGTTAGCATTATAAGATGATCCCTTCACTTAATTTCAAGATAAAAGTGTTCTCCCCAAGTATGCACCAATGCTAAAGTTTGTTGTTTCGAAGCACCTCGTGATGATCGGGTGTGATCGACTATACGTTCACATACAATGGGTGTAAGCCAGTTTTGGACATGCGGAATACTTGGCTTAACCTTGACAAGCCTAGCATGTACAGACATGGTGTCGGAGCACTGGAAACCGAAAGGTCGAACGTGAGTCATATAGTAGATATGATCAACAAGATTACCCCATCTCACATGATGATCGGACATGGGTTAGTTGATTTGGATCATGTATCACTTAGACAACTTGAGGGATGTTGATTTAAGTGGGAGTTCATTAGTAATTTGATTATTTGAACTAAAATTTATCATGAACTTAGTCTTAATAGTTTTTGCATATCTATGTTGTAGATCAATGGCTCGTGCTACCATTCCCTGGAATTTTAATGCGTTCCTAGAGAAAGCTAAGTTGAAAGATGATGGTAGCAACTACACGGATTGGGTCTGTAACTTGAGGATTATCCTCATTGCTGCACAGAAGAATTATGTCCTTGATGCACCGCTAGGTGACAGACCTGCTACAGGAGCTACTGCAGATGTTATGAACTTCTGGTAGGCTCGATCTGATGACTACTCAATAGTTCAGTGTGCCATGCTTTACGGCTTAGAACCGGGACTTCAAAGACGTTTTGAACGCCATGGAGCATATGAGAAGTTCCAAGAGCTGAAGTTGATATTTCAAGCTAATGCCCGGGTTGAGAGATATGAAGTCTCCAACAAGTTCTATAGCTGTAAGATGGAGGAGAACAGTTCTGTCAGTGAACACATACTCAAAATGTCTGGGTATCATAACCACTTGACTCAGCTGGGAATTGATCTTCTAGTTGAGAGTGTTATTGACAGAGTTCTTCAGTCACTGCCACCAAGCTACAAAGGCTTTGTGATGAACTATAATATGCAAGGGATGACGAAAACGATTCCTGAGCTCTTCGGGTTGTTGAAATCGGCGGAGGTAGAAATCAAGAAGGAGCATCAAGTGTTGATGGTTAACAAGACCACTAGTTTCAAGAAAAAGGGCAAGGGAAAGAAAGGGAACTTCAAGAAGAATGGCAGGCAAGTTGCCACTCCCGTGAAGAAGCCCAAAGCTGGACCCAACCCTGAAACTGAGTGCCTCTACTGCAAAGAAAATGGTCAGTATAAGCGGAACTGCCCCAAATACTTGGCGGATAAGAAGGATGGCAAAGTGAACAAAGTTATATTTGATATACATGTTATTGATGTGTTCCTTACTAATGCTCGTAGTAGCGCCTGCGTATTTGATACCGGTTTAGTTGCTCATATTTGTAACTCGAAACAGGAGCTGCGGAATAAACGAAGATTGGCTAAGGACGAGGTGACAATGCGCATCGGGAAAGGTTCCAAGGTCGATGCGATCGCCGTCGGCACGCTACCTCTACATCTACCTTCGGGATTAGTTTTAGACCTCAATAATTGTTATTTGGTGCCAGCGTTGAGCATGAACATTATATCTGGATCTTGTTTATTGCTAGACGGTTATTCATTTAAGTCAGAGTGTTTGGGATATAACTATTGAGTATAAACCGCCCAGGAGGGGCCGGGTTATGCTCATAGTGATTTACCTGTATTGAAGCCCATGAAGACATAGAAGATGGCGACTTACGAAGGAGACTTAATAAGAAGGCCCAAAGCCCAAAGGCGAGTTAGGGCCCATAGATGTAAACCGCCATAAGTATATGACTTTTATTGTAAGATAGGAAAGAGTGGATACCGAGCCGGACACGTTTATGAGCCGGCCGGGATTCTGCGAACCGCCGGGCGTCAACCTGTGTATATAAAGGGACGACCCGGCGGCGGTTTAGGGAAAAGAGACAACAGATCGAGAGCCAGGTTAAGCGTATTCGCTCCCTGGTCATCGAAACCCTAGCAATACCACCTCAAACTGGATTAGGCCTTCACATTCATCGCAAGGGGCTGAACCAGTATAAACTCCCCGTGTCCTTTGTCCTGATTTACCCCTTTAAACTAACCTCATTGCGATGGCTCCACGACTAAGTCCTCACACTAGGACATCTGCTGTGACTATTCAACGACAATTGGCGCCCACCGTGGGGCCAGCGCACGGTGGTTTCGAGTTCTTGAAGGGCAACTTCGAAGGGATCAAGGGATACGCTGTGGGCCGGATGACCATGAGTCGTCGCAGCAAGCTCTACATCGACGATGAAGGCTGGGGCCCTGAGGCTGGCTCAATTGAGTACGGGTACCGGGTCCCCTTCGGTGGAATTCACGTCTTCATTGGCAAGATCGGCGAAGCAGGCCCTGAGCCGGACACCTGCACCGATATCATCGAGACGGCTCAGCGTGCAAAACCTGCCCGAGTTCAGCCCGCCATGAGTCATACCTTCGTGGGATTCATCAATGGTGCGGAATCTAAGGATAAATCGGTATCTGACGGTGAGACAGTTGTCTATTCTGATGGTGAGTCATCCACCGGTGAAACCGAGTCATTGTACCGACTGCAAGATGGTCGGCTTGGGGGCTGTTCTGATGGCGATAGTATTCCGGACCCCTACGAGCCGCCGAACCAGGTTGCAATCTTCATGGCCGGTACGCAGCTAGTGCAGCACTCTTCAACTGCAGCGGCATTGATTTTTAGGTCAGCAGCGGCGACGGCAGCCGGGGCAGGAGGCCATGCGCGCCCGCCGGCTCAAGTCTTGTCCGGTTTACTAGACGCCTTGGCAACACTGCTGACGACGGAGGTTAACCTGGATAATCAAGATCAGCATAACGCGGAAGTCATGAAATTGCGAGATCAGATAGCTCAAGCTAAGAAAGACCTGGCAGCTGAAGATGCCAGGATGGCTGCGGAGCGGATTACGTTGGATGCTCAGGCGCAGCGGATTCAGTCGGAGTCTTACCGGCTCATGCTAGATCAGAACGCTTCAAACAAAGTCATGAGGAGGAGGCATCAGTCTCGCCTGCCACCGGTTTACGAGGCGAGGAACCTCTTTAACACGCCAGGAGCAGGAACCAGTAACCCGCCAGTGGCGGACTGGGTTGAAGCGCCTGGGACGGGAGCACCGGTTCAGCCGCGCACCACGGATCCACCTCGTCAGAACAATATCCCACCGCAACACATGCCAACACCGCTGGGTCATTACTCTAACCCTTTGGATAACATGATCGCTGCGGCGTCACGATTGGCGGCTATCCCGGTTGAAGGTGAGTCTCCAATGGTGGTTGAGATGCGGAGGGCTAGAGAGCTCCTTCAGACAGCATTGGTTCAGCAGCAGGCTTATTCTTACAGTCGAAGCCAGATTCATTCCACCCCTCACCCAAGCCGGAGTTAGAGTAGGCATATTGATGAACCAGCTGTGTCAAGCAGTCGGCGGAACCATAACCTGCCTCGTGGACATAACCTAGCGGGCGGTGGTGCTGATGCTCAGAACGTGGTGGATCAAGGTAGAGCACGTCGAGAGGCCGAGCTGGCGGCGCAATATGCGGCCCGTCAACCTTCTCCGGTTCGTCCGACAACTCCGGTGGAGCCAGGTGTAACCCTTAGGAATTTGGGCGTGCCATGTTTAGTGCCGGCCATACGTAATGAGCATCTGCCCAAGGATTTTAAGGGTCCTCGCAAGGTGCCTAACTATACAGCCGATTTACCTCCTGAAGCATGGATCGAGAGTTATGAGATGGCCATGGAATTGCTAGATGTTAACGATGCGGCATGTGCTAAATATTTCCCCCTGATGTTGGATGGAACGGCTCGCACTTGGTTGAAGGGGCTCCCTGCCAACTCCATTGGGTCATGGGCCGAGTTAAAGGCCCGGTTTATCCAGAATTTCAAAGATACGTGCAAGCAGCCTATGTCAATTGTGGATCTGGATGCCTGTGTCCAAGAAGAGGGTGAGTCCACAACCCACTGGGTGCGTCGGGTTTCGACCATAATTGTTGTTCTATTTATATGAGTAATATCTTTTATGGTCACGCACCTTTGATGAATGGTCTATTCTGGTTGAATCTCGATCGTAGTGATACACATATTCATAATATTGATGCCAAAAGATGCAAAGTTGCTAAAGATAGTGCAACATACTTGTGGCACTACCGTTTAGGTCATATTGGTGTAAAGCGCATGAAGAAACTCCATGCGGGTGGACTTTTGGAATCACTTGATTATGAATCATTTGATACTTGCGAACCATGCCTCATGGGTAAGATGACTAAAACTCCGTTCTCCGGAACAATGGAGCGAGATAATGACTTATTGGAAATAATACATATACCGATGTATGTGGTCCGATGAGTATTGAGGCATGCGGCGGGTATCGTTATTTTCTGACCTTCATAGATGATTTGAGTAGATATGGGTATATCTACTTGATGAAACATAAGTTTGAAACATTTGAAAAGTTCAAAGAATTTCAGAGTGAAGTGGAGAATCATCGTAACAAGAAAATAAAGTTTCTACGATCTGATCGCGGAGGCGAATATTTGAGTTATGAGTTTGGCCTTCATTTAAGATAATGTGGAATTGTTTCACAACTCACGCCACCTGGAACACCACAGCGTAATGGTGTGTCCAAACATCGTAACCGTAATTTATTAGATATGGTGCGTTCTATGATATCTCTTACCGATTTGCCTTTATCATTTTGGGGTTATGCATTAGAGACAGCCGCATTCACATTAAATAGGGCACCGTCTAAATCCGTTGAGATGACACCGTATGAACTATGGTTTGGCAAGAAACCTAAGCTGTCATTTCTTAAAGTTTGGGGATGCGACGCTTATGTCAAAAGGCTTCAGCCTGATAAGCTCGAACCCAAATTGGAGAAGTGCATCTTCATAGGATACCCTAAACAAACTATTGGGTAGACCTTCTGGTACGTCTCCAACGTATCTATAATTTTTGGCTTGTTCCATGCTGTTATATTATCATTCTTGGATGTTTTATATTCATTTTACAACAACTTGATATCATTTTTTGGGACTAACCTATTGACATAGTGTCCAGTGCTAGTTGCTATTTTTTGCTTGTTTTTTACTTCGTAGAATATCAGTACCAAACAGAGTCCAAATGCAGCGAAACTTTTTGGAGATTTTTTCTGGACCAGAAGACGCCTTGTGGGCCAAGAAAACACCAGAGGGGAGGCCTGTGCAGAGCACAACCCACCAGGGCATGCCCAGGAGCCCAGGCGCGCCCAGGGGTTTGTGCCCCCCACAGAGACCTCCTGCACCACCTCTTCGCCCTATAAATTCCCAAATATTCCAGAAACCCTAGGGGAGTCGATGAAGCACAATTCCAGCTGCCGCAAGTTCCAGAACCACGAGTTCCAATCTAGACACCATCACGGAGGGGTTCATCATCCTCATTGGTGCCTCTCTAATGATGCGTGAATAGTCCACCATAGACCTACGGGTCCATAGGCAGTAGCTAGATGGCTCTCTCTCTCTCTCTCTCTCTCTCTCTCTCTCTCTCTTGGTTCTCAATACAATGGCCTCTTGTAGATCTATCTGATGTAACTCTTTTTGCGGTGTGTTTGTTGGGATCCGATGAACTTTGAGTTTATGATCGGATCTATATCCATGAATATTATTTGAGTTTTCTTTGATCCCTTATATGCATGATTATTTATAGCCCCGTATTTGTTCTTCGAATCTTTGGTTTAGTTAGGCCAACTAGATCGATTTTTCTTGCCATGGGAAGAGGTGCTTTGTGATGTGTTCGATCTTGCGGTGTTCTTTCGCAGTGACAGAAGGGGCAACAAGAAACGCATGTATCGTTGCTATTAAGGATAACAATATGGGGGCTATTCCTACATGAATAGATCTCGTGTACATCATGTCATTGTTCTTATTGCATTACTCTGTTTCTCCATGAACTTAATACACTAGATGCATGCTGGATAGCGGTCGATGTGTGGAGTAATAGTAGTAGATGCAGGCAGGAGTCGGTCTACTAATCTTGGACGTGATGCCTATATATTGATCATTGGCTTGGATATCGTCATGATTATTCGATCTTGTATAAATTGCCCAACAGTAGTTTGTTTACCCACCGTGTGCTATTTCTCGAGAGAAGCCACTAGTGAAATCTACGGCCCTCGGGTCTATTCTTTATCATATTTGCTTTGAGATCTATTGTTATTTGCTTTTATTTTCAGATCTATTATTCCAAAAACCCAAAAATACCTTGCTGCAATTTTTTATTACTTATTTTATTTCACGTTTTATCGAGAGCTATTTATCCAATCTACCACAAATTTATCTATCTTTTTACCGTGGAGGGATTGACAACCCCTCTTACGCGTCGGGTTGCAAGTATCTGTTCTTTGTGTGCAGGTACTATTTACGTAGTGTTGCTTGGTTATCCTACTGGATTGATACCTTGGTTTCACAATTGAGGGAAATACCTACCGTAGCTGTACTGCATCATCCCTTCCTGTTTGGGGAAATACCGACGCAGTTTCAAGCGACATCAAAAGGAATTTCTGGCACCGTTGCCGAGGAGGATCAAGTCAAGATAGTCTCCCGTCAACTTGCCAATTTCTGGTGCCGTTGCCGGGGATACATCATCAACATCTATCATGTTCCTAATTACAAATCTCATCTCCTTACAATTTACATTATTTGCCATTTGCCTCTCATTTTCATCTCCCACACTTCACAAAATTTGCCGTTTTATTTGCCTTCCCCTTTTCGTTTGCCTTCTTCTCGTTCGACCTTTTGTTTGCTTGTGTTACCATGTGCCTTCTATTTGCTTGCATCTTTGCTTGCTAAAAATCTATTGATACGGATCCTCATCCTCTTGCTAATCTTTTTAAAAGATCCAATTATGACGAACCAATTGCTAGCGATTTGAGTGCACTAGATTATCTTTATGAAGATTTGCTTGAAAATTGTGATGAAGTGTTAGAGAAAGAAATTTATAAAGAGATTCACGATAGCTCCTTGGATGAAAAACATGATTGCAATAATTTTACTATAAATTCTATTAATTTCAATTGTGCTAATAATATGCAAAACACCAAGCTTGGGGATGCTAATTTTGATATGTCCACTACTTATTGCAATGATCATGATTGGGGTGATTCTTCTTATGATCTTGAAAATTTATTTAAGCCTTGATGACCCACAAGTATAGGGGATCAATCGTAGTCCTTTCGATAAGTAAGAGTGTTGAACCCAACGAGGAGCAGAAGGAAATGACAAGTGGTTTTCAGCAAGGTATTTTCTGCAAGCACTGAAATAGTCGGTAACAAGTAGTTTGATAGCAAGATAATTTGAAATGAGCAAGTAATGGTAACGGTAAATAAAGTGCAGCAAGGTAGCCCAATCCTTTTATGGCAAAGGACAGGCCAAAATGGTCTCTTATGATAAGCAAAGCGTTCTTGAGGGTACACGGGAATTTCACCATATCACTTTCATCATGTTAGTTTGATTCGTGTTCGCTACTTTGATAATTTGATATGTGGGTGGACCGGTGCTTAGGTGTTGTTCTTACTTGAACAAACCTCCTACTTATGATTAACCCCCTCGCAAGCATCCGCAACTACGAGAAAATTATTAAGATAAAATCTAACCATAGCATTAAACTTTTGGATCCAAATCGGTCCCTTACGAAGTAGTGCATAAACTAGGGTTTAAGCTTCTATCACTCTAGCAACCCATCAACTAATAACTCCATAATGCATTCCCTTAGGCCCAAATATGGTGAAGTGCCATGTAGTCGATGTTCACATTACACCACTAAGGGAATCACAACATACATATCATCAAAATGTCGAACACATATCAAGTTCACATGATTACTTGCAACATGACTTCTCCCATGACCTCAAGAACAAAAGTAACTACTCACAAGTAATAATCATGCTCAAGATCAAAGGGGTATGAAATAGCATAATGGATCCAAACATGTAATCTTCCACCAAATAAACCATATAGTAATCAACTACAAGATGTAATCAACACTATTAGTCACCCACAGGTACCAATATGAGGTTTCGGTACAAAGATTGAACACAAGAGATGAACTAGGGTTTGAGAGGAGATGGTGCTATTGAAGATGTTGATGGAGATTGCCCTCCCAAAGATGGGAGAGTTGTTGGTGACGATGATGGCGATGATTTCTCCCTCCGGGAGGGAAGTTCCCCCGGAGGGCAAAAGTGCTCCTGCCCAAGTTCTGCCTCGAGACGGCGGTGCTTCCTCCTAAAAGTCCCCCCTTGATTTTTTCTAGGTCAAAATGACCTAGATACCAGAAGATGGGCACCGGAGGTGGGCCGTGTGATACGTCTCCAACGTATCTATAATTTATTAAGTATTCATGCCATGTTTACAACAATTTTATATGATTTTGGTATGATTTGATTAGAACTAACTCGGACTGACGTTGTTTTCTGCAGCACTACCGTGGTGTCATTTTTTGTGCAGAAATAAAAGTTCTCGGAATGGGCTGAAAATTTACAGTGATTTTTTATGCACCAAAAGTGACCCCCGAAGCACCGGAGCTGGGCCAGGAAGTGACTGAGGAGGCCACAAGCCTGCTAGACGCGCCCTAACCCCGAGGGTGCTAGCTCCAGGCTTGTGGGCCCCTCGGGCACCCCCTGACTTGTTTCCGACGCCAAAAATTCTTATAAATACGGAAACCCCTGAAAAGAACCCTTGATCGGAAGTTCCGCCGCGACAAGCCTCTGTAGCCACGAAAAACCAATTGGGAGCCCGTTCTGGCACCCTGCCGGAGGGGGAAATCTTCACCAGAGGCCATCTTCATCATCCCGGAGGCCACCATGATGAGGAGGGAGTAGTTCACCATCGGGGCTGAGGGTATGTACTAGTAGCTATGTGTTTGATCTCTCTCTCTCTCTCTCTCTCTCGTGTTCTTGATTTGGCACGATCTTGATGTACCGCGAGCCTTGTTACTATAGTTGGATCATATGGTGTTTCTCCCTCTCTACCTTCTTGTGATGAATTGAGTTTTACCTTTGAGGTTTCACTATTATCGAATTGAGTACTTTTATGGATTTGAGAACACTTGATGTATGTCTTGCGTGTGATACCCGTGGTGACAATGGGGTGTTCTATTGATTCGCTTGATGTATGTTTTGGCACTCAACTCACGGATTCCTGAGGTGACATTGGGGTAATCTATGCATAGGGGTTGATGCACGTTTTCCTCCCTGTTTCTCCGGTAGAGATATTGGGGCACTCTTTGAGGTTCTTTGTGTTGGATTGAACATTATGAATCTGAAGTTGTTTGATGCATAACGTAAATTGACACACGGATACTTTTGGTGACATTGGAGTATCTAGGTGACATTAGGGTTGATTGATGTGTATCATATGGTGTTATTTAGTATGAATTTTAGGGCTATTTGTGACACTTATAGGAATAGCTCAAAAGATTGATCAGAAAGAATAACTTTGAGGCGGTTTCATACCCTACAAGCAATTTCATCTTATGTTCTCCGTGATAGGAACTTTGGAGTGACTCTTTGTCGCACGTTGAGGGATTGCCATATGATTTAATTATGTTATCATTGTTGAGAGACTTTGCGCTGGTGAAAGTATGAACCCTAGGCTTGTTTTCATGCATTGCAATACCGTTTTTGCTCACTTTTGTTACTATTTACCTTGCTGTTTTTATATTTTCAGATTACAAAAACCTATATCTACCATCCATATTACACTTGTATCACCATCTCTTCACCGAACTAGGGCACCTATACAATTTACCATTGTATTGGGTGTGTTTGGGACACAAGAGACTCTTTGTTATTTGGTTGCAGGGTTGTTTGAGAGAGACCATCTTCATCCTACGCCTCCTACGGATTGATAAACCTTAGGTCATCCACTTGAGGGAAATTTGCTACTGTCCTACAAAACTCTGCACTTGGAGGCCCAACACGAGTCTACAAGAAGAAGGTTGCGTAGTAGACATCAAGCTCTGTTCTGGCGACGTTGCCGGGGAGGTGAGTGCTTGAAGGTATATCTTTAGATCTTGCAATTGAATCTTTTAGTTTCTTGTTTTATCACTAGTTTGGTTTATAAAAGAAAACTACCAAAAAATGGAATTGAGGTTGCCTCATATGCTTCATCTTTTTAAAGTCTTTCATGAAAATGATGGAAAGGAAAATCGTGCTCAAGTGTTAGAAGAAGAATTCAATAAAATGGTTGGCATAAAATCTTTGAATGATGAGCATGATTGCAATGTTGTTAGTATGAATTCCTTCAATATCCATGATGCTAATGATATGCAAAGCCATAAGCTCGGGGATGCTATATTTGATGAAGATGATATTTTTAGTCCCCCAGGTTTTGATGAGAAAATTTATTATGATGAAAGCATGCCTCCTATTTATGATGATTATATTGATGAAAGTGGGTTTGGAAGAGTGTCAACTCTAGGTACTAATGATCCCACTATTTTGGAGGGTGCTGAATCTTTTCACAATATTGATAAAAGTGGATTTGGAGAGGTCATGACTTTATTTATTGATAAATCTACTATTTTGGAAGAGGTTCCAATTGATTATGAGAACAAAGTTGCTATCTATGATGATTATTGTGATGACATGTATGCTATAAAGAATAATGATAACCATGAAACTTGTCATCATGATTTTAATTTTCAATTGGATTATGCCTCACATGATAGTTATTTTGTTGAATTTTCTCCTACCACTACTATGAATGAGAAGAATTTTGCTTATATGGAGAGTAATAAAATTTCTATGCTTGTGGATCATGAAAAGAATGCTTTATGTGATATTTATATTGTTTAATTCATTCATGATGCTACTGAAAATTATCACGAGAGAGGGATATATATGCTTCTACATATCTCAATAATATCAAGTTTCCTCTCTATGTGTTGAAAGTTTTGAAGGCATGCTTGTTTTGCCTTCCTATGCTAGTTGATTCTTGTTCCCAAAAATTATTTGCTCACAAAATCCCTATGCATAGGAAGTGGGTTAGACTTAAATGTGCTAGTCATATTCTTCATGATGCTCCCGTTATATTTTAATTCTTATCTTTTATGTGAGCATCATTGAAATCATCATGTCTAGCTAAAAAGGCATTAAAGAAAAGTGATTGTTGGGAGACAACCCAATATTTACCCCTACTATTTTTGTGTGTTCACATGATTAATCTACTGTAGTAATCATGTTTTATAGCTTTTGTTTCAATAAAGTGCCAAGTAAAGCCTTTGGGATAGTGTTCTTGATAGTTGATTTGATTCTGTGCAAAAAACAAAAACTTTTGTGTCTAGTAACAGAATCTATAATACATAAATAGTTCATCCCCACTACCTTATTTCTCTTGACATGCAGCCTATCCAACTCAGCAATCCACCACATCAGCAATTATTTTTGTTTTAACCATTTTCCGTTGACATTTAGATGTGCCGTATTCGTCGCTTCATTTTCAGACTTAATACCGACCGCGAAGCCCAATGGTTTCGACTCAGAGACAGAAAAAAGCCCAATCGTCAGCATCGATTTCTCTTCCATCCTATAACCGGCATATATTTAATCCCCCACCTCTGCCTGTTCCCCTCTGCATCTCTGCCCACCCGTACGTCTCCTCCCCACGCCTCCCCACATCTATCTGCTTTCTCCGCCGATGCTTCCCATCGCCGCCGCATCCACGCTCGACGGCCAGCACCAACGAGGCACATGTTGTGCCTCCTCCAGATCTGCGAGGTGAGGCGGAAGGAAAGATGACATGGATGATTCGAGGCGCCTCGACAAGCAAGGGCACTACAAATCACCAGCATAAGCTCCGACGACGACCCCTCACCGCCGGGCTCGATCGCAAGGAGCTCACTGAACACATGGGAATTGACCACCAAGGCCTGTGTTGGCTTTGTTTTCCCCGTCTCAAACCCCCAAATTTATGCAGTTTCCTTTTTCATGTGCATGTCAAGATAAAAATGATCAGTGTTAGATTCTCATGTACAGATTCAATTGTTTTCATCGAAGTTGTTTGGATTTGCTAGGAGGAAGCGGACAGTTTTCCCGTCCACACCTAATTATTGTTTTTCATATAGAATTCTACTTATTTTTCATGTTGTTTGCAGGCTAGCTATTGTTACAGATCCAACCAGGATAACTACACTCTCATGGAACTGTAGTTCTCTCCGTTGTTTGCAGGCAAGACGCTGTTGCAGATCCAATAGAAATTAAATTAACATTTTTGTTCTCCACATGTTCCCTATGAAATGCTTGTGGTTGTACGTGGCATGGGCAAAATTTTGTTTCATAATTGATTGAATATATTAATGTTTATGGCACATGTAATTGTTTGCACACAAGCCAGCTGCAGATAAGGATGATGAAAGAATGAGGTATGTTCTCCACATTTAAAAGAAATAGATAAGTTCTATGGGGACAGATGGAGCGATGTCATTTTGTTTTATAATGTCTGTCACTTTATCATGACTTGTGGTGTATGCTCATCTAATTTTTGGTGCATTTACATACAATTAGTAATATGTTGAGTCTTCCTAAAATAATCTCAGATGTACCTTTGCAGGCTGTGCTTTACTATCCAATTGAGAGATTCGACAAGAAATGATATGTTCCAATTCGAGGTTTCTTCATCGGTTTTGTGAAAATTACAGTATTTAACATATGGAAATAGAAAGTCCACTCCCATAATTTAAAAGAAAAAACTAGAGTAAGTCCTTCTTAGTATTGAGTCACTATTCCATGCTTCGATATTCTGATACACTATTTAGTCTGATTCACACAAGTCATATTCACACTCAAGCATTGGTCATACAATAGGATGGAATGATGATATCTATACCAAGGCCAAGCATCCACGAGGCCAAGTATGCTACTACCAATTGAGAAACTATTCTCTTTGTTGTAACATTGTTGTCCTTCGAATTTTGAGTGCATATTTGGGGTTCTATTTAGTTCTCTTATGATACTTTTAATGACAGCAAAGAGATCCCGCAGCAAAGCGCGGGCTATCATCTAGTTGTTAAAATTCGTTGGTGCATGGAAAAACTCTGAATGTTTTACACAAGATTGATATACAAATTTTCTGCGTGGTCCTAATTTTTCAGAATGTTTGGAGTAACATAAGTTTGAGCATAATTCAGATCTTTACAGACTGTTCTGTTTTTGACAGATTCTATTTTCGATACATAGTTTGCTTGTTTTCTAGTTTCTATGTCTTATATTGCTTTATATAAATTGTGGAAATTATAGAGTACAGTAGGCATTATGTGGAAACAATTATGAATCTTGTCTTTGACAGTACCCAAGTGAATGATTTGTTTTACTATGCTAACCCATCTCACGAAGTTCCGTTAAGTTTTGTGTGATTGAAGTTTGGGGATGCCCAAGGCACCCGAAGGTAATATTCAAGGAATACCCAAGCAACTAAGCTAGGGGATGCCCCGGAAGGCATCCCCTCTTTCGTCTTCAACATTATCGGTAACCTCACTTGGAGCTATATTTTTATTCGTCACATGATATGAGTTTTGCTTGGAGCGTCATTTTATTTTATTAGTATTTTCTTGCTGTTATTTAGAGTAATGTTTTGCATCTTTTATTTTAATAAAAATGACAAGTATAGCCTTTTCCATGCTTATTTTGCAAGTCTATATGTGGCTGTTTGAAAACAGAAAGTTGCACGCTAGTGCGTGAATTCTTGAGAAAAGTCAGAATGTGATAAAATGTTGATTTTTTGCACAATAAGCTATGATAAATTTTATACAATGTGGTAAATTGATGTCTACTACGCAACTTTATTCTTGTAGACTCGTATTGGGCCTTCAAGCGCAGAGTTTTGTAGGACAGTAGCAATTTTCCCTCAGGTGGATGACCTAAGGTTTATCAATCCGTGGGAGGCGTAGGATGAAGATGGTCTCTCTCAAACATCTCTGCAACCAAATAACAAAAAGTCTCTTGTGTCCCCAACACACCAAATACAATGGTAAATTGTATAGGTGCACTAGTTCGGTGAAGAGATGGTGATACAAGTGCAGTAATGATAGTAGATATTGATTTTTGTAATAGAAACAATAAAAAACAGCAAGGTAGCAAGTAACAAAAGTGAGCACAAACGGTATTGCAATGCTTGAAAATGAGGCCTAGGGTCTGTACTTTCACTAGTGCAATCTCTCAACAATGCTAATATAATTGGATCATATAACCATCCCTCAACGTGCGATGAAGAATCACTCCAAAGTTCCTATCTAGCGGAGAACATAAGACGAAATTGTTTGTAGGGTACGAAACCACCTCAAAGTTATTCTTTCCGATCAATCTATCCTAGAGTTCGTACTAAAATAACACCAAGCTATTCTTTCCGATCGATCTAACCAAGAGTTCATACTAAAATAACACCATATGATACACATCAACCAACTCTAATGTCACCTAGATACTCCAATGTCACCACAAGTATCCATGAGTTAATTATACGATACGCATCAAACAATTTCAGATTCATAATACTCAATCCAACACAAAGAACTTCAAAGAGTGCCCCAAGATTTCTACCGGAGAAACAAAGACGAGAACGTGCATCAACCCCTATGCATAGATTACCCCAATGTCACCTCGGGAATCCGCGAGTTGAGTGCCAAAACACATATCAAGTGAATCAATATGATACCCCATTGTCACCACGGGTATTCATAGCAAGACATACATCAAGTGTTCTCAAATCCATAAAAGTATTCAATCCAATAAAAAACGAAATCTCAAAGGGAAAACTCAATTCATCACAACAAGATAGAGAGGGGAAAACACCATATGATCTGACTATATTAACAAAGACCGCGATACATCAAGATCGTGACATCTCAAGAACACGAGAGAGAGAGAGACATTAAAACATAGCTACTGGTACAAACCCTCAGCCCCAAGGGTGGACTACTCCCTCCTCATCATGGTGGCCGCCGGGATGATGAAGATGGCCTCCAGTGATGATTTCCCCCTCCGACGGAGTGCCAGAATGGGGTCTAGATTGGTTATTCATGGATACAGAGGCTTGCGGCGGCAGAACTTCTGATCTAGGGTTACTCCCAGGGTTTTCGGAATATTTGGCAATTTATAGGGCGAAGAGGCGGTGCAGGAGGCCACCGAGGTGGGCACCCTCGGAGCACCCCTCTGGTACTTCTTTAGCCCAAGTTGTGTCTTCTGGTCCATAAAAATTCTCCAAAAAGTTTCGCTGCGTTTGGACTCCGTTTGGTATTGATTTTCTGCGATGTAAAAAACAAGCAAAAAACAGCAACTGGCAGTGGGCACTATGTCAATACGTTTGTCCCAAAAAATGATATAAAGTTGCTATAAAATGATTGTAAAACATCCAAGAATGATTGTTTAAAAACATGAATACTTCATAAATTATAGATACATTGGAGACGTATCAGCATCCCCAACCTTAATTCCTACTCATCCTCGAGTAGGTAAATGATAAAAGAAATAATTTATGAAGTGTGAATGCTAGCAAAGTGCATAAGTTTGATCAATGATAATTTCAATCACTTTTCCTAGCATCATAACAACAATTCTTTCTCGTAAAACTTCTCATGTTAAAGTAGCAACCAATTCACATGTTAAGGTTCAAACAATGAATTCTCTTGAAACTCAACAACCTATGTTCTTAGTCACCAAACAATTGCAATTCAACTTATTCAACAAAATCTAAGTAAGAGCTCCACATACTCAATCATCATATAGTCTTCTATGATTAATAGTACTCAAAGCATATTCTTAGAACAAATGGCATCCATCGAACACAGAGAAAGATAGGGGCTTAATATTTCGCCTCCCAACTCATTTATCATAGATATAATTGTCAACAATAATAAATCATGATCAAATATATTTGACTGGTCATATGTGCCTAGATCTTTCCCCACCACATGATGCTTGTGTAACACCCCCGGTGATTAGCAACAGTAATCACTTTTGATAATGATATGTTAGCATGATCAACAGTGCATAATCATCATTAGCATCATATTGCATTTCAACTCCTAAGTCAAATTCAAATTTAAATGAAAGTGGAATATAAAAGTTGTCCAACATAGGAGCTAAAATGTCAGATAAATAACAAATATTCCAGAGGCTATTCTAAAATTGAAACCAACATCATTGGAATTGGATAAGTGACTCGAACAACCTCAAACAGTGGATAAAGATAATATTTAATAACCATTTATTGAATCTGAAATAAATATGGAATTATGTTTTGTCCAAACTAATTTTAGGTGTTAGGGAATAATGCACTGGTATTTATGAACTAGGTCTCATGTTTTACAAAAACCATTTTGGGGCCTGACTAATTACTAAACTGAGAAAGGAGAATAAAGAAAAAAATAAAAGAAAAAAAATGAAACAGGAAAGAAGAAGAAGGACCCCCCCCTCCGGCCCAACTGGGCCGAAGCCCAGCCGGCCGGCCCACTTGTGCCCCCCCTGGCCTATATGGCCCCCAGCCGGCCAAACCCTAATCCCCACCGCCCACTCCCCTCGCTCCTCTCCTCCCCCCTCGTCTGGATCGGGATCTCCCGATCCCGTCCGCCCCGTCGCCTACGCCGTCGCCGACGCCGCCCCGTCGCCGCCTCCCCCTCGTCAGCCCCCACCTCCCGATCCAGATCGGGATCGGGATCGCGGGAACGGCCCCGTCGCCGACGCCGCTCGCCGACGCCACCCCGCTCCCGCGCCGATCGGCCAGCGCCGACGCCGCCGCCACAACGACGTCGCCCTGTCCTCTCCTCTTCCCCGACCAGCCGCCTGGCGCTCGGTCGCCCCCTCCCTCGACTGGATCCGGATCGGGGCAAACCCCCGATCCCGTCGCCCGACGCCGCGACGACCTCGCCGCCGCCCAGAGCCCGCGCCTCCCCGCCGGCCTGCACCTCGTCTCCGTCGCCGTCGTCCCCGTCGACCGCCCCGACCCCCCGCTGCCCCGTCCCTACGAGCACGGTGAGGCCCCAGGCCTCCCCCTCTCTGCTCCCGCACCTCGCCGCGCGCACCGCGCCCCCGTGCCGCCGCTCACCGCGCTGCGCGCATGCTCACGCGTCGCCGCGCCCCGGCTCGCGCCCGACCGCGCTGCGCGCGCCCCGCTCGCGCCCACTCCAGCCGCCGCTGCCGCTCGTCCTCTCGCCTCTGCCTCCGCTCGCCGCGGCCACCCGCACGCGCGCGCGCCCCCACACCTCGCCCGCGCGCTCGCCCGCATCGCTCGCCGTGGCCCCGCGCTCACCACCGACCCGTCCAGCCGCGCCTCGCCGGCGCCCGTGGCCAGCGCCCGGGCGCACCCTGGACGCGCCCGCTCGGGCTGCGCCCACGCCCGCCCCGTGTGGCCGTATGGGCCACTGCCCGGTGGGCCCTGCCCCCCTGTGCCGCTGACAGATGGGGCCCACCCCCTAAAAACGATTTAAAAGAAATAGAAAATAAAAATAATGAAAATAAAAATAAATAATTAAAATAATTAATTAATTAATTAGTTAATTAATCCTGATTAGGTTAATTTAATTAAGTAGTTAGTGTTAATTAAACAGTAATTTAATTAGTTAATACCTAATTAACCTAACAGCCTATGACAGGTGGGACCCACCCTGTCAGGTGGCTGCTGACGTCAGCATGATGTCATGCTGACGTCATCAATCACTGTTTCGGATAATGTTGAATTAAATAATTAATTAAATTTCAGAAATTAATAAAACTTTAGAAAATCATATTAAATAAACCGTAACTCCGATGAAAATATTTTATACATGAAACTTGCTCAGAACGACGATACGAACCCGGATACGCCCTCTGTATTCCCGTCAGATACCCGCAACTATAAGAACGTTGAACAATTAGACCGATTTCGATAAATGAATAGTGTCCAACCCTAATTAAATAAATCCGAATAAATTCCTAAATTAACTAAATCATTTAGTTAGGCAGTAGAACACCCCGGCATATCATTTAGGCATGTCATACATATTGTTTGCATTATTGCCGTGAATTTATTGTTTCTCTCCCCCTCCTTCTCTCTCGATAGACGCCGAGACCGACGTCGCTGCTGTCGAGTACGACTACGCTACTGACGAGCAGCCCGTTGACGACCTCCCTCTCTTGCCAGAGCAACCAGGCAAGCCCCCCCCTTGAGCATTCCAGATATCGCCCATTCTATTTTCCTGCTTGCATTAGATTTTGCTACTGTTAATGTATGCTCCTATTCTGATGCATAGCCTGCTGTTGTAACCTGTTCATTGCTATTTTACCTGCCTATGATAAACTGTTTAGTATAGGTTGGTATGACCCATATGTGACCCCACCACCTTACTTTGTCGCCCCTGCTTGTTCATCAACGACTCGATCAACGTGATCGTCGATCAGAGACAGACGCCTCACTTCACACCCCCCTTAGTTGTACGACTCTGCGTAGTAACTATCGAGTGCCGAGGGTGATACCTCGTAACGCACTCCTGATGAATACTCTGCAGCATAGCTGTACGATCGTGGTCATCGAGGGTGATTCCTCCTTCTCCATGTCCGATACGACTCTGTCGTGCAACCCCTCAGTGTGAACCTCGAGGGTGATACCTCTTACGTTCACCCTGATGACTATGACCACACGGTTACTTGACCTTTTTCACAGGCGGGTCCACCCTGGTGGGTACCCGCTGGGGATCTATGATTTCGGGTGTGCCGGAAGGGCACTCGAGTGTGACATTGTGGCGGAGCATCAGAGACTCTGATTGTCTCCGCTTGATACTAATTGAGCCTATTGGATTTGGGTGTGTGATCTGAGTGGGTCGACGTGCCCTATACGCACTGCCACCACGCGGGATAATGGTTATGGGGCCCTCTGCGATGTATGTTTCGCCGAAAGCTTATCAGACGTCACGATTCACCGTGCGGGCTGATCGTCGGGATTGGGCTGGATACTTCACTGGCGAGTTCAGTGTCGCTCCTGCACCCCGGCCAGCCACGCAACGCGCAGGGTGCCCAGGGCGATGGCCCGAGACCCCTGGGTGCATAGGTTAGTCCGGCGTGCTGACCTCTCTGCTGAGCCTAGGTAGAGCGCTGCTTCGTGTTGATCTTCCGAGGACGGGCATTACCCAGCAAGTATGTCCGGCCAGAGTTGATCGAGCGTGTTGGGTAACAGTAGTGCACCCCTGCAGGGATGAATCTTCTATCGATAGCCGGTCCTACGGTAAAGGACGCTCAGTTTGTGTATCCCGATCTACCTACTTAAACTGGATACTTGTTACTTAATTGAAGCTTCGGGATTACTTTCTCGCTGGGAGTCGAGGAAGGATCTTTGAGCTGTACTTCAACATGTTTGCTAAATAAAATGCTATTCTACTCTCTTCTACTGCTGCAAGATGATGGCTTTGAGAAGATGTTTGAAGATGCTAGTCTTCGATAGGACTAGGCCTTTCTCTCTATTCTGGCATTTCTGCAGCCCAGTCCACATATACAGCCTTTCCTCCATTGATAATGTTGCATATGTAGTATAGATCCTTGCTTGCTGAGTACTTCGGATGAGTACTCACGGTTGCTTTATTTTCTCTTTTCCCCCATATACCCCACCTTGATGATACACCAGACGATGGAGTCCAGGAGCCAGACGCCACCACCGGAGCCTACTACCAGGCGGGTCCAGAGGGCACATACTACTGGATCGAGCCAGCTGACCAGGAGTAGGATCGGAGGCTCCCAGGCAGGAGGCCAATGCCTTTCGATCTAGTGTCGCTGTTTGTGCTAGCCTTCTTAAGGCAGAACTTGTCTAACTATGTCTGTACCCAGATATTATTTGTATGACTGACTTATGTATTCGGATCTTCGGATCCCTGGTCTGTAATATTGTGGACCTCCGTTTATTTGTGTTTAGAGTTGTGTTGTGATATCTTCCCGTGAGTCCCTGGGCTTGATCGTACACGTTTGCGTGTATGACTAGTGTACGATTGAACCGGGGGCGTCACAGCTTGCCAACTAGAGAATAGTTGAGGTTGAAATGAGATTTCATACTATTGACTCTTTGCATAAAAGTAAATGCTGAAAAGTAAAAGACAGGCCCTTTGCAAAGGGAAGCAGAGGTTGTCATGCGCTTTTTATTTGGATGCCCAAGCTCTTAATGCAAAGGAACATCATGTTATATTGCCCCTTATGATAGCAACCTTTATTATGCAGTCCGTCGCTTTTATTACTTTGCCATCACAAGTTCGTACTACGCTCAATTTTCCCTTACAATAAAAGATCAAACATAATTAGGAGCAATTTTTATTGCTTTATGCACCGATGACAACTTACTTGAGGGATCTTATTCAATCCATAGGTAGGTATGGTGGACACTCATGGCAAGAAACTGGGTTTAAGGGTTTTTGGATGCACAAGTAGTATCTCTACTTAGTACGAATTTTTGGCTAGCAAAAGGTCCTAGGAAAACACCACATGTTGGAGGATCCATGACAATATAACTTCTATGCAAATATACCCAAACATAACTCATTACGTTGTCTTCCTTGTCCAACTTCAACTAATTTGCTCAAGTTTGAAAATAATTAATGGGTATTCACAATCATAGAAGATGTCCAAGATAATATATTTATATGTGAAAGTTCTCTTCCTTATACTAATCATTCATGAATTGCTTGTATGACCAATATTGTGATTGTCAAGCTTCAAAAGATTTCACTTTCTAAACCCAAAGTGAAGATACTACTAGGCATGATATGAACATATAATTTCAACTTCATGATATTCAATTCATTCAACAATTTACTCATAGGATATAAGTGAAGCACAAGAGTAAATGACAAACTACTTCAAAAAGATATAACTGAAGATCATGCGAGTAGTTAAGTAAATGGGTAGCCGTTTGAGGACTCTCTCTTATTTAAAAACTTCCAGATCTAAGTATTTCATTAAAACAGCAAGCAAAACAAAATAAAATGATATTCCAAGAATAGCACAACTCATGTGAAGAAGCAAAAACTTAGGCTCAACCGATGCTAACCGATAATTGTTGATGAAGAAAGGTGGGATGCCCACCGGGGCATCCCCAAGCTTAGATGCTTGAGACTTCTTGAAATATTATCTTGGGATGCCTTGGGCATCCCCAAGGTTGAGCTTTTGTGTCTCCTTAATTCCTCTCGTATCACGGTTTTCCTAATTCTTAAAAACTCCATCCACACAAAACTCAACAAGAACTCGTGAGATAAGTTAGTATAAATCAATGCAAAAACCTTATCATTCTCTACTGTAGCAAATCACTAAAATTATTATTCAACATTGCATACTAAATGCCTCTGCATATTTAACACTCCTATCCTCAAATAGAATCATTAAACAAGCAAACATATGCAAACAATGCGAACATAACAGCAATCTGTCTAAACAGGACAGTCTGTAAAGAGTGCAATTGTACTCATACTTCGCTAACTCCAAAATTCTGAAAATTTACCACACTATATAAAATTTATCGTAGCTTATTGTGCAAAAAGTTTCAACATTTTATCACATTCTGACTTTTCTCGGGAATTTTTACAACCACGCTAAACTTTCTGTTTTGAAACAGCAACATGTAGACTTGCAAAATAAGCATGGTAAAGCCTATCCTTGACATTTTTATTGAAATGAAAGATGCAAAAAATTATTATAAATAGCATCAAGCAAAAAAAAATGACGCTCCAAGCAAAACACATATCATGTGACGAATAAAATTATAGCTCCAAGTGAGGTTACCGATAATGTCGGAGACGAAAGAGGGGATGCCTTCCGGGGCATCCCCAAGCTTAGTTGCTTGGATATTACTTGAATATTACCTTGGGGTGCCTTGGGAGTCCCCAAGCCTAGGGTCTTGTCACTCCTTATTCTCCTCATATCAATATCTCACCCAAAACTTGAAAACTTCAATCACACAAAACTTAACAGAACTTCGTGAGATGAGTTAGTATGATAAAGATAAATCATTCACTTTGGTACTGTCAAGATAAGATTCATAATTGTTCTCACACAATGCCTACTGTAATCTACAATTTCCACAATTTATATTAATCAATATAAGCCATAGAAACCATAAAACAAGCAAACTATGCATTGCAAACAGAATCTGTCAAAAAACAGAATAGTACGTAAAGATCTGAATAAATGTCATACTTATGTAACTCCAAAAAGTCTGAAAATTTAGGACAACGTATGAAATTTGTAGATAAAAAAACTGTAGAATATTCAGAGTTTTTTGACGCTCCAGTGAATTTAAACAATTCTGTTACTGGGCGCAAAATTTTTTATTTTTGCACAGAATCAAGTCAACTATCATCCACACTATCCCAAAGGCTTTACTTGGCACTTTATTGAAACAAAAGCTATAAACCATGATTAATACAGTAGCTTAATCATTTTAACACACAAAAATAGTAGGTAAAAGTGTTGGGTTGTCTCCCAACAAGCGCTTTTCTTTAATGCCTTATTAGCTAGGCATGATGATTTCGATGATGCTCGCATAAAAGTAAAGAATTGCAACACAAAAAGAGCATCATGAAGCATATGGCAAGCGCATTTAAGTCTATCCCACTTCCTATGCATAGGTATTTTGTGAGCAAACAATTTATGACAGCAAGAATCAACTAGCATAGGAAGGCAAAACAAGCAAAACTTCAAGATTTTCAACACATAGAGAGGAAACTTGATATTATTGCAATATGTAAAAGCACATGTTCCTCTCTCATAGTAATTTTCAGTAGCATAATGAATGAATTCAACAATATACCTATCACATAAAGCACTCTTTTCATGATCCACATGCATAAATTTTTTGTTACTCCCCACATAAGCAAATTTATTTTCATGAATAGTGGTGGGAGCAAACTCAACAAAATAACTATCATGTGATTGGAAATTAAAATCATGGTGACAAGTTTCATGGTTATCATTATTCAATATAGCATACATGTCATCACTATAATCATCATAGATAGCAACTTTGTTATCATAATCAATTGAAACCTCTTCCAAAATAGTGAATTCATAACTAAATAAAGTCATGACCTCTCCAAATCCACTTTTATCATTATAACAATAAGATTCAACACCCTCCAAAATAGTGGGATAATTAGTACCTATAGTTGACACTCTTCCAAACACATTTTCATCAATATAATCATCATAATTAGGAGGCATGCTATCATCATAATAAATTTTCTCATCAAAACTTGGGGGACTAAAAATATCATCTTCATTAAAAATAGCATCCCCAAGCTTATGGCTTTGCATATTATTAGCGTCATAAATATTCAAAGAATTCATACCAACAATATTGCAATCATGCTCATCATTCAAAGAATTTATGTCAAACATTTTATTGAATTCTTCTTCTATCAATTGAGCACAATTTTCCTTTCCATTATTTGCAAGAAAGACATGATAAAGACGAATAATATGAGGCCATCTCAATTCCATTTTTTTGTAGTTTTCTTTTTATAAACCAAACTAGTGATAAAACAAGAAACTAAAAGATTCAATTGAAAGATCTAAAGATATACCTTCAAGCACTCACCTCCTCGGCAACGGCGCCAGAAAAGAGCTTGATGTCTACTACGCAACTTTATTCTTGTAGACTCGTGTCGGGCCTCCAAGCGCAGAGTTTTGTAGGATAGTAGCAATTTTCCCTCAAGTGGATGACCTAAGGTTTATCAATCCGTGGGAGGCGTAGGATGAAGATGGTCTCTCTCAAACAACCCTGCAACCAAATAACAAAAAGTCTCTTGTGTCCCCAACACACTAAATACAATGGTAAATTGTATAGGTGCACTAGTTCGGCGAAGAGATGGTGATACAAGTGTAGTAATGATAGTAGATATTGATTTTTGTAATAGAAACAATAAAAAAACAGCAAGGTAGCAAGTAACAAAAGTGAGCACAAACGGTATTGCAATGCTCGAAAATGAGTCCTAGGGTCCGTACTTTCACTAGTGCAATCTCTCAACAATGCTAATATAATTGGATTATATAACCATCCCTCAACGTGCGATGAAGAATCACTCGAAAGTTCCTATCTAGCGAAGAACAAAAGATGAAATTGTTTGTAGGGTATGAAACCACCTCAAAGCTATTCTTTCTGATCAATCTATCCTAGAGTTCGTACTAAAATAACACCAAGCTATTCTTTCCGACTGATCTAACCAAGAGTTCGTACTAAAATAACAACATATGATACGCATCAACCAACTCTAATGTCACCTACATACTCCAATGTCACCACAAGTATCCATGAGTTAATTATACGATACGCATCAAACAATTTCAGATTCATAATACTCAATCCAACACAAAGAACTTCAAAGAGTGCCCCAAGATTTCTACCAGAGAAACAAAGACGAGAACGTGCATCAACCCCTATGCATAGATTACCCCAATGTCACCTCGGGAATCCGCGAGTTGAGTGCCAAAACACATATCAAGTGAATCAATATGATACCCCATTGTCACCACGGGTATTGATAGCAAGACATACATGAAGTGTTCTCAAATCCATAAAAGTATTCAATCCGATAAAAAATGAAATCTTTAAGGGAAAACTCAATTCATCACAACAAGATAGAGAGGGGAAAACACCATATGATCTGACTATATTAACAAAGCCCGCGATACATCAAGATCATGACATCTCAAGAACACGAGAGAGAGAGAGAGATTAAACACATAGCTACTGGTACGAACCCTCAGCCCCGAGGGTGGACTACTCCCTCCTCATCATGGTGGGCCACCGGGATGATGAAGATGGCCTCCGGTGATGATTTCCCCCTCCGACGGAGTGCCGGAACGGGGTCTAGATTGGTTTTTCGTGGCTACAGAGGCTTGCAGCGGCGGAACTTCTGTTCTAAGGTTGCCCCCAGGGTTTTTGGAATATTTGTGAATTTATAGGGCGAAGAGGTGGTGCGGGAGGCCACGTAGGTGGGCACAACCCACTAGGGTGCACCTGGGCCCCCAGGCGCGCCCAGGTGGGTTGTGCCCCCCTCGGGGCACCCCTCTGGTACTTCTTTGGCCCAAGTTTTGTCTTCTGGTCCATAAAAATTCTCCAAAAAGTTTCACTGCGTTTGGACTCCGTTTGGTATTGATTTTCTGCGATGTAAAAAACAAGCAAAAAACAACAACTGGCAGTGGGCACTATGTCAATAGGTTAGTCCCAAAAAATGATATAAAGTTGCTATAAAATGATTGTAAAATATCCAAGAATGATAGTATAACGGCATGAATACTTCATAAAATATAGATACGTTGGAGACGTATCATAAATTTTTAGAATTTTTGGAGTTAGGGAAGTGTGAGTAAAATTGCACTCTTTACAGACTGTCCTGTTTAGATAGATTGCTGTTTTGTTTGCATTGTTTGCATATGTTTGCTTGTTTAATGATTCTATTTGAGGATAGGAGTATTAAATATGCAGAGGCATTTAGTATCCAATGTTAAATAATAATTTTAGTAATTTTCTACAGTAGAGAATGATAAGTTGTTGCATTCATTCATACTAACTTTTCTCACGAGTTCTTGTTGAGTTTTGTGTGGATGAAGTTTTTAAGATTTAGGGAAACCGTGACATAAAAGGAATTAAGGAGACACAAAATCTCAAGCTTGGGGATGCCCAAGGCATACCAAGTTAATATTTGAAGAAGTCTCAAGCATCTAAGCTTGTGGATGCCCCAGTAGGCATCCCACCTTTCTTCATCAAGAATTATCGGTTAGCCTCGGTTGAGCCTAAGTTTTTGCTTCTTCACATGATATGTGCTATTTTTAGAATGTCATTTTATTTTATTTTGCTTGCTTTTTGAATAAAATACTTAGATATGAAATTCTTAAATGAGAGAGAATATTCACATAGCTACTTAATTATTTGACTACTCATTGATCTTCACTTATATCTTTTTGGAGTAGTTTGTCATTTACTCTCGTGCTTCACTTATATCCTATGAGTAAATGGTTGAATGAATTGAATATCATAAATCTGAAATTATATATGTTTCATATGCTTATCCCATGGGGAGTAATGATTTCACATATAAGAAGTAAAGGTGGTAAAATTTATTGAAAGTTAGCAAACACAACATTGGTCACTTGAACAATTCATGAAAGAATATTGAAGGAAGAGAGGTTCCACATAGAAATATACTATCTTGGACATCTTCTATGATTGTGAGCCCCATTAATTATTTTCAAACTTGAGCAAATTAGTTGAAGTTGGACAAGGAAGACAACATAATGAGTTATGTTTGGGTATATTTGTATAGAAGTTATATTGTTATGGATCCTCCAACATGTGGTACTTGCTTAGGATCTTTTGCTAGCCTTCACCTATACTAAGTGGGAATACTTCTTGTGCATCCACTTCCTTAAACCCAAAGTTATTCCATATGAGTCCACCATACCTACCTATATGCAGTATTTACTTGCCGTTCCAGGTAAATTTGCATGTGCCAACTCTAAATATTCAAATAATAATCTGTTTTGTATGACCAAATCACTCATGAAGCGACAGGGGGCGGTCAGTATATTCCATGCTAGGTGGGTTATTCTCACGATGAGTGTTTATTCGCTTGTCATTTACGAGAAAGTGGCTGGTAATTGGGATGCCCAGTCCTATGATCAAAATCAAAATATAATAATGAAACAAAAATCCCCCGGATTGTTGTTGGTATGGAGGGCACCTGAGAATTCGGCTAGCCATAGCTTGTGTTTGTTGGTGGAGGGGGAGTAATAAAATTACCTTTTTGTTTGGGAACCGCCTATAATGTGTCTAGCATGGAAGATATTGGGAACTCTCGGTCGTTACGTTGACAATGAAAGCGTACCTCTCAAAATTATTTTCATCTCTGTTTTAAAAGCTTTGAGCTCTAGCACCTCTGCAAATCCCTGCTTCCCTCTGCGAAGGGCCTATCTTTTACTTTTATGCAAGAGTCAGTAGTATTCTCTCTTATTTCAACCTCAATTATTCTCTAGTTGGCAAGTATCATGTGGTGGGGAAAGATCTAAGCATATATGGCCATTCAAATATATTTGATCATGAATTATTATTGTTGACAATTATCTCTATGATAAATTAGTTGGGAGGCGAATCATTAAGCCCCTATCTTTCTCTGTGTTCGATGGATGCTATTTGTTCTAAAAATATGCTTTGAGTGTCAGCAATCATGGAAGACTATATGATAGTTGAGTATGTGGAATTTGCTAAATCAAAGCTCTTACATAGACCCTTCCTAAAAATAAGATGAATTGCAATTGTTTGATGACTGAGAACATAGTTTGTTAGTTTTCAAGAAAGTTTATGGTCTATGCTTTAACATGTGAATAACTTGTTACTTGATCATGAGAAGTTTTATGAGATGAGCTATTGTTTATGATATATATTGATCCTAAAAAAAGTGTTTGGAACTATCATTGATCAAACTTTTGCACTATGCTATCATTCACACTTCATAAATTATTACTTTTATCATTTACCTACTCGAGGACGAGCAGGAATTAAGCTTGGGGATGCTGACTCGTCTCCAACGTATCTATAATTTATGAAGTATTCAAGCCATGTTTACAAAAAATTTATATGATTTTGGTATGATTTGATTAGAACTAACCCGGACTGGCGTTATTTTCAGCAGAACTACCGTGGTGTCATTTTTTGTGCAGAAATAAAAGTTCTCGGATGGGCTGAAAATTTACGGTGATTTTTTATGGACCAAAAGAGACCCCTGAAGCACCGGAGCTGGGCCAGGAAGTGACCGAGGAGGCCACAAGCCTGCTAGTCGTGCCCTACCCCCCAGGGCGCTAGCTCCAGGCTTGTGGGCCCCTCGGGCACCCCCCTGACTTGTTTCCGATGCCAAAAATTCTTATAAATAAGGAAACCCCCTAAAAGAACCCTAGATCGGAAGTTCCGCGGCCGCAAGCCTCTGTAGCCATGAAAAACCCATAGGGAGCCCATTCTGGCACCCTGCCGGAGGGGGAAATCATCACCGGAGGCCATCTTCATCATCCCGGAGGCCACCATGATGAGAAGGGAGTAGTTCACCCTCGGGGCTGAGGGTATTAACCAGTAGCTATGTGTTTGATCTCTCTCTCTCTCTCTCTCTCTCTCTCGTGTTCTTGATTTGGCACGATCTTGATATACCGCGAGCCTTGCTACTATAGTTGGATCATATGGTGTTTGTCCCTCTCTACCTTCTTGTGATGAATTGAGTTTTGCCTTTGAGGTTTCACTCTTATCGGATTGAGTACTTTTATGGATTTGAGAACACTTGATGTATGTCTTGCGTGGGATACCCGTGGTGGCAATGGGGTGTTCTATTGATTCACTTGATGTATGTTTTGGCACTCAACTCACGGATTCCCGAGGTGACATTGGGGTAATCTATGCATAGGGGTTGATGCACGTTTTCATCCTTGTTTGTCCGGTAGAGATCTTGGGGCACTCTTTGAGGTTCTTTGTGTTTGATTGAACATTATGAATCTGAAGTTGTTTGATGCATATCGTAAAATGACCCACAGATACTTGTCGTGACATTGGAGTATCTAGGTGACATTAGGGTTGATTGATGTGTATCATATGGTGTTATTTTAGTACGAACTCTAGGGCTGTTTGTGACACTTATAGGAATAGCTCAAAAGATTGATCAGAAAGAATAGCTTTGAGGTGGTTTCGTACCCTACAAGCAATTTCATCTTATGTTCTCCGCGATAGGAACTTTGGAGTGACTCTTTGTCGCACGTTGAGGGATTGCCATATGATTTAATTATGTTATCATTGTTGAGAGACTTTGCACTAGTGAAAGTATGAACCCTAGGCCTTGTTTTCAAGCATTGCAATACCGTTTTGCTCACTTTTTTTACCAGTTACCTTGCTGTTTTTATATTTTCAGATTACAAAAACCTATATCTACCATCCATATTACACTTGTATCACCATCTCTTCGCCGAACTAGTGCACCTATACAATTTACCATTGTATTGGGTGTGTTGGGGACACAAGAGACTCTTTGTTATTTGGTTGCAGGGTTGTTTGAGAGAGACCATCTTCATCCTACGCCTCCCATGGATTGATAAACCTTAGGTCATCCACTTGAGGGAAATTTGCTACTGTCCTACAAAACTCTGCACTTGGAGGCCCAACACGAGTCTACAAGAAGAAGGTTGCGTAGTAGACATCACCGTGCCGGGCACAACCCACCAGGGCGTGCCTAGGGTCCCAGGCGCGCGCTGGTGTCTTGTGCTCACCAGGTGGGCCCCCTCAAGTAGTTATTTGCTCCAGTATTTTTTATATATTCCAAAATAATTCTCCATAAATTTTTAGCTCATTTGGAGATGTGCAGAGTAGGTAACTCTGATGTAGCTTTTTCAGGTCCATAATTCCAGCTGCCGGCATTCCCCCTCTTTGTGTAAACCTTGCATATTTTGAGAGAAAAGGCATTAGAATTACTCCAAAAAGCATTATTATGCATAAAACATTATAAATAACAGTAGGAAAACATGATGCAAAATGGACGTATCAACTCCCCCAAGCTTAGACCTCGCTTGTCCTCAAACGAAAAACCGAAATCAAAAACATGCCCACATGCTTAGAGAGAGAGGTGTCGATAAAAACAAAATACGGACATAGAAGCATCATGCTTATTATTATAACAACAAAGAACTTTAACATAAACTTTATTACACAACTTTTATCATATAACTTCTCATGAACAAGTTACAATTCATCACAACATTGAAGTATAAAGCATAAACCTTATTGAAAACCAACAAACAATGTTCTCAGTCAACTTTGCAACTACAATTCGCCATATTTTCAGGAAGGGTCACGTATCGGAGCCTTTAGGCAAGTCCACATACTCAACCATCATTTAACCTTCTATGATTGCTAACACTCACAACATACCCATGAACAAAAAATTTCAACCGGACACATAGAAAGATAGGGGCTTATAGTTTTGCCTCCCAACGTATTCACCTTAAGGGTGATGTCAACAATAATAACTCATGCTCACTCATATCTGTGACGCCCCCGGCCCGATCGTGCACTAATCATACACGCAAATGCACACGATCAAGCCTAAGGACTCACGGGCAGATATCACAACACAACTCTAAAACATAAATAAAGTCATACAAGCTTTATATTACAAGCCAGGGGCCTCGAGGGCTCGAATACATAAGCTTGCGAGCAAGCGTCAGCGGAAGCATCAGATATCTGAGTACATATATGAAATAGAAACAGAAAGGCCTTTAGGAAGGCGGGGCAAAAGAAAACACTACGATCGAAAGGCACAAGGCCTCCTGCCTGGGACCCTCCGATCCTACTCCTGGTCGTCAGTCAACTCGTAGTAGTATCCATCCTCTGGGTAGTAGTAGTAACGATCGTCGGGGCATCTGTCTCAGGGGGCTCCGTCCTCTGGTCACGTCAAACTGATATGGGGAGAAAAAGGAAAACAAAGCAACCGTGAGTACTCTGAAGTACTCAGCAAGCAAGGATCTACACTACATATGCAACATTTTCAAAGGGAGGCTGTATATGTGGACTGGGCTGCAGAAATGCCAGAATAGAGAGAAGGCCTAGTCCTATCGAAGACTAGCATCTTCAGCGGTCTTGCAGCAGTAGAAGAGAGTAGAACATTACAATATAATGTAGTAGTAATAATATCAACCTCACCCAGAGATCCTTTCTCGACTCCCTGCGAGAAAGCAATCCCAGAGCCATACATTCATCAACCTCGTCCTGAGATCTCTTCTCGACTCCCTGCGAGAAGCAATCCCAGAGCCATATATACAGGTCTCATCACAGGTATCCAGTTCTAAATTGTATCAATCAGGATACAACTCCGAGTGTCCTTTACCGTAGGACCAGCTATCGATAGAAGTGTTCTTCCCTGCAGGGGTGCACCAACTTACCCAACACGCTCGATTAACTTCGGCCGGACACACTTTCCTGGGTCATGCCCGGCCTCGGCCAAACGACACATCGCAACCCTACCTACAGCTCAGCAGAGAGGTCCCCGTCGGTCTACATCCTAAGCGCTCAGAGGTCTTGGGCCATCGCCCTGTGCACTCCGAGTCGTTGCGTGCAGGGGGAAGCCAGGCACCAGGGGGGCGCCGGTCCGTCCCGGCCGCAAGGCTGAACTAGACGTCTGACAGAGCTTTCGGCTGATGCTACGATGCAGAACGCCCATACTATGCCCACGTGATGGTTAGTGCTATCAGACCAGAGGCCTGCTCGGATCAAATATCCAAATCGCTAGGACTAGGGGCTTGCGGTAACGAGCAGAGACTCACGAAAGATGTGACCCCGTCACCCCGTCTCGAGGACTTGCGGCAAGGGTTAAGAATGCCCGGCCGCGCCTCGTATTCACCACTCGGGCACCACACTGGCAACCCGCCTCCACATCACACGCGGGTACCCCTCAGGGTCGACCCGCCTTTCCAAGTAACATTGTAAAGTCCAAGTATCCGTGTGTCCATAACATCAAGGAATCCGAGGTATCACCCTCATTGAATTCCCACTCGATGTATCCGTCAAGGTGAACTAGGAGGAATCACCCTCACTGGGTCCACACTTGAGGTGTTGTACGACAGCGTCGTTATCGGAAGCGGTGAAGGAGGAATCACCCTCGATGACCATGACCGAATAGCTACTCTACAGAGTTAACATCAGAAGTGCTACAAGAGGTTTCACCCTCGACACTCGATAGTAACGCTGCAGTGTCGTTACAACTAAGGGGGGTGATGTGCGGTGTCGGGTCCTGGTCTTCAATCCCATTGATCGGGTCTTCTGACGATCCAGCGCGGCTGTCGGGATAAGTGGGGTCACTGATAGGTCTCTACCCAGCCTAGACTAAACAGTTTAGGATATGTAGGTAATTATTAACAGTAGGTTACAATGAACAGGCTATGCATCAGAATAGGTAAAGCAGCAGCAGCAGTAATTCTAATGCAAGCATGAGGAATTTAGAATGGGCGATATCGGTATGCTCAAGGGAGGGGCTTGCCTGGTTGCTCGGCGGCAAGGGCAAGGTCGTCTATGGTGTCTTCGGGATCCGGAGCTGCGTCGGTCTCGGGGACGACGTCGGTGTCGGGGTCTAACGAGAGAGAAGAGGGGGAGGAAACAGTATAAATTCACAGCAAACCATGAGCAACGCAAAGTACGGCATGACAATATGCAGTGCCGGGTGTGTTCTAACGTGTGGTTGCACGTCACCGAGGAAGGAGGAATCCATCCGGGAATGTTTTCCCGGTTCCGGACATTTGTCAGACAGATGACCGGAGAGGAACGGTTGCATGTTCGGATAGCTAGGGACGTGTGGCGGGCGAACGGACCGCGTATTCAGATTCGTCTCGTCGTTCTGAGCAACTTTCATGTACAAAGTATTTTCATCTGAGCTACGGATTATTTTATATGATTTTCTAAAGTTTCTCTAAACCTCCGTCAGCAAAGATGGATGGAGACCATTGCGGACTATGACTTGGGTATTTCTTATACCCCTGGCAAGGCTAATGTAATGGCTGATGCGTTGAGCCGCAAATCCTATTGCTGCGAACTTGAGGTTCAGCTACAGCAACCACTTCTGTATGAAGAGCTTCGAAAGCTAAATATCGAGATAGTTCCTCAAGGATACCTAAAAACCTTGGTTGTTGAACCAGATCTTGAGAAAGCTGTTAAGAATGCGCAAGCTAAAGATGCTGAAGTTGATCTGATGAAGAAAGACCTTCACCTTGTAAAGTACAGGGATTTCTCGCTGTCTGAAGATGGAACCTTGTATTTCAGAGACCGCATTGTCGTACCTCGCTTCGAGCTTATGACTGACAAAGTCATGAAGGAGGCACATGATACCCCGCTGTCTATTCATCCGGGTAGCACCAAGATGTATCGTGATCTCCGTCAAAGGTACTGGTGGTCTAGAATGAAGCAAGACATTGCTCGATATGTTGCTGAATGTGATGTGTGTCGACGCGTTAAAGCAGAACATCAGAAGCCTGCTGGAATTCTGCAACCACTTCCTATTCCTTTATGGAAATGGGATAAGGTTCAGATGGATTTCATTACAGGACTTCCCAGGTCACAGAAGGGTCACGATGCTATTCTTGTCGTTATCGACCAACTCTCCAAAGTTGCACACTTTCTGCCTGTCAAGGAGACGATCACTGCTAGTCAGTTAGCAGAGTTATATGTCTCCAGAATTGTTTCACTCCACGGTATTCCGAAAGAGATCAGTTCAGACCGTGGCAGCATATTCACTGGTCATTTCTGGGAAAGTTTCCAAAAGGCTATGGGAACTCATATTACCTGGAGTTCAGCTTATCATCCTCAATCCCAAGGCCAAGTTGAACGAGTTAATCAAGTGCTTGAAGACATGCTGCGAGCTTGTGTTATATCGTTTGGCAAGAAGTGGGAAGAATCTCTTCCATATGCCGAGTTCTCTTATAACAACAGCTATCAAGCCAGTCTGAAAATGGCCCCCTTTGAAGTTCTCTATGGACGTAAGTGTCGAACCCCTCTGAATTGGTCAGAAACTGGGGAACGACCGCTCGTGGGTCCAGATATTATTCAACAAGCCGAAGAACAAGTTCGTATTGTCCGGGAAAATCTCAAGGCGGCTCAGGACCGCCAGAAGAGCAACTATGATCGCAAACGATGGGGTTTGACTTATCAACCTGGTGATCAAGCTTATCTTCGTGTCACCCCTATGAAGGGCACTCACCGTTTTGGAATCAAGGGCAAGTTAGCCCCCCGCTACATTGGTCCTTTCCGCATTGTTGCAAGACGTGGTCAAGTGGCGTATAAATTGGAATTGCCGCCGCAATTCTCTCATATCCACGACGTCTTCCATGTGTCGCAACTTTGTAAATGCTTCAAGGAATCTCCGCACCGATCTGTGGATCATGAGATGCTTGAATTGCAAGATGATCTATCTTATAAGGAGCATCCGATCCGCATTCTCGATGAAGCTGAACGTCGGACCCGTCAGAAGGTTACCAAGTTCCTCAAAGTGCAGTGGTCAAATCATACTGAAAATGAAGCCACTTGGGAACGCGAGGATAATCTTCGTGCGGAATACCCCGAACTTTTCCCTTCTACTTCTTAATTCTCGGGACGAGAATTCTTGTTAGTAGAGGAGATTTGTAACACCCCCGGTGGTTAACCACAGTAATCCCATTTTGATAATGCCAAGTCAGCATGATTATCAGTGCATGATCATCATTAACATCATATTGCATTTCAACTCCTAACCTCAAATCCAAATTTAAATGAAAGTGGAAAATAAAAGTTGTCCAACATAGAAACTAAATTGTTCATTAAATAGCAAATAAATCAGAGACAATTCTAAAATTGAAACCAACATCATTGGAGTTGGGTAAGTGACTCAAACATCTTCAAACAGCGACTAAAAACAATATTTAATAACCATTTATTAAATCTAATTTAAGTATGAAATGATGTTTTGCCCAAACTAATTTTAGGTGTTAGGAAATAAAGCACTGGTATTTATGGACTAGGTCTCCCTTTTTACAAAATTCGGTTTGGGGCCTAACTATTTACTAAACAGAGGTATATGAATTTATAAAAAGAGAAAAGAAAAGTAAAAAGGAAAAGCCCCCCCCCCCCGGACCAACTGGGCCAAGGCCCAGCCGGCCGGCCCACTCCCTCCCTATATGGCCTCCCCCGGGAGGCCAGCAAACCCTAGCCCACCCCGCACTCTTCCCTCGCTCCTCTGCTTCCCCCGACCCGATCCAGATCGAGGGGCGGCGACCCCGGCGACCGCGCCGCCCCGCTCCCCGTCGCCGTTCGACGCCACCAAGCCGGCGCCCCTTCGCCACCTCGTCGGACCGCCAGCCGCCGACGCCTCGCCTCCTCCCCGGAGCCTGCGCTCGCCGCCTCCCTCGTCGCCGTCGCTGCCCTCCCTCGCTGGAACCCGCCGCATCAACCTCCATCGAGCACGCTGCCTTGGACACTACTCCCCGCCGTGAGCCGCGCCGCCGCCTTCTCTCCCCCCTCCCCTCGGTCGCCGGTGCCGCCCGCGCCGCCCCTCCCTCTCTTTCTCTCTCCCTCACCGCGTCGTGCCCGCGCTCGGGCCGCGCCCTCGCCGCGCGCGCGCACGCGCCTACCCGCGGCCACCGCCGCCTCCGCGCTGCCCCGCTTCGGCCACCACCTCACGCCACCGCCGCCTACATCGCCCCGGCCAGCTCCCCTGCTCGCCATGCCGCTGCGCGTGCGCCCGACCCGCGCCTGGACGCGCCACCTCGCCGCACCCGTCGACCCCGCCGGCGCCTCGCCGCGCCCACGCGCGCGTGCCCTGTTCGGGCGGCCGGCGCCCACACGCCCGCGCGCTCGCTGCGACCTCCCGGGTCACTGACCAGTGGGCCCGCCCCCCCCCTAGACGCTGACAAACGGGCCCAGCCCCTGTTAAAAAAAAAATATAATAATAATAAAAATAAAAATAATTAAAATAATTAATTAATTAGTTAATTAATTAAGTTAATTAATCCTGATTAGGTTAATCTAATTAAGTAGTTAGTGTTAATTAAACAGTAATTTAATTAGTTAATCACTAATTAACCTAACAGCCTATGACAGGTGGGACCCACTGGTCCTGACGTCATGCTGACGTCATGCTGACGTCAGCAAGACACTGTTTCGGATAATGTTAATTTAAATAATTAATTAAATTCCAGAAATTAATAAAAACTTTAGAAAATCATATAAAATAATCCGTAGCTCAGATGAAAATACTTTGTACATGAAAGTTGCTCAGAACGACGAGACGAATCTGAATACGCGGTCCGTTCGTCCGTCACGCGTCCCTAACTATCCGAACTTGCAACCGTTCCCCTCTTATCCTCTGTCCGATAATTCCAAAGACCCGGGAAATATCGTCAGATATTCTCCCGCTCCGTCTGTTACGTGTGATGCTGCGTTAGACTACCCTTAGCACCGTGTATCGTATTTGTCATGCTCATGTTTGCTATATATTTATACTGTTTCCTCCCCCTCTTCTCTCTCGATAGCCCCCGACCCCGACGTCGTCCCCGAGACCGACGCAGCTCCGGATCCCGAAGACACCATAGACGACCTTGCCCTTGCCGCCGAGCAACCAGGCAAGCCCCTCCCTTGAGCATACCGATATCGCCCATTCTAATTTCCCATGCTTGCATTAGAATTGCTGCTGCTGCTGCTTTACCTATTCTGATGCATAGCCTGTTCATTGTAACCTGCTGTTGATAATTACCTACATATCCTAAACTGTTTAGTCTAGGCTGGGTAGAGACCTATCAGTGACCCCACTTATCCCGACTGCCGCGCTGGATCGTCAGAAGACCCGATCAACGGGATTGAAGACCAGGCCCCGACACCGCACATCACCCCCCCTAGTTGTAACGACACTGCAGCGTTACTATCGAGTGTCGAGGGTGAAACCTCATGTAGCACTTCTGATGTTAATTCTGTAGAGTAGTTATTCGGTCGTGGTCATCGAGGGTGATTCCTCCTTCACCGCTTCCGATAACAAAGCTGTCGTACAACACCTCAAGTGTGGACCCAGTGAGGGTGATTCCTCCTAGTTCATCTTGACGGATACATCGAGTGGGAATTCAATGAGGGTGATACCTCGGATTCCCTGATGTTATGAACACACGGATACTTGGACTTTACAATGTTACTTGGAAAGGCGGGTCGACCCTGAGGGGTACCCGCGTGTGATGTGAAGGCGGGTTGCCAGTGTGGTGCCCGAGTGGTGAATACGAGGCGCGGCCGGGCATTCTTAACCCTTGCCGCAAGTCCTCGAGACGGGGCGACGGGGTCACATCTTTCGTGAGTCTCTGCTCGTTACCGCAAGCCCCTAGTCCTAGCGATTTGGATATTTGATCCGAGCAGGCCTCTGGTCTGATAGCACTAACCATCACGTGGGCATAGTATGGGCGTTCTGCATCGTATGCATCAGCCGAAAACTCTGTCAGACGTCCAGTTCAGCACTGCGGCCGGGCTGGGCCGGCACCATCCTGAGGGGTGGAGCCTGGTTCGCCCGGCACGCAACGACCCGGAGGGCGAGGGGCGATGGCCAAGACCCCCTTGCGCTTAGGATGTAGACCGGCGGGGACCTCTCTGCGGAGTTGTAGGTAGGGTTGCGATGTGTCGTTTGGCCGAGGCCGGGCATGACCCAGGAAAGTGTGTCCGGCCGGAGTTAATCGAGCGTGTTGGGTAATTTGGTGCACCCCTGCAGGGAAGAACATTTCTATCGATAGCCGGTCCTACGGTAAAGGACACTCGGAGTTGTATCCTGATTGATACAATTTAGAACTGGATACCTGTGATGAGACCTGTATATATGGCTCTGGGATTGCTTCTCGCAGGGAGTCGAGAAGGGATCTCAGGACGAGGTTGATGAATGTATGGCTCTGGGATTGCTTTCTCGCAGGGAGTCGAGAAAGGATCTCTGGCTGAGGTTGATATTATTACTGCTACATTATATGGTATTGTTCTACTCTCTTCTACTGCTGCAAGACCGCTGAAGATGCTAGTCTTCGATAGGACTAGGCCTTCTCTCTATTCTGGCATTTCTGCAGCCCAGTCCACATATACAGCCTCCCCTTGAAAATGTTGCATATGTAGTGTAGATCCTTGCTTGCTGAGTACTTCTGAGTACTCACGGTTGCTTTGTTTTCCTTTTTTCTCCCCATATCAGTTTGACGTGACCAGAGGACGGAGCCCCCTGAGACAGATGCCCCGACGATCGTTACCACTACTACCCAGAGGATGGATACTACTACGAGTTGACTGACGACCAGGAGTAGGATCGGAACAAGTACTTCAGACTTTTATGATCCGTGTATATCTCGCAACGATTACCGAGAAGGTAATGTCGCCATAACTGCAATGCATAGATGACAGCAGCTAGTTCAAGATCATGTACCGGATAATTCTCTTCATGTGGGCGCAACTGACGAGAGCCATAGGCAATCACTTTGCGCTCTTGCATTAGGATACAGCCTAATCCTTCACGGGATGCGTCACAATAGATCACAAAGTCTTTGCGAGAATCTGGAGGAGCAAGTACTGGGGCAGACGTTAGCTTGTCCTTGAGTGTTTGAAAGCTTTCCTGACATTTTTCTGTCCATTCAAACTTAACGCCCTTGTGAAGCAGATCAGTCAAAGGCTTAGCAATCTTAGAAAAATTCTCGACAAAACGACGGCAATAACTTGCAAGACCGAGAAAACTTCTCACTTGCTTGACGTTCTTCGGAGGAGTCCAGTCAAGTATAGCCTGAACTCGTTCTGGGTTAACGGCAATGCCATCTTTCAAAATCACATGGCCGAGATATGTCACTTCAGACAACCAGAATTCACATTTAGAATATTTGGCATACAGTTGGTGTTCTCGGAGCCTTTCCAGTACAAGACGGAGGTGTTCAGCATGTTCTTCCTTATTCTTTGAATAAACCAGAATATCATCTAGATATACCACGACGAACTTGTCGAGGTAATCCATGAAGATGTAATTCATCAGACGGGAAAATGTGGCTGGAGCATTGGTTAAGCCAAATGACATGACAGTGTACTCATAAGAGCCATAGCGAGTAACAAAAGCAGTCTTCGGAATATCCTCTTCACGAACACGGATCTGATGATAACCCAATCTCAAATCAAGCTTAGAGAATACTGAGGAACCAACAAGTTGATCATACAAATCATTGATCCGAGGAAGCGGATACTTGTTCTGAATTGTTGCTTGGTTGATTGGTCGATAATCCTGAACCAATCGGTTAGTTCCATCCTTCTTCTTAATGAAGAGTGAAGGTGCTCCCCAAGCAGAGGAACTGGGGCGGATGAAACCTTTCTTAAGTGATGTGTCGATTTCTTCCTTAAGCTCAAGAAGATGATGCGGAGGCATCTTATAAGGACGCTTCGCAATAGGAGTTGTGCCTGGTTTCAAGTCAATGACAAACTCAACAGCTCTAGCAGGGGGTATTCCTGGAAGTTCTTCTGGAAATACATCTTGAAAATCATGAACAACTGGAACGTTCTCGATGCCTTCAAGAGGTGAAGCGTTCAATGCATTCAAAACATATATTTGAGTCTCGGCATCCTGAACTGTTCGGGCTGAGTATTTGACTATCTGGCCAGAAGGGTGTGTGAGGCGGACTGCTTCAGTGGCACAGTCAATCAAAGCTTTATGAGGCTTCAACCAGTCCATACCCAGAATAATGTCAATGTTGGAGGTCTTAAGGGCAATGAGAGAAACGGGGAACATCAATCCTCCAATCACAATGTGATTACCGTGGCTTACCCTGGTAGTTTGCCAATTAGCCCCAGGTGAATGGATTACTAATGGGATGGACATCTCCTCGAAAAGTATATCATGGCTTCGCGCAAAACTTTCGGACATGAAGGAGTGCGATGCTCCAGAATCAAAGAGGACTGAAGCTGGGATTGAATTCACTAGAAGGGTGCCCATCACAATGCTGGGGTCCTGCCGAGCTTCTTCCATGTTGACTTGGTTGACATGAACACGTTGACTAGCAGGTAGTCTGGTTCCAACGTTCCTAGAAGGATGTTTTCGACGGCTCTTCCTGCAACCAGCAGAAGGACATGGTGCATCCTGACGAAAAGCCATAGCATCAGGCGGTCCAGCATGGACCGATAGCTGTCTCGGCGGTGAAGGCAAACGAGGTGCAACATAGGACGGCCTTGGTGTTGGAGCAGGTCGGTGGTGTACATTATGCGGGATCCACACTTGACGTTTCTGAACAGGCTGACCCGAGGGTGAGCCTGCTTCACGAGTGCGCTTGAGTGACTCCTGGTACTCAGTCAGAGCTGTTTCAACTTGGAAAGATTTGCTGACAAGCGTTGCGAAGTCTGTGAAATCATGGACAGCAAGTGCAAGTTTTATATCAGTACGGAGTCCTTCACGGAATTTCTCCTGCTTGCGGGCGTCAGTGTCAACGTCATCCTCAGCATAGCGGGACAATTCAAGAAATTTCCTCTGATATTCATCCACAGTCATTTTGTCCTGTGAGAGTTTGCGGAACTCCTGCTTCTTCTGGTCTATCAGACCTTGAGGAATATAACGTGCACGAAAAGCTGACTGAAATTCCTGCCAAGTGGGTACAGTCTCTGCAGGCAACATAGCCTTGTGGCTTTCCCACCATTGAGCAGCTGGGCCCTTCAGGTGGAATGTCGCAAAGGTGACGTAACTGTCAGGGGCAACATTAGCTGATTCTATCTCAAACAGGATGTCACGAAGCCAATCATCAGCATCCATAGGATTGGTGGAGTTGCGGAAAACGGACGGATTGAGGCGCACAAATTCTGCCAGAGTTATTGGAACATTCTGTTGCTGAGCATTTTGATTTGGGAACTGAGCCAATAGTCCGGTCATAAACTGCTGCATCATTGCGGCCATATAGGGTGGAGGTGGTGGATCGTCAGCCATCCTGCCAAATCAACAGGGGCAGTTTAGCAAGAAAGACTGCATGTGTAAGGAGTTATTCAGGACGTAACACGAGAGATGAACGGGAAAGGCATTAGATGTAAAATAGTAGTCGTTGAAAGACATACCAATCCATGCACATAGTCGGGTACATGCGGACAGCACGACGACGCAAATTTAGAAGCTAGACATTCTAGGCGGCGCGCAGGCACGTGGTAGGGAAGTACACAACGAGACATAGCAAAGGCTACATCAACGTCGGAGAAAACTATTGGAGCGAGGAATCTGCACGTGACAACACAGGGTGCCCTCGATAAGAGGATCCTGTAAGCAGAACCTGGCCCAAAATCTTGAAGCAAGGGGGATATTTTCAGAACTTCGGGTGGACGTGAGCACGAGAGCCTAATGTTGGAGTTAGTAAAAGTTTAACCCGAATAGACGAGATATCAGAGTCCTAGAGTAAAGGTCGAGGAGTAAAAGATCCTAATACCACCCAATTGGCGACGTGGGCCCGTAAGCCACACAGCCAAGTTAGTAAAACAGTTTTCCGGTTTCTAGACTCAACTTCGGCCAAGGAGTTGGAAAGGGGGTTCCTACAGGCAGTCGGCTCTGATACCAACTTGTGACGCCCCCGGCCCGATCGTGCACTAATCATACACGCAAATGCACACGATCAAGCCTAAGGACTCACTGGCAGATATCACAACACAACTCTAAAACATAAATAAAGTCATACAAGCTTTATATTACAAGCCAGGGGCCTCGAGGGCTCGAATACATAAGCTTGCGAGCAAGCGTCAGCGGAAGCATCAGATATCTGAGTACAGATATGAAATAGAAACAGAAAGGCCTTTAGGAAGGCGGGGCAAAAGAAAACACTACGATCGAAAGGCACAAGGCCTCCTGCCTGGGACCCTCCGATCCTACTCCTGGTCGTCAGTCAACTCGTAGTAGTATCCATCCTCTGGGTAGTAGTAGTAACGATCGTCGGGGCATCTGTCTCAGGGGGCTCCGTCCTCTGGTCACGTCAAACTGATATGGGGAGAAAAAGGAAAACAAAGCAACCGTGAGTACTCTGAAGTACTCAGCAAGCAAGGATCTACACTACATATGCAACATTTTCAAAGGGAGGCTGTATATGTGGACTGGGCTGCAGAAATGCCAGAATAGAGAGAAGGCCTAGTCCTATCGAAGACTAGCATCTTCAGCGGTCTTGCAGCAGTAGAAGAGAGTAGAACATTACAATATAATGTAGTAGTAATAATATCAACCTCACCCAGAGATCCTTTCTCGACTCCCTGCGAGAAAGCAATCCCAGAGCCATACATTCATCAACCTCGTCCTGAGATCTCTTCTCGACTCCCTGCGAGAAGCAATCCCAGAGCCATATATACAGGTCTCATCACAGGTATCCAGTTCTAAATTGTATCAATCAGGATACAACTCCGAGTGTCCTTTACCGTAGGACCGGCTATCGATAGAAGTGTTCTTCCCTGCAGGGGTGCACCAACTTACCCAACACGCTCGATTAACTTCGGCCGGACACACTTTCCTGGGTCATGCCCGGCCTCGGCCAAACGACACATCGCAACCCTACCTACAGCTCAGCAGAGAGGTCCCCGTCGGTCTACATCCTAAGCGCTCAGAGGTCTTGGGCCATCGCCCTGTGCACTCCGAGTCGTTGCGTGCAGGGGGAAGCCAGGCACCAGGGGGGCGCCGGTCCGTCCCGGCCGCAAGGCTGAACTAGACGTCTGACAGAGCTTTCGGCTGATGCTACGATGCAGAACGCCCATACTATGCCCACGTGATGGTTAGTGCTATCAGACCAGAGGTCTGCTCGGATCAAATATCCAAATCGTTAGGACTAGGGCTTGCGGTAACGAGCAGAGACTCACGAGATGTGACCCCGTCGCCCCGTCTCGAGGACTTGCGGCAAGGGTTAAGAATGCCCGGCCGCGCCTCGTATTCACCACTCGGGCACCACACTGGAAACCCGCCTTCACATCACACGCGGGTACCCCTCAGGGTCGACCCGCCTTTCCAAGTAACATTGTAAGGTCCAAGTATCCGTGTGTCCATAACATCAGGGAATCCGAGGTATCACCCTCATTGAATTCCCACTCGATGTATCCGTCAAGGTGAACTAGGAGGAATCACCCTCACTGGGTCCACACTTGAGGTGTTGTACGACAACGTCGTTATCGGAAGCGGTGAAGGAGGAATCACCCTCGATGACCACGACCGAATAGCTACTCTACAGAGTTAACATCAGAAGTGCTACAAGAGGTTTCACCCTCGGCACTCGATAGTAACGCTGCAGTGTCGTTACAACTAAGGGGGGGGGGTGATGTGCGGTGTCGGGTCCTGGTCTTCAATCCCATTGATCGGGTCTTCTGACGATCCAGCGCGGCAGTCGGGATAAGTGGGGTCACTGATAGGTCTCTACCCAGCCTAGACTAAACAGTTTAGGATATGTAGGTAATTATTAACAGTAGGTTACAATGAACAGGCTATGCATCAGAATAGGTAAAGCAGCAGCAGCAGTAATTCTAATGCAAGCATGAGGAATTTAGAATGGGCGATATCGGGATGATCAAAGGAGGGGCTTGCCTGGTTGCTCGGCGGCAAGGGCAAGGTCGTCTATGGTGTCTTCGGGATCCGGAGCTGCGTCGGTCTCGGGGACGACGTCAGGGTCGGGGGGCTATCGAGAGAGAAGAGGGGGAGGAAACAGTATAAATATATAGCAAACATGAGCATGACAAATACGATACACGGTGCTAGGGGTAGTCTAACGCAGCATCACACGTAACAGACGGAGCGGGAGAATATCTGACGATATTTCCCGGGTCTTTGGAATTATCGGACAGAGGATAAGAGGGAAACGGTTGCAAGTTCGGATAGTTAGAGACGCGTGACGGACGAACGGACCGCGTATTCAGATTCGTCTCGTCGTTCTGAGCAACTTTCATGTACAAAGTTTTTTCATCTGAGCTACGGATTATTTTATATGATTTTCTAAAGTTTTTATTAATTTCTGGAATTTAATTAATTATTTAGATTAACATTATCCGAAACAGTGTCTTGCTGACGTCAGCATGACGTCAGCATGACGTCAGGACCAGTGGGTCCCACCTGTCATAGGCTGTTAGGTTAATTAGTGATTAACTAATTAAATTACTGTTTAATTAACACTAACTACTTAATTAGATTAACCTAATCAGGATTAATTAACTTAATTAATTAACTAATTAATTAATTAATTAACTAATTTAATTATTTTTATTTTTATTTTCATTTTTTTTAAACGTTTTTGGGGCTGGGCCCCGTCTGTCAGCGGCACAGGGGGGCAGGGCCCACCGCTCAGCGGCACCCCGGGGCCGACCGGGGGGGGGGTGCGTGCGTGCGGTGCTGCGGGCGCGGCGCGGCGGGCGAGCATGGGCACCAGCGCGGCGCTGGCAGGCGCGTGCGCGGGCACCAGACGCGGGCGCGGAACGGCGATGCGCAGCGCGCGCCGCAGGGGCGGCGGCGGCGGGCCGCGGGCACGCTCTGCGGGGCGCGGCTGCGGCGGAGGGGAGGCGGCCAGGACGGTCAGGCCCCGACGGCGCGCATGGGGAACGACGGGTGGGCGGGACGCGGTGAGGCCGCGGCTCGCGAGTGCGCGAGCGTCGAGCGGCGTGGTGGAAGAGAGGAGAGGGGGGGGGGCCGCAGCGGCCGGGGCTCACATCGAGGGGGGGGGGAAGAGGCTGGCCGGCGACGGTGTGGTGGTAGGTTGAGGAGGCGACAGGGTCGACGAGAGGCGACGGGCGGCGCCGACGAGGCGACACGACGACGGTGTCGGGCGCTCGGCGCGGCGTCTGTGGCGACGCGGCCCCATCCACTCTCTGGATCGGAGGGGGGGAACGGGGACGGTGAGGTGGCCTCGACGAGGACGCCGGCGTGGCGGCGGGGACGAAGGCGGCGGCGGTTAGCGACGGCGTCGGCGCGAGAGCGAGGCGGCGACGGGGCGCTGGTGCGGGAGCTCCCGATCCCGATCCGTTTGGATCGGGGAAGGGAGAGGGGGGGGGAGTGGGGTAGGTTAGGGTTTGGGTGGACCGGGGGTTAAAAGGGGGGGGGGGCGGCTGGGCCCTCCTGGGTGGTGGCCTGGTGGCCAGCTGGGCCACGGCCCAGTTGGTCCGGGGGGGGGGGGGGGGGGTTTTCTTTCTTTTGTTCTTTTTCTTTTTATAAATTCATATACCTCGGTTTAGTAAATAGTTAGGCCCCAAACCGAATTTTGTAAAAAGGGAGACCTAGTCCATAAATACCAGTGCTTTATTTCCTAACACCTAAAATTAGTTTGGGCAAAACATCATTTCATACTTAAATTAGATTTAATAAATGGTTATTAAATATTGTTTTTAGTCGCTGTTTGAAGATGTTTGAGTCACTTACCCAACTCCAATGATGTTGGTTTCAATTTTAGAATTGTCTCTGATTTATTTGCTATTTAATGAACAATTTAGTTTCTATGTTGGACAACTTTTATTTTCCACTTTCATTTAAATTTGGATTTGAGGTTAGGAGTTGAAATGCAATATGATGTTAATGATGATCATGCACTGATAATCATGCTGACTTGGCATTATCAAAATGGGATTACTGTGGTTAACCACCGGGGGTGTTACAATATCCAACTGGATATATGTGCCTAGATCTTTCCTCACCACATGATGCTTGCAAAAAGAGAAAATAAAAAGGAATAGGGAAGAATACTTTGACTCTTACATAAAAGTAAATGCATAAAAGTAAAAGATAGGCCCTTCGTAGAGGGAAGCAGAGGTTGCCATGCACTTTTTGTTTGTATGCCAAATCCCTTAATGCAAAAGAACGTCATGTTATATTGCCCCTTATGATAGCAACCTTTATTATGCAGTCCGTCGCTTTTATTACTTTGCCATCACAAGTTCGTACAACACTCAATTTTCCCTTACACTAAATGATTCAACACATTTAGAAGCAATTTTTATTGCCTTATTGCACCGATGACAACTTACTTGAAGGATATTACTCAATCCATAGGTAGGTATGGTGGACTGTCCAAATAGGATTTTGGGTTTAAGGGTTTTTGGATGCACAAGTAGTATCTCTACTTAGTGCAGAGTTTTTGGCTAGCAAACATATTGAGCAAGCACCAGATGTTAAAGGATCTATGACAATATAACTTCTATGTAAATATGAACAAACATAAATCATTACGTTGTCTTCCTTGTCCAACGTCAAAAATTTTGACACATAATATTTAATGGGGTCTCACAATCATAAAAGATGTCCAAGATAGTGTATTTGCATGTGAATCTTCTCTTCCCTTATTAATTCTTTCATGAATTGCACCATTGACCAATGCTATGTTTGTCAATCTCCATTAAATTTTACCACTTATACTTTTCCTTATGTGATGTGATTACTTACCATAAGATTAGCATATGATCTTTTTCATTTATTTTCCTTTATTTTTATTGGAAAATAAGAGTAAAGAAACAAAACTCAAACAACTCTTTATTATATATCTCGCACACGATTACATAGATAGATAGATCACTAAGCAAGCACTCGAAAAAAAAGGATCAAACTAAACTTTTATTCAACTAAATCATAGGATAACTAAAGATCAAACTAAAATAGATAAAGGCAAAGATAGTGGTGGTGATACGATACCGAAGCACCTCCCCCAAGCTTGGAACAAGCCTAGGGGAGTGGACATACCATGAACTCAAGTCTCCTTTGGTGGGGAAGATGATGATGGTCGTGATGATGAAGTAGCGTCACACTTCAGGCTTAGGATTTACTCCAATCTACGAATGATGCTTCGGAGGGCAATGACATGCTCTTGCAACAGAATATTTTCACGAGTGAGATATTTATTTTGCACACGAACCATTTCAATGACCCTAAAAGCTTCAATTTCAGTAGGGGTAAGATAATCATAGTAAGGTTAAAGGATGTCTTCTTCTTCTGCTGCTGGAACAGCCTGCCCTTCTGCCGGAACTTGATCTCTCGCGACTTCCTCGACCTTGTCACCCTTGATGGTTTCCTCTGGTTCCTCTCTCTTTAGTTCTATCTTCATCAACCAAGCACCCCCTTCTACTTTGTCAGAGGAGGGAGAAGACATGATGCCTGGCCTAACAGATCTAACAGAAAACAGCAAGAAAGAAGAACAGAAGATTTCTCCGTGATACTGTGGTCAATACGTTCGGGGGGTATATAAAGATTTTTTTTATCTAGGGAAACAAGCAAACGAGAGGAAAACGGAGTCGGGAAGGTTCCTGAGGTGGGCACAACCCACCTAGGCACGCCAGGCACGCCCTGGTGTCTTGTGCCCTCCTCAGTTGCTTTCCTGGTTGTTTCTTATTTTTCTAATTTTTGTAATATTCCAAAACTGACAAAAAATATTTTTGCGGATTTTTTCGGAGTCCTTTTCTTTCCGTATCACGTACCTCCTCTTTTTTAGTATTCTGGAGTGTTCCGGAAGGTTTCTTTTATGTGTTCCTCCGGTGTCATGGTTTGAATAATATTGCTTTCAACATTAATAGGCATACCTGAGATATAGTGTTTAATTATTTGCCCATTGACCACCTTCGGGTTAGTACCTTTGGCATTATTAATCTTGATAGCTCGAGAGCGATAAACCTCCTCGATAATATATGGTCCTTCCCATTTAGAGAGAAATTTTCTTGCAAAGAATCTAAAACGAGAGTTGTACAAAAGAACATATTCTCCAACTTTGAATTCCCGCTTTTGGATTCTTCTATCGTGCCATCTTTTAACTTTTTCTTTAAATAATTTGGCATTTTCATAAGCTTGGGTTCTCCATTCATCTAATGAGCTAATATCAAATAACCTCTTTTCACCGACAAGTTTGAAATCATAGTTGAGTTCTTTAATTGCCCAATATGCTTTATGTTCTAACTCAAGAGGCAAATGACAAGCTTTTCCATAAACCATTTTATAGGTAGACATACCCATAGGATTTTTATATGCTGTTCTGTAGGCCCAAAGTGCATCATCCAATTTCTTAGACCAATTCTTTCGGGACCTATTAATAGTTTTTTGTAATATTAGTTTTATTTCTCTATTGCTAAGTTCAACTTGACCACTAGATTGAGGATGATAGGGTGATGCAATTCTTTGGTTAACGTCATATTTAGCAAGCATTTTACGGAAAGCACCATGAATAAAGTGTGAACCACCATCAGTCATTAAATATCTAGGGACTCCAAACGTTGGGAAAATAACTTCTTTAAGCATTTTAATGGAAGTGTTATGATCAGCACTACTAGTTGGAATAGCTTCTTCCCACTTAGTATCATAATCAACAGCAACCAAAATATGTGTATACCCATTAGAGGAAGGAAAAGGTCCCATATAATCAAAACCCCAAACATCAAATGGTTTAACAGCAAGTGAATAATTCATAGGCATTTCTTGACGCTTACCGATATTACCAATTCTTTGACATTCATCACAAGATAAAAAAAACTTACGGGCATCCTTGAAGAGAGCAGGCCAATAAAAGCCAGATTGCAATACCTTGTGACCAGTTCTATCTCCCGCATGATGCCCTCCATAAGCGTCGGAGTAATATTTCCGTAGGATTTGTTCCTGTTCATGCTCAGGTACACAACGTCTAATAATACCATCTACTCCTTCTTTATAAAGATGTGGGTCATCCCAAAAGTAATGTCTTAAATCATAGAAGATTTTTTTCTTTTGTTGGTATGTGAAACTAGGTGGTATGTATTTAGCAACAATATAATTAGCATAATCAGCATACCAAGGAGTATTATGAGAAACATTTATTGCAGCTAGTTGTTCATCAGGAAAGCTATCATCATTAGGTAGTGGGTTATCAAGAATATTCTCTAAGCTAGACAAGTTATCAGTTACGAGATTCTCAACTCCTTTTCTATCAGTAATATGTAAATCAAATTCTTGCAGCAAAAGAACCCACCTAATGAGTCTAGGTTTAGCATCTTTCTTTTCCATAAGATATTTAATAGCAGCATGATTAGTGTGAACAATTACTTTGGAATCAAAAATGTAAGATCTGAATTTGTCACAGCAAACACAACTGCTAAAAATTCTTTTTCAGTAATAGCATAATTTCTTCGTGCACTGTCTAGAGTTTTGCTAGCAAAATGGATAATATTTAATTTCTTATCAACTCTTTGTCCTAGAACAGCACCAACAGTATAATCACTAGCATCACACATAATTTCAAAAGGCAAGTTCCAATCAGGTGGTTGAACAATAGGTGCAGAAGTTAAGGCTTTCTCAAGTGTTTCAAAGGCTTCTACACAATCATCATCAAAAACAAATGGAACATCCTTTTGTAAAAGATTTGTAAGAGGCCTAGAAATTTTAGAGAAGTCTTCAATAAACCTCCTATAGAAACTAGCATGACCAAGGAAACTACAAATACCTTTAATATCTTTAGGACATGGCATTTTCTCAATTGCATCAACTTTAGCTTTATCCACCTCAATACCTCATTCAGAAATTTTATGCCCCAAGACAATACCTTCATTAACCATAAAGTGACACTTCTCCCAATTCAAGACAAGGTTAGTTTGCTCACATCTCTGCAAAGCTCGATCAAGGTTGTTCAAGCAATCATCAAAAGAAGTTCCATAAACAGAAAATCATCCATGAAAACCTCAACAATCTTTTCACAAAAATCAGAGAATATAGCAGTCATACATCTTTGAAAGGTAGCAGGTACATTGCATAAACCAAAAGGCATACGTCTATAAGCATAAGTTACAAATGGGCAAGTAAAAGTAGTTTTCTCTTTATCAGGTTGTGAAACAGGTATGTGAGAAAAACCAGAATATCCATCCAGAAAACAAAAGTTTGTGTGCTTAGATAATCTCTCCAACATTTGATCAATAAAAGGCAATGGGTAATGATCTTTTCTAGTTGCTTTATTTAATTTTCTAAAATCAATTACCATTCTATAGCTAGTAACAATTCTTTGTGGAATAAGTTCATCTTATCATTAGGAACAACAGTAATACCTCCCTTCTTAGGGACACAATCAACAGGACTTACCCATCTACTATCAGCTATGGGATAGATTATACGTGCTTACAGAAGCTTTAATATTTCAGTTCTTACCACTTCTTTCATCTTAGGATTCAAACATCGTTGATGATCAACAACGGGTTTAGTAGCAGGTTCCATATTAATCTTGTGCTGAGAGAGAGTGGGACTAATGCCCTTAAGATCATCAAGAGTATATCCAATGGTTGAACAGTGCTTCTTCGGAATTTTCAATAATCTTTCTTCTTAATGTTCTGAAAGGTTAGCACTAATAATAACATGATATATCTTTTTCTCATCAAGATAAGCATATTTCAAAGTATCAGGCAATTGCTTTAATTCAAACACAGGGTCACCTTTAGGTGGAGGAGGACCTCCTAGAGTTTCAATAGGCAAATTGTGTTTGAGCAGAGGTCATTGTTCAAAGAAAATTTTATCTATTTCATTTCTTTCATGCATATGCATATCATTTTCATGGTCTAGCAAATATTGTTCTAGTGGATCAGTAGGAGGCATGGCAATAGAAGCAAGTCCAATTATTTCATCCTTACTAGGTAATTCTTTCTTATGAGGTTGTCTACTCAACTTGGAGAAATTAAACTCATGAGACTCATCACCAAAGCTAACACCGACAGTTTGTTTCTCACAATCTATTTTAGCATTAACGGTGTTCAAGAAAGGTCTACCAAATTTAATGGGACCAAAATGATCTTGTGGGAACCAAGAACTAGAAAATCAGTAGGGTATTTTATTTTCCCACACGGGACTTCAACATCTCTAACAATCCCAAGTGGTGTGATGGTTTCTCTATTAGCAAGTTTAATAGTAACATCTATGTCTTTTATTTCAGCGGGTGCTATGTCATTCATAATTTCTTGGTATAAGGTAAAAGGAATATCACTCATGCTAGCACCTAAGTCACATAAACCATGATAACAATGATCTCCTATTTTAACTGAGACAACAGGCATGCCAACAACAGGTCTATCTTTATCTTTTTCATCGGGTTTGGCAATTCTAGCAGCATCATCACAGAAGTAAATAACATGCCCATCAATATTTTCTACCAGGAGATCTTTAACCACAGCAACACTAGGTTCTACTTTAATTTTTTAGCAGGTTTAGGTGCTCTAATATTACTTTTGTGAACCACAGTTGAAACCTTAGCATGTTCCTTTATCCTAACAGGGAAAGGTGAGTTTTCAATATAAGTAGTAGGCACAACTAGATCAACATTGTAAATAATAGTTTCATCTTTAACTATGACTGGTTCTTTAATTTCTTCTTTAATAGGGGATGATATTTAAACCACTTCTCCTTAGGGAGTATTTAGTGCTAAACTTGTGAAAAGCATCGGTATTCATAAAAGGTTTAACACAATCAAATTCAAGCTTAATACCTGACTCTTTACCTTCGTCGAGTTCCCAATCTTCAAAGTTGCATTTAATTCTTTCTAAAAGATCCCACCTGAATTCAATAGTCTTCTTCATAAAAGAACCAGTACAAGAAGTATCGAGCATGGATCAATCATCATGAGAAAGCCGAGCATAAAAATTTTGAATAATAATTTCTCTAGAGAGCTCATGATTGGGGCATGAATATAACATTGACTTAAGCCTCCCCCAAGCTAGAGCGATACTTTCTCCTTCACGAGGCCAAAAATTATATACATATAATTCCGATCACGATGAACTAGATGCATAGGATAGTTTTTTGGTGAAATTCCAATTTCAATCGATTCTAGTTCCAAGATCCAATATCATCACATAGCCTATACCATGCCAATGCTTTTCCCTTCAAAGATAAAGGGAAAAACTTCTTCTTGGGTTCATCTCCGGATAAACCTGCAAGCTTAAATAATCCACAAATTTCATCCACATATATCAAGTGCATATCAGGATGTTCAGTTCCATCTCCTGCATAAGGATTAGCTAGCATTTGTTCTATCATACCGAAGGAATTTCATAACCAATATTTTCAGTAGGTGCAGTAGATTGAGCGGCAACTAATTGTGCTTCCGGCCGAGGTGAAGATACCCCGAACAAACCCCCCAAAGGATGATTCTCCATAGTAACACATGACAATAAATTCCAGCACGTAGTAATAATTTTTTCCACACCAATTTCCACTTACCAAGAGCGCTTCACTCCCCGGCAACGGTGCCAGAAAAGAGTCTTGATGACCCAAAAGTATAGGGGATCAATTGTAGTCCTTTCGATAAGTAAGAGTGCGAACCCAACAAGGAGCAGAAGGAAATGACAAGTGGTTTTCAGCAAGGTATTTTCTGCAAGCACTGAAATAGTCGGTAACAAGTAATTTGATAGCAAGATAATTTGTAACAAGCAAGTAATGGTAACGGTAAATAAAGTGCGGCAAGGTAGCCCAATCCTTTTGTGGCAAAGTACAGGCCAAAATGATCTCTTATTATAAGCAAAGCGCTCTTGAGGGTACACGAGAATTTCACCATATCACTTTCATCATGTTAGTTTGATTCGTGTTCGCTACTTTGATAATTTGATATGTGGGTGGACCGGTGCTTAGGTGATGCTCTTACTTGAACAAACCTCCTACTTATGATTAACCCCCTCGCAAGCATCCACAACTAGGAGAAAAGTATTAAGATAAAATCTAACCATAGCTTTAAACTTTTGGATCCAAATCGGTCCCTTACGAAGTAGCGCATAAACTAGGGTTTAAGCTTCTGTCACTCTAGCAACCCATCATCTAATAAGTACTCCACAATGCAATCCCTTAGGCCCAAATATGGTGAAGTGCCATGTAGTCGACATTCACATGACACCACTATGGGAATCACAACATACATATCATCAAAATATCAAACACATATCAAGTTCACATGATTACTTGCAACATGACTTCTCCCGTGACCTCAAGAACAAAAGTAACTACTCACAAATAATAATCATGCTCAAGATCAGAGGGGTATTAAATAGCATAATGGATCTGAACATGTAATCTTCCACCAAATAAACCATATAGTAATCAACTACAAGATGTAATCAACACTACTAGTCACCCAGAGGTACCAATCTGAGGTTCCGGTACAAAGATTGAACACAAGAGATGAACTAGGGTTTCAGAGGAGATGGTGTTGTCGAAGATGTTGTTGGAGATTCCCTCCCAAAGAAGGGAGAGTTATTGGTGATGACGATGGCGATGGTTTCCCCCTCCGGTACGGAAGTTCCCCCGGAGGGCAAAAGTGCTCCTGCCCAAGTTCCGCCTCGAGACGGCAGCGCTTCATCCTGAAAGTCCCCCCTTGATTTTTTTCTAGGTCAAAATGACCTATATACCAGAAGATGGGCACCAGAGGTGGGCCGTGTTGGGCACAACCCGCCCAGGTGCGCCCTGGTGTCTTGTGCTCACCAGGTGGGCCCCCTCCGGTAGTTATTTGCTCCAGTATTTTTATATATTCCAAAATAATTCTCCATAAATTTTTAGCTCATTTGGAAATGTGCAGAATAGGTAACTCTGACGTAGATTTTTCAGGTCTAGAATTCCAGCTGCCGGCATTCCCCCTCTTTGTGTAAACCTTTCAAATTATGAGAGAAAAGGCATTAGAATTACTCCAAAAAGCATTATTATGCATAAAAACATTATAAATAACAGTAGGAAAACATGATGCAAAATGGACGTATCAAGCCTCATGATGAATATGTTTGCGATAATGTTGAAAGTGGGTTTGGAAGAGCGTCAACTTTATTTAAAAATAATCCCACATATTTGGAGAGTGTTCAATCTTATGATTTTTTTTATGAAAGTGGGTTTGGAGAGGTCATGACTTTTGTTGATGTTAATCCCACTATCTTGGAAGATTATAAAACTTTTATGCATGTGGATCATGAAGAGAAAATTTTATATGATAGCTACATTGTTGAATTTCATTATGATCCCACATGTAATTATTATGAGATAGGGAAATATGGTTATAGAAATTTTCATATTACTAAATCACCTATCGTTATGTTGAGATTGCTATTGTTTCTTTCTTCTTCCTTGCATATGCTATATATTTCTTGTCTTGATAATTTGGTTGCTTATATAATCCCTATGCATCGAAAGTATGTTAGACTTAAATGTGTTTGTCACATCTATTATGTTGCTCTCTTTGTGTTTCATGCGAGCATCATCAAAATTATCAATGCCTAGCTAGGGGCATAAAACGATAGCGCTTGTTGGGAGGCAACCCAATGAAAAAAAAATCTTTTTGCCTTTTTCTGTCTATTTTTGAGTGTTTGCACAATTATGCCTCTGTTATGATTGTGTTTTTATGTTTTAATTAGTATTTGTTCCAAGTAAAGCCTTTGGGATAGCTTTGGGTGATAGTTGATTTGATCTTGTTGAAAAACAGAAACTTTTGTGTCCAGTAACAGAATTGTTTAAATTCACAGAAGTGACAATAAATTCTGATTTTTTACACAAGATTTATATACAAATTTCCTATGTTTTCCTATATTTTCAGAATTTTTGGAGTTGTAGAAGTATGAGAACAATTCACATCTTTACAGACTATTCTGTTTTTGACAGATTCTGTTTTCTTTGCATTGTGTGCTTATTTTGATGAATATATGGATTGTATCGGGGGTATAAGGCATGGTAAAGTTAGAATACAGTAGATATAATGCAATAACAAAATTTGAATGGGTTTGCAATAGTACCTAAAGTAAAGGTTGGTTTTCTTATACTAACGGATCTCACAAAGGTTTTGTTAAGTTTTGTGTGATTGAAGTTTTCAAGTTTTGAGTGAGATCACGATGGATGAAGGAATAAGGAGTGAAAAGAGCCTAAGCTTGGGGATGCCCATGGCACCCCAAGTTAATATTCAAGGAGAACCAAGCAACTAACCTTGGGGATGCCCCGGAAGGCATCCCCTCTTTCTTCTAATGACCTTCGGTATTTTACTTGGAGCTATATTTTTATTCGTCACATGTCATGAGTTTTGCTTGTAGCGTCTTGTATTATATGAGTCTTTGCTTGTTTTGCTTTTTAGTTTGTCACAAGTATCCTTGCTGGACACACCTATTTGAGAGAGCCAAAATTATGCTATGATTTGTTAGAATTGCTCTTTATGCGTCACTTAATTTTTTTGAGCTATGGAGTTGCTCTAGTGTTTCACTTATATCTTTTTGAGCACGGTGTGCTTTAATATTTTTGAAGAAATGCTCTGATGCTTCAATTAGATTTATTTGAGAGTTAATAAATTTTTGAAGAAATTCTCTCATGCTTCACTTATATTATTTTTAGAGACGGAATTTTTTATGCTCATGTTCTTCACTTAAATTTGTTTGAGCCATTTAAAAGCAATTGCAATATATGAAACTAGTCCGAAAGTGATAGATATTCAAGAGGGATATAATAAAAACTTTCATGAAGATCATTGGACAAAATAAACTTGATTCTTTGTAATAGTTTTGAGATATGACACTACCAAAAAAATACACTTCCGTGATGATACGTGTTTGTCACAGTAGGTCACGTTTTCTATCATGCATGTACATCCATGACGATTTTATGATAGAATCAAGATAGTCATATATACCTATGCTGTCGTAGAAGTGTTCCATGATATTACCAAAATTATCATCACGGAAGTGTCCACTTCCATGACGATAAATCACGCGTCATAGAAGTGCTTTCGTCAAGGGTAACCGACACGTGGCATCCACCGTAACGGGTCACCGTTAAGCTATCGGGTTCCGATTTGGATCCGATAACCCATTAACAGCTGGGTCCAATGAGGATTTTCCATGTGTAAAATTATCATTGGCTATAGCAACCACGTCTCAGCACCCGAAAATGACAGATGTCAACCACCCAATGGACAGGAGGCGCCTATGATACGTCGACACGTGGCAAGGCCCAACAACAGCCCATTTAGGTTAAAATGGCTGGCCCAGTCAAAATTAGCGGGCTGGCCCATTAATGGCCTGCTTGCAGATGGCCCATTCGCAGTTAAGGCCCGTACGACTAGTGTCAAATCGGCCTGTTAACAGCCCGTTCTAAACTTGTCATCATCGCGGCCCATGGTCACTTCTGGCCCGTTAATAGTCTGCTAAGTATTTGGGCCGAATTACGGCCCGGTGTGTTTCCGGCCTGTTAAAGGTCCTGCTTCATTTGGGCCCATTTATTGGCCATTGAAACTTTTAGCCCATAAATGATCGTGAAGGATTTGGGTCATATTCGGCCATGTCTGACATTCGGCCTATTAGAGGCCCACTATAGATTTGGGCCACTTACAGCCTGTTGTGATTTTCGGCCTGTTAACGTCGGACGAAATCAATGGGCCATATGTGGCCCAACGTCACATCAGGCCTATTAATAGCCCATATAAAACTGATACTAATCAAGCCCGACCGAACTTCCGGCCTGTTAAAGGCTCGTGTAGTAGGTCGGCGCATTTACGGCCTGTCTGAATTTCGGCCTGTGAACGACCACCATGAGCTGAGATACATTTCGGCCTGCTAATGACCAGTGGGTTACTTGGCACAATCAGGGCCCAATCTTACTTTCGGCCTATTAAAGGCCCATGTTATTTATGGGCTCGAGATATTTACACATGTTAACGGCCTATTGTTACCGAGGGCCCAAATTATGTTTAGGCATGTTAAAGGCCCACTAGGGGCACATGCCTACCAAAAATATGAAAGCTTATGCTGATTTAGGCCCAGATATTTTTAGTGGGCTACATGCAAATTACGGCCCATAATCGTTTTTAGCCCAATTGGAATGGGCCTGATGAATGTTGGCACGTTGGGCTCCTATGAAGCTTTCGGCCGAATACATTGCTAAGATAAACCTACACTATACAAAAATAGCGTCGTAATTTCTACAGCCTTTGGCAGCACGATAAATGATGTATCACAACAAAATAAATTCCAGCCATACAACAAAAGGCCTGTTGGCATAAAGTTTATAGTCCTTGCAGATAAAAGCACCATCAGATGTATAGAAGCACAGATCATTTAACCTGAGTGCTAATGTTTCAAGCTGTAGAATCTGATGGAGCAGCATGATCTTCCCCTTTTTTCCGCCATTGCTCTTGAACAACGAAGCAAATGTCTGATAGTCTGGTTTCAAAACCATTCATATCTTGATGACATTTGTCAACCACTATTCTTGTTTCCGAAACGACGTCCATTAGGGATTGGACTTGTGTCTGGAGCACAGATATATCACTCTGTCTAGCCAGAAGATTTTGTTCAGTTGGCGATTTGGACGAGGTTACCTTGACAACCTATCCAGAATTACGCAGGAAGGTGCTTTTTGCACTGTTAGTGGAGAGATACTGACGCACTGCAGCAAGCGGTGACATTGTGCCTGTGGTAGCCTCGTCACCTTCAGGTGGTTGTGGCTGTTCAATCATTTATTCCATATTTTGCTGAAAGTTTGAACTTGTAGATTAGTGTACCAGATAAGTTACTAATGAGACAAAAACAAACAAAGTAGGTTTCACGTTTATATATAACTTATTTTGGTGAACTACTGTAATACATTAGCATGTATTGTAGTGCCAACTACATAATAAAATCACTTTCGGAACATATGTCCATGTAGCATGCCTACTGTATTGTCTATTTCCTCACATTCGTTGACATGTAAGGATAAAGAGACATGGTTTAAAGTAGGATGAACATAGTATGACATCATTCATATCATGGGCAAACAGATATAAAACAAACAGTCTATTTATCATTGTGTGGGCACGTGAACATCACAACTAGATTACAGATCAAGACCAAAAGAATATCCTTCATCTCTTTTAAACCGTGTAAGGTGAAATGATACGTTAAGACAACTGTGTATAAAAGTGAACAGAGTAACTAACATTGGCTGCAAACCAAGCAGTTAAATGAACACGTCACAGTAACAAGCAGTTCAAAGGCAGGAGGAGTAAGGACTTACAACAGCGGCTTGAACTGGTGTGCTCATGCCCTTCATCTTGCTGGTGTGGCAATCCTTGAAGATTTGCACTGCATTCGGTTCAGGTTCTTTTTGGTCCGCACGTGCTTTCCTGTGTATTTGGAACAACTCAATATAGATACGATAATATGGCACAGAAAAAAGAAGGAACTAGCAGCTATTTACAAGAGCCTCGCAGTGTGCAATATAGCTACGAGATCCTGTTGTCTGTTGGAATTTCAGTTTAGAATGGTTGGTCTTGTTCTTCAAATAGTTAGCCTAGAAGAAGATACACTTGTAAGGCACATACGTAAATACAAGTTCAATATGTGATCTGATCAAATACATATACCCTACCAGATACTTTGGATCAGACCAGTGTTTAACAAGGGTTGTACAGTCTTCATCTGTAATATATTCCACTGGAGATGTTTGTGCGATTTCATTGTTAGCCTTGCCTTCAAAGTGATTTTTTCTAAGGTGATACCGATATTGTCACAGAGTAGACTGAAAAACATGAGTGCATGCTTGTTTAGTTGCATCATCTTTCGGATCCAACTTGAACCTCATCTGTTGAAAAAAGAATGTGAGTCTTATTAGGAGGAAGCTAGAAAGTATGGGACAGAGCAAGACAATATTACAAATTGCGATGAATAACATTACTTACGGATAAATGGTCAAGGAAGGTGTTAAACTGGGTATCGTCTTTCTCATTCCTGTACTGGATCCACGTTGGGAGGATATGTGCATGACACCTAACGGCAACGGCTGCCTCTGATACTAACTTGGCTGACTCTGTAGCATCACGTGGCCTTTTTAAACCTGCCTCAAAATGGATCTCCATTCTTCCTCCTTTAGATTTTGTTAATCTGTCAAGCATTATCCCTGATGTCTATTTCCGCTTGCGCCGTGGTGCTAGTTCAACAATGAATATGGAAAGTGTTAATGCACATCAAACTGTGAGAGTACATATAAAGGAGCATGCAACTGCAACTTGACTCAGTCAGGTACCATCTTGGTGTTGATGCTCATGAGGTTCATCTGATCTTGCCAAGTCCTATTGTGTCAGTAGTGCTTCGGAAGTAGTGTTAGGTGTGAAGGTAGCTTGGGAACTGGCCAGTTGCGGAGCAAACGAACGAGTAACTCGTTGAGATGCCGGTACAGTTGAAGCGGATGCTGCAGCTGATGGAGCAGGTGATACTGTGTTTTTAGATATAGCCGGTGGACTTGGACCTTCAACTGCACTATAAGTACCAGCAGAATCTCGAGGGCAGATCCTTTTCCGTTGCACCCGACGAGTAACACCATTCCCTACTATATTCTTTTCCTTGCTCTTTTTTGACTCTGCCATGTCAAGCCGTACCCACAACACAAAAGAATAAAATCGCTCTTCAGAACTCATTGATGCATGATACAGACAAGCAATACTTTGATGTAAGACAACCATATGAGGATGGAATATGTAAGAAAAACAGGACGGTGTGACATATTCACAGCTATGATGTGTAAACTAAGCAGAAGGATTTTCAAGAAAATAGAAGTAATGCAAGCTAGACACCATATGAAAGATGCAACCAATATCACTCTACCAAGTTAAAAGTGTCTTGTCATAAGTGGCATTTCGAAAAATTAGAAGCAGTACAACCTAGAAATCAATGCAAGATGCAACCACTATCAAACTGCCATGTTAAAAGCGTCCAATCATGAGTGACTGATGTGGGATACACAACAGCAGTACTTTGATGTAAGAACATGGTATGATAGATAGATGCAGTGTATTCTAGACACAGAAAGGCATGTCATATGCACATGTATAACATATAAACTAAGCAGGTGCAATTTAATCAAAATAGAAGAAATACAGGCTAGACAACATATGCAACATGAAACCAATTATCACACTGTCAACTTAGAGCAAGCACTTGCGATGGTGGAATACGGGAGATGAACTCATCATGTAGACTTGGGACTTCAACTGCATTAGCAGTAGCAGTGGCAAATCTAGAGAGTCTCTGTTTGCGTTGGTCCGAAGGACCACCAACATCCCCTAACTTACTCTTTTCCTTCCTCTTTTTTGATATTGCCTTCTGAAGTCAAAACCACAAGAAGATGAATAAAATTAGCTCTGCATAACTGGTTGATGCATGATACAGACGAACACTACTTTGATGTAAGGCAAGTGCATGATAGGAGGATGGAATATATACTAAAAAAGACAACATTGCATATTCACACGTACAATAAGAGGATGGAATATGTATGAAAAACAGTAATCAGAAGGCATTTCAGCAAAATTAGAAGAAATGAAAGCTAGGCACCATATGAACATGCAACCAATATCACTCTATCAGGTAAAAAGTGTCTCGTCGTAAGTGCCATTTCAAGAAATTAAAAGCAGTACAAGCTAGAAGACAATGCAAGATGCAACCTACATCACACTCCCAAGTTAAATGTGTCTTATGGGTAAGTGATTGTTGCAGGTATAAGTTGTAAGCTACACAGATGCAATTCAACAAAATTAGAAGCAATACAAACTAGACATCATACGGAACATGCAACCACATATAACAGTTCCAAGTTAGAGCAAGCACCTGTGATGGTGGAGTAGGGGAGATGTGCTCATCATCTACACAGCTATGTTGACTGTCCAGCCTTGTGTTGTCTTGCGAATCTTGTTGGGAGGATGGCGGAGTAGAATCTGTAGAGACCCTCTGTTTGAGTTGCTCCGAAGGACCACCATCATCCACTGCCTTACTAATTTCCTTCAGCTATATTGATTTTGCATTGTGAAGTCAAACCAATAAGAAAGAGGAATAAAATTCGCTCTTCAGAACTCATTCATGCATGATACTGACGAACACTAGTCGGATGAAAGGCAAACACATGATACAAGGATGGAATATGTACGAAAAATAGGACGACGTGACATATTCACACCTATGATGTGGTAACTAAGCAGAAGGCATTTCAACAAATTAGAAGCACTGCAAGCTAGACACCATATGAAAGATGCAACCAATAGCACTCTGCCAAGTTCAAACTGTCTGGCGTTTCAATAAATTAGAAGCAGTACATACTAGAAATCATATGCAAGAAGCAACCAATATCACAGTGGCGACTTAAAGGTGCCTCATCATAAGTGACTGATGCGGGATATGCAAGAACAGTAGTATGATGTAAGAACATGGTGTGATCAGATATAGTATGTTCTAGAAACAGGAACACGTGTCATATTCACAGGCATGATGTGTAAAGTAAGCAGATGCAATTCCACAAAGTTAGAAGCAATACAAGCTAGACATCATAAGCAACATGCAACCACATATAATAGTGCCAAGTTAGAGCAAACACCTGTGATGGTTTAGTAGGGGAGATGTGCTCATCATCTACATAGCTACGTTGACTGTCTAGCCTTGCGTTGTCTTGCAAATCTTGTTGGGAGGATGGCGGAGTAGAATCTGTAGAGACCCTCCGTTTCAGTTGCTCGGAAGGACCACCATCATCCAATGCCTTACCAATTTCCTTCCGCTTCATTGATTTTGCATTGTGAGATCAAACCGACAAGAAAAAGGAATAAAATTCGCTCTTCAGAACTCATTCATGCATGATACTGACGAATACTACTCTGATGAAAGGAAAAGTCATGATACGAGGATGGACTATGTACGAAAGACTGGACGGCTTGACATATTCACACCTATGATGTGGTAACTAAGTAGAAGGCACTTCAATAAATTAGAAGCACTGTAAGCTAGACACCATATGGAAGGTGCAATCAATATCACTCTGCCAAGTTAAAACTGTCTCATCATAGGTGGCGTTCATCAAATTAGAAGCACTACATGCTAGAAATCATATTCAAGACGCAAACCAATATCACACTGCCAACTTAAAGGTGTCCCATCATAAGTGACTGATGCAGGATACACAAGAAGAGTAGTTTCATGTAAGAACATGGTGTGATAGACAGATATAGTATGTACCAAAAATAGGAAGGCGTGTCATATTCACATGTATCATGTGTAAGCTAAGCAGATGCAGTTTACACTAATTAGAAGCAATACAAGCTAGACACCATATGCAACATGCAGCCAGATATCACACTGCCAAGTTAGAGCAAGCACCTGGGATGGTGGAGTAGGGGAGCGGAGACTTGGAACTTGTAATGCACTAGCAGTACGAGGAGAATCCGTAGAGATGCTCCATTTACGTTGCTGCAGAGGACCACCGTCATCGCCTTCCTTACTATTTTCCTTCCTCTTTTTTGATTTTGCCTTGTCAAGTCAAACCCACAAGAAAAAGGAATAAAATTTGCTCTTCAGAACTCATTGATGCATGATACTGACGAACACTACTTTCATGTAAGGCAGCCACATGATAGGAGGATGGAATATGTATGAAAAACAGGACGGCATGACATATTGACATGTATGATGTGGAAAGTGTAAACTAAGCACAAGGTGTTTGAAGTAGTTAGAAGCAATGCAAGCTAGAAAACATATGAAAGATGAAACCAATATCACTCTGCCAAATTAAAAGGGCGGCCTCATAAATGTATTTGAGCAAATTAGAAGCAATACATGGCAACAGGCTAGAAATAATATGCAATATGCAACGAATAAAGGTGTCTCATCGTAAGTGATTGATGCAGGATACATAAGAGAGGTAGTTTCATGTAAGAACATGGTTAACAGATAGATGTAGTATGTACCAAAAATAGGAAGGCATGTCATATTCACAGGTATAATGTGTAAACTAAGTAGATGCAATTTACCCTAATTAGAAGCATTACAAGCTAGACACCGTATGCAACATGTAACGACATATCACACTGTGAAGTTAGAGCAAGCACCTGCGATGGTGGTGTAGGGGAAATGCGGTCTTCAAGTACAGAGCTACATTCAATATCTTCATTTAGACTTGCTGTTTCTTGAGAATCATGTGGGGAGGATGAAACTGCACTCTTTATAAGAGTAGCATGTCTCATACTAACCCACGGGCGTGACTGTCTCATCATAAGTGATAGATGCAGGATACACAAGAACAATAGTTTCATGTAAGAACATGGTGTGATAGGCAGATGTAGTATGTACCAAAAATAGGAAGGCGTGTCATATTCACATGTATAATGTGTAAGCTAAGGAGATGCAATTTAACAAATTAGGAGCAATACAAGCTAGGCACCATATGCAACATGCAACCAGATATGACACTGCCATGTTAGAGCAAGCACCTGGGGTTGTGGAGTAGGGGAGATGAGATTTGGAATTTGCACTGCAGTAGGAGTAGCAGGAGAATCTGCAGAAATCATCTGTTTCGGTTGCTCCAGAGGACCACCATCATTTCGTGCGTTCGTCCTTTTAGATTTTGCCTTGTCAAGTAAACACACAAGAAAAAGGAATGAAATTCGCTCTTCCAAATTCGTTGATGCATGATACTGACGAACACAACTTTTATGTAAGGCAACCACATTGTAGGAGGATTGAATATGTACGAAAAACGCTAAGCAGAAGGCATTTCAACAAATTGGAAGCAATGCAAGCTAGACACCATATGAAAGATCCAACCAAAATCACTCTACCAAGTTAGAAGTGTCTCATTATAAGTGGCATTTCAACAAATTAGAGGCAATACATGTTTGAAATGATATGCAAGATGCAACCAATATTACACATTCAATTTGAAGGTGTCTCATCAGAAGTGATTGATGAGGGATACACAAGAAAAGTGGTTTGATGTAAGAACATGGTTAATAGAAAGACGTAGTATGTACCAAAAACAGGAAGGCATGTCATATTCACAGGTATAATGTGTTAACTAAGCAGATGCAATTTACCCTAATTAGAAGCATTACAAGGTAGACACCATATGCAACATGCAACCACATATCACATTGCCAAGTAAGAGCAAGCACCTGCGATGGTGGTGTAGGGGAATTGCGGTCATCAACTAGAGAGCTACGTTGACTATCTTCATTTAGCCTTGTTGTTTCTTGAGAATCATGTGGGGAGGATGACACTGCACTCTTTAAACAAGTAGTGCGTCTCACAGTAACCCACTGGGGTGACTGTCTCATCATAAGTGATTGATGAGGGATACAAAAGAGCATTAGTTTGATGTAAGAACATGGTTAATAGACATATGTAGTATGTATCAAAAACAGGAAGGCATGTCATTATCAAAGGTATAATGTGTAAAGTAAGCAGATGCAATTTAACCAAATTGGAAGCAATACAAGCTAGACACCATATGCAACATGCAACCACATTTGACAGCGTGAAGTTAAAGCAAGCACCTGGGATGGTTGTGTGTGGCAATTGAGATCATCAGCTTCAGAGCTACATTTACTGTCTCCATCTGCTGACACTACACCCTTTAGAGCGCTGAAATGCTTAGTGCTTATCTTCGAACTGCACTGGAGCGACTTCTGTCTTTTCTTTCGTGTATTCATCAACACTGCATCACAGTCTGAAAGACCCATGCATAAAAAACTATAGTGTGATTATGGGTGAAGTGTGTGCACAAGTAGTATAGTGTAAAAGTAGCAGATAGCAGGCGGGTGAGAAATAAATGACGGAAGACATATGATAGCTCTACAACATGCATGGCACACGAAATTACTAGATTCTAGGATTTTGAAATATGAGCACATGGATGGCTAGGAAATGCAGATGCTCCTCCAGCACACCACAAGGTGTGGTCCTATGAAAATAACAGTCGACTAAAAACAAATAGGTCATTCCATTTTTTCTGCACCGTCCGATGTACAAAGAAAGGGCAGATCGCCTTCATCTACCTCCAGCCAGTCAGTGTTGCCGATCTTCCTCGAAATGCCAGCTACCACCGGCCCAGTCCCCTGCCTCCGCCCTCCCCTCGACCTCACCGCACCGCCGTGCTTGGCATCGCCCCCCGGCCATCCCTTCAAGCCCCGCCGACCTCCAGATCGGGCGCAAGCAGCTCCTGCGCCCCACACCGCTATGATAGACACCGATGCGCCGCTTCCCCGGCGAACAGGCAGACTTGGTTCTTCGCGCGCCTAAGCGGGTGCTTCTTCTTTAAATTGCGAATCAACTGACCCTGAATTGAAATCCAGGCGGGCGACTGACCTCTAGCTAAGGTGAAATAGTAAATGGGAGGAAACCTTGTGCAATTAGTATCATGAAGAAGGTGCAGTAAGAAGCGCTCAACTAGTTTCTTTCGTGGGATGACTACGGTGTGAGCAAAGACATAAGATTTGCACGAATAAGGGAAGAGGAGTACCTCTTTCTGCTGGCAGTGATGTGTCCTCCTTCTGTTTTTCCAATGATCTTCTTGTGGTTCGTTGGAAACGACAAGTTGTGGAGGACGGTGGAGCCTTGGATGAACCCATGGCCAAGTTTTTGAGTGTGGTGCAGTGGCCGTCTGTCGGCGGCGGGGAACAAGATCCGAGGCGGCGAATGACGGCGTAGCAGGAACAGCTCCGGTGCGGTGGACGGTTGTGACAATGGAGTGGCAGCGGTGAGGCGCAGGACGGCATGGTCGAAGTGGTTCTGGTATGGCGCACGTTGGCGTCGGCGTCGTGGAGGCAGCTCTGCCTCGGCTTCAGCTGCTAAGTCCTTGAGGGCGTTGCGGTTGCGTTGGACGACGACGTCGGGGTACCGGCTCCGGCGTGATGGAGGAGGGCGGCGGTGGATTGGGCGCGATGGTGTGGTGGACAGAGGAGGCTGGGGTTTCGCGGCTGGTGGAGAGGGCGTTTTGGCGCCCACGGAGTATGAATGGGGAAACGGAGGGAGGGGGGAACCAAGGGGGAACAATGTTTCGGTTTGGGACGCGCTTGTTTGAAATTTGGGGAAAGTTACAAACTTTGTGTAACACCCCCAGTGGTTAGCTACAGTAATCCCCTTTTGATTATGCCATGTCATCATGATCAACAGTGCTCAATCATCATTAGTATCATATCTCTTTTCAAATTCAAGTTCAAATGGAAATTCAAACTAAAAGTGAAAATAAAAGTTGTTCAAATCAGAAACTAAATTGCTCATTAGATAGCAAGTAAATCAGAGACAATTCTAAAATTGAAACCAACCTCATTGGAATTGGATAAGTGACTTAAACATCCTCAAACAGTGGCTGAAAACAATATTTAATAACCTATTAATTAATATAATATAAATATGAAATGATAAATACCCCAAACTAATTTTTGGTGTTAGGATATAATGCACTGTGATTTATGGACTAGGTCACACTTTTTACAAGATTCATTTGAGGCCACACAATTTTGAAAAGAAAACAGAAAAAGAGAAAATTAGAAAAAGGCCTAAAGCTCTACTGTGCACTCGAGCCTACTGCTACAGTGCCGGCCCAGCCCACCTGGCACCGTCCCCCACCTCCCGCACTGCTCCTTCCCTCGCTGTCGAACGCGCACGCGCGCGCGCACCGCCCCCCCTCCTCGTCCCCGATCGACAGCGGCCACCCGCACGCCGCGGACGCCTATAAGCGCTCGTCCCCAACCCCGCGGATGAACCCTAGCTACTCCACTCACCCTCTCCCTCGCTCCCCCGTCGCAGCCGAACACCGCCGCCGCCATGGACGCCGGCTAGCCGCGGCCACAGCCCACCTCTCGCCTCCGTAGCCTGTCCAGAGCCCGTCCTCCTCGACCACAAGCCCGAGCCCCGGGAGCTCTGCATCAACGGCCTACTTCGCCTTCTTCCCCTACGGCCGCCGACGATCGCCGCTTCGATTCGCGCCGCCCCGAGCTCCTCCGTTCTTCCCCGGGCCTTCTCTGCAACGCCGGTGAGCCCCTGCGCCGAACGCGCCCTCCCCTGCCCCCTCTAGCTGCCCGTAGCGCTCGCTCCATCGTAGCCCGAGCCCACCGCCACGGATCTCGTCGCCGGCGTCGTTCCGGCGACCTTTTGGTCATTTGCTCGCACCCGTCTTGCTCGCGCGTGCACGTAGGCCTCGCCCCGCTCTCTGGATTGCCCGAACTCGCATCGTAGCCCCGTCTCCGTCGCACGCCCGAACCACCCCATCGCCGGCGAGCTCGTGCCGCTCGACTCCGGCCTCCCCAGCCCCCCGCACCGCCACCGTTCGACGCGCGACGCCGAGCCGCGTCGAACGCAAGCAACCGCGCCGCGAATAGCCCCCTGTGTGCAAAACCCGAGCCGAGCCCGACGCGTGCCGCCGCGATTGTCTCGCCGAAGCTAACTCCGGCGCGTCGCCGGCCAGCGCTGACCTGGCCTGGGTGGGCCCCGCCCAGTGCCACTGACCCCTGGGCCCTAGTTGACCTGTTGACCAGGTCAACTGCTGACGTGGCCGCCCCTGTCTCACTGACATGCGGGCCCCACCTAATAAACGAATTTAAATAAATAAATAAACTGCTAATTAGTTAATTAAGTTAATTAGTTAAACTAACAGACGCTGACTACTAGGGCCCACCCACTAATTAACCCAATTAGTTAATTTTAACCCCTCTGTTAAGGCCACTGTGTATGACATGTGGGCCCCACATGTCAGGTTTGACCCTGGTCAGCCCCTGTTGACTTGCTGATGTCACACCTAGGTCATGCTGATGTCATCAGACACTATTCTTGATAATGTTGATTTAAGTGATTAAATAAATTCAGAAAATCAATTAAACTTTAGAAAATCATATCTTTTAAACCGTAACTCCAATGAAAATAATTTATATATGAAAGTTGCTTAGAACGACGAGACGAATCCGAATACGCGGTCCATTCATCTGTCACACATCTATAACTACCTGAACATGGGGCATTCCCCCTTCGGTCACCTGTCCGACAATTGTTCGGAACCGGGAATACTTTCCCGGATAAATTTCCCCTTCGCCAGTATCACCCGGCACTGTGTTAGATCACCTCTGTCACCGCGTATTGCCATGTTATGCTTTGTGCTGCACTTGTTTGCTGTGTATTTATACTATTTCCTCCCCCTCTTCTCTCTCGTTAGACTCCGACGCAGTTCCCGGTACCGACACAGCTCCGGAGCTCGACACCACCGTTGACAACCTTGCCTTTGCCGTCGAGCAACCAAGCAAGCACCCCCCCTTGAGCATACCGATATCACCTATTCTTTCTCTCTCATGCTTGCATTAGAATTGCTGCTGCTACTGCTTTACCTAATCTGATGCATAGCCTGATTAATGTAACCTGCTATTGATACCTTACCTGCTTATCCTAAACTGCGTAGTATAGGTTGGGTAGAGACCTATCAGTGACCCCACTTATCCCGACTGCCCTGCTGGATTATCAGAAGTCCCGATCAACGGGATTGAAGACAAGACCCCGGCACCGCACATCACCCCCTTAGTTGTAACGACACTACAGCGTTACTATCGAGTGCCGAGGGTGAAACCTCCTGTAGCACTTCTGATGTTAACTCTGTAGAGTAGCTATTAGGTTGTGGTCATCGAGGGTGATTCCTCCTTCACCACTTCCGATAACGACGCCGTCATACAACACCTCAAGTGAGAACCCATCGAGGGTGATTCCTCCGAGTTCACCTTAACGGATACATCGAGTGGGAATCCAACGAGGGTGATACCTCGGATTCCCCTGATGTTATGGACACACGGATACTTGGACTGTACTATTGTTACTTGGAAAGGCGGGTCGACCCTGAGGGGTACCCGCGTGTGATGTGAAGACAGGTTGCCTGTATGGTTCCCGAGTGATGAATATGAGGCGTGGCCGGGCATTCTTGGCCCTTGCCGCAAGTCCCCGAGACGGGGCGACGGGGTCACATCGATCGTGAGTCTCTGCTCGTTACCGCACCCCCAAGGTACTAACGATTTGGATATTTGATTCGAGTGGGCCTCTGGCCCGATAGCACTAACCATCACGTGGGCATAGTATGGGCGTTCTGCATCATATGCATCAGCGGAAAGCTTTGTCAGACGTCTAGTTCAGCAGTGCGGCATGGAGTGATTGGCGCCATTCACGATAGAGGTGGTGCTTGGATCTGAGCCATGTGCGCAATGACCCGGAGGGCGAGGGGCGATGGCCCAAGACCCCCGAGCGCTTAGGATGTAGACCGGCGGGGACCTCTCTGCTGAGCTCTAGGTAGGGCTATGGTGTGTCGTTTGGCCGAGGCCGGGCATGACCCGAAAAAGTGTGTTCGGCTGGAGTTAAGCGAGCGTGGTGGGTAAGTTGGTGCACCCCTGCAGGGAAGAACTAAACTATGCATAGCCGGATCCTCGGTAACGGACACTCGGAGTTGTATCCCGATCGATACAACTAAATTGGATACTATGGCTCTGGGATTGCTTCTCGCAGGGAGTCGAGAAGGGATCTCAGGACGAGGTTGATGACCGTATGGCTCTGGGATTGCTTTCTCGCAGGGAGTCGAGAAAGGATCTCTGGGTGAGGATGAGACTTATTGATACTACTACTTTAAAATGTTCTAATCTACACTCTTCTAATGCTGCAAGACCGCAGAAGATGCTAGTCTTCGATAGGACTAGGCCACCTCTCTATTCTGGCATTTCTGCAGCCCAGTCCACATATACAGCCTTCCTTTGATAAGGTTGCATATGTAGTGTAGATCCTTGCTTGCTGAGTACTTCTGAGTACTCACGGTTGCGTTGCTTTCTTTTTCCGCCATATCAGTTTGTCGTGACCAGATGACGGAGCCCCTGAGACAGCTGCCCCGCCGACGATCGCTACTACCACCCCGAGGGTGGATACTACTACGAGCTTGCCGACGACCAGGAGTAGGATCGGAGGGACCCAGGCAGGAGGCCTGCGCCTTTCGATCATAGTGTTTTCTTTTGTCCCGCATTTTAAAGGCCCTTCTGTCTTTCCTTTATATCTGTACTCAGATATCTGATGCTTCCGCTGACGCTTGTATGTGAGCTTATGTATTCAAGCCCTCGAGGCCCCTGGCTTGTAATATAAAGCTTGTATGACTTTATTTATGTTTTAGAGTTGTGTTGTGATATCTTCCCGTGAGTCCTTAGGCTTGATCGTGTGCATTTGCGTGTATGATTAGTGCACGATTGAGCCGGGGGCGTCACACTTTGCCCCCATCTAAAATTTCGGACATGTTGTGGCTCGGGGGTAGGACAGTAATCTCAGGTGTCCCAAATGGTGGGCGGGATAGATTTCGGCCGAGCGCATGGGTGTTTAGGCGCCCACGGCGTATGAATGCTTCTCGGAGGCGGTTGAGACTGGCGTCTTGGTGAAGTTACAAACCTACCCCGCTTTAGACCTTTGGACATCGGGCCGATAGGCTACATGGGTCAGAGTTAGGACAGTAATTTCCTACCACCAAACATTAGTCTCGCGCGGTTTCGGGTGACCAGAGGCTTATTTGGCGCTTCGTTCAATATCTGGGAGTAGAAGCATTAACGTTTTCAGTTCTCTTCAATTGAACTTTCAGGATTTGTCAAACTTCACAAATCTTGACTCTTGAAAATCCTAAAACTATGATTATTTTGGAATGGAGGGGGTACATTTGAATATACATTGTACACGAGTATATATTAAAAAATATGCAACTTACCTCAATTCATGCATGGTTCAAGATATAATCTCCTTGGTTGCAAAAAAATAGTTAGACATGCGTATGAATATATAGCATGTTCAAACGCACAACAAAGATTGATGCCCCCTTTTAGATCTAATTTACAAATGCCATTATCTCGGATTCAAATAGATGAATGCACTTCCTATGAATTCGAATCTTCGAAACCCCCTTTATGTTGAATTCAACATTTATTCTATTTCGTAGCTAGCAATTTGGAATGTATCCATGTAAGTGACAAATGTATAAAGTGTTTGACACTAACAACATGGAGTGCACTAATTAATGTTTATATATGAATTGCAAAAGCAATGCATTGTCTGGATTTCAAACCACTCTCACTCTATGGATCGATAATATGAAATAAACCCATGCACATGCTAGAATTCAATAGAGTATGGGTGTCTGATAGACCGATGTTCGTTCATACGCAAATTGCAAAATTCATGGTCTCATCCAAAAATAATAATGCCATTTATATTTTAATTTAATGCGTAGAATCGCCTTTTACACGTAGATGCACTATGCCTCGGCCCGTTCTCACACACGCGCTATATATCTCTCTATCTGACGCATAAGTGCGCACACGTTATATACATCGGCATTTCTCTCTCACACATGCTCACAATCTCTCCCGGGGTGTCTCACGCACACACTCTATATATCTCCCTCTCTCTTTCTTACTACTATGTACCACTCTTTTCACTAATCTCAGTTGGAAAACACTATTTCTCTCGCATGCATATATACACACGCACGGTCTCTACTAGCCCTCTATAGGCACATATATGTGCCTACGTGTCTCCCACACGCACATTATCTTTAGGCCTCTCTCGCACACATTGCCCCCCCCCACACCTCTCTCTTAGTAGTTGGCAGATATGATTCCATCAGATCATTCGGTAGGATATCTCTGACTGTTAGGCTGGATGGTAATACCATGCAAAGTTTTACCCAAGTCTGGGCCCTTGCAGTCACTACAAGAAATATGTCAACTTGCGACTGATGTCTGCTAGAACTACGTCGGTATTTCCCCAAAGAGGAAGGGATGATGCAGCACAATGACAGTAGGTATTTCCCTCAGTGATGAGACCAAGGTTTTCGAACCAGTAGGAGAACCCGACATATTAAAGGGGTTGTCAATCCCTTTCGGGCAACGGCGCCAGAAATGGCTAGTGGATGGGAGAAAGTTGTAATAGATTGGATAAATAGATCTCGAATAAATGCAAAATAAAATAAAGTGCAGCAAGGTATTTTTGGGTTTTTGGAAATATAGATCTGAAAACTAAAGCAAATAAAAATAGATCGCAAAGGCAAATATATTAAAGAAGAGATCCGGGGGCTGTAGGTTTCACTAGTGGCTTCTCTCGAGAAAAATAGCAAACGATGGGAAAACAATTACTGTTGGGCAATTGATAGAACTTCAAATACTCACGACGATATCGAGGCAATGATCATTATATAGGCATCACGTCCAAGATTAGTAGACCGACTCCTGCCTGCATCTACTACTATTACTCCACACATCGACCGCTATCCAGCATGCATCTAGTGTATTAAGTTCATGGAGAAACGGAGTAATGCAATAAGAATGATGACATGATATAGACAAGATCTATTTATGTAGAAATAGACCCCATCTTGTTATCCTTAATAGCAATGATACATACGTGTCATTTCCCTTTTTCTCACTGGGATCAAGCACCATAAGATCGAACCCATCGCAAAGCACCTCTTCCCATTGCAAGATAAATAGATCAAGTTGGCCAAACAAAACCCAAATATCAGAGAAGAAATACGAGGCTATAAGAATCATGCATATAAGAGATCAAAGAAGACTCAAATAACTTTCATGGATAAAAACATAGATATGATCATAAACTTAAAGTTCATCGGATCCCAACAAACATATCGCAAAAAAGAGTTACATCATATGGATCTCCAAGAGACCATTGTTTTGAGAATCAAACGAGAGAGAGAGAGAAAGCCATCTAGCTACTAACTACGGACCTGTAGGTCTACAAAGAACTACTCATGCATCATCGGAGAGGCACCAACGGACATGATGAACCCCTCCGAGATGGTGTCTAGATTGGATCTGGTGTTTCTGGAACTTGCGGCGGCTGGAATTGATTTTCGTCGACTCCCCTAGGGTTTCTGGAATATTGGGGTATTTATATAGCAAAGAGGCGGTGCGGGAGGCAATCGAGGTGGGCACAACCCACCTGGGCGCGCCTGGGCCCCCAGGCGCGCCTGGGCCCCCAGGCGCGCCCTGGTGGGTTGTGCTCCCCTCGGAGCACCCCTCTGGTACTTCTTTGGCCCAACAAGTGTCTACTGGTCCAGAAAAAATCCACAAAAAGTTTCGCTGCGTTTGGACTCCATTTGGTATTGATTTCCCGTGATGTAAAAAACATGCAGAAAACAGCAACTGGCACTAGGCACTATGTCAATAGGTTAGTACCAAAAAATGATATAAAATAACTATAAAATGACTATAAAAATGATATAACAACATGGAACAATAAAAAATTATAGATACGTTGGAGACGTATCAGCATCCCCAAGCTTAATTCCTGCTCGTCCTCGAGTAGGTAAATGATAAAAACAGAATTTTTGATGTGGAATGCTACCTAACATGTTTATCACATATTCTTTTCTTTATAGCATGGACATTTGGACTTTTATATGGTTCAAAGCAATGGTCTAGTTTTGACATGATAACTTAAATACTCAAGCATATCAACAAGCAACCATGTCTTTCAAAATATCAACACTAAAATAAGTTATCCCTAGCCCATTATGCTCAATCATTGATCCATTCATGAAACACACTCGCATATTAGCTACACCCAATGCTCAAGTACGATCATAGTGGCCCTTAGTTGGTGCTTTATAAGAGAAGATGGAGACTCAAAATAAAAATTGCATAAAGTAAAAGAAAGGCCCTTCGCGGAGGGAAGTAGGGATTTGTAGAGGTGCCAGAGCTCAAAGTGAAAATTGAGAGATAAAAACATTTTGGGAGGTATACTTTTCCCAGCAACGAAAACGACTTTGAGTTCCCCACACTTTCCATGCTAGATATATCATAGTCGGTTCCCAAACAGAAAATAAAGTTTATTCTTTTTCCACCGTTTCTTTCACTTTCCATGGCTAGCCGTATCCACGGGTGCCCTCCATACCAACACTTTCCAAGGAATTTATTATTTGACAACATAAAGTAAATTCATTTATTCATTTTGGGACTGGGCATCCTTAATACCTTTGTCTTACTCTCGTACAACGACAAGTGAAAAAACACTCATCGTGAGAATAACACATCTAGCATGGAAAATATCGGCCACCCCTCACCTCCTCGCGAGCGGTACGAGCACACAAAAGAGAAATTTATTTTAAAAATTAGAGATGGCACATTCAAATTTGCTTAGAACGGCAAAAGAATACCGCATATAGGTAGATATAGTGGACTCATATGGCAAAACCTGTTTAAAGGGTTTTGGATGCACAAGTAGTGATCATACTTAGTGCAAAATGAAGGCTAGCTAAAGATTGAGAAGCGACCAACCAAGAAACGAAAAATCTCATAAGCGAGCATTAAGCATAATTAACACCGAATAATGCACCACAAGTAGGATATAATTTCATTGCATAACTATTAACTTTCGTGCATGCATAGGGAATCACAAACCTTAACACCAATATTCTTATTAAAGCATAATTACTCATCAACATAGCTCACATATCACATCATCATATCTCAAAACTATTACAAGGAATCAAGTTTATTTTGTCCAATGATCTTCATGAAAGTTTTTATTATATCCTTCTTCGATATCTATCACTTTGGGACTAATTTTCATGTGTTGCTTTTGGTAAGCTCAAACAAATATAAGTGAAGATCATGAGCATAATATTTCTTTCTCTCAAATTAATTTAAGTGAAGCAAGAGAGAATTTCTTAAAAAAATTACTAACTCCCAAATAAATCTAAGTGAAGCATGAGAGCATTTCTTCAAAAATAATAAAGCACACCGTGCTCAAAAAGATATAAGTGAAGCAAATTTTGGCTCTCTCAAATAGGTGTGTCCAGCAAGGATTCAAGACTTAAAACAAAAATCAAAACAAGCAAAGACTCATATCATACAAGATGCTCCAAGCAAAACTCATAGTACGTGACGAATAAAAATATAGCTCCAAGTAAAATACCGATGGTCGTTAGAATAAAGAGGGGATGCCACTCGGGCATCCCCAAGCTTAGTTGCTTTCTTCTCTTTGTATAATAGCTTGGGATGCCATGGGCATCCCCAAGCTTAGGCTCTTCTTACTCCTTATTCCTTCATCCATCGTAAAATCACCCAAAACTTGAAAACTTCAATCACACAAAACTCAACAAAACCTTCGTGAGATCCGTTAGTATAACAAAACAAATCACTACTATAATTATTGTAGCAAACCAATTCATATTTTATTCTTGCATTATATCTACTGTATTCCAACTTTTCTATGGCAAAAACTCTTCAAAGAAAACCATAGAATCATTAAAACAAGCACACAATGCAAAGAAAACAGAATCTGTCTAAAACAGAACAGTCTGTAGCAATCTGAATATTTCGAATACTTCTGTAAATCCAATTTTTTTTGAAAAATTAGGAAAACAGAGGCAATTTATATATCAATCTTGTTTAAAAAATTTAGAAGTTTTCGTCTCTGCTGTGAATTTTCAAAATTGTTTTACTGGACGCAAAAGTTTCTGTTTTCCAACAAGATCAAATCAACTATCACCCAACATAATCCTAAAGGCTTTACTTGGCACAAACACTAATGAAAACACAAAAAACTCAATCATAACAGTAGCATTATTATGCTAACACTCAAGAACATAAAGGAAAAGGCAAAAAATAAATTTTATTCATTGGGTTGCCTCCCAACAAGCGCTATCGTTTTACGCCCCTAGCTAGGCATAACACAAAAGATCTACGTATTGTCAACTTTGTTCTTGTTTTCCTTGGAGGTGTTTTTCTCAGGAGGCTTTGCAAAAACAACATAAAACACATTATCCATGGAAACTTGTAACACCCCCAGTGGTTACCTACAGTAATCACCCTTTTGATTATGCCACGTCATCATGTTTAACAGTGCATGATCATTTTCTGCATCATAATGCATTTCAAACCCCTAAGTCAAACTTCAAATTAAATTAAAGTGGAAAATAAAAGTGGTTCAAACACAGAAACTAAAATGTTCAGTAAATAACAAATATTGCAGAGGCTATTCTAAAATTGAAACCAACGATTAATAAATTAATTAGGTGGCTCTAACATAATTAAAACAGTAAGGATTAATGCATATTAATTATTATAAAAATTGTGGGAGCTCCTATTTTTCTCCAAACCAATTTTTGGTAGTGGTAGGTATTGCCTAGTATTTGTTGGAGTAATTCCTAAGTTTTACGAAATTCATATAGAGCCCTAACTATTTGCTAAACAGGAGCTGTGGTTAAATAAAAAGAAAAGGATAAAAGAAAGACAAAATAGGATAAGATAAGTAAAAAAAAAGGAGCAAACCCCCCCTCTTCCCCCCCCCCCGGCGGCCCAACTGGGCCACGGCCACCAGGCGGCCCAGCTCCCCCCGGCCTATAAGGCCCCCCCCCCCCCCCCCGCACCAAACCTAGTTCCCCCCCCCACTCGATCTCCCTCTCCCTCACCCGATCCCCTCTGGATCGGGGCAGCGCCCGCTGCCTACCTCGCCGGACGCCTCCCGTCCCCGCCGCCACGCCGGCGCTCCTCGTCGAGGCACACTCACCGTCCCGTTCCCCCCCTCCCGATCCAGGAGTGGATCGGGGCCGCGTCGCCACAGACGCCGCGCCCGAGCGCCCGACGCCGTCGTCGTGTCGCCTCGTCGGCGCCGCCCTCGCCTCTCCGTCGACCCTGTCGCCTCCTCACTACCACCCACACCGTCGCCGGCCAGCCTCTCCCCCCCTCGATGTGAGCCCCGGCCGCTGCGCCCCCCCCTCTCCTCTCTTCCACCACGCCGCTCGCCGCTCGCCGCTCGCGCACTCGCGAGCCGCGGCCTCACCGCGTCGCGCTCGCCCGTCGTTCCCCATGCGCGCCCCCGGGGCCCTGCACCGCTCCTGGCCGCGCCTCCCCTCCGGCCGCAGCCGCGCCCCGCGCGCGCTGCCCGCGGCCCTGCCGCCGCCGCCCCTGCGCGCGCTCGCGCATCGCCGTCCGCGCCCGCGTCTGGTGCCCGCGCACGCGCCCTGCCCAGCGCCGCGCCGCCCGCCTTGCTCGCCCCGCTCGGCGCTCGCCTCGCGCCGCGCTGGCGCCCCCTGCTCGCCCGCCGCGCCGCGCCCGCAGCGCCCGCGCGCACGCACCCCCTGGTCGGCCCCCTGTGCCGCTGACCGATGGGCCCAGCCCCCTGACCCACTGACTGCTGGGGCCCAGCCCCAGTAAAACGTTAAAAAAAAATTAAAAAAAATAAAATAGAAAATAAATAAATAAATAAATAATTAGTTAAATAATTAGGCTAATTAACTCTGTTTAGATTAATTTAATTTAATTAATTAGTTTAATTAATTGTTAATCAAATAATTAACCCTAATTAACCAAACAGTGAATGACAGGTGGGACCCACTGGTCCTGACGTCACAGTGACGTCATGATGACGTCACCCTGTTACTGTTTCGGATAATGTTGATTTAATAAATTAATTAATTTCTAGAAATTAATAAAAACTTTAGAAAATCATATAAAATAATCCGTAGCTCAGATCGAAAAACTTTGTACATAAAAGTTGCTCAGAACGACGAGACGAATCCGAATACGCAGTCCGTTCGTCCGTCACATGTCTCTAACTATCAGAACATGCAACCGTTCCCCTCCGGTCATCTGTCTGACAAATGTCCGGAACCGGGAAAACATTCCCGGATGGATCCCTCCTTCCTCAGTGACGTGCAACCGTACGTTAGGACACACCCGGCACTGCGTATTGTCATGTCATACTTTGTGTAGCACTTGCTTGCTTAATATTTATACTGTTTCCTCCCCCTCTTCTCTCTCGATAGAGCCCGGTGCCGACGCAGCTCCGGTGATTGGTTCCAGTACTGACGACCTCGCCCTTGCCGCCGAGCAACCAGGCAAGCCCCCCCTTTGATCATCCCGATATCGCCCATTCTAATTTCCCATGCTTGCATTAGAATTGCTGCTGCTGCTGCTGCTTTACCTATTCTGATGCATAGCCTGTTCATTGTAACCTGCTGTTGATAATTACCTACATATCCTAAACTGTTTAGTCTAGGCTGGGTAGAGACCTATCAGTGACCCCACTTATCCCGACTGCCGCGCTGGATCGTCAGAAGACCCGATCAACGGGATTGAAGACCAGGCCCCGACACCGCACATCACCCCCCCTTAGTTGTAACGACACTGCAGCGTTACTATCAAGTGCCGAGGGTGAAACCTCATGTAGCACTTCTGATGTTAACTCTGTAGAGTAGCTATTCGATCATGGTCATCGAGGGTGATTCCTCCTTCTCCACTTCCGATACGACCCTGTCGTACAACACATCAAGTGTGAACTCATCGAGGGTGATTCCTCCTAAGTTCGACTTGACGGTTACATCGAGTGGGCATCCGTCGAGGGTGATACCTCGGATTTCCTTGATGTTATGGACACACGATTACTGTGACTTTACTGCTGAACCTTGATAGAGACGGGTCGGCCCCGAAGGGGGACCCGAGGAAGTTACTTTTACTACAGGACTGAAGGGACAGGCGGTACCGCCCAGTAGAGGTGGACCTGAGTTCCCGACAGTCTTTTACGAGACGGGTTGACCTGGATGATGCCCGAGTGATGAATACGAGGCGCGGCCGGGCATTCATGGCCCTTGCCGCAAGTCCTCGAGACGGGGCGACGGGGTCACATCTTTCATGAGTCTCTGCTCGTTTTCCGCAAGCCCTAGTCCTAATGATTTGGATATTTGATCCGAGCAGGCCTCTGGCCTGATAGCACTAACCATCACGTGGGCATAGTATGGGCGTTCTGCATCGTATGCATCAGCCGAAAGCTCTGTCAGACGTCCAGTTCAGCATGGCGGCACGGTCGGATCGTGTCGGCCACCCGAGGCGATGCTGGTATCCACCCTGTGCGCAACGACCCGGAGGGTGAGGGGCGATGGCCAAGACCCCCTTGCGCTTAGGATGTAGACCGGCGGGGACCTCTCTGCTGAGCCGTAGGTAGGGTTGCGATGTGTCGTTTGGCCGAGGCCGGGCATGACCTAGGAAAGTGTGTCCGGCCGAAGTTAATCGAGCGTGTTGGGTAAGTTGGTGCACCCCTGCAGGGAAGAACATTTCTATCGATAGCCGGTCCTACGGTAAAGGACACTCGGAGTTGTATCCTGATTGATACAATTTAGAACTGGATACCTGTGATGAGACCTGTATATATGGCTCTGGGATTGCTTCTCGCAGGGAGTCGAGAAGGGATCTCAGGACGAGGTTTGATGACTTTATGGCTCTGGGATTGCTTTCTCGCAGGGAGTCGAGAAAGGATCTCTGGGTGAGGTTGCTATTATCACTGCTACCTTATATTGTATTGTTCTACTCTCTCCTATTGCTGCAAGACCGCTGAAGATGCTAGTCTTCGATAGGACTAGGCCTTCTCTCTATTCTGGCATTTCTGCAGCCCAGTCCACATATACAGCCTCCCCTTGAAAATGTTGCATATGTAGTGTAGATCCTTGCTTGCTGAGTACTTTTGAGTACTCACGGTTGCTTTGTTTACCTTTTCTACCCATATCAGTTTGTTGTGACCAAGATGACGGAGCCCCTGAGACAGCTGCCCTGCCGACGATCGCTACTACTACTACCCAGAGGATGGATTCTGCTATGAGTTGACTGACGACCAGGAGTAGGATCGGAGGGTCCCAGGCAGGAGGCCTTCGCCTTTCGATCGTAGTGTTTTATTTTGCCCCGCCTTTCTAAAGGCCTTTCTGTACTTTCTTTTATATCTGTACTCAGATATCTGATGCTTCCGCTGACGCTTGTTCGCAAGCTTATGTATTCGAGCCCTCGAGGCCCTGGCTTGTAATATAAAGCTTGTACGACTTTATTTATGTTTTAGAGTTGTGTTGTGATATCTTCCCGTGAGTCCTTAGGCTTGATCGTGTGCATTTGCGTGTATGATTAGCGCGCGATCGGGCCGGGGGCGTCACAAGTTGGTATCAGAGCCGACTGCCTGTAGGAACCCCCTTTCTAACTCTTTGGCCGAAGTTGAGTCTAGTAACCGAAAATTGTTTTACTAACCTGGCTGTGTGGCTTACGGGCCCACGTCGCCAATTGGGTGGTATTAGTATCTTTTATTCCTCATCTTTACTCTGGGACTCTGACCTCTCTTCCTTTCGGGTTAACTAAAGTTTACTAACGCCGACACTTAGGATCTCGTAATTCTCGTCCACCCGAAGAGCTGAATATCTGTGCGATTTCCCTGACATTGATCTGATTAGTCTGATAATCATTTTCCTTTCCATTGTTTTGTTTAACCTTTCTCTCCGAGATCGGTTATACTTCTCCTTGTCTTTTGACAATCATGAGTTTCCTCTGTTTCAGATGGATCGTTTGTTTCCACCACACCCTGCGACGCAGCTACCAGCTGTTCGAGCAGGGATACATCCAGAGTACATTCTTTATCCACTGGGGCAGATGTCAATCCGTTACAATACCCCAGTACTATCTCCTCCAGATACCCGCAAAGACTTTGTGATCTATTGTGACGCATCCCGTGAAGGATTAGGCTGTGTCCTAATGCAAGAGCGTAAAGTGATTGCTTATGGCTCTCGTCAATTGCGCCCACATGAAGAGAATTATCCGGTACATGATCTAGAACTAGCTGCTGTCATCTATGCATTGCAGTTATGGCGACATTACCTCCTCGGTAATCGTTGCGAGATCTACACGGATCATAAAAGTTTGAAGTACTTGTTCACTCAGCCATCTCTGAATCTCCGTCAGCAAAGATGGATGGAGACCATTGCGGACTATGATTTGGGTATTTCCTATACCCCTGGCAAGGCTAACGTGATGGCTGATGCCTTAAGCCGCAAGTCCTATTGCGACAACCTCATG